>CM053583.1:341314054-341369757 GCA_028627135.1 Pseudochirops cupreus
TATGTACACATTTCATCTGTATACATATGCGTGTATCAGTCTGTACTCCGAAGCCATCACCTCTCTATCAGGAGGTAGGTATCGTGTTTCTTCTTGAGTCCCTGGGAATTCTCGCTAGTCATTGTGTCAGAGTTCTTAAGTCTTTCAGAGTTGTTTGTCTTGACAATATTGTTATTATTGTATAGATTGTTCTCCAGGTTCTAGTTACTTGACTTTATATCAATTCATACAAAAGAGACAATTCTTACTCAAATAGACATTAGAAAAGATATCCTTGGTGATGCCTTCCAACTCTGAGCTTCTGTGATTTTACATTGTCTTTAAAGTTATTCAAAATATATGATAAAAAGAAAAGATGATCTATATAAACCTGGATTCAATCATAAAACAATTGATGCGTAAAATTCACAATATTTCACCCATAAGTCAGTGATTGTAACGCCATGCACAAGCAGCTTCCCAAAAGAATGCTACTGTGATCAGCTTTTAAGGTTCTGATTACACAGTATAGTGAACACTCCATTTATTCCATCACAAATCAAGGCAAACATTCACAACAAATCACAATAAAATAGTCACAACATTACATCTTATCACAGAAAATCACAATATAGTGTTCACAACAACTTAACATTGGAATGGCCACACAGTTTTCACTACAGTGGTCACAATATTTAGAACAAAGAACAAAAGAATAATCATCTGGTTTCCCTAAGGGGGAAACCCTCCTTACTAAATCATTCAATCAATTCACAATACAGTAATCAATACTTAATCATTCAATCAATTCACAATACAATAATCAATCTTCCACTCATAGGGCAATTATAGATTAACTTAATCAGGCATTTCTCTATATTCACAATTACTAAATATAATTAATCACTAAGTACAGCCATTAGAAAATTACACAAACTCTCCACCCCTTGGTATCTAGTAAACTTTAATTTCATCAGGCATTCTATATCTGAGGAGAGGCCTTTTCTTCATCTTGACTTGGGGTATTTGCTCAGATTCCCTGGATCCCCTTCCATGGTTCCAGCTCCTACCTGAATCCACCAGTCACCTGGATTCAGAGGCAGACAGCTCCCAGGTACTCACCCAGTCCTCTGGGCAGTTCCTGGTACACCCTGAAGTTCACAGGGCCCAGCACATCTCAAACCCTTCACTGCTTCTGTTGCTGGGAAGTCAAGAATCCACCAAATCACAAACAAGGGTTTATCCCAGTCATGCTTCTTCAGTACTCCAGAGTTCAGCTGGCCCTAGGACCCAGAAGGAATGGTGGCCTTCCAGGCAACTTCAGCTTTCACCAGATTCTGGTCTCAAGAAAACTCCAACTCAGTTCTCAGTCCAGCAAACCCATGGTGGGACAATCCTGCTTCCTCCACCAGGAGCCACCAGGAGGAAAATTCTTGACTCTGATTCTCTGTCTCTGAAATTCTTCTTATATACACACACTGGCCTCCTGTCTCAGCCAACCCCCTCCTGCCACGTCAGCAACAGGAGACAGGATTCATGCCCTCTGTTCACACAGGAGACAGAGTTCATACCTTCTGCTTCTTTCACACAGGAAACAGGGTTCAAACCTTCTGCCTCTTTCAAGAGGTACTTAGCCCTGAGTTACCAAGGGCTAAGTATCTGCTAAATTGATTACTGTTACAGTGATATATGCTAGAGTTTTCTTAAAAACAGTATTCAGTCACACAATATATTAAGAAGACCATGATTTTCTAGTTTGAGCTGGTATGGACTTTTATTTTACAGATTAAAAAAGGAGGAGGAAGAGGCTGAGGAAGAAGAGTAGGAAGAGCAGGAGGAGGAGGAAGATGAGAAAGAGGAGGAGGAGAAGGAAAAAGAGGAGAAGGAGGAGGAGGAGGAGAAGAAGAATAGTCTAGTAAACAGAACCCATATCTAGTCAGAAATCCTTAGTTCTAATCCCAGATCTCCATTAATTAGCTATGTGACACTGGGCAAATTATTTAAACTTTTCTAAGCTTCAGTTTCCTAATGTCAGGGAGGTTGAACCTGAATCATTTCCAAGAGTCCTTACAACTTAAAAATTTCATGAATCTATAAAACTTGGGCCCAGAGAAGTTAACTGACTTGCCAATAGTCACAAAACCTGTTAGGCTTGGAACCAGAAACCTGTTCTCTTTATTTCTAGCCCAGATCATTTATCACCAACATATGTGCATGACCTCTTTCATTTTTTAAACATTTTTGCAAAGCTTTTCCAATACAAGGGAATCCCCTTTGTGGAAAGCTTTTATCTCCTACCCCTCTCCCAAACTTCCTTTTTACTGTCAAGGGCAACACCTTCCTTCCAATCCCTTAGGGCCACAACCTAGATGTCATCTTCAACCCTGACTATCTATCACTCCCCTGACACCATATCCAATCTCTTGCCAGGGCCTTTTCATTTCACCTTTGCAACATCTCTCAAATACACTTCCTTCTCTCCTCTGACACTACCATAATCCTGTTGTCGGCCCTCATTACCTCACACTTAGACTCTTGCAAAAGCTGCTAATGGGTTTGCCTGCCTCAAGTCTCTCCCCACTCCAATTCATCTACTAGTCAGCCACCAAAATGATTTTTCTAAATTGTAGGTGCTACCATCCTCCCTCCCCCCACTCCATAAATACCAGTGGCTCCCCATTGTGTCCAGGATCAAATACAAAATCTTTTGTTTGGTGTTCAAAGATCTTCATATCCTAGACCCTCCTACCTTTTCAATCTTCTTCATTTCCAGTCACGTACTCTTTGATCCAGTGACATTGACCTCCTTTCTTTTGCATGAACAAACATTCTATCTCTCAGCTCTGGGAGTTTTCTCTGACTGCCTTCCCCTCATGCCTGTAATGCCCTCTCCTCATTTTTACCTATTGACTTCCTTGGTTTCTTTTAAGTTCCAACTAATATTCTACTTTCCATAGAAAGCTTTTTCCAATTTTAATTCCTTCCTTCTTTTAATTAGTTCCCATTTTCCAAATCACTTATTTACATATATTTGTTTGCTAGTTGTTTCCCCCAATTAGACTGTAAGCATCCTGGATGCAGAGACTACCTTTTCCCTCTTTTTGAATCCCCAGTATTTATCCTAGTGACTGACACATAGTAGGCGCTTAATGTTTTTTTTTAAAATAACTTCCTTCCTTCATATCTAGATCAGTATTTTCCTATATTTTTCATGTGCTTCTCTTGACTTATTTTTCATTATAGTTTTCTATGTGGTCACAACTCTCCCACTTGATTGTGAGTCCCTTGATGTCAGGTACTTCACCTTATTTGTCTTTGTATCTTCTCCAGCAGGGGGGTAGGGTGTTCAGAGAAGACTAGTAGCTCTGGTGTTAGGGATGCTGAGCCCTTTTCAGGGCTGCTAATAGACCTTTGGTGTCCATCTTCACCCAACTCTTATCTGTGGCTCCAAGAAGCTGTAGCACGTTTAGCGGTCATGTTCTGGTAAACCACCTTGGCAAATGGACAAAACGAGGTTGAAGGTAACCAAGGGGGCCTCAATCTTATCCATGGGCTGGAGGTGGGGATGTCATTCTCAAGCATGTGAAGACTTTTCCCAGAGGAATAGGCAGATGGGAACAATTTGTCCTAACAGTTGTGAAGGATGCTGAAGCAGGCACTGTGGAACACTTAGAGTTTAGTTAGACATTAGAGACACTAAGATCATCCACTGTGTCCTGAGCCATCACCAGACTTTTGTCTTACCACTGGACTTTGATGACTCTGGAGGAGAGAGTGAGGCTAACGACTGTGCAACTCTACTTTAATTTAATCCAATTTATGCAGAAATCAAAAGACATCACTCATACCATTTTACCATTTTTACCTATTTCAAATTCCTTTGGAATAGGCAAGTAACAAAGCAGTAGGTGTGAATATATTGTGAGCTGTAGTCACAACCCTACACATAGGCAGCTCAGTCCATAGGGTTATCTTCTCATGGGACTGATGCAACGGTGGGATTTGGTAGCCTTTGGGTGTCTGAACAGTTTTTTTTAAAGACTGCACTACTCTCTTCCTGGCATGAGGAAGGGGCTAGAAAAGTTGTCTTAAAAATTCTCTGTTTCATCCAATCCTGTCCTGCTTGCCTCAGCAGATGGGGATCCCACCCTGCAGTTGAAACACATGCAAAAAAATGCACAAAAACTCTTGTGATGATGATTCCACTCACCATCAGTACAGAGAAAATGTGAGTGATGGTGATGTGTGGCAAAGAGTGTTGGACTGCTCACAGACTTACTATCTCCAAGCTAAATATTCATATTAAACAAAAGTAGTGGTCTCAAGGCAAGACAACTACCAGAAGACTTAATGTCAACAGACTAGAGCACTTCTCCTAGCATGGACAGTTCCTTATTAACTTGGAGGGAAAGCTGAGCCAACACACAGCTGGCAATAGTGAAGCAGAAAAGGAGTGAGCAACTTTCAGAGATCTGGTTTACAGCACTGCATTTACTCCTCTGGGCCAGAACACTTTATGGAGAAATTCAGAAGCTACTAAATGAAAAACAAGACCTCCACAGGATTTACCAGCAGCATAGTTCATTTATTTCTAGAAAGGCAGCATTTAATTCCATCAAAAATAAAGTGTAATCAAAACTTAGAGGCACGCAGGATTCTTCGCTCAGTAAGAAGGCAGATGAAATTCAGTTTTACACTGATAGTAACAGTCCTAAATGCTTTTATAATGTCTTAAAAGGTATTTATGAGCCAAATTTTATATGTATATATAAATATATATATATGTGTGTGTGTGTGTGTGTGTGTGTGTATGTATGATGCATCTCAATTACTCAGCGTTGATGGAGTCACATTGATTAGTGATAAGGACATGATCCTGCAGGGACTGGCTGAACACTTCCATAGTGTTCTCAACAGGCAATCATCAATCAATGCTGATGTCATTGACTGTATACCTCAGGTTGAAGGCAATCACTCTCTAGCCAGACTTCCAACTGGAGAAGAGATTTTGAATGTCATTTGTCTCCACTTGTATGGCAAAGCTTCTGGTACTAATTCTATTCCAGCTGAGATTTAAAAGGCAGAAGATCCACTGGTCATACAACAGATGATGGAAATTTCCGGGGTTAAGGAAGAAAGAAGAGGTTATTCCCTCAAGAGTTCCAGGATGCCTCCACTGTCCATCTCTATAAGTGAAAGGGAAATAGTTTGCCCTGTTACCATCAGGGGGCTGGGGAGATCTCTCTTTTAGTCATTGCCAGCAAGATTCTTGCCAGAGTTGTCCATAATAGCATTATTCTTCATTTAGAAGATGGTCATTTATCTGAGAGTAAGTTTCTTTAGAAAAAGCCGAGGAGTAATTGGTATGGTGTTGGCTGCTTACCAACTCCAGGAGAAATGCCAGGAGCAGAACAGAGGTCTGTATACAACATTTGTCAATCTAATGAAGCCTTTTGATACTGCCAGTTGTGAGGGCTTGTGGAAAATTATGGCAAAATTTGTTTGCCCAGAGAAGTTCATCAGTATTGTATGGCATTTTCATGATGGCATACTTGCATGTGTTCTGGACAATGGACAATGCTCTCATGCTTTCCCAGTCATCATTGGAATGAAGCAGGGCTGTGTGCTTGTCCCCATGCTTTTTAGCATGTTTTTAGTGATGGTATTAGATATCTTCAACCAGGACAAAAGAGGCATCAAGGTCAATTACCACAATGACAGTAAATTATTCAACTTGAAAAAGCAACAAGCCAAAACTAAAATGGAGGGAGAGTTGATGCACGGCTTTTTGTTTGAAGATTATTGCACACTCAATGCAGCCTCTGAGGCTGAGGTGCAACAAAATATGGATTGATTTTCTGCTGCTTATGCTAATTTTAGCTTAACAATTAACACCAAGAAAACAGAGGTTCTCCACTAATCAGCACCATACCATCCATACATAGAACCATTGGTTATAGCAAATGAAAAAATTTTGAATGCTGTGGATAAGTTCACTTACCTTGGCAGTATACTTTCCATGAATGATGAAGTTAACTCATGCATTGTCACAGCTAGCTGAGTGTTTGGGAGATTTCAAAGGAAAATGTGGGATAGAAGAAACTGCCTACCAAAATGAAGGTCTACAGAGTCATGGCGCCAACCATATTGTTGTATACCTGTGAAACCTGGACAGTATACCATACCAGTGTCATTCCAGGAAATGGAATTGCTTCCATTTGAAATGCATTAGGAAGATACTGAAGATCACCTAGCAAAATAAGTTACCAGAAACTGAGGTCTTTTCTCAAGCTAAACTGCTAAGCATTCAAACTCCACTGTAGAGAGCACAACTCCAATGGGCTGGACACATTGTTCAAATGCCAAAAGTACACTTACCTGAAAGACTATCACTTCAACCTCATGAAAATACTGTATAGATGCTAGCTATTATTATTATTATTATATAGAAAATCTGAGTTGAAAGGGACCTTAGAGGTCATATATCTAAACCTGAATGGGAATTATTTTCAATTCCTTTCTATTTCCTCTTTCAATTATACATCTGTTAGGTTGCTGGTGATGGAGAACTCATTACCTCTCAAGGAAGTCCCTTTCCCCTTTGGAAAAGCTCTAAACATCAAGAATTTTCCCCTTATCTTGAGCCCAAATCTGTATTTTGTCTGTTTCCACCTATTGCTTTTTGTTTCTTCCTCTTTGGCCAAGGAGAATGAATATAATTCCCTTTCCACATGATAGGTATTAAATATAGCATTCTCTACACACCCACATACAACATCAACTCCTCTACCAAGTCTGCTTGAGAATTCCCATATTTGATTGTTGTTGTTGTTGAGTCATTTCAGTCACATTTGAGTCTTTGTGACCCCATTTGAGGTATACTTGGCAAAGATTCTGGAGCATTTGCCATTTTCTTCTCCAGTTCATTTTACAGATGAGGAAACTGAGGCAAATAGGGTTAAGTGACTTATTAAATGACACTCAGCTAGTCTGAGGGCAGATTTGAACTCAGGAAAATAAGTTTTCCTGACTTCAGGCCTAGAGCTCTATCCACTGTGCCACCTAGCTATCCTCTCCCTCCTCCCCTTATTTGATTAGGGGGTTTTAATTGCTTATAAAAACCTGAGTTGAAAGCAGGGGCAAAAATATAATACTCTATCCCTTTGAAATAGCATCAAGGGCTTGTAAGAGGTTAACATAAAACTGTCTCTAAAAAAATGGGAACTTGGTAAGCCAACTGGACTCTGAGTCAGGATAGATTTGTGTCTCAGCACTTGTATATAATATGTATGTAATGCACCAAGTCATATTGCTTCTCTATCTCTCAGCTGCCTCATATTTAAAATGGTTCCTTCCATCTCAAACATTCAAACTCAGTAAGCCTAAAGATAGATCATTCCACTGTACCAAGATAATCTACTTCACAGACAGCTTAAGGTCACCAACCTTAAGGTCACTAACTTATGACTTTTGGTGCCCTTAAATGTTTTTTTTATGATGACCTGAAAAATCTATGCCCAAGTCAAAGATCACCTCCAGGAAAACTGAGAGTCTCTTTCTTTCCTTACTACCATGGTGAACTATGAACTTAACTAAATTTTAAGTTTTTCTAGATTAAACTTGAACCTCTCTTACACTAGTTGAAGGAAAACCCTTACTCACAAAAAAGAGCTAAGTTGTCAACCTTACAAATGGATATCAAATCTTCTAGTGTACTTACTTGTCAACAAAAGCAGTTTATTAGACCTTACTCTATCTTTCAATATAATCAACTCAGTCACTTATAAATTCAAAACTTCTTTCCTAGAGGCATGATCCTTAATTTTTTTCTTAAATTTCCTCCTTTAACTTACAGAAATTGACATGGACCTCCACACTCAATCAGTGACATCATCTCTAGTCCAAGTCTAGTATAACAGGAATTTGAGGTAAAGGCTCTTTGCAGATTTAGTGTTGCCCATTGTAATACCTCATTCCCAACAGGCATGTCTCACTACGTGCATATCATGGTCTTTTCTATTCTTCCCACAAGAACCAATGTTTTATTTCCTTCACTGAAAAATATCTGTGTATGTAGAGTAGGAATGGGGTTGGGGGTGGGAGTTTAGATATATAATGCTAACACCAAATCTTGCTTCTCGTGATTTAAAGTTGCAACAGGCAACCATTTTATTGGAGAATAAACCCTGAAGATCGAGCATCCATGCTTAAAATTATTATTATTGTTGTTGCTGTTGTTGAGTCATTTCCATCATGTCTGACTCTTCATGACATTTGGGATTTTCTTGGCAAAGATACTGGTTTGACATTTCCTTCTCCAGTTCATTTTACAGATGAGGAAACTGAGGTAAACAGGGTTAATTGACTTGTCTGGAGTCATATAAAATTAGAATTATTGCTGCAGTTGAATGAAGCTTATGACAAAGTTAATCTGATACACACTGATATGCATAATTATTGTGGTCCATGCTTATTAGGCATAAATGATAAGTTTAGATGAATAACTCGGTTTTAAGAATCAAATCTTCAGTTTTTTTATTTTCCACTTTGTCAAGTCTATACCATCAATAATGGTACCAATATTAACTCTTTCTCCTGATAAGTTTTAAGATGTAATAGTCATTATTCCACTGTCATATACAGACATATGTTGGAGAAGACAAAGACCCTGGGCCTTGGTAACTAGGTTTGCCTTCCATACCTTGCTCTGCTTTATGCCTCAGGTCTGAGGTTGGCTCTTAGTCCTCTTCCCATAGCTCCCATCTCCTGGATCTTTGAGAAGGCTTTGGCTGCTCTGCACGCATCCCAGATTCTAAAAGCCTTGAGCCCTCTTAAACTATGAGTTATGAAGGTGTGAATTACCTACCCTGGGGTGTAAGCATGATCATCAAGCAGCAGGATGAGAAGGAGAGACAACCTGAGACTGAGTAGGGTGTAAATGAATCATGGATATCCAGCATCCAGGAATGTTGAAGAAGCAGAAGAACAGGAGAGAAAAACCAAAAGGGAAGAGACTAGAGATTATGGTATTATGGAAAGAGTGCCAATTTGGAGTCACAGGACCTAGGTTCAAATGGTCTGATGTTTATAGTAGCTATAGGAACAAATCACTTTACATCTGTGTGTCTCAGTTTCCCTGCCTGTAGAAAGGTGGCGTTGGACTAGACAATTTGTTCCCTTCTAGCTATACATCTATGATACCTGAACTATAGCTATGTGAAGAGTGCTTAATTCAATACGAGATTATTTCATTTGTATAAAACTAAAAAGATTTTACTCCAATAAAATCAACATAATTAGAATAATTGGGGAAACTTTCAGTTGGGAAGCAGTGTTCTCAGAAAATATCTCAGGATACAGAGGGATTTAATACAAATATATAAATATAAGAGTCATTCACCCAATAAATTGTTGAAAGATATGAAAAGGAAGTCATGAAAAGAAGAAATGAAAGCTATCACTAAGCATATACATTTGTGATTCAATTCATAATAAAGAAAAATGAAAATCAAAAGAGCATTTGCAACGAACCTTTACATTTCAGTCCATCAGACTGACAATAAAAGCTGCTAATATTAACATAGCATTTTAAAGTTTTCAAAGAGTGTTACACATTATTTAATTTCATCCTCATAATAACATTGTGAAGTAGGTTAACACCCCCAATTTACAGATGAAAAAACTAAGGTTAAAGAAGTTTAAGTTACTTGACCATAATAACTTGGTTAGTGCTTGAGGCAAGACTTGAATTCATATCTTTTTGACTCTAAGCCCAGCCCTTTACTCACTTATCTGCAAAGATAATAAAAGAAGAACATATCAATATTGGAGTAGATGTGGGAAGACAGGCAAACTAATGCCCATCTTGGTAAAGCCATGAATCGATCCAATCATTCTGGAAAACAATTTGGAATTATACTAAAAAAGTCACTATGCTTTATCCCAGCTTTACCACATTAGGCATATACTCATAGATTACCAAAGAGAAAGATCTACATATACAAAAACCAAAACCAAAGCCAAAACCGAAACATTGCAGCACTTTTTATAATTGTAGAAACTAAAAAGAAATTACATGACTATTGATTAAGAAATAGACAGATTATGAAAATTGAACATAACTTCTGTGCCAAAGAAAATTATGTTATGCAAAGAATTCAGAGAAATTTGGGAAGACTTGTATTGAATTGATACAGACTTAACTATGCAGAATCAGGGGAATCATTTATACGATGATCCCAATAATCAAAGGGGAAGAAAATTGAGAAAATTTAGAACTCTAATCAATGGAATTGATTCTACATGACACCATGACTTCAAAAGACCAAAGCACGACTGCTCCATCTTGGCAGAGAAGACATTATCTATAGGTGTGGAATGAACTATTCATTTTCAGATATAGCCAATGTGGTGATTTGTTTTTCTTACCCCTATTGCTTTGTTAGGAGAGAAGCTTCAATGGGGCAGTGAAGATGTGAGAAGAAAGTCATTGGCAAGTAACAGAATTGTAAATCTTTTCTTCTAAGTAGTAATAAAGCATAAGAAGAAAGAGAGAAGACCAAGCTGGGTACACTGATATTTCTTCTGACTTATCTCCTGCTACACTAAAAGAATTAAGGTTCACTTGTGCCCATACAAGATAGGGAAGATAGAAGCAATATTAGCAACTGTCATTTTTATTTTCCTGGTCTAGAAGGTTACATTGCTTCAATATGTCTTAAAAATATAATGATGCAATAATTTTTGTGAGTTGGAGGGGTATGTTGGGAAAAAGATAATTGATTGTGCCTGGTCAGTGTTCAATTTGTTAATAGTAATAGTTCATATTTATATAATACTTTACAAAGCTATTTCTACAACAACCCTGTAGAGTAGGTAATGCAAGTATTATTATCCCCATTTTATAGATGAGCAAATTGAGGTTTGGATATGTTACATGCTTTGCTCAAGGTCATACAGCTATGTCCTAATGGAAGTTAGACTTAATCCTACATCTATTGACTCCAAGTGCTATGTGAGGCTGTGTCTCATCACTTTTTTTTAGACAGAGAATATGAAATTAAGAATTCTCTGTTCTCATTTGGCTATAACCCTGGGTGAGATGGAATGGAATCCCGAAGGGCAATAAGTCAGAATTATATGGAGCTCTTGGGAAAGGGGGTTACTATATTTTATAGGCCACAATCTCACACAGGGAAGAAAAGAGGCTGACTAAGGAGAAATTGAGCATTGGCCACTGTTCTCTGTCCTCTCTTGTTTGGAGAGCCATGCACCTAGGTTTTAGGATTTCTTGGCTCCACTTCTCTACTGCCTCTCCCAAATGCCATCATTCCAAGGACTCAGATGATGAAAGATTGAAGAGGCTGAGCACCAGAGTCAACATGAGTCAGTCTGCAAAAGGTCAAACTCATTAACAAAGCCCTGTTTTCAGTTAGCACAACACATTACAGCATCTCCTCAGTCTCACACAGAGCTCCACTGACAATTTCTGTCCAGAATGAATGTCTTTTTTTCGGAAGAACACGATGTAAGCTGGTGCTTTCTGGGGACAACAGCAAAACTGAGATAAAAAAAGAGAATTCTTCCCCAAACAGCTTCCTTTGTTTTTTTCTTTTTTATAAAGTCTGCTCTGCAATAACAGTGGAGACATGTTTGTTTATTATTTTATCATTTCTCTTTTTTTGTTTCTATTGAAAACAGCCAGGCTGAAAAGAGACCTCTTCCTCCATGTTACAAATGGAGCCTATGGAAGGAAGTACAATGAAAATTCCCTGAGTAATTTTGTCAAAGAAATGAATGTAATGAGCCCAAATCAAAGGCCATTAAAGGAAGGGCATCCTTGTTATTAAAGGAAAAGTATGCTTTGTTATTGAAAGGAGAAATCTCTAGGGACTTCTTTCTAAAGGTTTCTAATTAGCTGTAATCCTGTTTTTATTTTGCTGTATCATCTTAAGACCAGACAAGCAACATTTTTTCCCGTGAAAGGTCCATTCTGTGTTCTTTGGGCATGGTTTTCTTTCCCCACATTGGAAGTCTAGGTATCAATTTGGTTTCTCTCCCTTTATTGTGATTACCTACCACATGTTATTGTACATCATGGGGTGGAGGCAGAATTATTGACAAATGTGCTCTTAAAGTGAGTTGGTAAAGTAAATATAGTAGAACTTGGGTAAAAGTACAAAGATAAAACATCAGGGTAGGCTGGGGAGATGAGAAGAAAAGAGAGAGATTCTCCTGTAGACTCAGAGGGCCATCTGTCACCTTGCATAGGACCTAGTAGGATGAATAGAATATCAGATGCTGAAGATACCCAAGAGGTTAAAATTAGAACAGATGATATTTACATAGTACTTCATGAAGCGTTTTACATATGACATCTCATTTGACCTTCATAGCAACACTATTGACAGGCAGTCCATATATTATTATCCTATTTTACGAATGAGGAAACTGAGGGAGGAGAGGTTACATGATCTTTCCAAGATTACATAGCTAGTAGGGTAATTGGGCCAGGATTTATAGCGAGGTGATCATATAGGATTGAGAGTTAGAAGGAACCTTAGAGAACATTCGGTTCAATGGTGTCAAATTCAAATGGAAAGGGATCCCCGAAGGCAGTTTATTGACTGAGAAAACCTCAATTCAACATCATTTATGTTTATTTTTGTTTAAAATGTCCCATTACATTTTAATCTGGTGGGCAGTTTTGCAAGAGTGAGTTTGATACCTCCATTAACCCTTTCATTCTACTGAAATGAAAATTAATTACTCTTTCCAGGATAACCAAAATGTCTTTTACTGTCTTTAATAGTTTCTCAATTGGTAACCTATATATTACTTGAAAGATGGGTGCCTATATGGGATACTATGGTTTAATTCGTTTTCTAAACAATCTCCTTTTGACTATATTCCCTTTCTTCAGAGCATATTTCTGGTTATCTTCAAATCAATGGAATGTTACAAAATACAACTTAAATCAAACATTTACTAAGTACCTGCTATGTGTCAGTTCCTAAGCTATGTTCTGGGAATTCACAGAAATGTTAAACTTTTAGCATTTTACAAAGCACCTTTATCAAACTGTCTTATTCTGGAAGGCACTGGGAACCACCAGATAGGTATGCCAACTCTTGATCATCGAAAATGCTGAGAATGATTGATTACACACTGACAGTTCCATGTGTGTCATAGATAATTCACCAAGTATAGAAGATTTAAAACTACAATTAATATTAAAGAGACAGATCATAGAATGGAAAGAGCTTTGAAGGTTGAGCTAAATGTGAATCCCAGTTTTGCTACTTTCTACGAGTTAGACCTTTGGCAAGTCATGTTTTTCTCAATTTTCACATCTGTAAAATGAGAGGTTGGGTAAGATGAGTTCTATGGTTGCTTTCAGTTCTAGATTAATCCTGTTAAGGCTATTCTGAATAGAATTACGTTTTTTATTGATTTGGAAGAAAATTTAGGATCTCTTGATGCTTCAAGGTCATCATTATGAGTATCAATTATCATTATTTCAAAATTATGAAAAAAATCCAGTGCTTTCAGTTTTCTGTTTTAAAGTCTTACATGATTTTTGAATATCAACAATACATTTAGCATTGTAAAAGACATTAGAATCATAATTGGAGTCCCAATATAATTTCAAGTCAAGGTTCAGCATAAGGGTATTTGAAATAATAATTATTATGCAAATAGCTTTCAAGTATGCTTCTATTGTACTTTGGATAGGCAGAAAACTGGAATTTATAGCAAAGCATTTGATTAGGACAGAATAACAAAGGAATTAACAAAGGAAAATTCAAATATTAGAGTCATTCTCCAATTTTCCCTCCTCCTTGCCCCATATGATGAAGTGAATCTCCTAGAGACTTCTATATCAGTTGATAGGTAAACTCTTCCACCAGTTCATACTCTGATGTAAGGAACAGTTGTGTCATGGCTGAAATGTTCCTCTCAGTTCTGTTTCCCAGGAGTTGAACCATCCTTCCTCTCATTTATACTTCTCATATTTCCTTTGTCATGTCTAAGATCTCCTCAAACCACTGCAATTCCACTTTGCCCCAATAATCTCCTGTAATGGCTTCATTTTTTTCTCCCAAACTCTTGCTGCTCTATGCGAGGGTTGACATTTACAATTTCTGATTCTTTTTCCTCATGGAGGTAGGAGTGTGAGGGAAGGTGAACGTTATTGATCTTGTGAGACTGCCTAGACCAGTATGACTTAGGAGCTAGTGAATCCATTTTAATATTTTGGTAAGTCAAGTCTTACTACACTGAACTGACATAAGAGTGCCTCGGACAATTGTCTAGACCTTTTTCTCCCCCTTGACTTGACCTCAGCAATGGAAGGTCCTCAGCCCTTATTCCTAGATGAGTTAGGCTAAATGAATGCCTCTTAATTCCCTCATGCTGTACTGACAGCCAGCACCTAGACCTTGAAGATTGTTTTGAAAGTAACTTTGTAGCAACTTTGTAGGTAGCGCAACAGAGACTTTTGTTCTATATTCCTATAGTTACATCAAAGTCACTAATATCTTTTATGTAGTGATTAATGAGGGTTGTTCAGTCTTATCCTATTTTCTCTTTATTAGGAACTAACAAAAAAGACCAGAACTATCCTTTCATAGGATAGTTCCTTATAGGGTAAATGGCCTATTGAGTGGCCATACACAACCCTAGCTCTTTGTAATCCTTTAAGCATTACAGAAATGAGAACTAGAGTTAATTTCCTCTCCAATCCGTCTGCCATATGACCATCTGAATAATCTTTCTAATGTATTACCATTATCATGAAACTCCTCTACTCAGAGAGTCTTCAATGCCTCTGCTGTAAACTATAGGCTGTAAACACCTGATTCTGGTCTTTACAGGTCTCTACAGCCTGGCTCTGACCCAGCTATTTGGCTTTATCTCTTACTCTTGACCTTCACATAGTCTACATTCCAATAAAACTATATACCACCTCCTTATCTGTTTCCTGCCCTCTTCCATCTCCATACTGCCTGCCATGTTTGGAATAGACTCCTTCCACCAAATGCAACTATTGAAATCCAACATTTATTTAACTTAATCATCTTGTCCCTGTTTCATGGTCTTCCTTGACATATTCCTGCTCTGCCTCCTGGGTGAAATTGACCTGAATTTCCACAAATTTCCTTCTAGTGTTTTTCATGTTCTTCCCCCTCCCATCACATTCTACTTAGTATTATATTTATTATACATATTATACATATTACATATTATACATGTAATATTATATATATCACTGGGAATAGGGAGGGGTGACTAGACCTATAACTTCATTGTGATAGGAAACTTCATTGAGGAAAATACCTTTGCTAATGTCAATTAGCACTTGCTTGGCAATTTAGAGTCTTAAAGGTGCCTAGGGTCACTGCAAAGTTTAATTACTTGCCTAGGGTCACACAACCAGTATGTGTCAAAGGCAGGACTTAAGTCCAGGTCTTCCTGATTTTACTCTATATCTACTCTACCACGCTGCCTCTCAGTAAATCGTATCTTTTCTCATAATACCTCCTTTCCCCAGACACATATACACCACATACACTACAAAATCTTTGTGCAATTTTTCTTGGCTGTATCCAGTACTGTCATTTTTAGCCTTTGTATTCCCAGCATATAGCACAGGATCTTTAAACAATGCTTATTTAGTTAAATTAATAATAATCATTACTTCTATATTTCTTTTGGTAGGAGGAAGAGCTGAGTTATTTTTGTTGTCTCTAAGTAGTCATATTTCAAATATATCTAAAAAAGCACATTCTTGACATCAGGGATCTTTTATTCTAAAAGAAATGAGAGAGAGAACTAAATGATTCACAACTAAGAGATTTTTATTAAGTACTTCTTAAACAAAACTCAGTTGGGGGAAAAATAGATAATGTTAGCAGAAATGGAGGGGTTCTAGGAGACATTTATCTAAAACTTTCACTCTCCCTCCTGTTTCCTTTCTTGGGTTTGCCCAAAAGGAAGGGTAACACACTTTCAATATAACCACTCACCCCAGTGCTTTTAAACTTCAATCTCTCTCTTACTCTTGCAATGTCATTTATGTCTCTGCATAGTCTTAGGTCAAAATCTCAGAATTCTATTCTATCTGTGATATCAAATGAACCTCTGACTGAGTGTAGAGAAGAGAGAATAAAAGAACTGTCACACACCAGGGAATAGCTAAACAAAATGGAGTATATGAATATAATGGAAGACTACTCTACCCTATGCCAAATATGAAGAATTCAAAAGAACATGGGGAGACATAAAATGATGCAAAGTGAACCGAGTAGAACCAGGAAAACAATATATGCAATGACTGCAACAATATGTTAGCAATAAGATGAAATTAAACACATTATGTAATTATAATGATCAAGCTTGGCCCTGGAGAAAAGTTTAGAAAGTTCACCTCCCTCCCTTCATTGTAGAGATGGGGAATTATGGGTGTGGAATGTTGCATAAGCAGTTGATTTGTTGATTTTACTGACTTGTTCTCATTTCTTTTCTTTCTTTCTTTTAAAATCTTTATTACAATGGATTGCTTGCTGGATAGGGGATGGAGAGAGATGAATGAAGAAATGAATGTGATGACAAACATAAGGCATCAATAAAACAAGGAAAATTAATTAAAATGGTTTTTGGGAAAAAATAAATAAAGACAGTGAGTGTAGGTTCCAGATTTTAGAGCCACTATTCTCACCCTCCTTTGCTTTTCCTTCCCTCTCCTTCCCCCATTTCACAATCCATTCCAACACAAGGACCTACCTATTAAGCACCTTCCATGTCCAAGGTACTGTGTTAGGTAAGAGGGATACAAAGGAAAGAAAAAAAATTAAATGGCCTCTGTCCTCAAGATTAATTTTTGTTAAATCAAATTTGGCACAAAAACATAAAAGTCAATACACAGATAATTTGAGAAGGAAGAGAGCTGTAACAACTAGTGAGACTAGAAAATTCTGATAGCAAGAAGCCTTGTAATGAATTATTTACAAGTATCTATTTATTACCTACTGTATACCAAGTACTGAGCAAACAAAGACAAAAGTGAAACAGTCCTGCCCTCAAGGAGCTTACATTCTAACAGGGGAGACATGTACACATCCAGGTATGTACCAAATACAAACAAGGCAATTGTGATGGGGAAGGCTTGAACAGGTGGAGGTTTCAGAAAAGGCTTCATGTAGAAGGTGGAGCAGGAGCAGAGTCTAGAACGGAACTAGAGATTTTAAGAGGTAATAAGTGAAAAGAGTTCATTCCTGGCATGGGACACAGAAGAAAGCATGAGTTCATGGAGATAAGAAATGGAATACATTCTATCAGGAACAGCAGACAGTCAGTTTGATCAGATGATAGAGTTCATGAAAGGGAAAAATGTGTAATAAGACTGGAAAGTTTTCTTGGGATCAGATTGTCTTTAAATGACAATTTTAGGAGTTTACATTTGCTCCTAGAGATAATAGGGAGCCCCTAAACATTTTCAAGCACAGGAGTGTCATGGTCAGACCTATGAGGAAATTTAAGCCCCCCAAATTAAACCACTTATTCACAATAACACAGGTAGTGATCTGCAGAGCTTTGAGAGTTTTGAAACTTCGAATTATGGTCTTTGAACCATTCTGAATATAACAAAATGAAGAAAATAAAATTGTCTGAGGACTATTGGGGGAGGGTGGGCTGCAGAGGAAATGTATATGGCAAATTTCTTCAGGTGTGCACCCATTTCTTATATTTTCAATCATTCTTTGTAGTACCTAGGGCATAAGTCACTCAATAAATACTTGTATATTTGATTTCATGCTATTATTCAACATGCACCTCAAACACTGCAAACATTTTTGTTGTGATTCAGTCATTTCTCAGTTGTGTCTGACTCTTTGTGACCCCATTTGTTTTGGGTTTTTTTGTGGGTTTGTTGTGGTGGGGCAAAGATACTGGAGTGATTTGCCATTTCCTTCTCTAGCTCATTTTATGGATGAAGAAACTGAAGGCAAACAGGGTTAAGTGACTTTCCCAGGGTCACACAGTTAGTAAGTATCTGAGACTGGATCTGAATGCAGGAAGATGTCTTCCTAATTCCTAGCCCAGTGCTTTATCCAGATGCCCCTAAACATTTTTACATTTAACTTTAGAAAGAGCATTATCTGAGATCCTATGAGTTACATGACCAGAGGCCCACAAAAGGTATTTGTCATTCTGATCCAAAACTTTTTATCTAGTGACCAATTCCTGAATACACTCGGTAAGAGACTCAGCATGTCAGAGTTCTAGAAAAGATGCTAAAAACTTGAGTTCAATCTCACTTCTGTTATCACAGTCATGGTTCTGTGGTCATGGATAAATTACTTCATCTCTCTCAGCTCAGTAAAATGTGGGTAATATTACCTATAAAGATGATTTTGCAGGGTTGTTTTGAAGGCCCAAATGAGATCATACTTGTAAAGTACTTTGCAAAATTTATAATGCCATATAAATGTCAGTTATTACTAAGGTGCAGAAGAGAGGTGACATGGACTTTGACTTTAAGCAGTTTCCAGTGAATACACTTCGTCCTTCCACTCAACTGTCCATGGGTATATGTTATCACTTGTTTTTTTTTTTTTTAAGGGAGGAAGGGAGTAGGAGATTATAGATCTAGAGTTGAAGGGAGGTTGGGGTCATCTAGTTCAACCACCTCATTTTGTAGATGAAAAGATTGAGGTCCAGGGTCTGCCTTTCCTAAACAAGGTCACAAGTAGTAAGTATCAAGGTAGGATTTGAACCCAGATCCTCTGACTCTGGAGTACCAGGCTACCTCCTCTTTTGTCATACATCAATATAGAAATGCTAACCAAGGACCTCCTCTACTTGTGACAACTATTTCAAAGTTTGAAAGGGCCTCAGAAGCCCTCTAGGTCAAAACACAACTGATCAAGAACCTATTTTACACCATTGCCCCAAAGTGGCCCAGCATCTTCCTCTTAAAGACCTATGAAAAGAAAAAAAATTTCTAGCTTTTATGCGGAAAAAGAACTTTAAAAAGACATTAGAACTCTTATCGATGCAATGATAAATCACAAGTGCAGACAGTTGAAATGAAGCATGCCACTCACCTCCTAAGAAGTGAGGAACTTAAAATGCAAAGAGAGACTTATGTTTTCAGGCATGGCCAATGTGAGAAACCTGTTTTGGTAAGTTATGAATGTCTATGTTATGTTTTTTATTACTCATTTTACTTTTGCTTGTTTTTATTTGATGGGAGAGTGGAAGGAATTGATTATAAATGCATAAATAATTCATTTTTTAAATAAATAAGAGTTTTTCAAATTTGAAGTTTATCCTTTGCCCCTCCAACCATCATCCAGAGTTAGTCTTCTCTTCTTCAGTCTTAATATCCCTATTTCCTTTAATCCTCACGTAAATGTTTTCCAATCATCTCACCATATCATTGACCTTCTTCTGGATGTTCCAGATTGTCTTACTAAATGGGAAATGTATTCCTTTCACTCACCCAAGGGCAAGCTAGATTGTATGCTACTAACTCAAAATAAAAAATAAAAAAGTCACGGCAGGACAGAAAATCTTGAAAAGTTAAATGGTCAATCCAAGGGAGCCAGAGTATGAAATACTTTTTTTAAATGACATATTAAAACTTAGTCTCTAGGTCTGAGCACATCTAGCTATGGATATGTGGATATGAAGAACAATGAAGAAATGATTGAATTCTTAAAATTAGAAGAGGTGGGATTTAACTTAATGCTTCTACTCAGTAGTCACATCTGTCAGATATACAAAAAAGTTCAAACAAAATGGCATATTGATAGGCCAGTATGCTCGAAACCTAACTTTATTCTAACTAAGGAGCTCTGTCACTAGTGAGCTATTTTCTTCAAAGCATTTTTAGAGCATGGATTCACATCCTTTTTGTGTGCTCTTTTGTAGTAGGATGAAGGTCTTAGCTCCCTTTTCCAAATAATATTTTTAAATCCAGAAGATTAAAATAATATGGTGACAAGGAAACTAACTATATGTGACTTAAAGATGTATGTTTTTCCATATAAATTCACCAATCTCCTGAAATTTATACATATACCAGTTTGGACCCCCAAGTGAACAACTCCTGTTCAAGGAAATCCTATTAAGATATGTATTTTTAAAACTTGTATAATCATTTAAAGAAGAACAAAAGAGCAAAAGAATTAACTGAAGCACAGAATTATCAGTCACAATTAGAGATATGGTTACAAAAGTCTACCACCTAAATGGTACCAGTAGAGAAACTAACTACAAATTATTTCAGTGTCTATAGTGAGAATTTTGGGAAGATGAGTATGACTAAGACAATGTCGTATCCTTGATCATGCTTGATTCTGTCAGTATATAAAGTGAGTGGGAACAATGTCTTTAAACAATAAAGTTTGCTTTATTGTTTGAAATAAAGGGGATGTACAAATAAGTCCACTAATGAGGAAAAAAGGGAAGCATATTTCTATTTCATATCAGAAGAGAAGTTCTGAGAACGCCAGGTAAGAGACTCAGCGTGTCAGATAGATAGAATGGACTATAAGAGAAGATAGTTTTGGATTACAGATTTGGAAGACCTGGTCTCAAATATTGCTTCTGATGCTAGCTGTGAGATCTTGGGCAAGGACCTTAAACTTTCTGAGACTCTGCTTCCTCAATGGTAAAATGGAAATAATATCTTTTTGTGTTTACCTCGCAGGTCATTTAGGAAGTACAATTGAGATAATATTTTAATTTTTATTTCTCTGGTCTCACAGCCTATATTCTGGCAGAGCTATGCTTCTCAGGGAATCCTTCTGAGCAGTATTGATATTGCCATCCATAGTTAAATGTTTTGGGCTGAAATAATGGAGATAGAGGGCCATGGTATCTGGCAATCCACTATGCCTTTAGGTAAGTGGAAGAGTTACATTTCCCATTGAAGAGAATAAGCTGGACTGACCCAATGAGGGCAGTTAGGATGAGAAGGAGCCTCAGGAGATCTTGAAGGGAGATCCAATTGAAAGAACTGGGAACATTTAGCCTGGTGAAGAGAAAGCATAAGGGTGTACGCAGAGCTGTCTCTGAGTATTTGAAGGCCTTTCATGGGGAAGATTGATTAATCAGCTTTAGCCTGCTTGGCTCCAGAGGGTGGAATGAGGAATAAGGGTGGAGGTTGCAGAGGGGCAGATGTAGGTCTTGATGTCTTGTGAAAGAAAGTTTTCTAGTAATTAAGAGTTATCCATAAGTGGACCTGGATGACTGGAAGGTAATAGATTCTTCCCAGGAGAGGTCAAGTAGAATGACCATTCATGGGGAAAGTTGTAGACAAGATTCTTGGGCAGCCTCAGGTTGGATTACAATCCTTGAGGCTTCATCTAGCTCTGAAATCTGGTGATCTGGTTATACTCTCTCAATGAATAATGAAGTGGGATGGGGAAGGCAAACAGGGAAACACGGGTGTTCATCTTCTCCTGGTTTCTAGCAAATAGATATTCTTTCCTACTCAGAGCCTGTTGAAAACATTTTGTAGGAAAGAAGGCCTTTGGTGATTTATAGTCCTCAACTGACTCTCATCCAAAAAGATTATAATAATACATACTATGCCTAAGAAATATCCTTGAGGTGCGCTTACGTGAGGAAACTCTGATATAAAGCATAAGGCTCCAGTTTTGGTTATGCTTTAGATTAAATCTCATCCCATGTGTATGCAGAGATATGTGTGCACATCTTTTTCACTGTGACATCCAAAGTCTGTAAATGGTGTATTTTTGCTTTTTTCCTAAAGCCAGGATTATGGTGGGGTTCTTCTATGTGTATATATGTCCATGTATAGATACATATGTGTGTGTATTTATATATGTACATATATGTATATTTATAGAGTGTACAAATGCCCTCTAAACATACATATATACACACAGACTCTTTGTCTTTTTTCTCTCTGCTTCTCTTTTGGGCTCTTTCTCTCCCTGTCCCTCTCTCTACCTTTCCCTCTCTTCCTCCCTCTCTCTCTCTCTCTCTCTCTCCCTCTCTCTCTGTCTCTCTCTCTCCCTCCCTCCCTTCTCATCCCCTCCCCCTCTCCCTCTTCCTCTCTCCTTCTCCCTTTCCCTCTCTTCCCCCCTGCTCTTTTTCTCTCTTTCTCTCTTTCTCCCTCCCTCTCCCTGTTCTTATGTCCCTCTCCCTCTACCTCTCTCCCTCCCTCTCCCTTTCCCTCTCTTCTTCTCTCTCTCTCTCTCTCTCCCTTACACACACACACACACACACACACACACACACACACACACACACACACACAAGAACTCAGCAGATAGACAAATGATTTGGTCTTCTCTATAGGCAGCCTTCTGATCCAACCATTGGACTTTTTACCAGGTGACCTCTTTTCCCCACTATATCTGTTATTATAAATCTGGGAACTTTTGACCTCTGTCTTTACCCTCATAGTCTCTAAACTAAATAAACAAACCTAGAAACTACATATTAACTCTCTTGCCTTTGGGGATAGGAAAGCATAGGTATAAACTGGAACCCACCATCAAGGCCTGGTTTATAAAAATCAGATTGGAAAGCCCGGGCCTCTTCAAAACCATTAACTGTACTTCATGAGGGTATTAGGCCCACAGTTAGCTCCTTGCTGGGGAAGGGACTGCTCTCCTTCATTCCCTATGTGCCAAGTTGCACCAATGCCTTGCTGTCAGCTCCTGGCGGGAGGGAGGCTGAGCATGCCACGGCTGCTCCAGCACTTCTGGGGCTTGCTATCTGTGGCTTCATCAGTCTGGCAAGCCCTGTGGTTTTGCTGACTAACCCCAGGTCCATCCTGGAAGGGTGGCACGTGTGTGCTGTTCCTCAGATGAATATGCCTACAGCATGTCCCCAGGATCCTGAAGTCAGCAAAACCTCACAGTCTGCCAGCCCAAGGTGTCTTAAGTAGAGATTCCCTCCCTGCTGACGCTGCCTTTTAAATATTCATTCTGCAGTTTGAATAACTGGGGCCTTGTCACAGTTCCAGGATCTGCTGGGAGAGCCCTGCTTATTACCTACAATGGGGGCAAAGCTAGGCTGCCTCTGGATAGGCAAAAGGGAGTCTAGGATGGAGATAACTGTTTACTGGTCTCTAGGAAATGAGGGCAGAGACAGTGTCTTAGCTAAACTTTGTATATTCTTTTTGTTTGTTTGTTTTGCTTTTTGGAGGGGGGAAGGCAAGGCAATTAGGGTTAAGCGACTTGCCCAAGGTCACGTGGCTAGTAAGTGTTAAGTGTCTGAGGTTGAATTTGAACTCAGGTCCTCCTGATTCCAGGGCCAGCCACCCCAACTTTGTATCTTAAGTGCTTGCCAGAGAACTTTCCAAACTTTAGGATTTTAATAAATGTTTGATATATGAATGGCTGCACTTAGGTATAATTCTGCATTGTTGTTATTTGTCCATAGTCTGACATCATGGTACAGTGAGAAAGACACCGGATTTGGAATCAGAAGACATGGGTTCAAATTTGGGTTCTTCCCCTTAATGTCACTTGTAGGGTTAGTCACTTTGCATCTCTGGGCTTCAGTTTCCTTTCCTATAAATTCAGGGCATTGAACTAGGGGACTTCTGAGGTCTTTTCTAGCTCTAAAGTTATGATCCTATATAGGATCATAAGTGATCTCTAAAACCCCTTTCAGCTCTGATCCTATGATTCATGATTCTTTTCCCCCTATTAGATCACAAGAGCCATGAGGGTAGAGACTACATTTTATCTAAATATGTCCCTTCTAGTTTAGCAAAGTGATCTGAACATGATAAGTCTTTAATAACTCCTTCAAAGTGATTTGAATGTGGTAGGTCCCTAATAGATCTTTACTTAATGGAAACTCAATTGAATCCAAATAGCTTAAGAAGGGAAAAAAATACTGTTGCCTCATTTGATATTTTGGGTGAAATTCTTTTCCCTTGAATTATCCAGAACATTGCTTCTGTGATCTGCTTTATTTAGCAGACATAGACACGGTTATAATGGGTTTTAAACCATTTAAGAGAATTATGCCATGGAAATACTGTCAGGAACTTAGTTTCTTCCCCTCCCCCCCCCCCCATATGTCTTCTGTTCAATCATTTGACGATTCTCAGGAGAGAGTTTTTAGTTATTGAGATCTTAAGTAGACTTAAGCCAAAACCAGCCTCCAAGTTCTTGTACACTCTCTGCTTAGTTAAATATTGAGCCCCTTTTCCATAAAGGAGAGTAAGAGTGGGCATGTAATACCTGTAAAAATCATGGGCCAGGGACCCGCCTTTATTTACTAGCTACGAAAGAGAGTTATCTACTAGGCGTCTTAACAATATCTCATTGTGATTTTTGTGCCTCTAAAGAGGAAGAGGGAAAAAGTCAACCCCACAGAGCTCTGGCTTGGCAGTCCTTTCTATTTGAGTTATGATAAAGTTTAATATTTGTCCAACTATCTTCCCAAATCAGGACTTCCACTTTCAATCAGGTAGGCAGTGAGCAAGTCTCAGTCATCTCTGAGCCCAGCTAACACTGCCCGAGAACTCAAGAGGGTATCAAATACCAATGTATCACCCCCGTCAATTCTGAGCAGGTGAAAACTTGGCATAATGCTAGAGGATCATGGGAATCAGAGTTGAGAGGGACCTTATAAATCATGTCAGCTTACTCTAGTTTTACTTTACAAATGAGTAAACTGGTTCCTAGAGGGAAAAGGAACTTGCCCAAGGTCCTGTAGTTTAGTGTTTAATAAACAAACAACTCTTTGAATCCTGAAGTGGGAAGGACGGAAGACTGGCCTAGGATTCTGTTCCATACAAATTTATCAAGTGCTTACTATATTCAAGGTACTGTCAACAGGCATTGTCAATACGAAGATGAAATCCAAAAAGTCCCTTAACTCAAAGAGCTTATATTCTATAAATGCGAATCAGTATGTTTATAGATAAGGACATGCATCTGTTTATCTATCTGTCTATCTTTCTATCCATCTATCTATCTATCTATTAAACACATACATATATATACATACATATGCACATGCATATACACACACAAATATACATATACACATATGTATGTAGGCACAATAGAGTTAGGAAGACCTGAGTTCAAATCCAGCCTTAGACAATTACTAACCATGTGACCCTGGGCAAGTAGTTTAACTTACCTCAGTTTCTTCAATGGTAGAATGAGAAAAACAATAGCATTTACCTCCCCTGGTTGTTATGGGGATCAAATGAGATAACCATTGTAAAATGCTTGGGACAGTGCCTGGCACCTAGTAAGCACTACATAAGTACTAACAATTAATAATAACATCGTTATTATGATATAATTCTAAGGGATTCAGTGGAACGAGCTCACGTTCTATTTGCTTTTCCATTTACTCCCATAGTCTAAAGATAATGAGATTACAATGATAACAGCCTTCTCAGGTACAAACATTTCTTCCCTCTGGAACTCAGGGAGAGCAACAGATAGTGATGGACACCATACATGGATGTGTGAGTGTGTGTGAGCATGTGCATTGCATGTATGTGTGCACGTATGTGTGTGTGTACATGTGCCTGTGTGTGTGTGTATGTGAGTATGTGTGTGTGTGTGTGTGTGTGTGTGTGTGTGTGTGTGTGTTGCTAGGAGATATGCAGGGGAGAGGATTTTGTTTGTCTCCTATATGGGCTCAAGCCTGTCTGTAAACTGGTAAACATGTCATCAAAAGAGTCAGTGGGAGTTTTACTTCTGTAAAGATCAGAGGATCCAGCCCTACGCATTTCTAGGTCTGGCTTCTCTACTTTTGTTTTTGTTTTGTGGAGGGAACAAGTGATTAAATCCTGGATAAAACCAACTATTACAGATCCAAGATAAGAAGGTACTAGTATGTTGCCATCCATATGTGCCTGGGGCACCCAGAGGGATGTGGGTTTGGAGATTCTTCCCCCCCCCCCCAGGAATGCAGAAGAATTATACAGATTATTGTATAAAAAAGTTTTTAAAAAGTATAAAAAAAGAGCACTAGGTGAGTTGATAAAAGTCCTGAGTTCAGATCCTGGCTCCATTTCCTACTCTCTGGGTGACTTTTTTACCTTTTCTGATCCTCAGTTTCCTCATATGTAAAGCGGAAGAGAATATTTCCCCTTGAAATCTTACAGGGTTGTGGAGAAGATCAAATAAGATAAAGCCTCTGAAAGCTCTTTGAAAACTCTAAAAACCATACAGACATAAAGGGCTTTTATTACCTAATTATGGTGAGAAGCCAGCCCCTCTTGTGGCCAGTTTGTAATATGGCCGGGCAACTTTAGGGTTTCAGCTGGGGTTCATGGAAGAGACAACTCTCTAAGTGTTGTTGTTTATCCTTCATTTTCAAACAGTATCAGTGACGTCATGGGGTGACGTCTTGACTTGTTGATTTGGATGTTAAGTGAGGCAGAGTTACATAAAGTCATCAAGCCTCACTTTCTTTTCTGGAGTCAGTGAAGTCCAGTGGCGGGACAAAAGTCAAGATGACTGGTGATGGCAAAGGATGCAGTGGGTGACTTGGCATCTTCAATGTCTGACCAAGCTCCAAGTGTTCCACAGTGCCTACTTCAGCCACCTTCATGGCTGTTGAAACAAATTGTTCCCATCTACCCATTCTGCCAGGGGAAAGTCTTTGCATGCTTGGGGTAGACTTCCCCCAACTCACCAAGGAACTTGAGGCCTCTCGGTTACCCTCAGCCTGGTTTAGCCATCTGCCGAGACTGTCTAACCAAGAAAGTATGTTTTGAAGCAGTAGGCCTTATGGTTCATCTGCTGTGACAGCTTGAAAGGCCGCATTTTGTATACTGTGTGTGGAACAAAATCCTATCACTCTATCTTCTCACAGGTCACCTCAGTTTACCTACAAGATGTGAAATAAGCTGGGCGGAGCACTGCATAGAAATGACATTCATACCTTTGTGGAGTGGATTGATTGCAGCAATAAGAATTTTTGAAATCCAGGGGGTGAAACATCCGGTGTCTATAGCAGAGATAATTACTAATTCTTCTAATTGAAGGGATTCATATACACTCCAAAGATCCTAGTTCCTGGTGCTCCTAGATTCTCAGGAAGTGGTTGTGGTTGGGAGTACCATTCCCCATTTGCATTTTGGTATGTCACCTTTATGTAGCAATGAATTTAGACAGATTTGTGCCTGCCTCCCCAGGAAGGACTTTTTTAAAGATACAGTGCCTTGATTCTTTCCATCCTTCTGAACTGCAGAGTGCCAAAGAATGCTTTGATGACTATGAAAATCTCTTCAAAGAGATAGCACATAGATTTAGGGTGGCAATAATCATGTACCTATCAAAGTATAAATCACTTTTCCTGTAGTATCTCATTTGGTTTGCCCGTTGATCCTTTAAAGTATGTATTATAAATACTATTGTACCCATTTTTATAGATGAGGAAACTGGTGCCAAGAGTGGCTAAGTGACTTGCCCATGTTCACATGGGAAGTATTTGAACCTGGGTGATTTCTGACTCCTGACCAGTCCAGTGCTTTTCTACTATCTTCAGATAGATAATAATATTCCCTGGATATAAAAATTATTTCTATGTCCCAAAGTGATGAGTTATAAAAAAATTTTTTTGGAGGGGGAAAGACAATGGAATTGGGGTTAAGTGACTTGCCCAAGGTCACACAGCTAATTAAATGTCAAGTATCTGAAGCTGGATTTGAACTCAAGACCTCCTGACTTCAGGGTAGGTGCTCTATTCACTGTACCACCTCGCTTCCCCTTATTTTTTAAAAAGAAAAGAAAAATCAAGTATCCTCTGTATGACTTTGATCCTAATTATACCAAGACTAGTTTTAGTGTCTGGTGATACAAAATGAAAAGCTCCAATAAAAGTTTTAAGAGTTTGGGCAAGATATGAATGGGTCCTGGGATGGATTATGAGAAACAGGATCTTTGGAACTCTCTTTCCCATAAGACTTACCAAAGTCTTAGTTAACTTTAGGACATGCAAGGTCATCTTTTACTGCCTTTCAGAATTAGAGTAAAGTCCAGTAAAGTCCTTAAAGGAATTCAATGTGTTCCTATGTTATCATCATGGAGGTTTCACTAACAATTACCTTCAACAGTTCTCCCCACCAAAAAAAAAAAAAAAGAATCCATAATTCAATAGTGAGATAAAGGTACAGACTAGGATAGCTTTCTTATTTCCCAAATTAATTGTATTTGGCAACAGCAAATGTATATGCAAGGCACTATCCTAGGGTGCTGGGAAAATAGTTTAAAAGCAACAGTGATTTCTGTCTTCAGACTGCTCATAATTATAAATTAACTATTTGTAAAATAACAATTTGTAAATACTCAATTTTAAAATTTGAACCAAATTTGTAAATATTCAATCAACTGAACCACTTGGTTCTTCATTTAAGTATCCCACATTTGAATCTCTTTAATTCAATGAATATTTAGTTTACACAAAGCAGTCTGGGTTCAGCCTAGTTGCTAACTCATGTAAGTGATGCGATAATAATCAGACTTGCACTTACAAAGCGCTTTGCAGTCATAATTTCCTCTGATCTTGCCTATCATTAAATGACTGGTAAATGTAAGAGGCAGGATTTGGATATAGGTCTTCCTGGATCCACGCCTAGCACTTGGACCACTAAGACCTGCTGCCCATGGGACAGATAGAACAGTCTGTAGCCATAACCTGTGACATGAGACCATATACCATTTGGTTCCAGGACTAGTACAGAAGGAAACATCACATAATGATGTCACTTTTTTAAGCTCAAGCAATCAAGAAACTGACACTTCCCTCCAATCCTGGAAAAACAAAACAAAACCCCAGCCTAAGCATTTTGTGCACTGTAGTGGCAACATATTGGTAAGAGTATACTATTTTGTACACTGGTCTGTTTGTAGGACAATGCTAAGCGAGTTTTTCTTTCTCTAAGTACCACAATGAAGGATGGAGGGTGGTGAGTGGGAACAAAGTAGATGGAATCCTTTAAGGTATGTACCATCAAATACGACATTCAAAAAAATCATTCCATAAACTTGATGGTATGTGTCTCCTTTTAACATGAATTTGGGTGTTGTTTTTCTTTAATGTTTTTAACCATAATACAGAATGTGAAAATAAAACTAAAGTGCTATTAAAATCGATTGGAGCCAGGATTTCAGGAAGTATGTGTGTGTTGCTGGGGTGGGGGCTAGGGGGAAAATGATCTAATTCTTGCAGATTTGTACTTACAATACTTTGCCTCTTATTTCCCCTTCCCTTACAAAAGATGGAGCAAATCTGTGCCACTCAGCAATGGTCTGATTCAGAATCTGATCTTTTATCAATAGATACTAATAGGTCTATGTTGAACCAGGCCTCATTTTCTTTTCTCACATCCCTTTGAAAGTGGTTTAAAAGTCCCTGAAAAATGAGAAGACATATGCTTTCATGAAAAGACAGCTGGCCTTGGACTATGAGAGAAAGAAGAGAACACATTCCTTGGTGAGTGGTAGAAAGGGTGTGAGTCCTTTGACATATATCTACCTCTCTATTTGGATTATGAGAGGTGGAAAGAGGGGAAAAAAATCTATACATGTATGTATATGTACATATATAAAATTTTATCCTCTTTCTACCTTTCATAATATATGTATATAATATGCATATACAAACATATGTGTATATGTACATACATGGATAGATATACATACACATGTATACACACGTGTGTGTGTGTGTATGTGTGGCAAAGGAGAAGAAAAGGAACATCATTTTGACCTTTATTCAAATAGTACTTTACATTGCTCAGGAGGCCAGAAGGTATAGCAGAATGAGAACTTTTCCTCCTGTTCTAGGATGTTCTAGCTATATTACAACAGGCTTAGTTCCTCATCTTCATTTTTCTCGTCTGCAAAATGGAGATCACGTCTATGCTCCCTACCTTACAGGCTCAAATATAATAAAGCATTCTGTAAACCTCAAAAATGCAAATGTAAAGAATCATTATTATTATTTAACTCTTTCGTGACTGTTTGTGTATCTTGTCTCCCCAAATAGATTATAAGGCATCTGAATACACAAAAGACCAAATGGAAAAGAAGAAAAGAAATAAGGAACAGGTGGGGGAGGAGATGTAAAATAGTCTCTAGGAAGGAAATTCAAAACCCCCAAATTCAGCAATATTCTTTTGTCCCTTTTCTATGTTCACATCTTATGTTTAGTGTGAAGAATATTTTAAAATAGTTCTTTGGCTTATTAGCAAAAAGGGATCAATTTCATGGTACAGTTCAGCAATATTGCAATTAACCAATAAGTATTTATTAAATGTTAGCTATGTACTAGATTCTATACTAGTGACAAAAATGAAATATCCCTGCCCTCAACAGCTTACATTCTATCAGGAAAAACAGCATATCCCAAGAAAGGTCCCTCTTTTGATAATGTTGGGAAAATACTGGTTGCAAAAGGAGGAAGGGATGGCAGAGGATGAAATGGATAGATAATACATTGGAAAAAACAAGCATAAACTTGGACAGACTGGAGGAGAGAAAGGCCTGGAGTGCTGTGGTCCATGGGGTCATGAAGAGTTGGACATGACTGAAAACAACTGAACAACAAAATGATAACTTTTGAAAACGAACCCCTCATCCTACAAAGCCTATTGTGATAAAAGTACTTGAGAGTTCATCCCCTACATACTAACTGTAGGACTTATCTACAGTATCATGGAATGCCATTCTTACAGAGTGTATGGTAATTACACCTAGTGGGTTCTGAAGTAATTACAGTGTGACTGGCTTTGCGTTTCACATGCCGGAAATCACCGTGTTCTCTCTATAATTACTTGGGGCCAACCACCTTTGGCAGTGGGGACTGTGCAATTCCTAGATTGACAGAGGAACCTGACTTGGTTGGGGGTCCAAGATCTACTTGAAGGTCCACTATCAGTAGGTTAAGTAAAATCAGGGATCTCAGTAAAATCAGATTGATATGAATAGAGCCAGGATGGGATACAATAGGCAGCATGGATACAGTAGAAAAAGAACCAGACGCTGGAATCAGGAGACCCATGTTCAAATGATCTATGTAACTTTGGCAAATCACCTTACATTTGTGAGTTGTTTCATTGGGTGAAAAATGAGTAGGCTGAATTAGACGATTTCCAAGTATAATGTGCTACTTCGGGAAAAACAAACAGACAAAAACCCCACTGCACTTGGAATCAGAGGACATGGGCTCAAATGCTACCTCTGCCATTTATTTCCCATGTGACTTTCAGCAAATCATGGGCCTTAGGAACCTCATCTGTAAAATGAGGAGGATGGACTAAATAGCATCTAATTTTTTTTTTCTGGATCTATAAATTATCCATGAAATCTCTATGGATGATTGTCCTCTGAGTATAATCGTGCTTCCCTGGAAGCATGGAGGATTTTTACTCAATGTTTACTCAATGTGCTCAGGTAAAAGATAATTTATTATCTTGATTTCCTCCTTACCCATCCCCTGCCAAAAAAATAAGTACATTTATTTGTCTAAGCAGAGAATCACCAACAATGTAATTATCTAAGAAGGGAGTAAATAATGACTTTATGTCATTAAGTCAGCTTTGGCTTTATGTTCTTCTGATGTAAGTTTCTAAGAATCAGAACTATCCAACAAAGGAAAGGTATCATGTGAAGTAGTAAGTTTTCCATCACCAGATGTGTTCAAGCAGAGTTTTTAGGTCACCTCTCAGGAATTCAATAGGAGATTGGATACCTCCAAATTGCTTTCTATGATAGACGTTTGAATGGCTATTAAAGAAATTCCCTGTCACCATTTCTTTTTCAGAGTACTAAAACACTGAATTGATTCAGAAAAAGCTGTGTAAACTAAGAGGAACTCCTAGAACAGCAATCAGATGCGGTCATTTTGAGGCTTTTGCTCCTCTCCCAGACTTGCATGTTGGCATGAATAGATGGCATGAATGTGCAGCATGAAAACTGTGGGTAAAACAGGCCCTACCCCCAATGTCCTGACTCAGGAACAGGTTACTTTGTAAACATTTGTACGTAGGGTAGTTGTTTGGACCTCTAGCTACTATTTCCCATAAACCTAATGTTATCAATGGAAGTAAGGCTGGATTGGCCAATTCATGAAATGTTTGTGCAATTTATTATATATCTATATATCTCTATCCATATATCAAGTTTATTACTAACGGCTCTAGTCCAGCTACCACTTGTGACCTTGTCTTTATAGGAAAATGCATTGTGTTCTAATTTAGGCAACAGATCCCTATTGCCTTGCCTCTGTTGGGAGGTCCTTCAATAGTGACATCAAGGAATGAGGAAGCAGTATCAGGGATGAGGGCATCAGGCAGACCCTCTTGGGCACCAGAAATTTGCTAACTCTATACCTACAAAAGGCCTTTCTTTCAGATGAGCTTAGCTCATGTTCCCCTTACTATAGGGGTCTTTCCTAAGCCTATCTGATTTTGGTGAATTCTCTCTCTCTCTCTTTTTTTTTTCTCTCTCTCTTTCCCTCTCCCTCTCCCCTGAAATTAGCCTATATTTACTTATCTGTGTGAACAAACATGGATGGGAGAATCATAGGGCTTAAATTCAAATCTTGCCTCTGGTGCTTGCTGTTACCAGTTTGAGTCACTTTACTTCCGTGAGTTTCTTCATATTTAGGGAAAAAAATGCCATTGAAAAGGTAGTCTCTAAGGGCCCCTTTCAGCTCCTTAAGGCAGGATCTGTATTTTGTGTTGTTTTTGTATCTCAATTTCCCTGTGTAGTTCCTTGTGTATGATAGGTAGCTAGTTGATACCATAGCTAGAGCCCTGGACCTAAAGTCAGGAAGATCTGAGTTCAAATCTGGCCTCAGACTCTTATTAAGCTACATGACCCTGTGCAAGTCACTTAAACTCTATCTCCCTCAGTTTTCTCATCTGTAAAATGGGAGTAATGATAGCATCTTTCTCTTAGAGTTCTTGTGAGAATCAATAAGATAATATTTGTAAAGCACTTTACAAATCTTGAAACAGTACAAAAAATGTTAACTATTAATATGGTTAAAAATGATTGTCTAATTGAATTAAACCAACTCATACTTTCTAGGTGTTCTGAACTGGAGGGAAAAGTACAGTGATCTCCAAGAAGGAAGAGAGAAGGAGATCATGATTTCAACATAATAGGTCATTTGCAAGACAGCTATTCATAAGCAAATGGTTGTCTTCTTAGGATAGGAAAATCTCTAAAAATGCCAGTGAGCGAATCATTACGTGGATTTCACTGATTTCAGGAGTCCTGACTGATTTTCTGCCTCGTTTGACAGCAGCGAGGGTCCAGACCTATTACATGCGATGTTGGCACAGAGTGAACTTGTTGTCAAAGGAACAAAGACATTCAACTGCCCATTCCTAGGGAAACATGTCTTTGGCATGATTTACATTAAACAAACATGAACCTTCCTCCCTCTGAGGTGATACTGTCTTTTCACATCTCTTAATTCTACTACTTGGCAGCTACTATACAGAAAGTCTTTCATGTGAGATCCTCAAAGTACGTTATGAGCATTGTTTAATTAGATCCTAAAACCCACCTGTAAGGTAGGATGATATCATTACCTTTTTACTTCCCCCCTCTTTTCTTTTAAGAACAGAGATCCCACAAAGTTTAGTGGAACTGTGTGGTGACTGGGTTCACCAATTATGGGAGGTCCCCAATCTCTTTAGAGCAATTTAAGTTAGTAATGCTTAACAATGACATAAGAATCTGAGGATACCCTGGATGTCCCTGTCAGGAACAATCATCTCTCTTCTGCCATCACTTTCTAAAGCTATCTTAGAAGCAGGATGTTTGTTGTAGGCTTAGAACCTTGGGGGATGGGGAAGGAGGTTAAATGCCTTTGTAAGGCCCTCATCTATTTCCTATATGTTTTCTAATATTTCTTTGTATAAAATTTCCCTACTTCTCCTTTTTGGATCCTTTCCTTTGCTCTTTAGCTACCATCTTTTTGCCTTATTCTTCTTCATTAGGTTTCCTTTTTCTTTTTGTTTAACTTCTCCCTTTAGCACAGCATTATCTTCTCACCAGTTTTGTCTTCTTAAAAAGAAAAACAAGAAATAAGTTTAATATTTCTTCCATACCTTCTATGTCAACTCCTCTCCCCCATGTCACAAAAAACCCTCTGATAGAATGTAAGCTCATTGAAGGGAGGAATTCTCCAAGGATGTGCTGATAATGTTTAACAATCAGCTCCCCTGGAAACCGTATGCCTATAACTATACATATATGTGTATGTGTATATGTACGTGCATTTATACATATATAAAACAGATATACACTCACATATATACACATATATACATATACACATATGTATGTGTGTGTGTGTGTGTGTGTGTATAAATGTACACATATATACTATCCCAGGAGACAAGGATTCCTAGGAGCAAAAGCGATGAGAGAGAGCATTCCAGGTATGGAGTATTGCCCCAGACTGGAGATGGAATTTGAACATGAGGAGATAGACTAATTTGGCTGGGTAATGGAGTGAATAAGCGGGGAGTGATAGGTAATCAACTTGGAAGAAATCAGAACCAGTTTATGAGGGACTTTAAGTTCCAAACAAAAGACTTTGTATTTTTTCCTAGAGGCAATGGAGAACCACCATAGCTTCTAGAGCAGAGGAGTCATACAATCAGAAATGTGCTTTAGTTTGACAGCTCTATATGAATGATAGATTGAATAAAGGAATGATGAGGCAAGAAGACTATTTAGAAGGCTATTGCAATAGCTCACTAAGAGATGATAAGGGCACAAATTAGGATGATAACCATGTGAGTCAGGAGGGGAACTTCCTTAAATCTGGAACATATAATCCAGCCAGTATTTTAGGGCCCTTTCTTATATTTGTTAAACATGGAATATGCTTATTATCCTCTTTCAGGTTTAACAGCATCAGCCTCCAATTCCCTCATGCCCTGCTCTCCTTCCTTCCTTCCCAGTCTTCTCACATATTTCTCACTCCCATATACTCTGGAATCCAGTGACACTGACCTTTCTGCTGTTCTTCACATATAACACTCCATCCAGTTCCCTACTTTGCGTTTTCACTGGCTGCCTCCCATGCCCATAGTTTTCTCCATTTCCATTTCTTGCCTCCTTGGCTTCCTTCAAGTCTCAGCTAAAATTCCACCTTTTACCGAAAGACTTTCCCAATCTCTCTTAATCCCACTGCCTTCCTTCTGTTCATTATTTCTTATCTATCCTCTACGTAGCTTGTTTGTACATAATTGTTAGCATATTGTCTCCCCTATTGGACTGGGGGCTCTTTGAGGGCAGAGATTGTCTTTTGCCTTTATTTGTATTCCCAGCATTTAGCATGATGCCAGGTAAATAGTCTGTGCTTAAGAAATGATTGTAACTGACTATTCACTCTGGGTATTTGGCCTACCCTTTTTGACCCCATCCCTACATTTCTCTGATGACATCCTTCTTTAACAAATACACAAGTAAGAAATCAAGCACTTACTATGCCGCACACTGCCATGCTAATTACCACAGATGTTTCAAAGTTGCCTAAGACATTGTATCTGCCTTAAGGAAACTTACTGGCAAGTCAAGAAGGTAAGTATCCAGATAACAAGATACTATTTGGGAAATAAGAAAAGGAATAAACAAAGGGCTAGGGAGGTTCAAAGGATGAAGAGATCACATCTAGTGGGGCAATCAGGAACTTCATGGAGGACTTGGCATTTGAGCTGGTAGGTCTTGAAGTATGTGTAAGATTTTGACAGACTGTAATAGTGAGATGAGGACTTTTCAAGGTGGAGAGAACATGAGTAAAGGAATGGAAGAATAAGAAGGTGGGATATGTTTAAAGAACAGTTTGCATTTAGTTTTCCTGGTGCATAGAAGATACATAGGAGAGTTAGAGGAGATAAGACTGTAAAGTGAGACTGAGCTGGAGCATGGAAGTTCCTGAATTCTAAGAAAGGAAATATAAGCTGGAGCTCATGACTTCTTGACATCACAGAATAATTTTATAGGTGCGATTGTTTTAAAGGGACCATATTTCTAACCTTCCTGTCAGTTAGGTGGAGCAAATGAAGAAGAGCAGTCAGACCCTCTCCTCTCCTTCTACTACAATTCAAGATCTTTTCCCAGCATCTGGGTTTGGATTTGGGATAGAAAGGGATACCTCGACTTAAGGTTAGAAAGATCCATATGATATCTATCTGAGACTCATATCTGTATCAACTCTTGCATCCATTCATAGTTACCCTACTTTAGGCTCTCATTTCCTCTCACCTGGATTCTTATAAGTTTCCCTCTGCTCCCTCCTCAGTTGTTCCCTCTGCTTCTATTCCTCCTCCTTTCCCATTTATCCTTCTCCGAGATCCTCAAAATATATTCCTACAGTACAGGTTTCACCAAGTCCATGTCCTTCTCAAATATCAATAGTAGTTCTCCCTTTCCTAATGAATAAAATACAAAGTCCTTCATCTTCCATTTAAAGTCTCCTAAATTTTAGCTCCAACCTATCTCTCCCGATTTATTTAGTCTTATTCTTCACACAGTTCCTCAATTTCAACATGCTGCCACCTGTCTCTGCATCTTCAGACTGGCTGCTCCTTGTGCCAGGAATACACTCCCTCTTGCTGCATCTTAGAATTCTTAGCCATTTTTTTCCAAGACTCAGCTCAGATGGATTTCCTCTTACTGGAAACCTTCTCTGATCCTCCTACTTGTTAATCTTCTCTTCCTCTTTAAATTATCTTTTATTTACTCATATGAGTAAAATGTAAGTTCATTGAGGCCCAGATTGTTTTGTTTTAGGTTTTAGCATCCTTAATGCTTTAGCAGATCATAGCGACCTTGATAAATGAGTCAAAATGTAACATATCTATGAAAAGCCCTAAACCATTTTCTATTTTCCTCTGTGAAATGTATATATCCTGTGCAATAAATCAATTTTTACTACACCTCAACAGCTCTCTCTGTAACTTCCAAGATTCCCTGTAACTTCCAAACCTCTAAGATTGTAATAAGTGCTAATATCATAATGTTCAAGGGACTGAAATTATATATATAATATAATAATATAAAATATATAATAAAATTATATACATATATAAGAATGACAAATTGCTTTACTTATGATATTACTATAAAATAAATCAAGTACTATTATTCCTATTTTGCAGAGAAGGAAACTGAGGCTCAGAAAGGATAAACACAGATTGTATTCAATTCTAGGCTCTGTTCTTTCAGAGTGAACACTGAAAAGTCACCTGTGATAAGCCAGATGGATTCCAGAGTGGGGTGACAAGACAAATGGGGACAGAAACTATTCAATTTAATAACAATCCTCATTTATTAAAAGATTGCTATGGCCAGGTAACAGTGGCAGGTGTAAGGAATACTAAGAAAATGGCAAAACTGACCCTCCTTTTGATAAATTTATATCCTGATAAAGGAAAGAAATTAGTCTTACTCTAAACCAGTGGTTCTCAACCTGTGGGTCGCAACCCCTTTGGGGGTCGAATGACCCTTTCACAGGGGCTGCCTGAGACTATCGGAAAACATATATTTCCGATGGTCTTGGGAACTGAGACACTGCTCCTCTATCCATCTCCAGGCGGGTCCTCCCACATGCAGATACACCCACATATGAGTATTAAAGGGTCACGGCATTAGGAAGGTTGAGAACCACTGCTCTAAACCTTTCAATGACTCCCCATTGGCTCAGAAGATAATGGAAACTCCTTAGCCTGACAGACAAGCCTCCACTATTCTCTCCTAAGGTACATAATGACTAGTCCACTTCTCAGACTCCCCCATGCTCACACAGGACTAGCTTAGTCCTTGTCCCTAAAAGGTCTTTGTATTTTGCTGTCTTTGACTCTGGTGTCCCTATTCTCTCCATTTATTTAAATACTGCCCATCCTTCAAGGTCTCAACTGGAATTCTGCACCCGTAGGAGGCTGTCCTGATGGACTAAGTTCCCAGTGAGGTCATTCTTCTGAATCCTCATAGTACTCACTGTCTCTACAACTTTATGTTATACGTATATGCTGACATTTCATAAATTAGTATCTCTATATCCATCTGTCTCAGCATGTCTGTTTCTCCATCTCTGTCTCTATCTCTGTCTGTCTGTCTCTGTCTCTCTGTCTCTGTCTCCCTCTCTATGTATATCTCTGTGTCTGTCTGTCTCTCCATTTCTTCTTCTTCTGTCATTTTCTCTCTCTTTTGTCTCTCACGGGAGACAGCTCATTGCTGTATTCCAACATCTTCCCATTGCCCACCCTCTATGTTTCTCTCTTCATCCTCTGTCTGTCTCTGAGCACAAAGGACTAGGCCTCATGGCTCTTTGTGTATCTCATGGCATCTATAGCAATGCTCTACAAAAGGTCATATGCTTTAGCACCAGTGACCTCACATACGGATTAATGAATTCAGCTTGCTCAAAGTATAGGTAACAAGACCGAGGCCAGCGACTCCTTTCATGTCACACGTATTGGAAGTAGCGGAACTGGGGATTTGGCTCTCTGGCTTCTGACTTCAAACCCAGTGTTCTTTGCATTACTATGGGCTGCTTCTAGTCAGGTGCTGATATACATGTGGGTCTTGGTTGATCACAGCAGGGTCTAATGACCAGGTGTAAGGAGTCTTGGGTCCTAGTGTCGACCCCACTGCTCATTCTCTGTGCATATTTTTTTTAACCCTAGTGAGAGTTTTTGTTAATTTTCAATATCATTGTATTAAAAAGGTCAAAACAAAGTTGCTAAAGCATTCAGATAACCCTGAGAGAGAATGTCACTCAGCCTCTCTTCCTCTTAATTGAGTTTAGACTAGACATCTCTAAGGTCCCTTTGCAGCCCTCAGATTTCTATTATGTTTAGAAAAACACACAACAGTTAAGTTCTGGGAATTGTGTCTAAAACCCTCTCTCTATGTCAGCCAGCAACAATGGATTCAAATTCTTGACTTCAGCAATTCCCACCTCTCCTTCCAAATCACTTCTCAACAACTTTCTGCCCTGGACCATTTGGGCTGGGGTTTCCTTTCATCGTACACTAACATCATTCTTTCCTCAGAGAAATGAACAGAAGTCATTTGGTGGGAGAATCATCAGGCTGGGTTCCACAGTAGATGCTGCCACCGGCTGTCAGGCCACGCAGAGAGTGCAACACAGTCACTTTTCATTAGCTGTTCTTCCGCAAAACTTTGTGGGGGAGTGGGCTGGCTGAGTGCAAGGAGGGCTGAGAAATGGCTTTGGTGACCGGAAAGGGAATGCCATCTCTAGGTGGTTGTTTAGTCCCCTGCACAACAGCACCCATCCTTTTCTAACACCTACTTCTCTTAACTCTCAAATGGGGTTAATAACATTCACTACCAACCCACTTCACAGGGGTTTTGTGAGGATTAATGAGATAATGTTTGCAAAGCACTTAGAGCTTCTAGAACGAAAGGCGCCATGTAACTACAAAGTGTCATTAAGACAGTAAACTTTAAATCCCCTTAACAAGTTCCCTCCCTTCTGAACTAATCTTGTCTGGATCCTCCTATTCCCTCCCTTCTAATGCCCTGGGATTACTTCTGGCCCTTGCTATCTATAGAACGCCAATCATCTTTCTAGTCTTGGTTTCTTCTTCCAGGGCACTTTCTCTTCTTTTAAATCCGGTCTCTGTCCTCTGTTACCCAATACTTTCATTGCCCTACTGGAGTTTTTACAGCACTCTATCTCCAAAATGTTTCACCCAGTTACTCTTGCTAGGGAAAGATACCTCAGTAGTCAGTTAATCAGAAAGCATTTATTAAGTACTTACTATATGCCAAGAAAAGCATTATGGGAAGAATTGACCCCCCCCACACACACAAAAAGAGACAAAACCATGGTCCCTTATTCTCAATGAGATCATATTTTAAAAACCTTTCAAAGGTAAAGCAGGGCTATCTTCTTGAATGACCTCCCCCCCTCCCCTCCCACCATCCCAAACTCAGAATACCGTTCAAGTTAAAACATCTACAGCCTCACTATTTACTGGTCCACTCTCCCTCTGTTGTTCCTGTCTTCAGATCTCCTCTTATTACAAGTTATACTCATGTAAGAGTTCTTGTTTCCAGCTCAACTATGTGACCTTTCTTCTGCTTAATTCATGAGAAGGGGTTGGAGTGAAGAGGTAGGACTGACTCTCAGGGCCTAAACTCAATCCCACATCAATGGGGGTTTCAAATGAGCCTCAATGTACTACATCACAGTAAAGCAATTAAGCAGTGGAATTTGGGGTCTGGCTTCCTCAGAAGCAGCCTTCTGACACAATATCGAGGGAATTGGGAACAGATGGCCATACCCTTGCTGTTGGTTTCCATTTGGAGTGGCAGGAGGGAAAGGGTTTCCAAAATGGCCCCATCCTCAGCATCTCAGTGGTTCTTCTTATCAAATTTTAGAATGGGCAAGATCTCCCTCCTCTCTTGACAGGGTAGGCTCCAACTGTGAGCCTAAGGCCTTGAAGGCTTTCTTAGCAGTTTGGTTTGGCTCATCCTACTTCATTTCTGGCTGTCTCATTGTTTTCATTCAGTATAATGGTCTTTCCCTAAAAGAAAACGCTCATATTTGCATTAGGACAACAGAATGACAGGCCTATTTTACAAATATTTGATAAATAAAGAAATATTAGAACAGCAGTTATCTTAAATGTCTTGGGAGTTGTCCAACTACAAAGGAATTTGAAGTCTTAAGTTAAACATTGCAAGCCTCAGCTGATGAGTCTAAAATAATTCCCTTCACCTTTCCCTGTACTCAGCCCCACTAACTGTCCCTTCTGTTCCTCATTCAGTATTATTATCCTGTAGATTCTTCATAACAACCTTTTGGACTGGCCCAACTTTCCTTAGTAGTTCAGCGTTGCAGGCATTCTCACCTGGACTCTTATGAGTCTATGTGGAAGTCATAAGGGAATCAGGTAAGATGAACACATAACTTCCTCCTGTCCCCTGGCTTCTTGCTCCTTACTCTTTCAGTGACCAAACAAACTGCACTTGGTGGGCCCCTAGCCAGATTGCTGGCCCGAAGCTAACATTCCCCAGGAGCATCTGCTAGCAATCTGGAAAGTATGGGGACTTTACTCTCGCGTTGTTAATTTTTAAATGAATTTTCAGAATGTGGATAACTGAAAGAAGAGCAAGAGGGGAAATCGGGAAAGTCTGGGTAGTAAAGAGCCAAAAATTGTGGGGTAAGGGTAGAAGATGACCATATTTCCATAATAGTAGACAAAATAGGGGGGTGGGTAATGTAAATAATCTTGGATTATTTTTTTAAGCCCATTCTTTCATTCTCTCTTTTAAGTACTATTTGAAAATGCTCCTGTTAAGCATTAGAACGGGATCTGATCTCCAAAGTATAAGCCCTGTGCCCATCAATTAGTTGGGAGGCCACAGGACAGAAGGGCTCCATCTTTAGTCCCCCAAATGTCCTGACTCATAAGACTTATCTTTTTCATGTGGGTTAGCAAGGGGGTGTGCTGATAAAAATTTAACAACCAGCTCTCGGGGGAGGAGGGCAAGTATGTACAACACATTTTCAAGTTTAATCTGCAGGATGACAATTTTCTCTATCACTTTCTTAAGTTTGGACAATCAATAAAACAATAAAGCAAACCCTAATTTGTAGTATTGTTGATTTTCTAAGTGAAAATGTTTAACTTTGAAATTTTACCAATAGGATCTCCCAAGCCAGTTCGTGATAGTGCTAGCACACCCCTGGTTGGCATAGAACCTACAGCCCTATTGAGAATTTTTTTTTTCTTTTAGAAAGGATGGTTTCCAATACAGAAAGTCATAATCTACATAAAGCGTAGTCCCTGTCCAACAAGGAAGGAGCAGGGACTGTCCTCGAACTTTTGCCCATATCATATAATATTTACTTCCACCTCCTCTTTATATTTTCATCTCTCCCGTCTATACCAAGCCAGGAAAGGGTGCAGTTTATGGCTGCTATTCATTTACCTTCTGGTACATCAAGAACTGGAATCTCGCCTCAGTGGTAATTATGATGATTACAGTTCCCAGCCCAATCTGCTGTCTAACGAGTAGAGTGAGATCTAAAAACAATTCCTCAAGCTTGTCACACCACTGTGCTTATTTGCTTATGAAAGACCATTCTAATCAAAAGAGGGGGTAATTACAATATTAAGCGCCAGAGATGGTTCGCAAACTCTTGAGTCATAATAAGATATTAGGCTTTATTTAACTTCATTGAATGAGGCATGCCACATCACGCAAACTGCTCTCTACTGAAAAAGTCTCCAAGTGAAAAAAACAATCTCTACACCAGGAAAGTGGATACATTACATGATGTATTAGCACACGAACAATGCAGTAGCTACCCACTAACCTGTTGGCATCTGAAGAGTCTCTGGAGCTCTTACTATTCAGAAACCACCAAGCAAAATTTCCCATCTTTGTGATGGTATGGTCAGTTAAGAGGACAGAACACCTGGATCAAGTCCTCAAGTGACCACTTACTAGCTGTGTGAACTTGGCCAACTCACATTTAGTGCCTAGGGAGCCCGAGCCTCCTCATCTATAAAATGGGAATTATAATACATGTTTAGCTACCTTGTGGGGTTTTTGTGAGGATCAAAGGACATAATGAATGTAAAGTTCTTACTAACTGAAAATCACTAGGTAAATATTATTTGTTCTCTCTAAGGCTTTGGAGAATAGAGTTATGGTAACCAAAGCTGGAATCCAGGTCAAATGCTTCTAGTCAATAAGTGTTAGAACTGTTCTTTTCTTTTCTTTTCTTTTTCTTTTTCTACTCAGTTTTCTTCACCTAAAGACTGGAGGGACTCAAAAAGGTATACACAACAGGCAGACACTCACAAAGGACATATGGGTACGCAGAGACACACAGAGAAGCAGGAATACACATCCTCTCTCAAGGCACACCAGACACTTCCTTGACTCATTTGCCAAAATGGACACGCACCCTTTTGCACATGTAAAAAAAAAACTTCTTTGCCCTAGGCAGACACACCCTGGCTGTATAATGCATATATTATCAGGGATTTGTTAGCAACAATGCAAATTTCTCATAAAATTACTGAGCTGAGTGATCAATCATATTGACTAATAAATTACCAAGCCCAAGAATGTATCACCTACACCAGTCCTCATTAACCCTATTACAATGTCCCCAGAGCCTGCTAAGGTAGTTAAAATAAAAATAGGAGGTTCTTCTGGTAGTATGTGTGCTTTTGATCACATTTAGCCCTTGGTCTTCATATTTTCCTTCTTTTCAAATGAGATTAAATATTCACAGAGCAAGGAATTTACTGGGTGGTTATGGGGAAGCCCAAAGAATAAATCATAGAAGTTAGCTTTTAAATCAAATATATACTTTATCATAGACTTGAAATATGGCGGTGACTTTACCAGTCATCTAGTCAAGGATCTCTTAACCTGAGGTCAGCAAACTTGTGAATCTTTTCTTTAAATATTTCAATGACTTTATTTCAATATATTTGGTTTCCTTTGTAATCCTATGTGTTTATTTTATGTATTTAAAAACATGCTCCAAGAGAGTTCCTAGGCTTCACCAGATTAATAAAGAAGTACATTAAAGAAAAAAGATTAAGAATGCCTGGGCTCATCTATGAGCCTATGCCTAGTCCTATGTCCCCATTTCACAGTTATGGGAAGTGAGGCTCAGAGAGCATAAGCAAACAAATGTGTCTTAGAACTTATTCACTAAAAAGAAAGAAGTTTTTTCTTTTTCTTTTTACATTCTTGCTTAGTAGGTAAGCCTCTTATTTGGAAGTTCCCCCCTCAATATATGAGGCAAACTTTGGAAATTAGGCATAGTTTGATTTTACCTAGTTGGGGGGAGGTTAGTGCAATAGGTTGAAGCACTGTGTTAATAAGTTGGAGTTTATGGTTCTGAAATGTAGTTAGCTTCAGCTATTTATTCAATGGACTGACATTTCTCTAAGCCAGCTGCCTTGTAAGGACATATTGCTCACAAAAAAAGAGAATGGGTAAGATTGTGGATGGCTTAGTACAAGTACACTTCCCTTCCTAGAAAAACATCTCAAAGCACATGTTCCTGCTGATTATGGATCACTAGTGTCATCTTAATATAAAATGAACAGTAGGCTTTAACCAGCCCTCAATGCTAGAATACAAACACCCTCAGGCTTCTACCTGAAGTATCCTATTATCTCTGTACTTTCCTCTTCCCCCTCCTCTCTCCACCCACCCTTATGAGGACTAGGTTTCCCTCTTTCTTAGGATGCCTGCATCTTCAGTCAGACTCTCCTCTGTTCTTCCCCCAAAGCCTCCACACTACATTCTTGTCTTTGGTGAAACAAACAGAAAACACCACCACAACAACAACAAGAAAAGAAGAAAAAGAAAGAAATCTAGTTACGGTCACTTTGGGTTCTTCATAGTCACAGAATGGAGAGTCATAGAATCTCAGACTGGAAGGACATCAGAGAACATGCAGCCAGATAGAAATACTTTCTACCACGTCCTCCAGGGATGGGGAACCCAGTAACTACTAAGACAACACATTTCACTTTGTGATATTTCTCACTTTTAGGCAGTTCCCTCAAGTCAAACTTAATTCTGATTCTTTGTGATGTCCACTTACTGTAATCAATTCTATCCTCTCCATATGACTATTCTCCCCAAATTCAAAACCAGTTATCATGTCAATTTAATTCAGCAAGCATTTATTAAGACAATATTATGTTGAAGACATTAATTAAGCAATGCCCAAAGGTACAAAGGCAAAATTAAGAATTGTCCTTGCCCTCAACAAGATTACATTCTGCTGAAGGAGGAAATATTCATACTAAGTCCATTCTATCTTTCGGTATTTCTAAGAAACTTTGGCCAAGGTGGTTGCATGATGGGAAGGGAGATTACCCAGCTGCTCTTGCATATATACTCCAACAAAATCCCAAAGTTTGTACCAGATCAAATGATGATTGGTCCAAGAAGTTCACTAGAATTTGAAATATTTTCTCTTTGTTATGTCCATGGTCAATGACAGGATTATCATTTTGTAGATAAAATGAAAAACATTTTCACTATATACAGTCTTCACATCAATACAATGCTTATTTATTTTTGAACATGTATAATCACCATCAATGTTTTTCATCTTCAGCCTAGGTTGCTTGTTTTACAGAGGTAAGGATGGAATATGGTGGCATAAATTCTATAAATAAAGCCTGTTATTAATTATTATCTTCACCATCTTTAAGAAACCTGTGAGCCTTTTGATGTTTGCATAGCTCTAATGATTAAGATGAGTATCTGGGAGTGATGGCTATCACTCCTGCATTATAATCCACACACCATTAATCTTTGATTGTAAATGACCTGAAGGTAATCTGAAAGGGACAGATGCTATCCTTGATCACAATCCATTTACCTAAGACCCACTGGCTCCCAAAGGAGGTAGAGAGGGTTTCCTGGAGGCAGAATATAACCTAATGGAGTTTTTCCCCCTCCTATTCCATAGTCTTCAGAAACAACTTCCAAGTACTTCACTTGATAGAATTCTCTAATGACTATGGTCTTTTGCCAAATAAGATACTTTCTAAGAGCAACATGTTGACAACCAAAACTAGAAACACACACACACACACACACACACACACACACACACACACACACAGCATAATTACAGTCATGTACCTATCTAAGAGTTAAGCAATATGAAAAGTGGAGCTGCCTTGACTGATCAAGAGTCCCAAGTGGTTGTTAGAGAAGTTGTATTTGTAAGAATAAAGGCTAGCAAGATGAACTCCAGAGTCCTTCACTCCATTACTCTCTCCTGGTCTATAGAGAATGGCCAGGTAAGGTACTTAAACATAATTCCCTCCTCTTCTTTCTTTAGCTTTGGTCATCTATCCCCATTCACCTTGGGATAAGACAATGCCAAGAATAAAAAAGTAATTCAAGCTAAAAGTATAGGAAGGAGCAAAAAAGCGTTCAAAAGCCCAAGGGAGTGGTATAGATATTTGGATAAAATTAATCCCAAGAAGAGAAGATGAAATTATTTTTATAGCAAGGCAATATCAGGTATGAAAATTAAATATTTGACCTACATAAGGGTAAAATTATTTAGATCCATTTATTTTTTTTTTCCATCAGGCTACTCTTTAGGTAATAGATATACATAACTATGCCACGTGGAATATTTGTGTCCTAGAAAATGTTTCTGATCACCATTGATGATCCACACTCTCCCAGAAGTTATGATCTTTTCCTTTCTGGTATAGGGAGTTTTGGTTCATTTTACTAATGAGAGTGGAGAAGAGTGAAAAAACAACAACAGCCATCACCACCACCCAACAATGTGGAGGTTAGAATAAGAAAAAGCACATTTTAATTGGAAAATTATGTGAAAGAATTCCATAATTACATGGAATTCTCGAAATATTGTGCTTTTACATTCCACCTTGTATTATAGATATCTATATATACGTCTTATGGCTTTAAGGAGACTTTGAGCCCAATGAGGCCAGGGACAGTGTTGCCCTCTTTGTATTGCCTCATGGTATTATTCATAGTAGCTTTTCAAATAATACTTACTGAATGATGATTTGCAAATTATATGCTATTTTAATGCAGAGGCTTTGCAGTCATCTACATATTACCAAGAGTAACAAGACTTGATAGAAAAGCTAACATCCACAAAATGCATGATGAAAAAGAAAGATGGGTCAGGTTACAGTAAAAGCAATAAATAAAAGATTGACAGTCTGGGCATAGCACTGGGATTCATAAAATGTTAAAAAAAAGAAATATAGATGAAAACCTCCCACGAATTGGGTAGATTTGCTCTGGGAGTTATTTATAAGAAGACCTGAGAAAATGTTGCTCAGGATAAGGTTGAAATAGGTCAAGATTGAGACCCTTTTGAGTGAATTCCATTTCAGTGACATGACTAAGCCATTGAAATATTAAATATAACTGTACTACTCGCCTTTCACTCATCTTAATGTGATCCTCAGGATTACCTATTCATAAATGGATTCATAAAAATCCTCATGGAGGGTATTGTTTTAGGCTGTGGAATCTTTCAGATCTAGTAGAAGGAATGTGTTTAAAGTAATCACAAGAACATACATTTGGGAGACAATGACTCAGGACTGCCCAGCATGGCATGTCCAAATCAAAGAAGCTGTTATGCTCCATGAGCAAAGGAGAACTGCGGAAGGGCAAAGGAGCCATGAGACGTGCAAATATAGAAACATCTCCATCCCAAATGTTCAAATGAACTAACTGTGCTTGACCTGTGGCAGTCTTCTGAGCTCATATTGGACTGATCAGCCGTAGTCAGACATACCATACCTTGACCCCAACATCATGATGTCTCTGGTCCTCTTCAAGTATGAAGATGAATAGCAGGTTTGTATAGAGATCACTCTTCATTTTGTTAACAATTTATTGTTAGTAACTAGTATTTGTTTACAAATTTGCTAAATATTTCCTTTTTTGATCTCTCGTTTTTTTTTTCTGTACTGAATGCTTACACATGTCCTTTATCTTCCAGGAAAAAACCTCAGTTATTCTGACCATGAAGTTTCTGGGGGACAGTAAACTATACGACCTTCAGGTTTCAACATTTCACAGGGCTGGAATTGCTTCTGTTTAAATAACTTGTTCTTTCCAGTACTTGGATTTTCAGGGTGTACGTATGCCCATGTTTCTATATGTGTATGCCCCTGTGTTTTATTATATATAATTCTTTTGCAATAAAGGAAGGGCTCTGGATATTTCTCTGAGGTGGGGCAAACCTCTTCTATCTCGATAAACCAGTTGAGTGACTGTACACCCCAGCAGCTAGTAACCCTCGTTTGATTGTGCCGTCTCTATGGTGTTTTATGAAACTAGCGTGTGTTCTTAATGATTATTCTGTGCATTCCTTCTTACACATCATGAACTTCTTTATTCAACACAATAGAAAACCCCAAATGATGCAATGATGCTCTGGGCCATCTGAAGGGATAGGCAGGATTGCAAGGTAAGGCTCACGGTTACAGCAAGAATGGGGAGCAGCAAACACTTTCTCATTCAAAGAAATGGAATCATTAAATGTCAGAGCTGGGAGGAGCCTTAGAGACTATTTAAGCTTTTCATTTTATAGATGGGGAAACTGAGGTCTGGAGAAATTGAATCATAACTGGAAGGGAACTCAATGGTCATCTAGTCCAACCCCTTCATTTTATAGATGAAGAAACAGATCTTAGAGAAGTTGTGACTTACCCAAGGTCACAATAGGTGATAAACTTCAGAACTGAAATTTGAACCCAGTTAGGTTCTCTAATTCTAGAATTAGCTAAAGTTGAAGTATTCATTTCACTGTACCAGACTGTCCTCAGAGTCACAAAGTTAATTCAGTTGAGCTGGGGCTAAAACTCAGTTCTTTAATTATGTATCTACTACACTTTAGCACTCATAATATTTACTGCAAATTTCTATATTTAAGAAAATCTGGATTCTTAGGTTTGTTATCAATTCAGCTTAACAGACATTGACTGAGTGCCTACCAAGTGTAAAGCACTGGTCTAGATACTTGGGACACATAGGAAACCCACTTAGACCCTAACCTGAAGGAGGTTACATTCTACTGAGGCACTGGGAGATGAGAGGGATACATTATATATACAGATAAGGAATTTCTTCACCTATAAAATGAAGGGGTTTGATTTGACTCTTTCTAAAATCCTTCTAATCTCTGAAAGTCCATACAAAGAAAAAAGAAGTCCTATTAAGAGAGAAAGAGCCTTCACAACTAAGGGGATCCGGAATGGCTTGTTGGAGGTGGCACCTGAACATTGCTCTGATGAAAGCTAGGAAGGAGTGTGCATTCCACTCATGGTTTTCTATTCATGAAAAGACAAAGCAGTGGGGGATAGCACATCATGTTTAGATAATAGCCAACAGGCCAGTTTAACCAGAACAGAGGAAGAGTGAGGTGGGGAGGGAGGGGAGTTGATGAAGAGGACATAAAATATGATGGAAAGGTAGGCAGGAGACAGATTATAGAGAGAGTAAAATGTAAATCCACAGATTTGTATTTTGTACTAGAGGGGAAAAAGTGCCTTTGAGAATTTCATGTAGGGGAGGATTATGGTCGAACTGGTGTTTTTTAGAAATATCAATTTGGAAATTCTAAGGACAATGTATTATAAAAGGGAAACACCAGCAAAGGAAGCAAGGAGGCTACTAAGAAATCATTAAAAGGGTCTAGGAGAGGAGTGCTGAATTCAGAGCTGAATTTGGACAGATTTTTAGATCTTGTGGAGGTAATCGATGTGATATATCAACTACTAAGGATAATGAGGACAAAGAGAGGACAAAGCAGAGTCCAAAGCTGTTAACCTGGGTTGACTGAAAGGATGGTTGTAGTCCCAAAGGAAATAGAATTGAATTCTACGGATGTTGTCAAATGAGAAATGAACACCTTTGAAATGCAGACTCTGGAACCTCGAGGTGTTTCTCTGCTTGGGGCAGAATTATTCTTGGCACTTGCCCCTGTCTCTTCGGTAACACTTTCAAGAGTACAAAACTTTTGTCACGTTTTTGAGTTATTTTAATTCTTTGCATTGAAGTAGTCCAGTACAACAGTAGTATGGCTGTCCACACATAGAACCATGGCATCATAGATACAGAACTAGAAGGAACCTTAGCATCTCATCGGAACATACCTTGCTTTACAGTTGAAAGAACTGATTCTCAGAATGTGTAGGTGATTTTTCCAAAGTTAGTAAACAGCAGAGTCAAGATTTGAATCTAGATCCTTTTGATTCCAAATCTAGTATGCTTTCTCTGAGGAACTCATGAGACTTCTAAGCTCTTTGAGATCCCCTTTAACTTCTGCCACCCAATAGTTTCCTATTTCCATTTGACCTAATGATGCCCCAGTGTAGCCCTTCTTTTCCCCCAATCCTCAACCTCCCTTTATATTCCTTCAAATCTCTGGTTATTTCCCAACACTCCACTTGGTATTTTATCCTCTTCCAGTACCTAGAACATTCTCTGATCCTATGAGAAAGAAGTGGGCTATATTTTTTTTTTGGAGGGGGGAAGGTAAGGCAACTGGGGTCAAGTGACTTGCCCAAAGTCACACAGCTAGTAAACGTGTCAAATGTCTGAGACCAGATTTGAACTCAGATTCTCCTGACTCCAGGACTGATGCTCTATTCACTACACCACATAGCTGCTGCCCCCTTTTTTTTAGAGTGGACAAGGCAAGGCAATTGAGGTTAAGTGACTTTGGGCTATATTCTCTTGTTCCACCAGATGTCTTACTTCCTGAGATACCTCAACATTGGCCCATGTATATTCACTTTGAATAGAAAGATGTTCAAACTCTTGACAGAGGTATGCCTGGAAACTGAGAAAGGGATGGGCCGGGGGGGGGGGGGGAACTGGAGATCTGTTAGACAGCCTAGTCCTCGAACAGACCGATCTACAAGAAATCCCTACCAAGTGGTGTGCTGATTGTTAGACTTGTAGTGTGAACATTTATACCTTAAAAATTGGCCAACACAACAAATAAGGGATTGATTTATTGTTTTGTTGATTGTCTAGACAAAAATGCAATGAAGTAAACAATGCAGATTAAATTTAAAAGTGTATTTTACATGTATGTATATGTCCATCCATGGACATGGACATGGATATGGATATGGATATGGATATGTACTTTCCTTTTCTCGAGAGCCAGTTTTTAAACATTTCCCAGCATACTTTTGTCCCTATCTATAGCTAAGCTATCAAGCATATGGTAGGCAATCTATTTGGAATTAGACTTCACTTCTTCCTGCTGCATCATTCACCCAGTGTTCCTAGTTCTTGGGACCACTCACCCTCAGCTGATCTGTCTTCTCTGATATTTCTTCTCAAACTCTTCATTACAATGTTTCATAAGATTTAGTAGCTTCAAAATGCTCTTTTAAAGTATAGACATGCACCATGATATTGCATTCAGCAAACAAGATCTGAATCTCCACTGTCTAAAAGGCCCCATACTAGTTTCTAAAGGGTGATACAAAGATGAATGAGATGCTACCATGAGATTTCCCAATCTCTCACATTCATAATCTTGGAATATTTCATGCTTGTACACCTATCTTATATAGCTTCATTGCCAAATCTTGTCATTTCTCCCCTCATCACATCTGTTATACGTGTCTCTTTCCCACCTACTGAGTCACCACCCTACTTCAGGATCTCATTTCCTCTTGCTACTGAAATAGTCTTCTAATTGGTGTCCCTCGTTCAAGTTCCTCCCTACTCCTATATGTCCTCCACATAGCTGCCAAAATGATTTTCCAAAATCATGAATTTGAACTCAACAAATTCTCATAGCTCCCTTTTTCCAGTATAATATCCTCTGGCATTCAAACTTCTTCACACCTAGCCCCTTCTTACCTTTCCTGTCTTCTTCCACTTGAGTTCTCTTCATTCCTTCTTTGATTATGCAATATTGGCTTGCTAGCTGTTCCTTAAACGTGATCCACCGTATTCTGTCTCTCTGCCTTTCCACTGTCTCCCATTTCTTTCAAAACCTCTGCCTTTTGACATCCCTGGCTTCTTTAAGACTTAGCTCAAATGCAACCATCTACAAGAGGCCTTTTCAGCTGCTTCCCACTCCCGGTCCCCTGAGTCCTTCCCTCTAAGGTTACATTCCTTCTACTCTGTATCAATCATGTATTTGCCTTTTTTTTTAAATATTGTCTCCATTTTAGTATGTAAGCATCTTGAGGACAGGGACTGCATTTGTGTTTTTGCCTTTCTTTGTATCTATAGCACTTAGAAGAACCCCTGGCACATAGTAAGAATTTAGGAAATGCTTATTGATTAAATGAATAGCCCTTAAGTTGCTTATAATCAAGGTAGGCATATACAAGCATTAAAATTTAAAAAAAAAAACAGATAATTATGCAGGCAAGTCAGATAAAGAGTGTTAAAGAGTATCTAGGGGGCAGTTAAGTGGCACTGGGCTTGAAATCAAGGAGACTTATTTTCATGAGTTCAAATATGGCCTCAGACACTTGATAGCTATGTGACCCTGTGTCACTTAACCATGTTTGCTCAGTTTCTCATCTATTAAAAAAATGATTTGGAGAAGAAAATGGCAAACCACTCCAGTGTCTTTGCCAAGAAAATCCCAGAAGGGGTCACAAAGACTTGGACACAACTGAAAAAGAACTGAAGAGTGGAGAGAGGACCCATATGAGTTCACATGCTGTAGTGGAACATCCATTGAGTTGTGAGACAGAAAACCTGATTCAAGTACCAGCACAATAAGTTCTAGTCAAATTACCTTGGATAAGTCATATGTCCTCTCCAGGTCTCATTTTCTAAATCACTCATCAAATGACTGAGTTGAAATAGATGGAATCTTAGAGACATTCTAGCCCCGAAATTCTTCTATACTTCCAAGTAAAATGAAAAAAACTCCTAAACACCCATGTCATATTAAATGTAATGTGTTAGATATTAGCAGCATACATTTGTCATATTGTATGATACCACAGTTTAGACATTTGAAACCTAAACATGTATCTCCAACTTTCATTCATAATCTTACTGGAAACCACTGCCCCAGAAATGATTTTTATTTACACTTGTCACAGTTCCAAAGAAGGTGTGCCTTACGGTTCATAGGGAGCTATGTGTGTTTTCCCTTTAGAGAATAATCCTAAAAAGAAAAAAAAAAATACCACCAAAGACTGACTCAATGTGGTCAAAAAGTAGATGGAGTGATGAGAAAGTTCCACAGAAGTATTCATCAGACTACTTTGTGAAATACCTAAAACATGACTAAATGTATCTGAGGACTCATTTTTCTCTGTCCCAACATCTAATCTTTTAAGTCCTTGTTCTTTAGTTTCGCTATGATTTATTTCTTTACAACTCTTCCCATTTTATTTTTCCTTAATCATTCTGGTCTACATTTGAATTTCGGGTTCTGTCTTTTTACTGCTCAGTCTCCATTTCCCTTTTCTTTTATTCTCCTTAATTTCCAATTATGTATATCTTTTTTGTACCTATTCCCCTCCTGCCTATGCATTCCATATTCTTATCTTTTTCCCCTTCCAAATTCCACCTCCCCTTTAATTATTTTTTTACCTTGTGACCAGTCCATTCTGAATAATGATAGCTAAAACTCACCAATGGTAACTCTTTTTATTTTTATTTTTTACTATATTAAAAACATGCTTTACAGAATCACAGGACTGTACATTTGGAAAGGACCCCAGGGACCATCTAGTCTAATCCATGCCCCAAAAGAATCCCTGTTATACCATATGCAATAAGTTCTCGTCTAGGCTCTGCTTGAGGACCTCAAAAAATGGGAACTCACCACCCCTAGAGGCAACTCATTCAACATTTTAACAGCTCTAATTATAAAGAAGTTTTCATAAAATCATCTAAATTTTCCTGAAAATATACCAAATTCTTTGGGTTATAGGAGTTGTAAAAGGGAGGATCCTTAAAGATCATTTAGTTCCGTCCTCTCATTTAAAGAGGAAACTAAAGCCCAGAGAGGTAAGGTGATTAAGCCAGAGATGAGATTAGAATCCAGGTTCTCAGACTCCAAATCTAGCACCACTGGGCCCCAATATTCACACAAATATGCACAGAATATCAATTTATATTAAAATGATCACTTATCTTCTAATTCCTTTTAAGCCCTGAACCTAGAGGTGACCAATAGACAGCATTAAGATATGAAACTTTTTTTTTTAATATGAAAAACTCACAATTTTTTTAAAGTGGAATTTCATTGGTAAAGAACTTCTGTGGAGGAAATGTGCTCCACCAATGCAGATAAGTACCTGCTCTGAAACTTAGAGTGTTAGAGTTTTCTGGAGGTACTGAAAGGTTAAGCTTCTATTATAATAACAATAGCTAACTTTTATGTACAGCCTGCTATGTGCCTGATACTGTGTTGTGTTTTACAAATACTCTCATTTGATTCTCACAGCAATCCTGGGAAATAGGGGCTATTATAATGCCCATTTTAAGGGTGAGTAAACTGAGGCAGATACCATTAAGTGACTTCCCCAGGGTCATATAGCTAGTAAGTATCTAAAGTTGGATTTGAACTCAAGTGTTCTTGACTCCAGGCTCAATGATCTTTTCACTGCAGCACCTAGCTGTATATATGATAGAGACATAACTTGAAAATCCAAGTCTTTCTGAAGTTGAGAACACTCAACAACATGCTATCTCTAATTTAGTTTGGAGCCAGCTAGGTGGTTCAGTAGATACAGCACCAGGCCTGGAATCAGGAAGACCCTAGTTTATTTTATTTTATTTTATTTCATTTTATTTTTTGCTTTTTTGGAAGGGGGAAGGCAGGGCAATTGGGGTTAAGTGACTTGCCCAAAGTCACATGGCCAGTAAGTGTTAAGTGTCTGAGGCCAAATTTGAATTCAAGTCCTCCTGAGTCCAGGCCTGGTGCTCTATTCACTTCACCACCTAGCTGCCCCAAGAACTGAGTTTAAATTTGGCCTTAGACACTTACTAGCAGGGAGACCCTGGACAAGTCATTTAACCCTGTTCGCTTCACTTTCCTCATCTGTAAAATGAACTGGGGAAGGAAATGGCAAACCACTCCAGTATTTGCCAAGAACATCCTAAATGGGGTAACAGAGTTGAACATGATTCAACAACAACCACCAATAATAACAACAAATTTAATGCTAGGCTACATTAACAAAGGAATAGCATCCAGAAGAAGGAAGGAGATAGCACCATTATACTCTTTGCTGGTCACCTCCAACTGGGCCTCATATCTTAAATGAGGTCATGTGTATTCACAGGCATGTTTTCATTTACATGACTGCTATCTATGGTACCTTGGTAGTAGCCAGGTTAGTGATTTGGGAGCCTTATACCTAAATGAAAGCTAGGTTCTTCTAGAGCAGTGGTTCTCAACCTTCCTAATGCTGTGACCCAGTTAACAGAGTGGTGACCGCCAACCATAAAATTATTTTTGTTGCTACTTCATAACTGTAATTTTGCTACTGTTATGAATCTATCTGATATGCAGGATGTATTTTCATTGTTACAAATTGAACATAACCCACAGGTTGAGAACCACTGTTCTAGACCAAATGTTAACATTTGAGACAGCTGTCACTTTAATGTGCCAAAAAATATTGTTATAATGGCATGAACCAAAGGTTCCTATCCTGGGGTCTGTAAATTTATTTTATTTTTATGTAAATACCATTTTATTTTTTCCAATTACATATAAAGATAGTTTTCAACTTTTATTTTTTATAAGATTTTAAGTTCCAAATTTTTTCCCTCTCTCCTCTTCCCCCTCCCAAGAAAGCAAATAATTGGATATAGGCAATACATGTGCAATCATCTTTTTTTTTTTAAATAATAAATTTATTTTATTAACTTTTTTTTGAGGTACATATTTTCTCCCCGTCTTTTCCCCACCCACCACCCCAAAACAGCCATCCCAGTGTCTCCCCCCTCCCCCAGTCTATTCTCTCCTATGTCACTTTTTGGTAGGGCAGAATGGATCTCCCAACTGCAGTGCCTGTGTATCTCAAGTTCCAGTTGGATGTAGTCAATAATAATAATAATAATTGCATATATATATATATATATATATATATATATATATATATATATATATATATAAAGATAGATAGATAGATACACATTCATAACATTTGATTATGGAACTCCAGATTC
>CM053583.1:341370257-341392491 GCA_028627135.1 Pseudochirops cupreus
CCTCTCAGTCTAATCCTCTCTCTCCTCACAATTTCACCATTTGGAATATTATCCCTTCCTATTCAATTGATCTTATGCCCTCTATGGATTCATTTATACATATACTCAGATATGTGCTTGTTTACATATGAAAACCCTCTTACATAAATTTATATGTATGTATATGTATATATACATTTGTATTCCCTTGCCCTATCCTCATACTGAGAAAAGTTTCAACAGTTACAATTGTCCCTTTTCCACATGTGCAATCATCTTAAATGCATTTTCACGTTAGTCATGCTGTGAAGGAAAAAACAGAAAAAAGGAAACATACACACACACACACACACACACACACACACACACACAAAACCAGAGAAATAAAATAGTATACTTCAATCTGCATGCAGACTCCATCAGTTCTTTTTCTGGATGTGGAAAACGTTTTCCCTCATGACTCTTTTGGAATTGTCTTACATCCTTGTATTGTTGAGAAGAGGTAAGTTTATCAGATGATCATCACACAATGTTTCTACTACTGCGTACAATGTTCTTCTGGTTTGGCTCACTTCACTCAGAATCAGTTCGTGTAAGTCTTTCCAGGTATTTCTGAAATCTAAATGCTTATCATTTCTTACAGCAAAATACTATTCCATTACATTTATATACCACAACGTGTTTAGCCATTCTCCAATTGATGGGCATTTCCTTAATTTCCAATTCTTTGCCACCACAAAAAGAGCCGATTAAATATTTTTGTATATGTTGTTCTTTTGTCCCTTTTTTATGATTTCTTTGGACACAGACCCAGAGGTGATATTGCTGCATAAAAGGATATGCATAGTTTTATTGCCCTTTAGTCATAGTTCTAAATTGCTCTTCAAAATTGTTGGATCAGTTCACAACTCTATCAATAATGCATTAGTGTCTCAATTTTCCTGCATCTTCTCTAACATTTATCATTTTCCTTTTCTGCCATATTAGCCAATTTGATGGGTGTGAGATGGTACCTCACAGTTACTTTAATTTGCATTTCTCTAATCAATAGTGGCTTAAAGCATTTTTCATAAGAATATAGTTTAATTTAATTTATTTATATTATTTTATGTCAATATATTATATATATTTACTTATATTATTTAATTTAACTGTGCTTTAATTTATTCATCTGAAAACTTCTTGTTCATATCCTTTGACCATTTATCAATTGGGGAATGACTTGTATTCTTATACATTTGACTCAATTCTCTATATATTTGAGATATGAAGCCTTTTTTAGAAACATTTGTTGTAAAAATCATTTACTAGCATTCTGCTTTCCTTCTAATCTTGGTTGCATTGGCTTTGGTTATAAAACCTTCTTAATTTAATGTAATTGAAATTATCCATTTTAAATTTCATAATGCTCTCCATCTCTTGTTTCATCATAAATCCCTCCCTTATCCATAGATCTGAAAGGAAAATTATTCCTTAATCTCCTAATTTGCTTTTTGTATCACCTTTTATGTCTAAATCATGTACCCATTTTGACCTTATCTTGGTATGCAGTTTAAGATGTTGATCTATGCCTAGTTTCTGCCATACTATTTTCTAGTTTTCCATAGCAGTTCTGGTCAAATAGTGAGCTCCTATGCCAGAAGCTGGAGTCTTTGGATTTATCAAAAAATAGATTTACTGTAGTTATTTATTACTGTGTCTTGTATACCTAGTCTATTCCACTGATTCACCATTTTATTTCTTAGCCAGTACCAAATAGTTTTGAAGATTGCCACTGCATAATGTAGTCTTAAATCTGGCAAGGCTAAACCACCTTCCTTTCCATTTTTTTTATTAATTCCTTTGATATCCATCCCCCTTTCTTCTTCCAGATTAATTTTGTTATTATTTTTTCTAGTTGTATAAAATACTTTTTCAACAATTTGATTGGCATGGAACTGAAGAAGTAAATTAATTTAATAAGTAATAACTGAAAAGTAAATTAATCAAAGTGTCATTTTTATTATATTAGTTTGGCTTACTCATGAGCAATGGATATTTTTCCAATTGTTTAGATTTGACTTTATTTGTGAGAAAAGTGTTATGTAATTGTGTTCATATAATTTCTGGATTTGTCTTGGCAAGTAGACTCCCCCCAAATTTTATATCATCTATAATTATTTTAAATGGAATTTCTCTCTCTTGCTGCCAGGTTTTGTTGGTAATATATAGAAATGCAGATGATTTATGTGGGTTTATTTTATATTCTGAAATTTCACTGGAGTTGTTAACCATTTCTAATAGTTTTAAAGTCAATTCTCTATTATTCTCTGAAAAGAAGAATATTTTCAAAGATACCTACCCTCTTCACTGTACTTTCAGGGATGCTTGCTCCATAGGCAACTAACTTACTTTCATCACAAAGCTTTTCTTTTACATCCTTTCCTTCTCCTGGATCTTACCAAGCCCTGGTTCTCTTACACTGACAGAGCCTCTCTGGCCTCCCTTTCAGGCACTGAGTTCAAAGTCACTCATTTCCCCTAATTCACTACTTGAGATGAAGGAGCTAGAATACTTCCGGCTCTCCATTTGCCACTTTCAATTTTTCCATCTACCACCATCAGCAACCTCTCCTCCTTTGAGATTTTCCCAGCCTAAATATACAACCCAGTCAAAACCCTGATGACTTTTGTCTGCAGACCTCCAGCACTTTCCCCTTCCTTGTTTAAGGAATTCTGTGCCTGGATCATATTCCTTCCTTCTTTATCAATTCCTGCCTTTACACTATGAGACTTCAACATACATAGTGATACTCCCTCAAGCACTCCAATCTTCTAGTTGCTCAACTTTTCATTTCCAATGACTTCTCTATTCCCCAGCTCCCCCATAAAAACCAGTGGTAGCCATACCTTTGTTCATGCCATCACTGACAAATGTACCAGAATTTGTGAACTCTTAAATTCTCTTATTAAATCACAGTCTATTGGCATTTCATCTCTTCTTCTGCCTTCTGATACTCTTCATCTACACTGTGCCCTCCAATCCCTTGAACTCTCAATTCTGTCCCATAACGCTTGCCATAGTTACATACTTCTCCTATTTTGAGTCCCTGGTAAGCTAGCTCAGCTCTATAGTGTGTTCTTTTGAGTTTCTTGTCTGCCTATCATATTACCATTTGTGCCTTGCCAAAGACTCAGCCTTGGATCACTCCCATCATCTGCTTCCTTTAATCTTGTGCATGTGCTACTGAATGAAATTAGAGAAATTCATACAGCTGGGTTGCCTGGATCCTTACAAATTACAACTGGGCCCTCACTGCAACTAGGTGATCTTTTTACACCTCCTTAATTTACACACTATCCCATTCACCACAGTAACTCTTCAAACCTTTTTTTTATGCTTCCTAAAAGCTCCTTTGGCTCTTCAATCAATGAGAGTCAGAGTGATTTGGGTTTAAGGCATAGTCTTTAAGAAAGCCCAGAGAATGAAGGATACACAACAATGGCTCTTCAAACCTTGATCTTGTCATATTCTTTTCTCTTCCTAGTTAAATGTAAGCTTACTAAAAAAAAAATGGCCACTGTATTTCAACTTGTCTTCCTTTAAAATCCTATACATTTTTATTTAACACATCTTAAAATATTTTTTTCTAAGAAGGGCTCCTCAGACTTCATCAGACTGTTAATAGCCACAACACAAAAGCAGCTAAGTTCTATGGCATCTGATAGCTAGAAGGACTATTAGAAATCATCTTGTACAACCTTATCATTTTTTGAAAAAAAAAATGAGGTTGTGAGCCCCCAAAAGAGAACTTTTCTCTACTTTTAATTTAATAGCATTTAATAACTTACTAATTTATGCTATGTACAGAACAGCCTGCTGGGCTCTTGAGGATATGCCAAACATAGATAAGATACAGTCTCTGTCCTTGTGGTTTATTAGAGAAATAAAACAAACACTGTTAACAATAACAATCAGTATTACAGAGCAAGCACATTAGAAGATTGCAAAACAAAGTTCAATGGGAGATTGTCGCCAACATGTGGAGTCAAGGAAAACTTCATGGAAGAGGTAAAATTTAAGTGAGTTTGAAAAGACAGAATAAGAAAGTAGAAGAATGTTGGGCTCTTAGGCAGGAGGGAGGAAAGACTTTTCTTCAACTGCCACCTCCAATACTCAAAATCTGTGTGACCATGGACAATTTCTATCACCTTTCTGAGTCTTTTTCCTCCTCTGCATAATGAGAGTATCTACCTGTATAGGGATTTTATGAGGATAAAGTGAGATAATGTATGTAAATGGATTTGCAATTCTTAAAGTGATAGGGACTGTATCTGTGATTTCATTGATTACAGGGAGCTCTCAGGTGAAGAAGCTGGAGAAGCAAGAGAATTCCAGGTGAGGGGAACAGGGATGAGAAAATGCAGTGTATGTTGGAGGTAGGGTAGGTAGGGAGGAAGAAAAGGCAAAGAGAAATCAAGTTGGGTTGAATCTTATCTTCCTACTTCCATCACCCACCATCTGTCAGCATCCTCTTCATCCTTAGAGGTTACCCCAAAATCTTTCACCTTCAAAAAATTTTCCCTGATTCCTCTCAATAAAGTGTCATCTCTCCTACCTCTTGGCTTTCACAACACTTTGTGGGTCTCTTATGGCACATGTTGCAAAATGCTTCAGATTCTAGCTATGTCAGCATACCTGGCTTATTCTCCATTGCTTGGACTTTGATTTGCGTGTCGACTTTCTGTAACTCTATACAGACCATCCCTCATATCTAGAGTGCATTCCTTTCTCACATCTGCTTCTTAGAATTCCTAGCTTCATTCAAAGCTCAGTTCATGCTCTACCTACAATACTTGGGAAGCCTTCCCTCACATCCCTCTTAGCACCTTCTCCATAATCAATCTATGAATTTACTGATATCTCTACATGGTGTATCCTACCAACAGAATTCAACCTCCTTAAGGGCAGGGACCATGTTTCCTTTTATCTTTGTATCTCTAGCACCTAGCACAGTGCACTGTATGTTGGGGTCACGTGGAGATGGTGGCAGAAGGGGAAGGGAGGGTATCTGTGATTTAATTGGTATAGTGAACTTCCTCTGTGGATGGTCCCACACTGATGTTTGTGACAATTCATCTTTAATGTATAGTCTTACAGGAGTTTGTGAACTTGGGTTTTTAAAAAATATTATCTGGGGATTGTGAACTTGGGGCTTTAAAAAAATATATATATATACATATATATATATATATATATATATATATATATATATATATATATATATATATATTTATATCTGAGAAGGGATTCATAGGCTTTATCAGACTGCCTAAAGAATACATGACCCATTCCCCCTCAAAAAATTTAAGATACAATAAGAAGGTTGCTTAGGAAATTGAAAGATTAAGTGATTTAAGCTCACAGGTTCATCTATCAAGAGCTAGATGGAATCTTAAAAGTCATCTAGTCTAACACCATCACTTTATAGATGAAAAAATTGAGGGTCAAGGAGGTTGAGAAACTTAGCCAAGTTCATACAGGTAGCAAGTAGCAAACCTGGGATTAAACTTCAGGCCAAGCCCAAAAGTCTTTTCACTGTACTTCTCGTTACTCATGATCACACAGCCAAGGACCTTCCTAACTCCAAGGCAGCCTCTATCTGTTCTGCCAAGTTGCTTTTTTTTTTTTTGCTTTGTATGTAGTAGGCATTCAATCAATGTCTGTTGGATTGAATTAAATTGGGTGTTTTATGGTCATTACTAACTAAACCACAATCTCTTTAAGGGCAGGAATCAAATGTTTTTCTTCACAATGTCTTCTACTGACCCATCATTTACTCAATAAATGTTTGCTGAATAAATAAATGAAATAGCATGGGTGGGGAAGTCAAACAGATCAGAGCATATAACACCATTAGGATGCACAGAATGCATTAAATATTAAATTCTCACTTGTCATTTGCCTTCAATAGTCCAGTGTTGTTTTTACTCTTTATTCTGTATACTACAGATGAAAGACACTAATCTTTTCTGAAATATTGTTTGGCTTTCTCTATTCTAGCCTTGGAACCCAAAATTCTGCAGGTCAGACAGTCTTAATGTTGAACCACACTCTCCTAAACTAAGAGAAGAAGAAGAGAAAGAGAAACTGTTTTCACAAAAAGCTGAGAGTGTTTACTTGAGTAACCACTTTGACCTGTCATCCACAGCCAGGGTGGTCAACACAGTCACCCTGGTCCCCTATTAAATGCACTTGTGTTCCTTTGTTAGCCTGCTGAAACCAGCTTGTGCAGAAGAGTCCCAGTATGAGATAGCCTCTTAGCCCCACTCTCCCTGTCCTGATTGGAACAAGCTGTTGTCCCTTTGGTAATCTTTGGAGCCCTGCCCATCACTGAAGTGATGTCAATACATTTTTTGTGCATGTCTATTTGTGCTCTTTCCAAACAGGTTTTTAAAACATACTTACATGATCTTATGGGTTGTTTAGCGAGGTCCCCCCCTCCTCCTCTTTGTTATTGGAGAGGGAAGGAATTCTTTCATTATTGAAACAGGCAAGCCATATAAAACACTGCTCCAGGCCTCTGGTTTCTGATCCCATTGAGGCCTGAAGCTGCTGAGATGGCTGAATAGAGGAGGAAATATTCGTATCAGGAAATTTTCAGGACATACTTTGACCTTGACCCCTTGATCTCTGAACAGGTATAGAATCATGGCTTCCCAGAGCTGAAAGATATCTTTGAAATCATTTTATTCAACTCTATCAAATTACCAATGAAGAAACTGAGGAAAGAAGGAAGGAAGAAAGGAAGAAGAAAGGAGGGAGAAAAGGAGGGAAAGGAGAGGAAAAAGAAAGGAAATTAGGAAGGAAGGAAGGAGAGAAGAAAGGAGGGAAGGAAGGAAAGAAAGAAAAAAGGAAATAGGGAAGAAAGGAAAGAAAGAAGGAAGGAGAGAGGGAGATATAGAAGAGAAGAAAGCAGGGAGGGAGTGAGGAAGAGGATAGGGAAGGAGAAGAAATAAGGAAGAAATGAAAGAGTAAGGAAGGGGGGGAAGAAGGGAAACAAATAAGCATTTATTAAGTTCCTATTATGTGCACTGTGCAGAGCACTTTACAAATATTATCTCATTTGATCATCATATGAACCTTGAGAGGTAGTTACTTCTATTATCCCCATTTTAAATTAACTTTTGTTTATTTTCTGTTTACATCATTCATTTTCACGAGATTTTGAGTTACAAATTTTCTCCCTGTCCTTGCCCTATCCAGCACCCCAAAACAGCCATTCCAACATATACCCCCTCCCCCAATCTGCTCTCTCCTATATCCTCCCCCATCATCCCTCTGACTTTCCGGGAGGGCAAGATGGATCTCCTACCCAAGTGTATTATCCCCATTTTAAAGATGAGGAAACTGAAATAAACAGAGGTTGAGTTACCTGCTCAGGATCACATAGCTAACAAGTGTTTGAGGTTGGATTTGAACTCAGGCCATCCTGACTCCAGACCCAGGGCTCTATCTACTGTGCCACCAAAATGACTTATCTAAATACTTACTTACAAGCTAAGTTGCAGAACCAAAACTTGAGAGCAGATCTGACTCTTTCTACTGCACTGTACTCTTTCTTGATATTGTACTGATTCCAGGATACAACTAACTGTGAGATGGATGGCAGAATTCAGTAAAGGAGATCTAACTCATTCCTTTTTCATCTTATTAGACTTAGGTTAACCTTTGATAACACCATGATATGAAGGATGTAGTGGGTAGATCCAGACAAGGTCCCAGAATAGTTGACACCATCACAAAGTTCTGAGTATCAAGCAATTTCTGAGTCAAAAGTGTATAGCTTGTTGGTAGAAGGTTTTCTTTTTGATCTCACTTCAGCGCCTTCTGCAGAAAGCCCAAGCCTATACAGCAAATGCTTTTTGATCCTCTCTCCGTAGCAGGAGTAAGATCTCTTGGGTAAGAGATGTAGACCTGGAAGGGCCCTTAGAGGTCATTTAGTCCATATGCCTCATTTTAATGAAGAAAATATTGAGTGCAGTAGAGCTTAAGTGGCTTAACCAAGGTCACATGGGTGGTAAAGGTCAGAGAAAGGGATTTGAATTGACTTCCAGAACCAAATCTCTTTCCACTGTAGCCTAGGCCTCATTCTGTATAAGTAAAGTACATGTTTGTATCCCTTCTGCATGGCATTTGGGAGGGGAGGCAGAGATGGCTGCTGAATTATAGCTGAGTTCCTCCCACTTTTTTCCTACCATCAGTTAGCAATTGTTATTCACTTCACTTCATCTCTCTTCTCCTGAAAAATCATAGCTACCTCTCCTGGGACTCTATATAGATTCCTAAATATTGATCTAAGATGAAGAAAGAGATACTGTTATTAATTCATGTGTTTATAGTTCAACTGAATTCAATTCCACATGCCTGCTTCAAAACAGCCAAGTAGCAGTGCAATTATCTTTCCTCATTTACAGACAAGGAAACTGAGGGTTGCTGAGGCGAATGATCACAAATTAATATCAAAGGTAGAAAATTAAACTTGTGTCTCATGAGAGAAAGGGAGGGAATAAACATTTATATGATGCCTACTTAGCACTGTGCTAAGAGCTTGACAAATATTATCTTATTCAGTCCCTATAACAACCCTGTAATACAGGTGCTGTTATTATAACCCCATTTTATAGTCAAGGAAACCAAGGCAAACAGAAGTTAAGTGACTTGCCCAGGGTGACAAATCTAGTAAATCTCTGACTGAGGTCAAATTTGAACTCAGATCTTCCTATTTCCAAGCCCATTTCTCTAGTCACTTTACCACCTAGTTGTCTATAGCTAGGTGTGATCAGCACTTTTTCTATAACAACTCATGTCTATATCTCTCCTGTCAAAGTCCAAGTCTCACAGTCAAAGTTACCTTCAGTGTTAAGTTGCCTTATCCACTGAACAAATATTAAAAAATTGGCGGTGGATTAAAAAATTTAAAAATCCACTTGGGTCTTGGATGGACCTTTAGTGTCTATGGGAAAGAATAAGTAGCCATGTAAATATCATATGGAGTTTGCAGTGACCTAGGCCAATAGATATGGATTTGACCTTGTAAGAATACATTTTCATTGACAATGTAGAACTTGCAAGCATCTCAATGCTATCTAAGCAATCTGAGGATAGACTAGAAGAGAAGCAGAGGGCAATCCACAGGAGATGATTCCTTTCTCTTTCCCATCTCAGCACCCATTCTTGATATGACTTGCTAAGACAGTTTCAGCAAAATTGAATCTCCAAGGACATTTTCTGAGCAAATGAGAGACCATGGCTTACCCCTAGGCTGGAAATTGAAATACATCCCTCTACAATAGTAGATTTGTAGCCAAGGCATTACTAGTTCCTCCTAAAGTCTTGGAAGGGTCTTTTCATTTTATAATAAATTGTATGGCACACCATCTTAGCTCACTGTTTCAACCCCAACTTAAATTATCAGACTATGTCCCCAGAGGGGCACCTGACTACTTCTCCACTCAGGGTTCTAAGAGCTTGGATATTTTAGTACTACTGCCAATGGACCTCCATGTGGTATTCCCACATCCCTTTATCAATTAATTGCTATCAATTAGTTTTTACAAATATTTATTTAGAAAGTAGAGCAAGAACAGAAGTTATTTTTTTAAAAAACCTCCAAAATAGGGATGTATGTTTCCATCTACATGTACCTGATTCCACGGGAGAGTGGGATCAAGCTATTAAGGTAGTCTTATAGGGAATACATGAGGCCAAGTACCCAGTGACTCCTGGACCTGAGAATCCTTTTTTCTCCTCTTGGATTTCTTTTTTTTTTTTTTACCAAGTTGACTTCTGGGTATGACAAGGAAAATGAATGAGTCACCCTTGGTCACTTGGTGACTAGTACTTGGAAGGAAACAGTATCTCAACTGATGGGTCAATCTATCTCTGGACTTGTCCTCACTAGGTTTAATTGCTGCTTTTTGCTAACTCTGATGGTCCCTGCTATTGACTACTATTGCTGAGGGGAACTTTGATGGCTCTCCTCAATCTTTCAAAGCTTACAAGGTCATAACCTGATCAATTTCATGCCAGATATACATTCACCTGTGATCAAGAAAGAATAAACACAAAAAAGACCCAAATCCTGCCTACCAAAAAAACCCCATAGGGGTACCATGTGTTCTTAGACACATGGTGGCCAGATGGGAAATAGGGCAGCCTGCCCCTCCTCTATCTGTCAACTCACAGCAATCTTACTTATTCAAAAGCCACCAGAGAAGAAAATGGGAGGGCACCTGCTTGATCCTTTTGTATGCACCCTCAGTTCTGGTTTCTTAGATAATTAGAAGACTGTTTGTCACCACAATACCAAGTCCTCAATCATTTATGGTGGGAAGTAGGTTCATATTGTATTGCAACCAAGCAGAAAATTTTGTTCATTTTCTTTATAACTCATCTGGCCAGTCAAATCTGTGTATTCTCTAAGTACTGGGCTGTTAGAGGGCCTGGGGCTGTTTCACCCTTGTTTCCCCTGCTATAGTGGCCCCCTTTTTCCACTGGTGAGCTTCTTCCAGGGGAACTCCATTTTGGAAATGGGCCCGCACTAACCAGGATTAATTCCTTTGCAGGTGATGCTTTCAACTTTCCAGACTTTGCTACCATGTTCCCCATGATGGCACTTCTTTCCTGTCCCTTCAGTTCCCCTTTTTATGTTATCTTCCTCCATTAAAATAAAAGTCCCTTGAGGACAGGGGCTGTCTTTCTTTCTGCTTGTTTGTATCTCTGGTGCTTAGCACAGTGCCTCAGACATAGTAAACACTTAATTGCCCGCCTTACCTGCCTGCCTCATTGGCAATTAATTACAAGATTCCTTGAAGTACCAAAGAATATGGGTGCAGACTAAGAAAGAAGAGTAATCCTTAGAAGGGGACTTTTCCCCCCTTTCTCCTTGAATCTAGCACCTATTCTTGATATGGCTTGCTAAGGGAGTTTTAGCAGGACTGGGTCCCCAAAAACATTCCTGAGTAGATAAATAACTTTGTCAGATCCTTGGACTAGAAACAGTTTTTTAGGTGGTGACCCTTTGTAAAAGTAATATGAGAGCCCCAGGCATTTCTAGTACCTCCTGGTGTCTTGGGAGGGGGGCTTTAGCGGCATTTTCTAATTGTATAAGAAACAGTAATCGACCAGGTGCCCCCTATGGCAGGCAAGCTCAATGATGACAGCAGCTTTCTCTGCCCCTCAGCTCTGGATCTCCCCTATTTTTCTTGATTTGCAATGAGATGCATATTTGTAAGTAAATTAAAATGGTTACACAGGCAGAAAAATATAGATGTCTAATACCTTCGACACTTACACAGAGAAGGAGCTGCCAAGTGTTGGCTGGAAGTTTCAGGGGATTTGCATGGTACTGGACCAAGATTGCTCAGACTTGGAGAAAGGTTGGATTGCAGCTCTCTTTTTATGATCTACTTTTGTTTTTATTCTCCTTGCTAAGCTTTCTTGCCTCCTTCAGTCCCATCCATTTGTTCCCCCTCTATACCTCAGTCTTGCCAAGATTGAAATCTTGTATTGATTCTATAGGTCAGATGTTCAAAGGGCTTGAACTGAATATATCCACTAATATTTTTTCTTACAAAGCAGATATGACTCAGGACCAGATTTTCCACATAGCTTTTTGATGATACAGTCTTTAAAAGTAAATTTAAATAATAATTTTCATACAGCATTATTATTTCAAAACTACATATATATGTGGATATAGAGAGACAGACAGACACAGAAAAAGACAGATGTATTGTGCTTTGAAATAATAATGCTATATAAATATTATAGATGTGAATAATTACATCTATATCTATATGTGTGTGCCTGTATATTTCATACCTGAAAGGATGATGTTTAGGTTGGATTCAGGGGCCCATAGCAGAGAGTTTCATAGTTGCCAGAGACCTTAGAGGCTGTGGAATCCAAATACCAACCCAAAGTTGTCACTTCTACAACCAATAGGCAAGTTATAGCCTTTCTTTGGCACATCCAGGGATAGGAATCTCAGTAACTCCTCAGGCAGCCCATGCCATTTTTTTTTTGAGTTCTAGCTCTCAGAAAGTTCCTCCTTATATTGAACCAATATATGCAGTCATTAGGTCTGGGTCTGGTATTTATTAATTCTGACATTCATTAGCTATATAACTATGGGCAAATTGCTTTCGTCTCTTTGAGTCTTAGTTTCCTGATTTGTAAAACGGAGATAATGATGCTTATACAAGTTAGTCAATAAGAATTTATAAAGTGCCTACTATGTGACAGGCACTATGCTAAGCCCTGGACACACAAAAAAGGGCAAAAGACAATCCCTGATCTTCAGGGGCTCACAGTCTAATGGGAGAAACAACATGCAAGCAAATATATACAAAGAAGCGACATACAGGAGAAATAGGAAACAATCAACAGAAGGATTGTGAAAGCCCTCGTGTAGAAAGTGGGACTTTAGCTAAGACATTTAGTACCTAATGGGACTTTTGTGGAAAAAAAAAAGTGCTGCATGAACCTTAAAGGGCAATGCGATTCTTTATTATTATCCCACCTAATGGTCCTAGTTCTGTTATCCTTTATTTTCCTGGATGATTTCTAGGTGCTGGATATAGACCTTCACATTGATGCCTATTGAGTTTCACCTTTTTTTAACTGTGGGCCAAGAGGCAACCTGGTACAGTGGTTGGGGACTGCTCATTGAATTGGATTAAAGGACAGTGATCAAATTGATTAAACATTTACTGTAAGGAACTGTGGGGAATGTAGAAGTTTAAATAAAATATGTCTTCTGCCTTGATGGAACTTAGAGATATGAAAACTACAAAATGTAACATCATGGTGGTCAGAGCATTAAAGAAATTCAAAACAAATTGCTATATGACGTCTGAAGGGAAAGGCTGTTATCATCAGTGGGATGAAGAAAAACTTTCTGGAGGAGGTGGCATTTGTGTTGGGCTTTAAAAGGTGGGTAAGGATCTAGCAAATGAAGAAACAGGACTACAGTTAGGCCTGAGCAAAGATATGGGCTTGAGAACATGTAGGCTAGAGTCGTCTAATTTGTCAGGGACACAGAAAATGTCAGGGAAAGTATAGGAAATAAGGCTATAATTGTATGAGGGTGTTAGGTTGTGTAGGGGTTTGAATGACAAACAAAAAGTCTTGAAATACATTCAGTAGGCAATTAGAAACCACTGAAAATGTTTGAGCAGAGGAGTGTCATGAGCAGATCTATGCACAATGAGGGAGTGAAGAAAGAAAAAGGGGGAAAAAGAAATTTACATTATAATTTTATTATATGTTTAAAAGGAGTAGCAAGTTGTACATAAGAAATTTGCAGTTTCTTCTTTTTTTTGTTCTACTGTTATAGAAATGCTTGTTTTATTTCATAAATTAAAAATAAAATAAATAAAACTTAAAAGAAAAGATCAAACAGTTGAATGAGAGAAAGATATATTGGAGAGGGGAGAGAATAGAGGTAAGGAGACCTATTAACAAATTACTACAATATGCCAGGAAGGTGGCAATAAGAAACTGCACTAGAGTGGTGGCAGTGAGAATAAGAAAGGAGGGCACAGATAGGAAAAATGCTATGGAAATATAATCAGTAGGACTTGGTAGTTGTCAATATAAGTAACAGGGGGATTGGTGAATGTTCATAGCACGCTTGACTAATGTAATTCCCTCACATGGAAGAAGCTGAGGATCCCATTTCCAGAAAGATGTGGATAATTTGTAATGGAAAGGTCCAATTCCTCATTCTGTTCCTGGTTCTGACCTCTTAATCTCAAGGTGAAGAGATAGACTCTTGATTGGTTGCTGACATGGAACCAGGATGGGTTCAAAGAGTGTTAACTATTCAAAGCCCAATCTCTTCCTTTCTTGCCTAGCTGTGTTTGAGTGGAGAGTGGGGGCGGGGTAGGAATGATGTGAACTACGGGCGGAGTGAGGAGAGTCCTTGAGCTTTTATCGCCCATAGGTCATGGCCATGTAGCCCATGAACACGTGGCCCCATTGTTAACTTCTGTCTCTATCATTTTATTCTGATTTTAGATGATAGAGCATCACACACAGCCATGACCTTGAGTGCTTCAAAAGGTCATGGAAGTGAGCAACCTGAAGTCCTAAGATGAGGATATATGCCAAGATTTTGTCAGAAGCCAGGTAGTGAAGAGGGAAGCCCTAAGAGATCTCTTTGACCTAGCATAGATCGAAGGCAGCCCAGTGGTAACACAGACACAGACTTATCAGCAAAGCCAAATTTGGAAGTGAGTTTGGTGGGGTTACTCCTGTGCTAAGCTTGAGCCTAGTCTTCTTAGGGACTTAGTACAGGAGAGAGTGTGCCCTCGGGTGTTGGAGAGGAAGGATGTTTTGTAACTTCTGTTCTTGCTAGACCTTTACAATAAATATCCCTTTTCTAATTGCTGCTAGTAATTGCTAACATTTCTTTATTGCTTAGTATGTGCCAGAGACAGTGCAAAGTGCTTCACAATTATTATCTCGTTTGATCTTCACTAGACTGAGGTGCTTTTATTATCCCCATTTTATATATGAAGAAACTGAGGCAAACAGAAATTAAAAGATTTGCCCAGGGTCACACAGCTAATAAGAGTATGAGGCTAGATTTGAACTCAGATCTACCTGAATCTAAACTTGACTCTCTATCCATCTATTGTTAAATGGTTAAAGGAAAGTAGGGCACTTCTCTAATAGTTAACAATGGGGAGAACACTCTGGAATGGGGCCTTAAACCCCATTGAGCTTATTACATTAGTCAATATTATAGAGTTAATAACACTGAAATCACAAGTCCAATCCCTGTACCTATAAGATCTGTAAACTTCGCTATTAAACTATCTTTTATGCCCATTCCTGTCTTTCCATTCCCACTGTAAACATCCTAGACTTGGTTGCAGAAATACTATTTTAATTTGTGATTGAAGAACCAGTTTTTGTGAACCAACTTCATTATAAATATGCTATGGCCTATTCATACTCACCATATATTTCCCTTTAGGTCTCCTGAAATGTTGATTTCTTTGAAGATTCTGGAGCTCCATGACTTGCAACAATTTGTTAATCCACTGGGAAATAACTACCATTAAAAAAACCCAATAAATAAATCACTTTTTCTTAACTTCAGCATAATTTTTAAAAAATGTTCCTTTTATGAACAGCCACACTCAACTGATGCCGACTGGATGGCTAATTCATAAGTTTTAGGAAATACTTAATTGTCTATTAGTGAATCAAGACCTATTTGGAATTCATGGTTTCTTCTGGAAAAGGAAGGAGGTGGAGTATCAAGGTTCACTGAGTTAATTTATGGCATTTCACAACATCTTTGGGAGCCTGACAACCCATGAGACTTTTATGCACCCTGTAACATTGGGATTCACAATAATACCCATGTTAGACTGCACTTACATAAAACACATTCCCCAAATGCTCACAAACCTTAAACATATCATCTCTAATCCTTATAATATCCCTGTCAGATAAGGAGGGCCTGGCTACTATTATTCTAATTTTACAGTTGATGAAATAGAGGTCCATCGAGATTATGGAGTTATGAAATGTCGACATAGGAAGAAACTGTAGAGATCCATCATTGTCACACAAAAGCATTTATTAAGCAGGGAAGCATCATGGTGCAGTGGATACAATACTAGTTTTTGTATCAGATGACTTGTGTTAAAATCATTTCTATGGAACTTATTACCCATGCAACATTGGGGATGCTACCTAATTTTCTCGGACCTCTGCTCATCTGTGAAATGGGGCAAGGGATTAAACTAGATCATCTTCAACCTCCTCATTTTATGTGAGGAAAGAGAGGCCAAGAGGAGGCTGAACTGCTCAAGATCACCCAGTTGGTCGAATTGTCAGACTTAGAATTTAGATTTGAATCCTGGACAGGACTCCTTCTCTTGCCTCATGCTATGTGCTCTCCTGCAGCCAGACTAGCTCACATTTTGTGTTGTTTTGCACTGTAATTTTGTGTCTCTGGAATGCTTAATGAACTTTGGAGCCATCATTGTTGTCATTGTTGTTGTTGTTGTTTGTTCTCTGTTCTCAAAGAGGACCATGACATCGGGGAGGTGATGCCCTGACTTGCAAATTGATTGGATTTAATTGAGGCAGGGCTGTGCAAAGTCACCAGCCTCACTTTCTCCTCCAGAGCCATCTGGGTCCAGTAGCAAAATATAGATCAGGACAACTGGAGATGGTCCTGGATGAAGTCTCTTGGAACCACTTAGAAGAAAGATAAAAAGACAGCTTGGTTCTACACTTGACCTCAAAGTTCTTTGCTGTGATTCTTTTGTCTGCTCCAGGTCTGCTTAGGTGCTGACAACACAAACAGTAGACAGAGTCTCACTTACTTTGGGCTCCCCTCCCCTTTATCCAAGACCACTAGCAACTGGCATCCTAAACACCATTCTGGAAATCAACAGCTAGAAAGTATATTATTACTGCATGATAGATGAGCCAGAAGAGGTCGGCAGAGCAGCTTGAGGGGCATTCCTGCAGTTTGGCAAAAGGCTTTCTTCCTTGGAGAGAAACAGATCCTTCTCCTAAGCCTAGGCATTTCTGAGGACACATTCTGGTTATAATAATTGTGCTCATTAGTAAGCTGATCTTCCCTAAACTTCATGGACCAGACATCCTGCAATGGAGTACTGCAGTGTGATTTAATATCTTCACTTTTCAACCAGGAATAATCTTAATTATTCCTTCACAGTAGGACTAGATGAATCACAGTGATGAAGATTTTCATATAACTTTATTCAGATTTGTCCCAAACCCTTCAAATACACATTTTTCTCAGTCAACTAATAAAATGGGGGGGGGAGTTCAGTAGATATTTTATAATTAATTTTTTTAAATTAACTTAGGAAAGAATAAGAAATATGAAGGGAAAGTGTGTTGTTTTTATAGCTCCTAATGTTAAAGCCATAACTAGGAGTTTTGTTGCCTGGAACAAATTCAGCTGGGTGGGAGAAGTCTACATTAGGTGGATAAAGTCATAATGGGAATGACAGTAGCCCACCTATTAGAAAGTCTAGCTTGAGCCTCTTTTGTGAAGCTTTCCAATGATCCAAAAGTCCAAAGAAGCTCTTCCCACAATTCCTAGGAGGAGGTGGTAGTAATGTAGTGGGGTAAGTTGGGACATTCAGCTTTAGCATGAAACGAGGCAGAAGACCACCACATGGAGGAAGTATGTTCTACCAATTTCACTACCTTGGGAAGAAATTCTCATCACTTCACTTTCACATTAGGCTCTGCATAATGACTTACTATGCAATAATAACATAATGACAACTGACAAGTTGTACAATGCTTTAAAGTTTGTGAATTGCTTTGTATGCATAACTGTATTTAGCCTTTATAACAACCCTTTAGAGAAAGTAATGTTGATGTTATTGTCTCCGTTTTTAAAATGAGGAAACTCATCTTAAAGATCCTAGACCTAGAGGGTAGAGTGATTTGTGTAAACAGCAGAGCAGATGTAAGATTTGAACTTGCAATGAAGGGTAAACCATGAAACCAAACTAATTTTAACTCACAGTGCATTGTTTTATCACCCATAGCCAATCACTTGCCAAACCTTGTCCTTATTCATTGTACCTCCACAACATCTCTGGTATTTATTCTCTTGCCTAACCTCACATTACTATCACCTCTATTTATCTGGATGTATCTCACCTGGCCTGTTGCAACAGCCTTCTCATCAGTCTCTCTGCCTCCAGTCTCTCCTCCACAGAGCTGCTAAATTAATATTCTAAAGCATAGGTCTGACCTCCTCACTCTCTTGGTCAAGAAGTTTCCATAGCTCCCTATTGTCTTTAGGATTGAAACAAATGGCTTTGCCTGGCATTTAAAGTCCTTCACAAACTGACTACAACTACAACTTAACTTTTCAGACTAATTTCGTATTCCTCACCTCACACACTCCACATTCCAGCCAACACAGCTGTTTTGTTATTCCTTGTATATGACATTTCATCCTCTGACTCCATACTTTTTCATAGACTATACAAATGCTATAATGCTCTCCCTTCTCACTGGAAAGCTATATAATGCTCTCTCTCCTTTCTCACTAGAATTGTCCTCCTGCCAACACCTCTGAGTTCATGTGATACCTTCAATATAAAACCTTTTCCAATTTACTTGTTAATGTTCTCCCTTCAAATTTTTTAAAATTTAATTTGTATCTATTTTTACTGACATCTGTATACAGAAGAAGAGGGACAATAATTATCACTACAGAGAAAGAAAAAAGTTGTAGGTGGCAGATAGTTCTCTCTTGTCCAGCTTCCACTTTCCTCTTCATTACCTTTTGCCCTTTCCCCATTGCAGACAAGCCCCACACAAAAAAGTTAACCCTCAGAAAGATGAATAACTGATTTTCAGCAAGTGAATAAAATTTTCATCTGCATGTATGGGAGGAAGTGATATGTAAAGTGAAAAACGTATTAGAGAAACAGAAATTGTGAGCAGATAAGGGCAGGTCACCCAAACTAAATTTCATTTTGATCTTTCAGACCCTTCAGTGTTTGAGATTCAAGTATTGCAGGAGCCTCTGGAGAAGAAGCTTAGTGTATGTTTTTGTTATTATGTTGCCTAAAATTAAAGTGTGGTCCAAAAAGTTTCACAACACCAAATTTAAACTTTATTTAATCATGACAGACTATTCCATAGATTGAATCCTGAATTCGTCAGGCAATAAGCAAGACTTTGAAATGGGAGTTCCTAGAGTCAAATTACAAAACCAATGACACAGTTTCAATGGCCCCCTTTTCTTTGACTAAAGCACTGATTCTTTCTCATATACGAGACCATCTCAACCCCACATATATCAGTTAACCTATTTATACCTCCATTTTTTCATCCAATATAATAAAAGAGGTCTGGCCAAGTCCATGGACTTGGGTTCGAATACTTGACTCTTTTGCTTATGACATGGCTGACCTTGGGCTAACTTATTTGGCCTCTTTAAGCTTCATTTCCTTGTGCATAAAACGTATGGGTTAGACTAAGTGATTTCTAAGCATATTGCTTTCTCTAAGTCACACATGAACTATAAAATTGAGATCGTAGGGCTTCCTGTGTTTACCTCATTGGACTATTGTGTGAATAACGAGATAAAGAATCACTGAAGGTCAGAGTCAGAAGGGATCAAAGGGGGACATCTGAACAACAATCCCCTTTACAACATACCTGATAAATGATAAGTGATCATTCTTTGTTTAGAGAGTAATGGAGCCTTTGTGGTGATCTATTCCACTTTTGGACAGCTCTGGTTGTTAAGATTTTTCCTATCTCAAGTCAAATCGTTCTTGGTTGCAATTTCTACCTATTCTGTCCTCTGAGGACTGAGAAGAATCAGTCAAATCCCTCTTCTATAATGCAGCCTTTCAGACACATGCAGACAGCTGTCTTGTGACCCTGAGTTTTCCCTCCTCTGGGTTCAAAATCCCCAGTTCCTTCAACCAAACCTAAAGAAGGCTTTCAAAATCTTGACATCCTCTTAACCCCACTACACCATTTAGGTCATTTTTAACCTTGTTGAGAACAGTTCCCAGAGAGCGTTGGGGTCAGAAGATAGATTGCAAAGGATTACAAGGTGAGTAGGTTTTAAGGAAGCAGAGGCAGCACGTGTAGAAAAGTGTTTTTAATAGCGTATATGTAAAAGGAAAAAGAGTTATAGGATGATCACTTGGAGGTGGGTGGAGAATAAGTAAAGACCTTAAGGATGGGGGAGACTTGAGCATGTTTGTAGTCAACAGGGAAGGAATCAGTGGGAAAGGTTGAAGATGAAAGAGAGGGAATGATTAAGAAGGCTCTTTCTTAGAGAAGATGAATGAATGAATGAAAATTTATTAAATCCTTAATGTGCCAAGCCTCTGGTAAACAGTAAGGATACCTGGAGTAAAGATAGTCCATGCCCTCAAGGTCACTGTATTTTAATGGAGAAAACACTTATAGGAAAATGGTGGCCAGAGTCATTTAGTTTAGAAAGTTACAGGGATAATAATAATAATAATAATAATAATAATGATAATAATAATAATAAAATCCCAGTATCCTACCTCTGTGTGTTCTTCAGTATATCAACACTCTTCCTAAAGTGGGGGGCCCAAACTTTACCCAGTATTCCAGATGTGCCCCAACAAGAGCAGAACTATCTATCTCCCTAGGACTAGATGTTGTCTTCCTTAATGTGACTGAAGACAATTTTCTTTGTTTCTTTTCTTTCTCTTTCCTTCCTTCCTTCCTTCCTTCCTTCCTTCCTTCCTTCCTTCTTTCCTCCTTCCCTTCCTTCCTCCCTCCCTTCCTCCCTCCCTCCCTCTCTCTCTGCCTTTCTTCCTTCCTTCCATTCTTCCTTCCATTCTTCCTTCCTTCCTTCCTTCCTTCCTCCCTCTCTCCATCCCCCCCTCCTTTTTTTTTTCAGTTAATCAATAAACATTTATTAAGTGTCTTCTGTGTACCAGGCACAGTGCTGAGCTCTGGCACAAGACAGTTCCTGCCCTCAGGGAGCTTACAATCTATTCCTTTTTTGATTCCCTTTATTTCCCAAGTGTGTAACATATTCCTCGTGTTTTTCCACGTTAACATTCTTGGAGTGTTCTTACAGGGCCCTGCTTATTTGCTGAATTTGAGGATTTGTTATTCTTTAAACAATCCTGTGCCTCCTACTGATATTGGCTAATGAGATGGGTCCCTTGAGCTAGTTTGAAAACATTTTTTTTTTTTGTTTCAGCTATTCTTGGTTAAGACCACTTAAGCAGTGGTTGCCAATGATGGTATTTTTCTGTCTGGGTCTGTGACAGAAGCCAGAAAAATATGTGCTGTATCATAGTGTTAGGGACCTGACCTATGGTTTCTTCAGTATGAAAAATTCTTCCATGAGGAAGCTCCCTATACCACTTAGCATGGGCTTAGAGTGTTCTGGAGCACAGAGAAGTCAACATTTACTCAAGGTCACACAGCCAGGTCACACAGCACTGAGAAGTCAACATTTACTCAAGGTCACACAGGCCACACACACAGACATAGCGACGGGGCATAGGCCCAAGCTGAGACCTTTGGCCCTCACCCCAAAAGAATTTGGGTCTCATTTTCTAGGGCCCTTGAAAACCTCACCTGGAACTGTCCTTGAATTTCCCCACTTGATCTGGCATTCACCCTAGGCTATAAGCCTTTTCCTTATCACTAAGCCAAATTCTCTGCTACCCTTACCTTATCCTAGCCCTCCATTGTCTGTTATCTTTGAATCACCTTCCACTACTCCTACCATTGAATCTTATCAAAACCCCTTTCTCTTGGTTCCTGACTTCCAAACTCCAGTCACCGAAGCCTACTGACCTCTCAATATCCTCCCTAGATTCCCTCTTCCAGTTACCCCAGACTATTTGGCCAACCCTAGATCCCTCCCACGGTCTTTCTGTATGTAATATCAATCTTGGTCTCCATTAAGGTGCTCAGTTTCAATCTGGTCTTTTTGTCAATACATGAGTCACAAATGCTCAGATTTCTTACAAGTCTAGCCAATGCTAAGATTCCTGAAGAGTCTGGCTAATATGGTGGATTTTTAATACACTTTGTTCTTTGTCTGAAGGCTTGGGTCAGATTCATCAGGCAGGACCTGCATGTCACTCTTTCTGGGTCTCATCACCCCTGAACCTCAACAATAGGACTAGAACCCAGATCTTCTTGAATCTGAGACTGACTCTAGCTACTCCACCATTCTGGCTCTCATAATGGATTTATTTATTTTTTTAATATTAATTTATTTTTTTTCTTGTTTACATCATTAATTTCCACCAGATTTTGAGTTACAAATTTTCTCCCCATCTTTCCCCTACCCAACACCTCAAAATAGCCATCCCACTATATAACTCCTCCCCCAGTCTGCTCTCTCCTATGTCCTCCCCCTTGCCTCTCTGACTTTGTGGTAGGGCAGGATGGATCTCCCTACCACAGTGCCTGTGTATCTTAATTTCCAGTTGGATGTAGTTAATAATAATAATAATAATAATTGTATATATATATTTATTTTTAACATTATTATAGTACTTTAAATTCTAGATTCTTTCCCTTCCTCCCTCGTCACCCACCCTCATTGGAAGGACAAGTAATTAAATACAGGCTGTACATGTGTAATTACACAGAACCTCTCCACAGTGGGATATTGTGAGAGACTGATTATATGCCCCTCCTTCCTATCCCACCCCCCCCC
>CM053583.1:341392991-341423592 GCA_028627135.1 Pseudochirops cupreus
TGAGAAGGTAAACATGGAAAAGAATTCATAAGGACCTTATTAAAGTTGAACTATTTACATGCCAACATGGAAAAATGATAATTATAATTTATGAAACTTTTCTCGGTATGAGGATAGCTGAAGGGAACATAAATGTATATATATGTATACATATACATATGTCTGTATAGGAGGGTATATATGCATATGAATACATATGTGAGTGTGTGTATATAAGTGTACATAGACAGAGGGCACAGGATCAATTGAATAGGATGGAATAATATTTTAAAAGGTGAAATTGAGAGGTGGGAAAGCAATAGTATGAGAGGAGACAGGGAGAGACAGAATGGGGTTAATCCTTTCATGTAGAAGAGGCAAGGGATAATTGTTACAACTGAGGGGAAGAACAGGAAGGCAAAAGGGAATGGGTCAACCTTACTCTCATTGAAGTTGGCTTAGGGAAGGAATGACACTCTAAATTGTGTATCTTGGCCTACAGGAGAGTAGGGGGAAAGGGGATGAGAGGGGGAAGGATGGAGGGGAGGGCAGGTTGGGGGGGGAGGGATGTTAGAAACACATACTTTTGTAAAGGGACAGGGACAAAGTAGAGAATAGAACAAGTGGGGAGTGGAATAGGAAGGAGTGAAATATACAGGTACTGGGGTAGGGAGATCCATCTTGCCCTCCCAGAAAGTCAAAGGGGTGAGGGGTGAGGATATAGGAGAGAGCAGACTGGGGGAGGGGGAAAGATGGGGAAAAAATTTGTAAGTCAAAAATCTCATGGAAATGAATGATGTAAACTAAAAATAAACTAAAGTTTAGACTTTTTTTTAAAAAAAAAGAAAGAAAGGACTTCCCTAATCAAGAAATCAATCCATCAAAAATATTTCTGGAGCACAAAGGCCTTGTACCAGGTGTTCTGGGGAACATAGAGGAGAGAGACACGGTCTTTGCCTTCTTGGAGATTTCAACCTAAGGTGGAAAATGAGGTGGAAACATGTAAAGAGACAGATAGTAATCAAAGGGAACGTATGCTAAGTATCAGGTAATTGTTATAGACTTGGTCACTCTCTCTGCTATTAGCAAGGTACCTAGCATTTAATTTGTTGGCACTGACTAAATTAGAGTGGTCATTTAAAGTTTTCCTCTGAAGGTAAAGGCTGGACAGACAGCTAGGTGACACAGTGGATAGAACTTTGGACCTGGAGTCAGGAAACTGGTCTTCCTGAGTTCAGATCTGACCTTGGACACTTACTAGTTGTGTGAATAGCTGGGTAAGTCACTTCGCCCTGTGTGCCTCAGTTTCCTCATCTGTAAAGTGATCTGGAAAAGGAAATGGTAAATCATTCCAGTGTCATTGCCAAGAAAACCCCAAATGGGCTTATCAAGAATCAGACATGACTAAACAACAATAAAGACTAGACGTTCACTAGTATTCATCATATAAATCCTAATTTACATATGTTGTCTCCCTCCGTTAGAACGTAAGTTTCTTTAGGGCATGGACTAATTTTTTTGTTTGTTTGCATCCCCGGCTCTTAGCATAATAAGAACATAATAAATGCTTCTTGGTAAATTGTTTGATTCAAGGTTTCTTTGAGCTCTAAAATTCTCCGTTTCTGTCTCTGAGACCTTTAATTTAACATGTTTGGCTTTTATATGTGCAAAGTAAGAATTAGACGAACTAAGAGAATGTGTAAGAGTTTTCTGTTTCCTGGACATCTCTGTAGGACAACCCCAGCAGTAGCTCAAAATCAACATGATAGAAACTGAAATCATCATTTAGTCGCCATCTCCCCAACCCTTTAGGAGGAGTCTTCCCACCATTTGCATTTTTGTTGATGGTACAATGTCTTGATCATAGTAGACACTTAAGAAATATTTCTTGAATTGAATAGGAAGCCCATCGGGATCAGAGGTAGAGAAACAAAAATGTGTAAAGTATATTTTAAGAAGTATGAGGACAGATGGGGTGCAGAGACTTTTTTTTAAAAGAAAGTAATAGGAGACAAAGGAGGTAAGGCCTTGAATGCCAGATTAAGGTGTTTAAACTTTGCTCTATAACCAGTGGGAAGATGTTGGTAGTTTGGGGACCTGAAACTAACATGACCAAAAGTTAGAGTTTAGAGAGATAATCTGATTTTCATTGAGTAGATTGCATTGGTTAGGGGGAGAGAGGGAGTAGTCCAGGATACCACTTAGGAAGTTATTATCAAATAAACAGATCTCCAAGAAAGAAGATCCCACCCTCCCCCCCCTTCTCTCTCTCTCTCTTGTTTTTTTTTTTTTTGTGGAACTGCCTTCTAGCCATGAAGAGCCTGTTTGGGCAGTAGATTACCCTTTTACCTCATTTATACATAAGGATACTGAATCATCAAAAGGTGAGGTCATAGAATGACTCATTGCTTTAAAGTGGGATTAACAGGTTTTAAGTGTATATCACTGAGTCTAATTAAAAAAAGGAGTTCTTATGAGGCCAAGGTCAAGGTCAAAGGTTTGATTTCTGAGGAGGATAAGTTAAAATGCTTTTCTATTCAATGGACTTGGCTTGAAGACCTGTCCCCTGCCAAATATTTTGTAAATGTGTGGTCTTGGTAGGACAATATATATGGATAGATGAGTATTAAGTTGTCACAAGGACAAGAAATATTGCACAGACCAAAAGGTGGATCAGTAGTATTACTTTCTTTCAAGAAGTTATACTATAATTCTCAGTTCAAGACACATTTATTAACTACCATTTATGGCCTGTGTACAAAGACCTCATCAATAGGGAAACAAGGGCCAGGGCAGTGACTAGGCATCCTTTGTCTGTGAGTTGAACTTGTCAAGGAAAGTTCATACCTTGTTAAGGAGAGAGCAGAGGCATTCAGAAGGGGTTTACCCACATCCTCCTGGACACAAAATTTAGATAAAATACAGTCCCTACCCCCAAGCAGCTTAGTAGCTTAGTCTTATGGGGGCAAGGAAGTGCATGACATAGACAGAAAATTACAATAGCAATAGTTAATAGTCAGTGAATAAACATTTATTAAATGCCAACTCTGTGCCAGACTCTGTGCTAAACACAGGGAATACAAGCAGAAAAAGGAAGAACATCTGTCCTACAACCTAATGAAGGAAGACAACATAAAAAAGGAAGCTGAAAAGGTGGGAGGAGATTCCCGGTGCAGGGCTATGATAGAGAAGTCTGGAGGAGTGCAGCCAGGTAGGAAATGAAGAGATGCTTGGCCTGGGTGCCCTCCTTAAATGGAAGTTCATCCTAAACATGTTGTTGTTGCCCTCAGACTACACATAACAAGTACATGAAAAAGGTAGAAATAAAGTATTAGGTGATGGATGCTAAAGCAATCAGATACAATGAGGTGGCTCAGTGGATAGGAGACTGGCCTGGAGTCAGAAAGATTTGAGTTCAAATTCAGCCTCAGACACTTACCAGCTGTGTTTTATTGATGTTGTTTTGTTCCTCCTTTTTTCTCAAAGAGAACCAATGATGTCATGAGGGTAATGTCTTGTCTGGCATATGAATTGGATTTAAGTGAGGCAGAGCTACACAAAGTCTTCAGCCTCACTCTCTCCTCCCAAGTAATTCAAGACCAGGGGAAAGACAAGTCACTGCGGGACTCACTGGAGAAGGAAACAGCAAACCACTCTAGTATCTTTGCCAAGAAAACCCCCTGGACAGTACTGATGTGCTATATAGGTCACAGGATCATGAAGAATTAGATACAACTAACAACTCAACAACTGAAGGAATGAGGATGGTTCATAGAGAAGGTGATTTTTCAGTTCAAAAAAACATTTCGTAAGGGTCATTATGTATAAGGTGCTGTGCCAGTTGCTAGAGATACTAAGGAAAAACGGAAAGAGTTTCTAACTTCAATGACCTTACTTTCTAATGAGGGGGTACAATGTTTATGCAGATAAGTAAGAGATAATTTGAAATGGTGTATATGGAGCATTCAGAGAGGACCAGCAACTCTGGTGTGAGGGCTTGCTGAGTCCTTTTCAGGGAAGCTTATCCACTTTTGGTGTCCACCTGCCACCCAACTTTCACCTGTGGCTCCAAGAGGCTGTAGTATGCACAGGAGCCCAGTAAAATCTTCTTGGCAGACAGTCTGAACCAGTACAAGGGCAACCAAGAGGCCTCAAACTTGTCAGTGAGTTATGGGGATGTCTACCATCTACCATCTCTTCTTGTGATGGAATGGATAGATGAGAAGAATTTGTTCCAATTTGTTACGAAGGCAGTTGAAGCAGGCACTATGGAGCATTTAGAGCTTGATCAGATATCACAGACCCCAAAGTCATTCACTACATCTGGGACCCTTGCCAGTCATCTTGACTTTTGTCTTGCCAGCGTACTTTGATGACTCTGGAATAGAGAGTGAGGTTAAGGACTTTGTGCCACTCTGCCTCACTTAAATGCAATTCAAGTGTGAGTCAAGACATCACCTGATGTCATTGGCCTTATTCAAAAACAAAGAATGAACAACAATTTGAAAGGGAAAGAAGTCTAAGAAATGACCATTTCAGGAAAGGTTTCATATGGACAGTGATATCTAAACTGAGCCTTGAAGGAAGGTCTGTATTCTAAGAGGGGAAATGTCTTCCAGGTATGGAAGGAAATCTACAAATACATGGAATGGAAGACTGAATCATAAATCTGAGGAATAACTACGGCAATTGTCCCTCTCGTTTGGCTATAAAGAAGATGTGTGGAACAGAGGGTATCTTGAAATCATATTATGGAAAACTTCAAATGCCAAGTCAAGATGTTTGTATTTTATCCCAGAACCAAAACAGAGCCACTAAGTTGGTTTTTTTGAGCAGGGTAATGACACGAGCAGATCTATTCTTTTGGAAGATTATTTTGACAGCTATGTGGGGACAGATTGAAGATAGAAGAGATTGGAATCAGAAAGATTAACTGGGAGGCTATTACAATAGTTCAGATAGGGAGTAAAGGGGGTCTGAAAACTAGGTTGGGTACAAGGAAATGAATGAGAGGGAAGAGTCAACAATGACTTCCCAGATCTCAAACTTAGATAATTAGGAGGATGTCCTTAATAGAACAGAAAAATCTGGACAAAGAGCAGGTTTGGGAAGAAGTGTTATCCCTTTTTTTTATATTGACTTTAAGATGCTGATGAGACATCAAGGTAAACACATTCATCAGACTATTGGTAATACAAGTTTAGAAATGAGATGAGTGTTAAGATAGAGAAAAGAGGTTCAGGACATGCCTAGGGGAATACCCACGTTTGGGGGGTGGAAGATGTATAATGAGCTGTTTGAATTGGGTTACTAAGGATGGATGAATTTCAACAGCAGAGAACCTTTTATGCCTAAGGCACAGCATAGGCTAACAGAGGTAAGAAAGCATGGAGGACATATAGGAGGGGGTGATAAATAATATAGCTTAGCAGCAGTAGAAAAATAAAGATCATGAGATATGACTCCAGATTCTGGGAGATCTTTAATTTCAGATGAGAGTTTAACCTTCAGTGGGCCTTAGGGAGCAATTGAATGGAATTTTTCTTTGTGTCCTGAGCACCTAACATGATATTTTGTACATAGAATGGAAGGCTCTTTTGGGAGGTTTCTTTGTTTTCATCCCTACTTATGATTTAATTGGCATGGGGAAAACCTGGTGGAGAAATATTCTTCTGTATTGAAGACTGGTAAAGGCTTGATGTCACAGTGGATAACTAATTAGGAAGACCTGAGTTCAAATACAGCCTCAGACACTTATAAGCTCTATTATCCTGGCAAATTTCCTGTGTGTAAGATGAGGATAGTTATAGCTCCTACTTCCCAGGGTTTTTGTGAGGCTAAAATAAATATATTTGGTGGTTATTACTGTTAACAACTCTTTTGCAGCTTACAGCAGTTAGGAAGATGCCTAGGGACACTGACCAAGGGTTAAATGGATTTGCCCATTGTAACATAGCCGGTATGTGTCAGAGTCCAAATCTTCCTGACTTTGAGGTCACTCTCTGGTGCTATGCTTTTAAATGGGCGCGTAATGTTTAATTGAAACTTTAAGAACCCAGGGAAAGTGGAGAAAACAAGGATGACTCTGACTTTACAGCACAAAGGCTGTAGGAGTTCCCCTAATCTTTTTAGTGCAATAGTAAGACAGGTGATCTATTCTTAGCATTTGAGGAGTGAGGATGCACCTGGAAGACTGAAGAAAGAGAGAATGTTTAGGGATAGGTGACATGGGAAACTGTAGGGCCATACTGATTTAAATCTGAATCAGCTCTGAATATAGGCCACAACCCTAAAATGAGATTTGTTTAAAAGGAAGACCTTATATAAGCACACACACAAAAATTAATTACACATAATTACTACATTAAAAAAAAAACATTGACCTATTTAGGAGAAACCAAGGCTGTGCTGCATATAGATGTAACCCATTAGCAAAGTAAAGAAAACCCACAAAAGCAGGTTTCCGTTCACTTTACTAAATCTGGAATATCAAAGAAACAAGGAAATTTGAGTTTTCCTTGGCTAAGAAGGGAGGATCATAGAGATGGCTGACTCTTACTTGCCCACTCTACTTCCATTCCTCATGCTCTGGCTCCATTCCTAGAGCAGCCCTTAATTCATTTGCAAAATTTGGAAACACTACTGAATATATCATGTCTGCTTTCCTTCCTCCTTTCTCCTTACTTTTCTCATCCATAGAGCCACCCACAGAGCCATAAGCACAAGCCTCAAGATAATAACAATGATGATAATTATAATAATAGCTATCATTTACATAACACTCTAAATATGCTTTACAAATATTATCTCATTTTATTTTCACAACAACAAATGAGGAAACTGAGGCAGCAGAATGTAAGTGACTTGCCCAAGGCTACTAGTTCATAACTAAGGCTGGATTTGAACTCAGATCTTCTTCACACCATATCCAGAACTGTATCTACTTTACTACTTACCTTCATGAGTTTCACCTATAAGGAATCCATCTCTAAGGAAGAGACACAGTCAAAAGGGAGGGGGGGCACAGAGCCTAAACATTTTGGAGAGAGATATTCATGGGGATCCCTTTTCTAAACTCATTCTCAATAGTCCTCTCCATTCTAAAGAATGTGGCATAGGTAAGGATATTTGATGAGCTAACCAATGTCAACCTGAAATAAAGAGGAACACCAATGTAGCAAGAACAAGGGTCTTTAATCTACTCAAGAGAATTGCAATTCAGGACTCCACACAGCACCAAAGTACTGGGAGGTACAGAGGGAGAAGGATTTAAATGCACTTCTGCAGGGAGGGAGTCTCATGAGAGGCACAACTTCTCAAAGCTGTTACATAAGTTGCCTTGAAAGTTCAAAGGGAAGGCTCTGGAGACTCAGGGAGTGGTGCCATCTGGTCAGAACAGTGGCTCTAGGTACAGGAATGGGGAGTTTCCAGAGAAACCACAAGACCACCCTCAACTGGTTTAAGTCCACTCTGACCATTTGGTCTGGGTCAGGTAGCTCCTTTTAAGGTTGCATTCAATAACTGCCTTGCTTTAAACAGGCTCAGGAGACACTAGGAGTGGTACTTGGTAACTTGTCTGCTTCATTTGCCAAAAGTAGAGAATTCTAGAGTATTGTAGATATCTGTCCCAGTGCCATAATTATCAGTTCTGGAACATGGGGCAAGGAGTTGAATAGAGGTGGGAGTGAGAGAAACCTTGGGGAAATACATAAGGCCTTGGGACTCAGAGTCTTGTAGGGAAAAGATAGGACAGTGACTCCAGTATACTGCCGTCAAAGGCTAGACACCTACTTCCTGTTGGGAAGGCTGTAATCAGGGGAGGGAAGAAAGTAAAGAGGAGCTAGAGAGGAGCTCACTTGCAGTATCACATGGTACCAAATTTTTGTTAACTTGGTGCTAAGCTCAGTTGTTTCTATTTGCTGAAGGAATACAGGTGCTATTTACATCCCATAAATTACAGTACTCTAGGAGAGTGCTCTGGTTGTCCTGACATAGATTTAGTTCTACTCTATAGAGGGGCTGCTAATCATGCTTCTGCCTCTCCTGGGAGAATATCAAAGACTAACTTATGTTTAGGGTACTACAAGCACTACTGTCATCTAAACTCTGGTTTTTTTATAAGCCAAATTTGAAAGAGTAAGGAAAAAACAAAAACATATAGCCATTGTTAAGACCAATTTTATTAAGTGGTATTATATTAATATGTTCACTGAGAACAAGGATTTTTTATTTTAATTTTTCCTATTTTCTCTATTGCTTTTTTTTTGGTCATCTAATTTTATTTATTTAAGATAATTTCTGGAGTTATTTTCCATGTGTGTATATACATATAAATATTATATTTTGAATCAGAGAACTCAACATTTTAGAAAATGTGAAATGCTAGACCTTACAACTCTTTTTTTTCCCCACATAATGCTATAAAGTTTTTCTTACTGGGGTCTTCTTTAATGTTCTCATGTCTCAAGGGAGCTCACCTTGGAAGCTTCAATAATTGCTACACCTTGCTGAGAGTTCAAGGAGGCAGAATAGGATCCTAGAGGGAAGAGTTTGTTAGCCATGTCATGTAGAAATTCAAGGTTTGTGGTACTAAAGGGAGTAGCCATGTTTTCTAGAATTTCTGGACAGACTAAGACAAAATAAACTCCTTGAACTTTCAAAGTAGTCACCACAGAGTGCTAATTAACTTAAGGCATGGTAGTAGAAATAAGGAAAAAAAAAAAGATCTTCTCTTATGTGGGAAAGTGGGTTTCTTCTTTGATTGATGATTTAAATGCCATTGTCAGATGAAGTCTGAAAGTCACACAGAGCCTGAAGTAGCCAGTTGTTTTAAGGAGCCACTTAGAGAAAATATCTCCCCCTTAAACATTTTAATATCAACTGAGGATGAAAGAGGGAAATAAACCCAAACTATCCCAATCCTATGAATCACAGACTCATAGAATTGAAGGCTTAATTTTGCCTTTCCCTTTGGTTCCACTGTTTTTGGTTTATTTATTTTTAGCTTTTGCAAATCTCAAAATTTCTGGCTTCCTAAGGGAAATCCCCTTCATGACTATTAACTAATTTTGAAATTCCAACTACTACACTAAATTCAGAGAGTGAAGGCCAATAATAATGCACTCCAATCAAACTGTAGAACAGGGCACAACTAATAGAGATTTCAGAATTCCATTCCCAAACTCTCAATTAATAAATCCTTATGTTCTTCACATCTTCTCAAGCTCAGTTTGTCCATTGGAAAGCTCACCTCCTCACTTGGAGAAAGTGTTATGGGGTTTTGATGAGAGTAGTTCTATGTACTTTACAAGGCAGGTGAATTCACTACAACAGAAAGCCAGAAGAGAATTGTATCACTAGACTGGAGATAAGGTCATTGAGGTCCATGTCAATCCTTTGGACTCCACTTTGCTCTTCTGCAAAATTAGGCAATGGGAATAGATAATCCTCAAGGTCCTTTCTGACTCTAAAATTGTATTACTGATGACCCATACAACATTTCTCTCCTGAAGGAATCCCTGAAATGAGGTCCCAAGGTTATGGATAGCGGAAGATGGCAGAAGAGACAGGGTGACTCTACTTCTTCAGTCATTTTTTCAGTCACATGTGACTCCATTTAGGGTTTTCTTAGCAAAGATACTGGAGTGGTTTGCCATTTCCATCTTTGGCTCATTTTACAAATGAGGAAACTGAGGCAAACAGGGTGAAGTGACTTGCCCAGGTTCACACAGCTAGTAAATGTCTGAAACCAGATTTGAATTCAGGAAGCTGACTCTTGATGAGTCCATGCCCAGTGCTGCCCTAGGCTATGCTTGAGCTCATTTAAATGTAAACTCAAAGAAAGGCCTTTTAAAGTATAAAAAATTCTACCCAAAGGCAGAAAAATAGAAAATGTGGTTTAAGCATAAGTAGGATCATCAGCAGAGTCAGCGTCAGTTCCTTCATTAATTCTGTGATCATTTAATAAGGAACTGGACCAGAGTGCTCTGTTGAACTCTCATTGAGATACAACATTTAGATAAGACCTGGTCCCTTGCCTCAGAGAACTTATGTTCTAGTTGAAGTTTGACACAAATTGTGCTGATTTCAAGGTGTGTCATCACAGGATACAGTACAGTAGAGCTACTAAATTATGTTATGTTAGTTTGGAGAGGGAATGTTTCTCCAGGCTAGGGCAAAGAGAGAAATCAGGAAAGAATTAATGAATGAATGGATGGACGGATGAATGATAAAACATTTATTAAGTTTTGATTACTGTATCTGCCAGGTTTGGGGCTAAGAGCTGAAGAAATAAATACAGGCACAGAAATTAAGCTTCTACTCAAATGGAGGAAAACAAGACACTTGGGGACATGGTAGTCTGGGAAGGGAGTTTTGGTCTGAGGAATCAAAAAGGTGGTGGGGGGAGGTGTGATTGTAGGATAGTTCATTACTAACTCTTTTTACAGATGCCATGATATTAAAGCCAATCCTGGATTTCTCCCACCATTGGCCTCTTCCTCTTTTATTCAGTGCTGCTGAATGGACCAGAGAAAGTCATACAATCAAGCTGAATGCATTCACTACTAATTTGTTAGCTGACCTCAATCTGGTTTTCAGTATGGTAAGGCAACCTTTTTATTTCTTTCACTTAATCTCTATCTCACTGCCCAAACAGGCTATTCTAAGCCTTCTATTCTCTGTTCAAATGTCTCCCAACATTTATGGAATCCTCAGCTGAATGTGTGAGAAGAGATCTGATACACACTGGCTTCAAATGCAAGTTCAAGATCAGATGAAATTCAGTTAGGTAAATTTTAAAAAAACCCCACACAAGAAACACAAAATAAACCAGCCCATAGTTTGTCACATCCAAAGAGCTACTGACTTGAAACTGGTTTACGTAAGATTTCACAAAAAGGCCTTTAGTTTACCCCTATTCAATGTCTCCATGACTGAACGCTATGCTCAGAATCATCATTAAGATGCTAGGCAAACTAAAATGAACATTTCCCGAAACCTGGGAAAAACAGAAGTCTTATGGCCATTTCAGGGAGTTCCTCCTCCTCCCTTGTTCATCCAAAAATCTCATTGCTATCCTATTTCACGCTCTCTTATACTTTGTTCCAGACTCTGATGCTGAGGTGGCTCTTCTTGTCAAGGTCAACATATGTCCTTGATCACATCTTTTCCAGGAGTTTGACCTCCCAAATCTTCCTCACTCTAGCCTAGAGCTCTCCCAATCTACCGTTTCTTTACCTATAAATAGTCCCAGATTGGTCACATCCATAAAAAAAAAACAACTAAAACAGAAAATCCTTTACTAAACCCTACCAACTCCTCAAGTTAGCATCCTATTATCTCTCCTCCTTTGTTAGCTAAGATCCTGAGTTGGGGCGAGGGGGACTACCTTTCTATAGTCCTTGTTTCCATTTCTTCACTTATCATTCACTTTGCAATCTAGTTTCAGACCTCATCACTTAATCAAAACTGATCTCTCCAAAGTTTTGCCAGTGATCTTTTAATTTACAATTCTCATGGTCCTTTCTCTAACTTCATCCTCACTGACTTCTCAGCAACATTTGACCTGACTGGTCACTTTCTTCTCCTACACACTTTCTCCACTGGTTTTTCATGGTACTATTCTCTTCCTTCCTGGGTCCTTTTTTTTTCCCTTGCTATACTTTCTCACTTGGTGACCTCACCCCCTCCCATGGGTTCAATTGGCATGTCTAAGCAGATGACTCCTGGAACTATATAGCTTGCCTCATGTTCTCTTCCGGAGCTTCAGTCCCATATCATTGAGGGCCTATTGGCTATTTCCAACTGGGTATTCCATAGATACCTCCAAATTAACAAGTCCAAAACAGAACTCGTTCTTTCCCCACAAAGCTTCACCCCTCTTTCAAGCTTTTATATTGATGCTGAGGGTATACCACTATTCTGCCAGTCTCCCAGGTTCTCAACCTCAACATTATCCTAGTTGCCTAATTTTTACTCCCACCACATATCCAAATAGTTACCTTCACATTTCCCATATCTATTTCTTTTTTACCACTCTGCCCCTACTTTAGTTAACCTAGGGAGAATCTTAAAAGGTTCTGGTGGCAGGGGGATGAAGAGGCTAACTGGAGTACAAGAAGCATGGTTTAGAAATGGCTGGGAAGTAATGGTCATGATTTCCTTATATTGAGTTCATATTGACTTCTCTGCAACTTCTACCCATTGCTTCTAGTTCTGAGCCCTGGAATGAAGCAAAAGTTTTCTACATGGTAGCTCTTCAAATGATTGAAAATGGCTGTTGTGTCCTATCTCACATCTCCTCCTCACCCTTGTTCTTAACCTTCTCCAGGAAGAACAACATCCCCCAACAAATCTTCATTTTGGTTACTTTCCTTTGGACACTCTCCAGATCTTCAATGTCCTTCCTAAACCATGGTCTCTAAGACTTCCTACAGTACTCAAGCTGTAGTCAGATTGAGAGCATAAAACAGTAGGACTATCATTTCTCAATTCTAGATTGTGTGTCTGAATACAGCCTAAGATTGGATACTTTTAAAAAATTGCTACATCACATTATTGATCTGTATTGAGCTTGTAGTACCCTAGAACCCTTAGGTTTTTTTCAGATAAACTTCCATCTACTCATTCTTCTATTTATGAAGATGACTTTAAAGTCAGCTATAAGATATTAAGACAATTTTTCTTCAAAAAACTTCATCTTATCAGATTCAATCCAAAGCTTTAGCCTAAATTCTTTATGAATTCTTACTGTCATCCAATATGTTAGCTAACTCTCCCAACTCTGTGTCATCTGCACATTTGACAAGCCAACTATGTCTTCATCCAAATCATTAATAAAAATTTTAAACAACAAAAGGTCAAGCAATCATGGATATCTGATCACTCAACTAGAGACCTCCTTTCAAGCTGATATCCACCAATTAATGACTTTTTTGGATCCCACCATTTAATCACTTCTAAATCCTCCTATTTCTACTGTACTCATCCATATCTTCACAGTTTTTTCATCTGAATTACAATAGCTAGCATTTATATAGCACTTTTAATTTTGCCCAGTTCTAATTTTCAAGGTGTCATTTTCTTCCTTAAGATTCTGGATCTCCTTTTCTAATTTGTTGACTTTCCTTTCATACCTGTTTTTCTTGGATCTTTATTTATTGATTGATTTTAGTTTTTCTTCCATCTGTCATTTGATTTTTAAAGTCTTTTTAAAGATCTTCTAAGAATTCTTTTTTGGGCAGGTAACCATTTGATGTTACTCTTTGGGGTCTTCTTTACTTCAATATCACCAGCTGAAGATGAACCCTGGCCATTTCTATTCCCATAATAGCTTGCTATGGTTGGATTCTTTCTCTTTTGCCTGTGCATTTTTTTGTGGTAATAGCTTAATTTTTGTAATTGCCTCTAGCCCTAGGGTGTGGGAAATGGTGCCTCTTGCCTCAGCTCTTCAGTTTTCCTCTCTACCCTGGAATCAGAGCCAAACCCCCAGCCTCCTGTAAGTGCCCACAGCCAGGGGCTTTCTGCCCCACTGCTTCTGCACTCACCCGCAGTGTGCTGGTTCCTTCTTGCCCTTGACATTCTTTGCAGCACAATTGGGTCTGGTGTTCCTTGTCAGCTGAGATTCCATCAATCTTCCCTGGCTCAAACAACCAATTCCTCTCCCTGTGGGGGTAAAAGTTTTGATGGCTAGGGAGGAGGCAGCCTCTCAAACCAACTAACCTCTGGGCTTGCAGCTTGTTGTTAAAACAGAACCGAGCCTGGAGGTGTTTACTCTTCACTAGAACAAAACATCCTCCTGGGATTTTTCTTCTGATCTTCTCAAATTGTCCCAGGAGGACCCCAGTTATACCCCTATTCTTATTTATCTCCATGTACATTTTGTTCACCCAAAGGTGCTATTTTAACTCTTTTGTGGGAGAAAATCTTGAGAGCTTGGAATTTTCTGACCTACCCTGCCATCTTCCCAGAATCCCCTCCTGCACTTTTAATTTGTTTTGAAAATGTTTTTTAACATATATTATTTTATTTGATCATTGCATTAAGCCTGTGTGCTAAGTGCCATTATTTATTCACATTTTACAGATGAGCAAACTGCTACTTTGAGGAAGATTAAGCAAACTTCCAGGATTATATAGCTAATGAGTCTGAGGTGAGATTTAATTCAGATCTTTTTAATTCCAAGTCCAGCACTGTATCCACTGTATCATCTAGCTGCCTAGTTGAATAACATGAGAAACTTTGTCAGATGCTTTAATGACATCTAGGTAAATGATATATACAACCATCCTCTGATCCAGCAGTTTAGTAGTCCTGTCAGTAAAAGACACACACACACACACACACACACACACACACACACACACACACACACACACACACACACACACCCCAAACAAAAAACCCAAGGTTAGTCTGGCATGACCTGGCTTCAATGAAGTGATGTTCGTGGGCCTTTGTGATAACTGCTTCCAGCTCTCAGTGTTCATTATCCTTCTCTTAATAATACAGTCTAGGGTTTTGCTAGTAACCAATTCAAGCTCACTGGCCTAGACACTAAAGAATATAGTAACTTCTTTTTTTAAAACAATAATTGGGACAGTTATTCGTTATCAATTGGACAACACCTCTGCCATCCTTCATGATTTTTCCAAGATTACTGACTGTGCTTTAGCAATTCCATTCTCATCCTTTACATAACCAAGGATACAATGAACTCATCAACAGCAACTAAATGGTGTTATTATTGAACTCAATAAGTTGTAAAGCAACTCTCTTTAACTCATTTTTTATTCTGTCCTTTCTGCTTGACGGAGAAAAAAAAATCAGTTACTCAGCTTTCTTTTCTCTCCATTTTCATTTGTCATCATCCCATCCACTCTAAGCAGTAGTGTTAGCCCTTCTGTGTTCCTCTTTTCTTTTTGAACTGTAACTGAAACACACACAGACACGCACACACACACACACACGCACACACACACTCCCATATACGCACCCACCAATTTAAGAGGGGGAAAAGCTTTTCTTTCTCTTGCCTGCTTCAGTTCATTCTGAGCTTTGGCACTCCTGATACTAAACTTATGAGAGCATCACACACACACACACACACACACACACGAGTTACTCTTGGTTTCCTGCTCATTTTTCCATCTTCTTTACCTATCTTATAAAAACGTGAGTTATTTGATAAACTATCTTTGCATTTATATCGAAGCCAGTTCCCTATTTTTCTCCTCATTAAAATTGCTCCTCCTTTCTGTTTTAGAATTTTTTCTTTTCAGAGCTTTCTACTCACCCCTCCACGGTTTAATTTCTTAGAAGAAATTTAAACCATGGGATGAAAGTTAAACAATGCCTGGCTTTCCTATCTTATATCACCAATTTTAAGTTAGAGATATTATGTCACTCCAAGGTTTCCTTGATTTCCATCCTGAGCAATCAGTTCCTTCTTGGTAAAACTTAATGAAGAATAGAACTTCACCACATTGATTCCTCCATCTTTGAAAGAATGACAATAATATTAAGACTCCTTCACCTCTTGTTCCCTCCTCCTCCTTGGCTTTTGATTTCTGCCCCTCTAAACCAGAGAGAACAAGATAGACAAAGTCTGCAAAAAAAAGAATCTAAGATATTATACTAATCTGTAATATAATTTGGATTGGAAAATTCAACTGAAAAACAAACAGTATATTAAGCACCTACCCTTGGGCACACAAAAAACAATTTAAAAAAAGATATTTCTTGTCCTCAAAGAGCTTCTGACCTAAGAGAAATTATTTAGTTCATCTTCCTCCCTCAGGCAGCTAGATATTCATTATAGTTTTACAAACATTCACTTATTAGTTGTGTGGTTGAGTAAGTCAAGTTCATATTCTATGTGAAGAATTACTACTTCTAAAAATGATCTCTTATTTTGTCTTATAGTATTTTAGATTTGTTCACTTAGTCATGTGAATAGACAAAGCTTTATGTAAGCTCTTCATTACCGAGAGTATCTAAAATTGACTGTGTAATAATGACTGTACTGTCATCTTTTTTTCCCTTTAACATTTTAATGAACAATGAAAAGAAGCACTTGTAGTTTGAAAGTTCGTCAGCAATTAATAATACTTATATTTTGTGCCCAAGATTTCTTTTTCCTTTTTTTTAACCCTCCTCTTCATTCACCTCCCTCCTCTTCCCTCCTCTTCTTTTACCTTCCTTTCCCTTTCCAGAAGAACAGGCTAAATTGAATAATCCAGTCCAACTGCCATTCAGGAAGATGGGGAAAGGAAGGAGAAATAAATGTAGAGTGGAGTATTCCTTTAAATTCTGAAACCTAGTGGCAGTGGAGGGTGAGGAGAAAAGCATTAGAAGATATGCCACCAGAGTCCTGTGAGATAGAAGCTACAAATTATACTGGATAAATAAATAGATGAAGCTAAAAAAAAATTAATTTAAATTTGATTTGCTCATCTATCTTTCTATTACTCCCCTTTTAAAATTGTATTTATAAACTGTACTTTTAAATGACACCTACAAACACATATATGGACAACCGTAAAAGGGATTCCAAATAAAAACAAAAGCAATAGAAAAAAAAAACCCAACAATTGTAGAAGCCAAAAGAATTACAAAAAAACAACAACAAAAGAGTTGTTTGGGAATGATTGTTCGCGAACCCCTATACTTTAGTTATTTACAGATTAATAAGAGACAAGAAGGTTCTGCACCTAAACTTTGAAAAGATTGTATTTTTGTATTTAAATTTAGCATGCCTTTTATTTACTGTTTAATAGTATCTTCATTTGCATAGTAAGAGTCAATGTGTATAGTTTCATTTGGTTATGTTTCCTTCACCTTGGATCATTTCATGTCTTTCCATATTTCTTCCTGCTTTATTTACATTCATGATTCCTTCCAGTACAATATTATTCCTCTCCAATCATTACTACAACTTATTCAGTCATTCCAAAATCACTATCATATAGATTGCTTCCAATTTTTTTTTTTACTGTTGCAAATAGTGTTACTATAAATATTTTCTTTATAAAGATGGATCTTTTCTTCCTTGCACCTCCTTAGGATATAGACATGATAGTGGATATCTGTTCTCCTTTCCACGGTTGGGTAAAAATGGTTCTCCCTTCCAAAGTTGTGAAAGATGTGACTTCTCATTCTTGTCTAACTTTTTTATAATGTGACTTCATTTGTTTTGATCCAGAGGGTGAAGATCACAGTTCACTCATAGTGCCTGTGCTGTAATTGAAAGATAGAGGAAGAATTTCCTTCCCTAGCTCTCCCTCTCTTTTGCAAAGGGCCTGGGAGTGTTTCTTTCTGTTCTGTTTCCTTAGCCTTCTCAGTTTTAGGTGCCAGTTGTGATACCCACTAGACCATGAGTTTGAGGCAAGGCATCCTTGGAGTTAGGACTGCACACAAAATGTTGTAGCCAATCAGTCTTTCAGAGAAGTTCTGAGAATTCAAGGTACTTACGACTATAACCCAAGGTGGGTTGTGAACTTGGAACCGGGACTGTGCTCTATAGGAACTAATCTAAGCTATAAACCTAATTCCTCCTCCCTAGAGACTGTGGAGTGGCTTGCCCCTTTCATGTGGTTGGGGGGAGCAAGTTTGTATATTTGTGATTATATGTTTTGAAGTAAATATTCTTTGTAAAAGTTAATCTTTACAGTGACTAAACAGAATTAGGGTATGGGGGTACCCTTCAAATTGAGAGAACAATAGCAGGAGGCTGGAGCCACTGACAGAAAGTCTAGATATCCCCAAATCTCTTCACTCCTTTCTTCCTCCACTTGGGCTCCTGGAACATAGTGATGTTTGTCCTCTACAAGCAAATGAAACAGGCCCTGATGACTGCTTGCATTTCCTGGGAAGTTCCTTTCTGAGCCCTCTCCTGTTGCCTTTCTGCCTTATACCCATCCCCTTTGAGTCCAGACTCCATCCTGCCTCCCCACCCTCCCACTTTCCCCCTATTCCTCTCCTCCTCTGCCTCACCATGAAGAACTCCCCATTCTCCTCTTAGAGTTAACCCCATTTAATATTTTTCCTGTCCCCTTCTTCTGCCACTGCAGCATCACCCAGTTCTTAAGATCCTTACTTGTACCATCCCCCCCACCAAAAAAAAAAAAAGAGTACTGGAGAACCGGGGAAGAGGAGAAATATAACATACCTGGCCTCCTAGACAGCAAAGGCTAGAGCAGTCATTTAGACATTGATGGTACAGAAGAGGTAATGGTTCCACTGTCACCAATAACAAGAATAATTTTCAGCAGAAACACTTCTGATTTGTTCATTTCATTCTTTTTGTTGTCTTCTAGTTTCTATTAATGTTACATCTATAATCAGTCATTACCTCTCTGGATGTGTAATGGTAGTAGCTCGGGAAGCTCTTTGGTCCTGAACTAATGAAGGGGAAAAGACAGTAGAATGGACAGAAGAGATCTGAGAAATCTGATTTGAAATATATATATACATATATATATCTATACACACACACATATATATATATAAACATATACACATATATGTATACACACATATTATATTTTCCATGTTTAGCTAACTCTTTTCTCTTCTTACAGGATGAACTCTACCGTACAAGTGTAAGATCCCAAATCCACTTATAATCCCTTTGTCTATTTCATTTCATGGTCTCAAACTTCATTCTCTATCATAGTTTCCACCATCCTCCCCTATACTCACTTTGATATCAAAGTTATTATCAAGGTTGATGTTGACCTAATTTGGAAAATCTAATCAAAAACTTCAGAGAATTTTTCTATACTTCATCTTCTTCAGGGAACGTTGCCAATTACAAAAACAATAAAAATTACCTTTTTTGTATGAAATGAAAATAGAACTCATAGACAAGATCATTTTTGTAATAAACCAAACATTCTGCCAATAAAATAAAATAAAGCTAAGAAAAAACAAAAAACAGGGAGTCAAGAGGCATGATTGTGTGGCACAGCATCACACCAAGGAACAGATACATATGTGCAGAGAGAACATGTCTAATCGATCTGATATGAGCTAAATAGGCCTTTTCTCTTTGTCCATTCTCTTTCTAGCACCAGTTAGCATTCGTGTCTTCTTATGAAACACAGATAGAATTCAGGGGGTTCACAAGCCAACAAGCTCATTCCTCTGCAGATGTGAGTCAACACAACTGATATTGCTAGGCTGGCAGAAAAGGTTTCATTTAACTGACTTGAATGGTTATATCTTTTCCTAAGAAATATTCATCATAGTTAAGGGAGGGGAAGAAGAAGGTGGGAGTGGGCAGAGGCTCAAAGTTTCAGGGCAACAAAAAATGATAAAGACGAAAACAAACAAAAGGAAGTTTCCCTTTATTTATGTATTCTTACTCTTAAAGTCCTGGTTTGCTTTGAACAAGGCTGACTGTTAACCTTTGACTTTTAGGAGAGTGCTTGACTTCTTGCTTCCCAGAGAAACAAGTTCTGTCTTGGAAATCAAGAGACCTGAATTTCAGTCCTGAGCGTGACTTTGGTGGAGTTGCCTTACTGCTCTGGACCAGTAGAATGAGGTTATTGGAAAGGATGATCTCTAGGGCCTCCTTGCATGCTAAACATCTATGATGATAAGAAAAATATCACATTAGGTCTATCATTTTGGGATATTTATATCCCCAGTCTCAGAGTACAGTAATAGGTGCTTTATAAATGCTTGTTGATTGATGCTTACAACCTTTTCTAAAGAGATTAGGTAAGGGCTAGCATTAATATGGGGAACCTAGATGGCCCAGTGGAAAGCCTGTTGTGCCTGGAATCAGGAAGACCTCAGTTCAAATCTGAACTCAGACACTTGCTAGTTGTGTGACCCTGAACAAGTCACTTAACCTTATTTGCCTCAGTTTTTCTTCTGTAAAATGAACTGGAGAAAGAAATGGCAACCAACTGCAGTACTTTTGCCAAGAAAACCCCCAAAGCATCCACAAAGTGAGGCATGACTGAACAATAGCAACAAAAATATTACTTTAAGCATTTACAATGTGCTTTGCATTTGTCATTTCAGTTGATCTTCACCAGAAGGTCATTCAACCTTTCTTAGCCTCTGTTTCCCCACTATAAAATATAGAGTATAATTGTACCCATTTAGCAGGGAACTAGGTAGTGTCCTGGATAGAGTACGAGGCCTGGAGTCAGGAAGACCTGAGTTCAAATTTGACCTCATACACTTACTACCTGTGTGACCTGAGAATCAGGATTGGAATTTGAATCTTCCTGACCCCAAATCCAACAGTCTATCTACTTTGCAACCTACATACCCAACAAATTGGGGCTAATCACTACTACAGCCCATCTCTTGTATCCTCTCTTAATGTTAGTGAAAGTATTTTGGTTTTAGTAACTTCTTCATCCTTTTAAGACCTTGTACCTTTTGTCATAAGACTCAAATCTTTGTTTTAAATGTCCATTTGAATAAGCAATCCCCTGATGACATAGAATAAGGTCATGATCATCCCACTTTGCAGATGGGTAAACTGGAATACTCAGAAGAGTTACTCCCTCCCCTTCCTTCTCCAAAGTTAGCCAGGGGCCCCCAGGACAAGATACTCCATCCCTTGCCAAACAGATAGTCAGTCAGCGAGTATTGGTTGTTATTCCCACATACTCTTAAAGAAAAGATTCTCAGTAGAACTCACAGTTCCCTTCTCTGGTCTCTCAGGGAATGGAAGATACTGATTTTCCTAACAGTGTTGCCATAGTTTACTTTAAGTTGTCAGCCTTGAAAATGAATCTAGTGTTTATTTGAAAAAGTGGCTCTAGGCAACAGCTTGCATGATGGTTGGATTTGCCAGGGATTGTTTTTATTTTGTATGTATGCCCTTCAGACTTTGCTCATATTCAATCAGTTTGAGATCTGCTCCCATTGCTGTGTTGCGGCTACTCAAAAAAAGCTTTGACCCTCTTGGTGTGGTTATGATGTCTGAACCTTGCCAGTATCATGTCCTAGTCTCCTCAGTTGTTTTTCCGGGATGTGGCCTCCATTAGCCCTGTTTGATTGACACATTTGTAGCATGGGATATTTAGAATCAGAAAAACTGGGATGAGATTCATGTTCTTCAACTTACTACCTATGTCACTATAGGTGAGTTACTTCCCTTTTGTGGCTCTGTTTTCTCATCTGTAAAATGAGGAAGCTAGACTATATGATCATCAATGGGCCTAGAGTCAGGAACAAATACAACCTGAGATACTTACTAGCTGTGTGACGCTGGCCAAAAGTCATTTAACCTCAATTTGCCTCAGTTTCCTTATCTGTAAAGTGGAGATAACAATAGCACCTATTTCCCAGGGTTGCCATGAGAATCAAATGATATGATAATTGTGATTTGTGTGTTGCTTAGCCCATAATAAACATTATATAAATGTTAGCTGGTAGTAGGAGTAGGATTGTGGACTCCTGTGGCAGTCTGGTGAAGTACAGGGTTCCTTTCTTGAATGTTTTTAAATGTGTAAAATATACAGGCTTAAAAAGGAAACTGATTATATTGAAATAAACATAGATTTTCTTTCCCATTCAAGTTCACAAATTCCCCTGTCCCCCCAAATCTTTCTAAAGACCCTGGGTTAAGAAACCCTCTTCTAAACTCTTATCCTAGGATTCCAGAGTGTCTTTCGACTAGAAAGGCAGGAAGCTGCCCCTGAGGGCTATGATTAGATTTGGCACATCCCTATAGGAGGTCTAAGGAGTGGTATAGACAGTCATCTATTTGGTAGAATTTCACAAAGGCCACTCTCTCCCACTCCTTCTGCTTTGTAATTCCTTTGCTGAGACAAGAGATTCCAGAGGTAGAGAATCATCAATTCGAAGGAATGAGACTTTATCCACTTTTAACCAGTCAATAGTCATAGAGAAAAAAAAGGAAGGAATGTTTCAATTCCTTAGGGAGCCAGGGATTGGAGAGGGGGAACAAAGGAGGAGATCTGAAGGAATCAGAGAAGATAGGAGGGATCACAGAGCATAGAAAAGGACTGAGAGAATAATAATAAATAACAGTAGCAAAGCTAGCACTTATATGGAACTTAAAGATTTGGAAAATACTTTATATACCTTAAATCATGATTTGGAAGGCTTAGATTATTCCACACCCCCACCCTCTGCACTCCTCTCCAACAATTTTGCCCAGGGTCTTGTCAGATTCTTTTTTCCCTTCTCTTCTGACATCTTGGTGCCATAATGGAAAGAACTATCTATTCTTCAAGTAAGGAAACCCTGAGTTTAAAACCTGCTTTAGTATTTGTGACCCTGGGTCAGAATTTCTTAGCCTCTGTTTCCCCACTATAACATATGGAATATAATTGGACCCATTTAGCAGGGAACTAGGTAGTGTCCTCGATAGAGTACTAGGCATGGAATCAGGAAGACCTGAGTTCAAATTTGACCTCATACACATACTACCTGTGTGACCCTGGGCAAGTCACTTAGCTCTGTTTGCCTCAGTTCCCTCATCTGTAAAATGAGCTGGGGAAGGAAATGGCAAACCCCTCCATGATCTTTGCCAAGAAAACCCCAAAAGAGGGTCGCAAAGAGTTAGACACAACTGAAACAAGTGACCAATAACAACAAGAAAATGGGGCAGGTGGGGGGGTGGGAGGTGGGGGATGAGGGGGAGGCAGGTCATGGGATTCAAATGAGATACTGTGCAAAGTGAATTGCAAACTTCAAATCTCTATCAGTGTTAGCCATGATTAGTCTCTTGCTACAGGGCATCTAAAGAGAAGAGAGATTTGGCAGCAGAAGACCGAATCAGCAAATGAAGCCAATAGAACAATTAGACAATCAAATTCAAGATGGTCAGAGAGAAGGAATGTGGAAAGCGGAAGAATGTCCTCGTCCCTCTGGAGTGTGGCTTCCACATTTGTTTCTGAACACGTTTGCCAGGCTATGGAGGTGCTGAATTTCCACTTGCCAAAAGTCAGAGGTGATAGAGTGAGGGAGGTTGGTGTATAATTGTATCCCCCTGTAGAGTTTTTTACTGCTCACCCTGCTAAGCTCAGTGAACATGCTGTCTCATGCTGCTTCAAAGCAGCTGATGCCTAACTGTAATTATACTTGTACTATTTGCTAAATAAACAACAGACCCTGATGACTCACGGTTGCTGGGCACTTAAGAAAAAAAAAAAGACTTTCTTAACCTAGAAGGTTTAAAAAAAGAAGCCAGGAAACTACAGTATGAAAAATCGGGACGCTGCCAACTCTCTCATTCAAAGGTCAGGAATTTTTTCTTTTCTCCCTTTGCTGTGGGTTTGGATTATGGGGATGATATGGACATGCTGTCAATCCGTCAGTGAATGAACAGTTCATGATGGAAGCCTGCTATATACTCACATTTTGGAGGACACACAGAAGCAGAAAAACTGGCACCTTCCCACAAAGAAGACAATGCAGAGTGAGGTACAGATTGTCATTGTTGTAGGGTACAGAGAAGAGGGAGACCAATGAAGGCTAGAGCAGTCAGGGAGAGCTTCTTGGAGGAGATGAGAAGGTGGGTGGGACTTTGGAAGGTGGATAGGGTTTGGATAAACCATCAGAATGGAGGCAAGTGGAACAACAGGCGTAAATAATGATTGTGGTAACTATTAGTAATGATGACGATAATTGATACGAACAATGATGATAACTATCATGATAATGACAATATCATGATTATGACAACTTATCTAGTGCCTTTAGAAGAGTTTTATAAAGGATATTTCATTCGATTTTATTGGAGAGAAGCAAAGTGCCAAAGCAGGCATGAGTAAGAGGTATTCATGAAATAGACAAATTAAGAGTTGACTTGATATAGTAGAAAGGGCTGTGGACCTGGTGTCATACAGGAAAGACCTGTGTCAGAATCTTGCCACTGACACGTGACAACTGTGTGGCCACATATTAGTTGCTTGGCAATTTCCTCATCTATAAAACGGGGATTATCAAACCACTCGACCTACTTCACAGAGTTGTTGTGAGGATGAGATGAAATTATGTATCTAAAGTGCTTTGAGAACCTTAAAGTATTAGGTAAATATGAGTGATAATTATTATCTTTACAATAAGAGGATTGGGCTAAAATAATCTTTAAGGGCCCTTCGAGTTCTAAATCCTGTAGATAACTGGTATACTCTTCATCCCTTTGGTTGAAAACTCTTCCTAATGTACCACTTTTTTTATCTTGTTTTAATATAATGTTTATTTTTCTCCCAATTACATGTCAAAATGATTTTAAAACTTTTTTCCTCTAAGTTTTGAGTTCCATATTACTCTCCTTCTTCATTCCCCGTTCTCCTTCCCTAAGATGGTAAGTAATTCAATATAGGTTTTACATGTGCAATCATGCAAAACACTAATGCATCACTTGTATCGTGTCCTTCTTATATTCAAAAACCTTCAGTCACCTCCTATTAATCTCCAAACAAAATATAAACTCCTTAAACTGTCATTGAAGGCCATCAACAAACTAGCTCCAAACTATCCTTTCTAGCTCCTTTCCACATACTTTTTGTTACTGAAAAAAAAAAAAGATTATACATCATGAGTAATAGCATCCATGAGTAATATTTTTATAACCTTTGGCACAAGACATTCTGCAGGCCTGGAATAGTTACTTCACAACTTCACTTATTTAGATCCTCCTTTCTTTAAATCAATTTAATATGACAAAGATTGATCAAATATCTACGAGGTAGAAGGTACACAATGCACTACCATTTTATCAAACACCTACTATATTTAAGGGACCTCTTCAGGACCATGGCACAATGAAAAGCATCATTGTATGGTAGAAAAAAGCATTGTTTTTAAAGTCAAATCAAGACCTGGGTTAAACTCTTGCTTTTTAGGCGGATTAGTTATGCAACTATGGGCAAATCATTTAAGTTCTCTGAACTGTCTTATATAATACCTCTACCTACCTCATGGAGTTTTTGTTGTGGTTTTGTGTTTTGGTTTTGACCTGGGATTTCATCAGTGGAGGAAACTCCCTGTGTCAAAACAGATGAGCAGCTATGTTGTAACTTAGAGATGTAGGGACCTCGACTGGTCAGAGAGCCTTTATGTGTTAGAAGTGGGACGTGAACCAGGTATTTCTGATTGGAAGGCCTACTACCCATTTGTTACACCACATGGCCACCTGGAGTTCCCGATGCCAGTGAAATCATAGTTCTAATCCCCAAATCAAAATCAAAGTCATTGAAGGACTATAGAAATGCAGGTTACTTTCGTAATTGTTGTTACTGTTGTGAAGAGTTTTGTAAAACTTGAAGCATCAGATAAATACGAATTAATTTTTATTATGATTATCATTATCATGGGCAGGGACTTTCTTTTGCCCAAGTACTTAGGACAGTGCCTGGAACATAGTGGGTGCTTAATAAAATTTTTGTTGTTGTGGTTATCATTATTATTGAAAACTAACTCCAAATACATTCTGAGGGGAAAAATGAGGGAGGAGAGACTTTTGACCTATCCAGACTTCTCCTTTTAATTCTGTGCTTTATTTTGTATTTTAGCTCCTGATCACAATCCAGCTGTAATTCTAAAGATTTTTTCTGCCACAGACGTCATAGTTTCCTATGATTCTCCAAGTTCTAGAGTTTATTATGTAAACCAAGCTTCACAGTAATACCTTTCAGTGCTCTACAGGGAGGTTTAATGCAATATATCTTCTTGGCTTATACTCAAGTAATCAACAAGCATTTAAATACAAGCTAAAACAAAGACAATCCCTCCGTTCCAGGAATATCCAGTCTAATGGGGGGAGAGGACATTATAGGTAAAATTATTAATTATTGATTTTAAGAGAATTATTGACCATTTGATTGTTTGAGTATGGCTTCACATGATAAGACTTATATATCTTAGAGACCAGACTAGTTTAATCCCTAACTCAGGACCCCAGGTCATGTCAATCCCAGAAAACTTCAACAGACCCCAAAATTGCTTGGAAGTTCCAGTACATTTCTAATTCCCTGAGAAGTACATTTTAATTAATCTATATGAAAAGATTAATCTGTGTGCCTTGTTTGGAAACTTATTTTGCATTAACCAATCAAATAGCTATTTTTTTGCTCTTTTGTTTGAAACCTATAGGATGTGTAACTCTTAGAGGTGTGGGGCAAGGATAAGAAGGGCATAGAGCAAGCCATCTATTCTGATTCTTCCCTCTACTGAATGACTTAATAACCTTCTTTCCAAATTTCTTCAGTTTTGTGTTTTGTTCTCAGCCAACAATATGTAAAAGGGAGTTAAAAAGGTGAGGGGAGGAAGGAAGGGAAGAGTAAAAGATATCTACTTGGGGAGTAGGGAGGATAGTGACAAAATCCAGAAAGTTAGGATTCATTTAATGAGTAACATAAAGATACAGCATCCTAAATCATCACTCTAATATGCATCCAAGCCTGGACTGGTTTCCACAATTTCTCCATTAGGAGTATCTCCTATTCTCTCAGAAGTTGAAATTTGCATCATAACCAAAGGAGATATGATCTGAGATCTGGAGATATTTTTTCTCAATTCATATCTTTTGATAACTGTATTTCAATATGTTTGGTTACCTTTGTAATCTAATGTGCTTTATTTTATGTATTTAAAGACATTGCTTTGAAGTGTCCATAGATTTCAACAGGCTTCTAAAGGTATCCAAGACATGAAAAAAGAGTAAGAACCTTTATTGTAGAAAGATATAAAAAGGGTTGCTCATGGAAGGGATATCATTGTATTTGCAAATTCCCAAATATTTGGTGGAGGAAATCTGTTTCTAATTTGCACATCTATCTCTCAGAGGCTTGGAGTAGACGCGCTCACTCTCTGAACTGTTCTGAGTGCCAACTTGGCCTGGGTCAGTGTGATATAAATCAAGAGAGACGAGCTAAGGAAAATTAAATGGAAACATGCTTATGTTTTCCTTCCCCCAATCAGATAGCTGCTGTCCCTCTGGATGGCGAGCAGTGGACTCAAATGGAATTTGTCAGGATTGGCAACTGAGAGGCATTGCTTTATCCAACAGGCTTGTTTAAACTCCACATGACAACAGTCGGGTTTGTGCTAGGGAGCAGTGCTTGGTCTGGAACCCTGGCATCTCTTGAACTTCTATTTGAACAGCAGAAACAAATCCATGCATCCCTTACTTTATGCCTTCAGCATACTCGTGGAAAGTTTTATTCACTCATGTAGCAAGCATTTATTTATTGTAGCACCTACCATGTACCTGGACCTATTCATGTCAATCATAATTTATAAACACACATGGCCAATTCAGTATTTAAAGCAGGAATTCTTAACTTAAGGTTTGTGAACTTTATTTTGAAAATATTTCAGTACAACTGGTTTACTTTGTAATCCTACATATTTTAGTTTATGCATTTAAGAACATTATTCTAAGAAGGGCGCCATGGTCTTCACTGGCCTGCCAGAATGGTTCATGACACACAAAACGTTAAGAACCTCTGATCTAAAGGCACCTTAGGGCAGATCTTTTTTGTAAACCTGATGAGGCTATGTCTTCCGTATTTGCTTTTATAGTAATTTGTGATCCTCTGCTGAAGTTATCCTATTCCAACATGTATTATAATTATTTCTGTTCATATCTAATTCCTTTATTTAGATCAGAGGTATCAAATTTGTTGCCTGAAGCAGGCCAGCAAAACTCCCCAGTGAAACCCAAACCAGATTAAAATGTAATTAGAAAATGTTTAACAAAATAAATAAAATTACCCATCAGTTGGGGAATGGCTGAACAAGTTGTGGCATATGAGTGTGATGGAAAACTACTGTGCTATAAGAAATGATGAGTTTGGTGATCTTAGGAAAAATGTGGGTAGACTTCCACAAAATTACAAAGAATGAAATGAGCAGAGCCAAGTAGACAGTAACAGCAATATTGTTTTGAGAACAACTTTGAGTGAATAAGTCATTTTGACCATTATAAGTACAAATTAAGTACAAAGGACATATGAAGGAAGATGCTATCAATATCCAGAGAAAGAACTAGTAAAGAAAAGTATGCATACAATGATTTTACATACATATACATATTTGTGTTTAATGGTAGCCAGTTCTAGAAAGGGAAAATGTGGCGGAGGAAGAGCAGAAAACAAAAGGAAAAGGAAAAAAAAATGAAATTTAGAAAATAAATTTATTATACATTTAAAAGGAATAATGAGTTATACATAATAGATTTGCAGTTTTATATGCAATCTTTTTATTATAAGGTTACAGGAATGTTTGCTTTATCCCATACATTAAAAATAAAATTTAAAAAGACAATATAAATTAGTTATGGTTTTCCAAATTAATATATGGTCCATTTCTATTTTAGTCTGACTCCACTGATTCAAACTATAAGCTTCTTGAAAGCAGGAGGTCTGTATTATTCATTTTTGCCTCTTTCCTTGTGGCTAGCATAGGACATTGTGCAGTCAATGCTAAGTAAATAGAATAAAGAATCCTTGTTTAGTGTAAGAATTGCTCCTTCATTTATCTGTTTTGTTTAAATTTGTGTGCACTGGATTTTCTTCCCTCTTTCACAAGAAAAGAAAAATCTTTCAGACTCAGGGTTGACAGGTTCCTAAACCTGGAGGGACCACAAATTACATTAAATAAACCTTTCTCAAGTTCCTACACTGTGAAAAATACTGGGATCAGCGCTGGTGATATGGAGACAAAAAGACAACACAGTCTTTGCTGTCAAGTAGCTTCCAATCCAAAAGTGAGGGGGAGGTACAATGTTCCCAAATAAGGGTAACACAAAGTAGAATGAGATGGGGGAGATATGGAGAGATCCATATAAATGGATAGGAGTGGACAAGGAAGGGGAACCTGTGACCTCAAGGCCACATGTGGCCTTCTAAGGTCCTCAAGTGTGGCCCTTTGACTGAGCCCAAGTCTGTGAAGTTTGGATTCAGTCAGAGGATCACACTTAAGGACATAGAGGTCCACATGTGGTCTTGAGGCCTGAGGTTTTCCACCCCTAAAGGAATTGTGAGGAGAATGAGATCATGTTCAAGTGAGAAAATAAATAAAAGAATGATGGAGGAGGTGGGACCTAAGAGAAAGATTTTAACAGGTAGAAAGGACGGTTGGTTGTGTTTCAGATATAAAAGAAAGCTTGGATAAATGCATGGAGGTGGGTAGGGCTTGCAAGGGAGGAAATGTGCCATAAGTTTTTAAACAAAGGCCAGATAACTACTTCTCAGAGATGTTGTAGAGGGGAAGCTCATTTACATTCATTACATACACTGATTTACATTACATTTACATAGGTTGAACTGAATCTATTCTCAGGTCCCTTCTGCTCTAATATATGAAATTCAGTTTTTTAAGCATTAAGTTTTGTAACTTGGTAAGCTTTTATGGAAGTCCATCTCCCTAGATCTGAACACTCTGTCTCTCTTTCAGAGTGCAGCCTCTATTATTGTTAGGAAGCCAGCCCATTTCATTGTCTCATTAGCGGACTCTGGTAGCACAAGTGGTCAGGGATGAAGTTTGTCCTGAAGGCTGGTGCCCAAGACATTAGCTATATTGAAATTCTATTCCACCTAAAGGCTTGAGGAATTAAGATGGGGCTTGACTAGCTCTATACCACAAAGAGCAAGATGTTTGAAGCCACATCTGGAAGCTCCCCAGGATGTGTCAAAGATAATGAGGATCTAATGTTGAGGAGGAGGGATTGAAGGAGTCATAGGATTCCAAGGTAAATTAATGTGTGTTTATTTTTCTTTTCTCATTCTCTGTACATCCATGGCACCATTGTTGTGCTTGCTAGCATCTCCTCTCATTCCGGGTCTTTGCCACTGCTTCTGTCTATAGACACAACATTTTCCAAACAAACTATTACTTGGCCATGTGGATTCTGCAAGAGAATGATCACTTGCAGGGAACATTGTAGATGCAATTACTCTTTCAGGAGAGGCGTTGGATTAGATGCATTCTCAATATCCTTTCCAACTCAAAGATCTTGTTATAACTAGCAAACCTTACCAAGCAGAGCTGGGTAATCTGCTATAGTAAAAGTGTTTTTTTTTGGAATTTATAAAAGGTTGAGGTTGATGGAATTGGAATAGGTAGAATGGGTGGAATTAAACTACAACTAGAAGAATGAGGGAGATTTGGGATATTTTGGAAGGGAAAGAGAGGGAAGGAAAAAGAAAGGGAAGAAAGAGGACAAGAAGGAAGAAGATTCTAGACTGAATGACAAGAGTAAAAGAGGCACAGGTAGAAATATATATATTGGGTGCATGGAATGGTGAACCTGTCCTAACTAGAATAGAATTGCAGTTTGGGAAATAATATGAGATAAAATTAGGTTGATAAAAGGGAACAGATAATTCAGGGCCTTGAATGCCTTACTGGGAAATCTGAACTTGATTTATCTGGGATTAAGCAGTTTTTGAGTAAGACCTCCTACTCTGATTTTTAAATTTGTTCTCTTCCAATAATAAATGCTATTCTGAACAGGAATGACTTCTTCCCTTACATTTCACATATTCCTTTATCTTGAACGTTTTGAATGCACTTTTTTATGTAGTATTTATTTGCATTCAATTCAATACTACAAACATATTTATATGTGTTAGGAAGTTAACATTTAGATGGGGGTGTAACGATACTGGGATTT
>CM053583.1:341424092-341454112 GCA_028627135.1 Pseudochirops cupreus
GTCAGTACCATTAACTATCTCAAGAGCAGGTCCATGGCTCTGTAGGGGAGCAATTTAAGGGTGAGAAGTGATTTGTTTTAATCCTTACCAGCTAATCTGATGTAACCTCTGGACCCTTTACTGGTGGGGTGGGTGATAGAGATCTAAATAGTGCTTTTGGATGGATTAGCTGATTGTCAGCAGGCAGACACTCACAAGACAGCTGTACCCAGTGTTCCCCTAGGGAGTGGATTTCCTGTTTCTTGGCTCCTCTGAAGCCTAGGGCTCCAACCAAATCTCAGAGCTGTGACTGGAAGAGAAAAACACTTCGCAAAGCTTTGAGCATCTTTTGTTTCAGTTTTAGGAATTAAGGATCCCAGAAGAGAGTGTGATCTTTCTTTTGCATGTGGAACTGAGAATGATGATTACCAATGTTCCTGGGAAATTCTTAACAAAATGGCAAATTAGGTGTCTGACCCAGTAGATACAGTGAAGAATTTGGAGTCACGAATATGAGTTCAAATTCTGCCTCAGACACTTTGTAGGGATGTGTGTGTGTGTGTGTGTGTGTGTGTGTGTGCCCCTTGGCAAGTCACTTAACGTATTTCAGGCTCAATTTCCTTATCCATAAAATGTGGATAACACCTGCTTTACAGGGGGATCACGAAAATCAAATAAGTTAACATCCAAAGCACTTTGCAAACTTTAAAATGCTTTAGTAGAAGGAGTTTCTTCACTGGGAGTTCCTTATTCCAGTGGAAAGAGAGGTCCAAAAATATATACATGCACACACACACACATACGCACACACACACACACACACACACACACACACACACACACACACTCACATCCCAATTAGAAGAAACCTTAGAAGTCATCCAATCCCAAACTCAAAGTAGCAGACTCTTGGCAACCAGAGGAGTTTTCACAAAAGGTCCTCAAATGCATATGCAGAGACATTGTCATTTTATTGACTGAGTAAATGAAAGGTTTTGCGTATGTACATATTGTGATTTTTAATATAATTGTTGCCATTAACAAAATAAGACAATTTTAAAATGTTACAATTCCTTATATATTTTTTTTCTTTTTGGTGGTACTAAATCAATTAATAGAAATGATTAGGAACTGTTGATCTGCTTCACCACTCTCATTTTAGAAATGATGAAACTTCAGATCCCATCAGGTAAAAGGAGTTATCCAAGGTCACACAGGTAGCAATGAATAGAAGAACTAGGATCTGCCATTAAGAAAACCCTCTAATTTCAAATCCAATACTTCCCCCCCATTTTCCCCCCATCCACATGTAATCAGGACTGCAATGATAAATTAATTTTATTTCCTCAGATTGACTTTAGTGGTTAATGTTGACATTTTCTCATCTGGATTTTTTATGAGTTATTTTAGGAAACACAGACATTATATTTCATTATATTTAAATTTAATTTCATTATATTTAAATTAAACACCACCACACCATCACAATTTATCTGAAAACATGGAAATTATGTAATTTATCTGAAAGGTTTCTAACTAGTAAAAGACATACACTCATCTCAAATTAGTCCCAAACCAACAAACAGGGTGTTAGTTGGTGTTAGGGAGGGGACTGGGAGACTTGTGAAGGGGGTGAATTTAGAGTTTTCTGGAGAAGATTTCATGTACTTCCTGTTTTTTTGGCAAGAGGCAGGAAGCACAGAGGTGTCTTAAAATTGTGAAATAGCAATAATAAATTTAATTGAAAACTTTCCTGAGTAGTCTAGTTGTTCTTTCTAGCTTTGTTATTTTAAATACTATTCTACTTCTTCATGCATGGGGGTGGGGGGTCAGGGAGGAAAGGGAAGTGAAATAAGTATTTACTGAGCACTTAGTATGTACTAGGCACCATGTTAAATGCTTTACAGATATTATCTCATTTGATAATGTAACACATAGGGTCTAAAATATTAACATCCAAATGTGGTGGTTCCACTGTTGCTAATGAAGAAAAAAACTGTTACGGTAATCTTGACAGGGTTTGGGTTTTTTTTTTTTAAGTTTTCATCTATTTGTTTCTTTGCTGTTTCATCCTTAAAAGCCTTGGGCTTACTTCCCTCTCCCACCAAATTCTAAAAATTTGTTTTTCTCTCAAAGTTTTTTTTTATGGTTCTATTATGATCACAATCTACTGTCCTCCTTCATAAGAGTTTTTAAATGATTTTGTGTTTTAAATTTCTTTTGTCCTTCCTTCTCCCTTTCTAGTTGTTAAGGAGAAAGAAAATGTTTACTGCGTATGATAGCATCTGGGCTTCTTTAGATCTGTCCTTGTGACAATTATTTTACATTGATTAAAGTTCCTTTGAAATGATAGTCTATGCTAATGTCTGTACTTTTATCCATTTCCAACAATTCAGCATCTACAGCTTTTTAAAATAGGTCAAATAGAAGCTACATCAGTTGCATGCCATGTCTTCTCATCTTCATGCTCTCTTCTAATTTGTTATTGAATCTAATCTTATTTTTAACCAAGCAATGGTCTAGCTGTATACAACAACAACTGATTCAGGAAATTATTCCTACCCCAGTACTCAATATCATATTTAATATGATAGTATTAATGTTAACTGATATACGTGGAAGTTTTTTTTTCCCCCTGAAATGGCAGCAATGAAAATTCACTTTGTCAAAGGATAACTAATTATTTGGCACGGAAATGAAGAGTTAAAAGTTAAGTCAAGAAGCATTTACAGAGTACCTACTATTGCCAATTGCTGTGCTAATCATACAAAAAAAGGCAAAAACAATCCTTCCTCTCAGGGAGTTTACAAACTAATAAAGGAGACAGTATGCAAAAATGTCTAAATATACAAACAAGCTATGAACAAGATAAATTGGAAGTAATCTTAGAAGAAAAGCATAAGCGTTAAAGGAAAATAAGAAAGATTTCTTGTTGAAGTTGGAATTTTAACTGAACCATGAAAGAAGCCAAGACATCCAGGAGTTGGAGGGAATTCCAAGCATGGGAGAAAGCCAGGGAAAATGCAATGAGTAGAGAGATGGAGTATCCTGTGTGAGGAACATTGTGGACAGTGCCACTGAGCTGTAGAGTACCTGGAAGAGAATAGGGTTTGAGAATGCTAGAAGTGGAGATGAGTGGGTTCAAAAGCTAGAAAAAGAAATTTTTTATTTGATCCTGATGGAAATAGGAACCCACTGGAATTTATTGAATGGGGAGGGGTTGAATGATATGGTTAGACCCATGTTTTATTGGTGCTCTGATAGTTATGGGGAGGATGGACTAGAGAGGGGAAAGACAACAAGGAGACTATTGCAATAGTCCAGGTATGAGGTGATGAGGGTCTACACCGGAGTAGTGGCAGTATGAGAAGAGCAAAGGGAGAGTATAGATGAAATATTGTGAAGGTAGAATAGATGGGACCTAGCAGCAGATTGGGTATGGGGGATGAGAGAGAGAGAGTGAAGAGTAAAAAAAAAATCACATATAGGTTGCAAAATTAGGTGACAGGAAAGATGATGGTACCCTCAAAAATAATAGGGAAATTAGGAAATGGGGAAGATTTTAGGGAATGATGAGTTTGATTTGGAACATGTTTATTTTAAAATATTTTTTGAGTGATATTGACTTGAATTAATCAAATTGTTACTTTCCAGTTTTTATTCTTTTTCATCACAACAAACATATTCTTGAAACCCACATGTAGCTATATAAAACCACAAAATAAAATACCATACAATAAAATACCATAAAAATTACAAGAATAATTCCAATGGTGCCTTTAATTGACAAAGATGTTGTTTACAGATAAGCTAGATGACAATGAAACAAGCTACAAACTTTTTACATACAAAGGTTGCAAGAATATTTTGAAATGATCTGACAAAATACTTTGTTTTTTTCTCAATGTACTTGAAGTTTTAAAATGGAATCTTTAAAGTTATTTAATATTTAAAATCACATCTTTATTCTCCTTCCCAACAGCATCTCCTTCCACTAATGAGAATGATAATCATAATATATTTGAATGAGGATGAATTGAAACTTCTTTGTTCTAAGGGTGAAAAAGGAATGATACATCCAAAATGTCTACCATATCCAAAGGCTGAGAGATAAGTCTGACTTTTCTATTGTATGTTCAGAAACAAAAATATGGATAAACACCATGTATACATTTTAAATTTTTAGGTAAAAATTTCTTAGCATGTTTAAAGGACCTAACTCATACGGCATAAAAATATGGACTTTAACTAAAGTTCTAACTTCTGAACCTCTGCCCCATTGTGTGTAACCTGCCCACATGTGATCTCTTTTTGTCTCCTTACCTTTCCCCTCCTTTCTGTTTGACTAACATTTTTCAACTGGAAGCTTGTCTTAAACATACGTGAACTTCCCTACGTAATTAGGACTCCTGACTATTGTACATTGTGATACTTCACTGACCGCTTCTTTTTCCCTCTCTTTATTACCTCAGTCAAATAATAAAAACAAAATTGACTATTTTAGGGATTGCGACTTAATCCATGTGGCTTACTATGCCCTCTTTTCACACAGATCACAACACCTCTATGTCTTAGGAGAACACGCTTGATCATTTGGTGACCCACCATTTTAAGATGAACTTGGTTGGTTCTCTGATGACAGATATACAGACCATCATTGGGATTTTCCTCTCTGTGGGACTTACCAGAGCTTATGGTTTGAGCTCTAAGGGTGTGACTGAGGAATGATGATAATAATAATAATGACAATAATAGGTTGTATTTGCGTAGAGCTCAAAGTTTGTGAATTACATTCCCTCCCATAATCTCATTGGGTTCTTACCACAAAATTGTGAGGTAATGTTGGTTTTATTTTATAGATGAGGGAAGTGACTTAGAAGGCTTAAGCGACTAGTCCAAAGTTACACGCTTACTAAGTGGCTGAAAAAGTACTCAAAGTTAGGTTTTCTCACTTGGAACCCATTCAGTTTAATTCAATTCCATAAAGCATTTATTCAGGGAATTCGATGTGCAAAGAACTATTTGATGTGTATATGTGAAGGGGGGAAAGATGAAGAATGACACAGGTCTATCTTCAAAGAGTAAAAGGATCCAGCATGACATAAATATGATTCAATGGAAAAAACGATGTCTGGGGTTGGTATAACACTTCACACATTATTTCCTTTGAGTACCAGAGTAACTGTGTAAAACAGATGCAATAGGAAATGTTACCCCCACTTTTCAGATGAAAGAACAGAGAAGTTAAGTGACTTGTTCACAGTCATTCTATTAGTAAATGTGTCTAAGGGAGGATTTGAGCTCAGGTCTCTTGATGTCAAGTTTAGCACGTTACTCAGCATACCACCTCTCAGGTAGAAGCTTAATTTGGGGGGTCAGGAGGGGGGATTCATTTCATTTGGGTAAATTAGGGAAGAAGTAATAGAAGAAATGGCACCTGAGCTGGAGGCAGAGACTGTAACATGCAGAATTAGCAGTAAAATTCAATCCAAGCAGAAACGTAGAAATTATAGAGAACAAGATTAATACAGGGCAGGTGAGTTGCAGTTTGAATGTAAGAAAGGGTAAGTGAATAAATGAAGACTAAATTGGAAAGGTAGACTGAAACTAGATTCCTTATATAAAAAGTTTTTACTTTATTCTACAGCCAATTAGGAATCAAGGAAGGTTTTTGACTAGAGTAACAAGACTTGGTCACAGGAAAATATTAGGGAGATTATATAGGCAATAATGTTAAAGTAGAAAGTGTACAGAAATGTGGCAGACAGACCAATTAGGAAGCTAATATAATAGTACAGATGAGAGGTGATAAAGACCTGAACTAGGGTAGTGACAACAGGAATGGAGAGGAGGGAGTGGTAGCAAGGGATGTGAGAAAGATAGAATTAACAGAGCTTTCCAGATGACTGGATTGGAGTTGTATTAGTTGGGAAGAGGGAGTGAATGAGGGAATAGAGTAAAAGGTGACCCAGGTTACAAGCCTGGCTAACTAGGGGGTACCATCAACAGAGTAAAGGACCTTAATGGGGAAAAGCAGGAGGGAAGATGATGAGTTCAGTTTGAGGTATGCTGTTTGAGATGCAAAGGGCACTTCAAATTGGAGATATCAAACAGATAATGGGAATAAATACCAGACTAAAGCTGGGGGAGTGGAGATTCTAATTTGGAAGTCATTTGCTATGATGGAAAGGATAAAAGAAGTCAAGGCAGTGGAGGTGATTCGCAGTGGAGCTGATTCCCAGTGGAGAAAGTATCCTCTTTCTAATATACCACATTCCAAAGGTCTAAACCCTACGCTCTCCAGCAGCAACCCCCAGCAATTTCCATTAAGGACAGGGCCCCTCCTAGGTGTGTCATAGAATTTTAAAAGGCTGAGAAGTACAAATTAATTGCAGAAAGGAAATCATGAAACAAAGGTGTCATTTACATTCAAAATAAAGCAAAAGACTATATAACTGGAGAACAACATTAGTATGTTCAGTTCACATCTATAATGTTTGTTTTGCATTTCATGCTTCATCTTTCAATTGTCTTTTGAATAAAAATGTCTGATTCTAAGTAAGCACCATATACCTCTACCCATATATGGACAGTCCCAGCTTACACAGGAGTTGTTTTCTTAAAGTTTATTTCTGAGTTGGTTGTCTGGAATTCAAAAGTCTTTTTCCCACAGAAAACAATACTTGACCACTACATATACTGTGCCTGAAGCATGGGTCTAATAATCTTATTTCAGCTACACTTAATCACCATTGAAGAATTTGCCATAAGAAAAGATATTCTAGATTATATGTGGAGAAGTCAGAAACCCTGGGCAAATGACTGTGACTCTGGATCATAGAGTGCCTGGGGGAGACCAAAATGAGAGAAGACTGCAAAGATAGGAAGGGATCAGGGTAATGGTGGCTTAACCTTCCAATTGCAGGGTTTAATATTTGATCTGGGAAGTGACAGGGAGCCATGTAATATCTTTCAGTAAGAGAAGTAGCAATGTGTCCTAACACATTGCTGTTGTTTGGTTGTCCAGTTGTGTCTGACTCGGTGTGACCCTGTGGCCTATATAGTACATCAACACTGTCCATGGGGTTTTTTTGTTTTTTTTTTTGAAGGGGAAGGCAGGGCAGTTGGGGTTAAGTGACTTGTCCAAGGTCACATGGCTAGTAAGTGTTAAGTGTCTGAGGCTGAATTTAAACTCAGGTCCTCTTGACTCCAGGACCAGTGCTCTGTTCACTGTGCCACTTAGCTGCCCCTATTTGCCATTATCTTTTCCAGGAGATTAAGGCAAACTGAGGTTAAGTGACTTAACTGTGGTCACACTGTTAATAAGTATTTGTGACTGAATTTGAACTCAGGTCTTCCTGACTCTAGGCCTAGTGTTCTATCCACTAAGCCATCTAGCTGTTCCAGCGTTAAGTAGGAACTTAATATTGATTGATTAATTGACATGACATTTTGCCCATTGCACAATGCTCTCTTACATTGAGATTTGTAGCAGAAATTTGGAAATGTCATTCTTTGTACTACCCTCATCACAAACTTCAGAGCAGCTGCTGACTGAAGGACAACCCTCCAGTCTGCATGCAGGATTGATGCTTGGTCTGATTTCATGTATTCTATAAGATAACCTTTCTCTGACCTTTGGCACAGTAGCATCTAGCACAAGTTACCTCTCTCAACCCCATCCCCTTCTACTACCTTATCTCCTGAATTTCCCTTCTTTCTTTTAGCATGGAAAGGAGGGTGAGGCAGATTAGTCCTCAGAGAAGGCACATCTCCCAACAAGAGGATGAATCCTTTTAAAGATCCTGCAAGGTTGGAACTGCAGAGAACATCTGAGTCAATCAGAGACTCATTGCCCAGGTGCTTTTTCCAGGGCTAGAGTCAGCCAAGGGGATCGGACAAAATAATCTTGATTAGACCAGACTTTAGGTGTTGACAGTGTAGTATGGGATGGAACTCTAAGTATAAAGGTCCAAGAACCTGGAAGGAGTATTGTCAGTACCAGAGTAATGTGTTTGTCTTCATTTGGGTCTTACTGGTGTTAATCATGAAGAATTTGTAGATTTTAATATTGGTGCTGTATTAGAAACCAGACAGCATAGGTAATAGAGGGAATGAGCAAAGAAGAAGCTATGCCTTCAGGCAGCCACGTGGTTCAGTGGATAGAATGAAAGAATCAGGAAGACCTGAGTTCAAATTCTTCCTCAGACACTACTTGTATAACCCTGGGCAAGTCATTTTACCTCTATCTGCCTCAGTTTCCTTAACTGTAAAATGGTGATAATAACAACATTTGCCCCACAATTTTTTTTAATGAGAATGAAATGAAATAAAATTTGTAATGCACTTAGCATAGTGCCTAGTGTATTATAAGTTGTATATAAATGCTTAGTCCCTTTCCCCTAGATCCAATCCAGAGCAGGTTTTCTGATTATGCCAGTTGAGTAACTCCCGCTCTTCTCACCCTAATGGAGGTCTCCCCTACAGCAGACATCAGGGCCTGCCCTTATCCTACCACCTCCACTCGCAACAGAACCTGATGTCATCTTTGCACATTTTCCTTTACACTCAGCATATCTAGAGCACCTGCTTTTCAAGGTTCTTAGGAGTGATTTGACATCATAGAAATGACATCATGAATGGGACAGCTACGTGATGAAGTGGACAGAGTGTCAGGCCTAGTATCAGGAAGATTCATCTCCTTGACTTCAAATATGGCTTCAGACATTTACTAAGCTATATGACCGTGGGTAAGTCACTTAACTCCATTTACCTCAGTTTCCTCATCTTTTAAATTAGCTAGGTAAGGAAATGGCAAACCACTCCAATATCTTTGCCAAGAAAACCCCAAAAAAGGTCACAAAGAATCAAACATAACTGAATATGAGTGAACAACAAAAGGACACCACAAATACAAGATGGAGGGAAAAGTAAGTAGCAGTTAGTCTGGCAAAGATCTAAGCAAGCTGGACATGTGATTTGACAGGTAAAGGAAAGGAAAAACTATTAAGAGGCTAAGGCTGTATGGTTGATAGTCCTATTATTCTTAGGCCTGGTAAGACGAAATCCAAAGTATTTTCTGTTCTGTGTCACGTTTTAGGGGCAACTATGTGGCGTAGTGAATAGAATGCTGAACCTCAAGTCACGGAGACCTGAGTTCAAGTGTGGTTTCTGATACCTAGGACATGTGTGAATGAGTCTATGCCAAGTGACCCTGTCTGCCTCTGTTTCCTTATATGTAAAATTGTGAAAATAACAAAACCTACCTCCCAAGGTTGTTGTAAGGATAAAAATAGGATATTTGTAAAGTGCTTTTAAAACCTTAATATGCCATGTAATTTCTAAGTTTTCTATATTGATAAGCTAGAGAACATTCAGATGAAGGTGAAGAGGACAGTTCCAGGTCTTGAGATAAAGTTATTGAGCAGTATTTTAAATAACCAGTGACATTCACCTTAAGGAAAACAAGACTTTGCGGGGTAAGAAGGACAAGGAAGGAAAAGTTCATGATAGCTTTCTTCAAGTATTTGAAAGAATGACATGTTGAAGATGGATTGGGCCTTTTCTGCTTCATCTCCAAGGGCAGAACCAGGTGTGGTGGATGAAACTTTCCAAGAGGCAGACTTCAGTTCTATGTACAGAAAAACTTCCTAAGCAAAATAGGCTGCCTTAAGAGATAATGGATTTCTTCCTCCATCAACCTCCCCCACTCCCAATCCCAATCTGCCCCTCACTGGAGATCTTCAAGCAAAGGATAAGTGACCACTTGCTTAGTGTGTTGTGAAAGAGATTTTTTCAGGCACAGTTGAACTAGCTGAGCTCTGAGACCCCCTTACAATCCTAAAATTCTATGTTCTTGTGAATCATTACCACAGACTTGTGTTAAATTTCTGTTAAAGGAAACATATTTCATTGAACATTCCACCTTACAGACTGAATCCCTCAAGACCACGAGCAGTCTACCTGGAAGCCAAAAATTTGGTGGGATGAATCAATTGTCTGGACAGAAATGAAATCATAAATCTTTAAAACAGATATTTTAGGCACTTACTAGGTTGGATGACTTGGTATATTGGCACCCTTATCATAAACCAGGGGCATTAATGAATAAATTAACATCTTGCTGCCACTTTCATTTCATTTGCTTATTTTACTGAACAGATTTCCCAAGATCCTTTCCTTATAAATCCTGTAATTTATGCCAATGTATGGGGGTAATAGTGGCAGGAAGAAACTACTAACTTGGGAACTGAGGGTCTCTGTTGCCGTATTGCCACTGCACTGACACCCTCTCACAAATTTAGGTAAAACCATGTTAGAACGAATGGTTGATTCTCGAAGATCAATCTCATAAAATTATTCTAAATGAGTACTTGGGTGAAGGATATTACAAGGGCTTTCACAGCTTTATAGCAGTTTATTCATAATTGACAATGATGTTTTTGCCAAGTGACCTTGGTCAGGGTGACTTTAAGCACTGTATGCCTGTAACCAGAAGAGTATTTTGTATTTTGACAGAACTCCCTGATTTTCATCTTTATTGCCCTTTTATAGCATATACCTCCCAAGTCAAATCCTGCAAAATGCCTTTAAAGAGATACTAACATTTGATTTTTTGTGAGTGGATGACACAAAGTGAAAAGTAAAAACCCAGTCCTAGCCCAGGTTCTGCCTGTGGCACTGAGGTACCTGGATGCTTATAAAGACTTTCCTGATTCCTTCTGTTTCTGATCTCTCATCACTTTAAGTACAGGGTGAGGTCTCCATAGAGATTCCTATTTTATTAGCTGAGGAAATCAACACAAATACTGAAATCACAGGAATTCAGGGGAGTAGAAAGAGCCTAGATTAGCCATGGAATTGGGACTCAGATCGACTCTAGTTGCAGCAGGGGCAAACTTTCTTCCTCTTCCCTTCCTTTCTGGTGCTGCCTAGGATCTTGGCAGGAATAGCTGGAGCCCAGTGTGCAAAGCAAGAGAAATGAGGATGCAATGAAATATATTCTGGCTTTTTTCTCCCCTCCTCCATCACTACTTTCTCACTCTAGGATGTGGGCAAAGCTCCCAGGTCCTCTTTGGGACTTAAAAGGTATTTATTCAGATCATACCTGTTAAAAATCGAAGCAAACAAGACAAAGAAATAGATGTAGAAGATGCTTAGAAAACTTTCTAACCGTCTCCCATCCCAGAACATTTGAAAAGGCTCCTCAGCAAGCCTATTCAAGAACTCTCCATCAAAGCGTAAATATATTTTAAATTGTGGTAAGTGTGCTCAATCCTACAGGCCAGATGTTTTTTATCATTCACTATCTGGCAACGGCTTCCACATTAGGGATTTTATCTCATGCACTCTGAGTAGTGTCATGCACATGTTAAAATACCCCTGTGGATTGCTTTATGTGGGTATAGCCAGATGCCAACTAAAACAATGTATTACTGAAATTGAGAGGTCTTTTCAGAGGGATGATAAAGAATACCCTGTGGCCGAGTGTTTGAATATATTCCTCCAAGATGTTTCCACTCTAAACTTAATTAGAATTCGGAAAGTCACATTATTACAGAGAAATGGATGAAGAGACATGCTGCTTCATCTCCCACTTATCCTCCCCCCTTTAAATTTGTCTTGTTTTCCCTTTTTTGAAGGAGAAGCAGATGAAAAAGTGGTCTTTGGAGCCTTCATTCTTTTATTTTGTGTGCACCTAAATCTTATAAGCTCACTTTAATCTTTTTTCCATCTAAATTTTGTTTCACTTCTATACCTGGCCCAATCCAGAGCTATTGTCGGCATTTACATTATCCTCGAGGATACTTAAATGGGCCACTTCATATTGACACATATGTTACAGATCATCATACATGTCACCTAACATTAATTTAGAGCATTTGCGATATGGTTTCAAATCCTTTGGATGACAGCCACTATATAAGTATTTAATATTGTTATAGTTCAGTGATGTGTGAACCCTAAGGCAATAATCAAATCAAACCCAAATTCTGGTGTCTGATTGACATTGAACTCATTAGACTTTCCCAAGACCATAAAAAAAACAATATATTTCATCTTATTTTTCAGTAGCAGGCTTTGGTTATTTTTCCCCTCTCTTACATTATTCTGACTTGTGGCAGAGACAGGTCATAAAGAGAAAGCAAATCAAAGTCCCTGTTCACACACACCTTCTATTTAACCCTAATGCTTTGAGAGTGCCCAACTGAATGTTAGACAGGGCAAAGAAAGCTAAGGCAGATGAGGCCAAAGGAGCTGAGGCCTAAGAGTGGTATAAAATTTCTTGTCATTTTGACTTCCTCAGAAATAGACAATATAAATCTCATAATAAGCTTGGTTTTCCAGGGATATTCTAAAGCAAAGACATCTCACCCTTTTGGTATCCTGGACTGCCTTGGCAGTCTGGTGAAGCTACGGACCCCTTCGTAGAATAATATTTTTAAATGCATAAAATAAAATGCATAAAGGAAACTATATTAAAACAAAGTTATCAGACTATATCATCACTTGTTAAGTCATTTCTGACTTTCTGTTTTGGCAAAGATAATAGAATTGTTTGCCATTTTTTTTTCAAATTCATTTTACGAGATGAGGAAACTGAAGTCAATAGGGTTAAGTGACTTTCCCAGGGTCACACAGTTAGTAAGAGTTTAAGGCCTGATTAGAACTTAAGTCCTCCTGACTCCAGGCCTAGCACGCTATCTATTCAACCACCTAGCTACCCATCAGAATACATACATACATATATACATACACACACACACACACACACACACACACATTAACAAGTCCAATTCTAAGACAAATAATTGATAAAGCTTTGGAGTTGTCAAAAGAGGGGAAGACTATCTCAGACCTCCTCTAGACTTTTCATAAGATAACATCCAAAAGTAAATGCATTTTACTATTCTAGACAATAGTAACAGTACACTACAGAGTCAGAGAGTAATGGTAGACTCTAATGCTCATTGGCTGTGGAGCCAGAGGACCTGGTTTTTAATCCTACCTCTAATAATTAACCAGCTATGTGACATTAGGCAAGTCACTCTTCCTGGGCCTGAATATTTTCAGGTTAGACTAAATGGCCTCTGACTTCCCTTCCACCACTTGATTTATGAACCTGTGTTCAAACCTTAGCTTTGCTCCTGTGCAATATTGGTTGAGTCATCAACTTTCAATTTCCTCATCTGTAAAATGAGAGATTTATTAAAGAGTTTTGAAATTCATACTAATTCTAAATCATTTTTTAAAAAGTTATTTTAGCTTCCTTCTAGTTAATTTTATGTTAAATTATCCGTTCTACTTCTAATCTTATTCTGGTTTGGAATTAATCACGTAGGACTCATGAGCATAAGACCATTGTCTTTAGAATGCCTAACCTAGGATGAAATATCCCGTACTGATAGTCATTTGGGGTATATTTAAATGGCCCTGATCTCTTTGATCTGAAAAACAAGTTAGACATTAAAGTAGTAATGATGGTATCTATCTGACCCTATTGAAGATGAGAGGGATCTTTCCATAACAGGTGATTTTTATATGGGGCTTTACAGTTTTCAAAGAACTTTACTTATAACAATATCTCATATGAGTTTTTTAAAAACTTTATTGTAGAATTTAAGTGCTTCTCTACTCATGATCTCAGGGAAAAACATGGAATTTAAAAGCTAATCTTTTTTTTTTTTTGTATTTTAGGCATTTTATTTGTGTTTGTATCTCCAGCACTTGGCACAGCGTCTGGCACATAATAAACACTTAATGAATGCTCGTCGACTCACTGAGTTTAGTTGTTTTTTTTTTTTTGGTTTTGTTTATGAAACAATTGAACTTATACCCATGTGTACAAGGGAAAAAATATTTATTTAAGGGGAAAAACAAATTACTTTTTAAAATTTAGTCTTAAATATTCAGGTTCCCCCAGTACTTTGAGAAGACTCATTTCTCCCCTCCCCCATTTTTGGCATTATTTTACAGTTAAAAATATCTAAGTATTAGGAAACAAAGGTACTTTTATACCTAAATAAGCATTTGGTCCATTCAACAAACAATGCAGGCCCACATGCATTTGTTCATTCAAACTTTTTTTTTAATTGTCTCCACAGGATCCACAAGGCAATGAAGTGGAAGCTAATAGGAATACAAAGACAACTAACTCAAGTTCTCAGCCATCAAGATGCTTACAATCTAGTGATTCATTTCACTTGGTTGTGGACACAACCTGAATACTTTAGGGCTCCATTAGATAGCTATATGAATAACTATACACCCACAGGAAGCAACAATTTATGTCAGTCTTGTCATAAAAGATATAGAATTCATTTTTTTCCCAATGTAGATGTGGGAGTGGCTCATATGGTGGGGGAGTCTGGGTGAGCTGGTGACTGTAGACAGAGAGTGGCATTTATTCACAGGATGGATAAATTGTTTAAAAGAAACTGTCAAAGAAGTCATTGTGAGTTCTGGTTTTGTAGGGAGCCCAGGATTGAGGACAATTTTGCCCCAACTCCTTACCTACAACTCACTTATCACACACACCCCCTCAACCTTTCCAGAGTCGTATTTGTTCCCTTTTTAATCTCTAGTAGTAAACTTTAATAATGAAAACTAAAACAAAGCTAATAATCACTTCTTAGAATATTGTGTAACACCTCATAAAAATGATTGTTTTAGGCGCCTAGCCACAGCCTAGGAAATTGGTCCCCTTATTCTGTTTAGAGTGATTTTTTTCTTAGGGATTTTAACTTGGGCTCTTTTAAAGCCCAGTGTTTATCATTTTGATTTGTTTACTCTTTCTGACTCCTCAGTCTTTGAAGTTTTCTTCTCCTTCTCCTTCTCCTCCTTCTCCTTGTCCTCCTCCTTCTTCTCCTCACTCTTCTTCTTCTTCTCCTCCTTCTCCTCTTCTTTTTCTTCTTCTCCTCCTCCTCCTCTTATTCTTCTTCTTCTTCTCCTCACTCTTCTTCTCCTCCTCCTCCTCCTATTCCTCCTCCTCCTCCTCCTCCTCCTTCTTCTTCTTCTTCTTCTTCTTCTTCTTCTTCTTCTTCTTCTTCTTCTTCTTCTTCTTCTTCTTCTTCTTCTTCTTTCCTCCTCCAAACCTTTTGTTTGAACTTTATACAATGATTTTCTTTCTCTTCTCCTCTCTCCTCCTCAGCCTTTGTGTGTGTGTGTATGTGTGTGTGTTGGTCACTCTAACTATTTGAAATATGAGGTATGTGAAGAAAACAATCAATCCCAGTTAGAGGATCCTAGTGGGCTTCTTTGGTGAAGATTTAGGATTAGATCATAATTTGATACATTGTCTTTTCCCAGAAAGCCTAAGGTAAGCTGTTTACCAAGATCAGTTTACTAAAGAAGCACTTGCATAGACTTGTTGTTGCTAAGAGTAGGTACTTAATAAATTCTTGTTAAATTAAATTATGAAAGTAATAATCAAACTTACATAACTCACTTGTTCTCTCCTTCTAGTTATTTAGGATAGATTTTCCAGGATCCAAAATTGGAACAATTTTACATCAAAACATAACTATCTCAGATATTACTTTAAAAAGCCTAAAGGCAATGTTGATTCCTCTCTTCCTAGACCAAGGTTTAATGGGGGACTTAGACAGAAGCTATGAATAACACTGTCAGTTTAAAATACCTCACAGGTTATGTGAGGGGTAAGAATTTGGGCTAAAAGTAACACAAGTTGGTCACATTAATTAGCTACTGAATGAATTTTTGATAATAGGATGCAAGTCTATAGATGACAACAAATAATGTGATTGATTCAACTCAATTCATCAAGCAAGTAGAAGTTTAATACGTTCAAGGAACTGTGCTAGACTTTGGGAATAAAAGGGCAAAAACAACCCCCAAAATAAATCAGCCTCTGCCCTCAAGGAATTTTTCATTAAGCTCGTTGATACTTCTATCTTCATTAGGGGCTCTAAGCATTTCATAGTGGTGCTAAGAATAATAATTAGTCTTGGGAACAAACAACCACAAATGTAGTTTATCACTCTGACAAACTAAAAAAAAAAAAGACTTTCAGTTTTTGTGCATTTAGTTTTACCTGAAGGAACGCAAGACCCCACTGTTCCATTGCACAGATAAATCTCCACCATAAAAAAAGGTGAAAACTCTGCTTTTCCTCTTCCATGTGTGTATTAGAATCAGTATGGTCTGTTATTCATAGGAACAGTGTCTCAATATCTGAGGAGAGATTGCAGAGATTAAATGTAAATTACACTGAGTCAATTGTTGTTGAGTCATTTTTCAGTCCTGTCAGGCTCTTCATGACCCCATTTGGGGTTTTCTCAGCAGAGATACTGGAGTGGTTTGCCATTTCCTTCTCCAGTTCATTTTACAGATGAGGAAACTGAGGCAAACAGGATTAAGTGACTTGTCCAGGGTCACACAGCTAGTAGGTTTCTGAAGCCAGATTTGAACTTAGGAAGATGAATCTTCCTAACTCTAGGCCTGGCACTCTATATACTGTACCACAATGAGCCAGATTATTCCCCAAACTTTAACAGAAATATACTTTCAGTATTGATATTTTCAAACTTCAGTCTAAGATCAGAATGCATTGAACACAATTCAATAAAGACAACAAGTAAGTGTCTTCTATTTGATAGGCACCAGGTTAGACACTGGGCATATAAAAAAAAAAAACCCACAATAATTCAGTCCCTATCCTCCATGTGTTCAGCATCATGCAAATTAGATGTAGATTTGTGACTGAAACCCCCCTACCTTTTTTTCCACAGAACTTTGCTGTCATTTCAACATATAGTATGAAGATCAGATTCAGAATATGGCCCACTGAAGTTGGTTCAAATGAAAAAGTTGTGCTATGATGAAATGTACAAACCAGGAAAAATATGAAGGGGTGTGGAAAGGAAAAAAAAGGAGTTTGTGATACAAGGGATGTGGAAGCTAAGAGAAATGCCACATAATTAAGGGAAAATGCTGATGGCAGAGGAGTGTACAAGGTAATAAATGTCTGTTGGGAGTGATGAAATGCCAAAGTGAAACCAAGGCCTTACCTTGTCAGATGGGCTTCAATGTTCCCAATGTCCCTGTTCCCCATACAATAAAACTAAAGTCATTTTAACCAACCACAAAACAAATAAAAAGAGAGCTTCTCTTGCCTCATGAGAGTGTCAGAGCTCTGAGCCAAAGGCATCCCCAGATTCTCTCTTATTGTTGATCTGGGGTTGGGATTTAAGTTGGATGAGTGTTTGAGGAGTGGATCTATGAGATGACTAATGCTCCCAGGGAGAGGCCTTCATGAAAAAGGAGTGTTCACCATGATACTCGAGCCAAATGCTCACCATGGTTTTCACTTTTTTTGTCTTTAAATCTTCCCTGTCTTGACTTAGACCAATGTGTTTTTCTGTGCATCTGATGTTTGGAAGTGTAGTTGGATTCTACTTCATTTTAGCAGGGGTTGAGGAATTTGACAAATTTTTGGTACAATGAAAAAAAACCACTAGATTTGGACCTATGTTCAAATCTTTCCTGTCACTTGCTGCCTGTGCAATCTAACCTCTCTCTTAGTTTCCTAATCTTTAAAAAGATTAGATCAGACTAGATGGCCTCTAAGGCCCCTTCCAACTCAAAATCTACAATGCATTTATTCTAGACAGATGCTTAAAAATTGGCTTAAGAAGTTTTAACATGTTTAGCATCTTCTAGAAGACTCATACTTTATCAGTGCGTGTTTTAAAAATGATTTACTCATAGCTTCTCTATATGGCCAAATGCACACTCAGGCTTCTAAAGCTTTATGCCTTCTCCAAAGAGCAAATGTAAATAGAGAATAATACTTTTAGAATTATGTACTTAGAACTCATTTTAAAAAAATTAATCTCAGTCTCTGGTTCATTGATCACTCAACATTTTACAGTTGGAAATGTTAAAACCTTCTAAGAAAATTGGAAGAAATGTCATTTTCAATGTTTATTTGATTTCTTACTAACTTTGCCCCCTCTAAAAAAAGCCCTAGACTGATTCTGAACCATTCTCCTTCCTTCTCAAGTCACCTGAAAATATATTTCCCATTCTCCTTCTATATACTAGATTTTAAAAATCTTAAGGGATTTCATTAAAGAGTCCTCACAGAGGACGAAATTTTTCTTGCTACTATAGGTTAGCATCTTCTCTGCCACTTACAGTTTAAATAATCACCTATAGCATTGAGAAATTAAGTACTTCCCCAGGATTACGTAGTATATATGTGTGTGTAGTATATATGTATGTATATATTTTTGTGCATATATATGTATGTATGAATATACATATGTATGTTATATTTATATATTATTCTGTTTTAACTGGTGTCTCTACAGTATGTCATTAAGGAGAATAGACTACAACTTTTGTAACCCTGCAAAGGGAAGAAGCCAAAGCAGAAAAAAAATGCCTGTGCTTATGACTACAACATGATGCTTTTGGTAAGGAAGGCAGTTTTAACTTGTTTATACTGTTCACTTAGCTGACAAGCTTCCAACAGTCAAGTCAAAATGCAAAAAGTGGTGAAATACCCATTAGTCATCTTCTATAGGCTGAATGGAATGTGCCAAAGAACACAGCATGTGAAAGCAAATCTAATGTCCTTAAGCTGATTTCATCCCATACAATATAACACCTCATGCATCGATACTAGCACTAGGAGGAAGGTTCCCATACTGAATTTGAAAACAGTGAACAACTGGTTTTTTGAAATCTTACTTTTCATTGAAGCATCTAAAGTGATTAAAACTTCATTCCTTCATGCTTTTTCTACTGTTATAACAATAATATGTGAGTCACAGGCATGGTCCAGTAATTCTCCAGCCACAGTGAGGTAGGTCAACATGAGTTGTTGCAATGTTCAAAAGTACCTTGAAAGATTCCGAACTAAGTTTTCTGTCAATGAAAATTGCTAGAAAACCATAGTTATTGGGCATTTTAAAAAGGGCTTGGTATTCAATTTTGTCTCTGAGGACAGAGGGCCTTCACCTGATTTCATTGATGGTGGGAAATCCCGGATGCTGAGGCAGGTTGGCACCTTTTCCACAAGGTAACAGTTGCATTAGAGCACTGGGATGTTCTGTTACTTGCCCAGGTTCACACACCCAGGAGATGTTAGTGATGGCCTTGGACCCACGTTTTCTTGGCTACAAGGACAACTCTCTATGCACTATGTCAGAGCTACACATAATATAACCATTAAGCTCCAAATAAATACATGATTTGAATTAAAGGTCAGACCATTAAAAAAAAAATCTGAAGAAAACAAGATCAGATACCATTTGCAACTTTGGCTAGGAGGAGAATGACTAATCAAACAAAAGTTACAGGTGGTCATAAAAAATGAAATAAACAATCTCAACCCACAAAACTGAAAAGCTTTTGAATAAAATCAATAAAGATAGAACAAAAATGGGAAAATAGGTGCATCAAATATCACCAGTTAAGGACCGATATTTAAACTATATAGGTCATTGATACAAATATATAACAATATATAGGTATATATAAAACAATAAGACTAATGTCCCCCAAAGACAAGTGGTAAAAGGCTATGAACAGTTTTCAAAAGAAGAAATGCAAATTATTAATGACTGCTTGGAGACATTCTCCAAATCATTATAGCAAGAGACATACAAATGTCGGTGCCTGAGGTTTCACATACCTCACAAATTATAAAAAAGATTAAAAAAAATAAGAACAGTAAATATCTGAGGACTTGTGAGAAGACAAACAGAGTAGCATGCCATTGAGGGAGCTCTGAATTGGGCCAGTCTTCCTAGACACTAATTTGGAATGATACAACTAAAGCAGTCAAATTCCCTATGCCTCCTGACCCAGAGATAACACTACTGGGCATATACCCAAGGAGGATGAAAAGAAAAACAAAGGCCAAATATACACAAAAATATTTACAACCAAACTCTTTATGTCAACAAAGAACAGGAAACAAAGTCATTGTTCATTTCAAAATAAATGAAAAATCTATGGTTTGTGAATATAGTGGAATATAGTGAGCAATAAGAAATGACAAATATTAGATATTTTGAGAACATGAAAAAAGTCACATGAACTAATACAGAGTGAAATAAGAGCTAAGAGAGTGATATACAGTGATATACATTTTCAAATAACTACAAAAACTTTGATGAACAAATTACTAAAGAGAAATCAAAATCTGAATAGTGAACAAAGCAATGGAGGTTCCAGAGAACAGATAAGGAAATATACCTCCCTACTCATGGTAAACTAGGATGTTTATAGTGTGTGTGTATGTGTGTGTGTGTGTGTGTGTCTGTCTGTCTGTCCAGTTGAGGTGCTATAAAATAGACAATTTTGTTTATTGTTTTTCTTTGTCAGAATAGAAAGTTCAGTCCTAAAGGGGAAATTGAAATGACTGTAATATAAAAACAAGTTAGACAAATGAATAATTAGAATTTTTTAAAAGAAAAAAAAAGAAATCAGAGGTGGTAAAACACATCCTCTCTACTCTTCATCACCTCAAGCTCTTGTCAAACATCAAAGATTTGTATCTGGAAAGGACCTTAAAAGTTTTCCTATCTAACCCCCTAATTTTATACGTAAGGAAACCGAAGTTAAAAGAGGTTAAGACCATACAGTTGAAGGTGCTAAAGTCTAGGTTTAAAAGTAACAAAGGCAGAATTTAAACCCAGTTTTTCTGATTCCAGACTGAGTACTGTTTTTACTGTGCCGTGTTGCTTCTGGTGTGACGTCTACTCTCCCTTTCACATGTACACTTCTACGCAGATTATGTTTGCTGCCTCTGTTTCATCACCACCCCCCCCCCACTAACTACTAAACCTCAGAAGAATGCAAACTCCTCGACTTCAAAAAGACCCTGTCATAATTTGTTTTTACATTTCTAAGCCCTTAGCTTACAATGCTTTGTGTATATAAGCCACCTCATAATGTTTGATAAATAAATGAAAGAATCAAAAGACAAATTGGGGGTCAAAATGATAGCTATTTTCAGGCATTGGAAGGCTGTCGTTTGAAAGCAGAATTATGTTTGTGTTGTAGACAGAGTGAAGGCCTAGGAGAAATGGATGGAAATTTCAGGAACTGGATTTCAACTTGACACAAAGAAATTATCATCACAACTAGAGCTACCTGAAAGTGGACTGAGATGGTTCAGAAGGCAGAAAGTCCTAAATCATCACTGAGAATCTTCGTGTGGAGATTGAATGGCTGCTCATCAAGGACGCTGGTAAGGAAGGTAGGAATTTTTATATAGGTGAGAGGGGTAATCAATCAATTGATAACTTTCATTAAGTGTCTGCTGTGTACTAGGCACTGTGCTAAGCACTGGGGATATAAAAAGAGGCAAGGGCAGTCCCTGTTCTCATCCTTGAGATGCCTTTTTAGCTTCTCTGAAGGATATGTTATCCTTTGTACGACCACTTGTCAGGGATGTTACAAAGGGGATTGTCTTTAAGGTACAGTTTTAATCAGTTGGCAAGTGAAGTCCTTTCCAACTTCAAGATTCTGCGAGTCTGTGAAATGCCTGGATGAAGTCAAGATGCACTATTTCTATGACATTCTCTTGATCTACCAATTTAGCACACCATATCAAAAAAAAAATGAGGTCAATTTGGCATGACTGGCTCTTAGGTAATCCATGCTGCTTCCTAGTAAACATTCTTTCCTAAGTGCTCACAAACTATTTCTTTAATTACCCCAATAGAGAATTTTGGCAGGAATACATCCAGTGATGGGAAGCATGTCCCTGTCCTAACTAGGCTCAAAGGATGGAGAGAATAGTGAAGGGAGCCAATAAAATCCTTTTTCCTGAAAAAAAAATGTAGAAATTAGGAGCTTATTATCCTGCTTGCCCCAGAGGCTAAGGACAAAGAAGAGTCAGAAGTTATCAAGGGATTTGGAAGTTGGAACTTGGTGCTTCCTATCCCTGTGACCCTGAGATTTGCAAAGGAGCTGAAATCAACCAATACAATTCAACTAGAGAAATATACTTTAAGTATACATTAGGTACAAGGCACTTGGACATTCCATTAGTAGAAAAAAGAATTTAAGTTGATTTGAGTGGAAAATATGTAGCTACTATATTAAATTTATTAGCATATTTCATAAGCATAATTAATAACTGCATTTTTGTGGCACAGTGACCTGCCTGGCCCTTACTGCAGGCCTATAGGTCCACAAAGCCGCAGAGGATCCCATTATTAAATGAGCAACCTCTAAAGTTTGGGCACGATTTGCAAGCCTGGTGCTAACATACACTTATCCTTTCTCTCCCACTCAGCACAATTGTGAAAGCAGCTTCCAGCATATGGAAGCATTTGTACACTGTCAGTTACTCTGGGAAAACAAAAACATGATTTGCAAGTGCTGTCAAATAAAAGATTCACTTCCAAATGCTAGCAGGATGGCCAGAAATGTCCTTTGATGAAGGATCCTGAAGAGGTGTGTATACACATACATGCGAACATATATATATAAACACATATACACTTATACAAACATATACATATAACACATATTCTGTAATAATATTCTGTAAATATTTCACACATTATACATAGACACATATACATATATGTGTGTATAAAAGTATATCAAAGTGCACTTTTTTATCATCCTGCTAGCATATGCTTACATATAAGCATGTATAACATATAAGATGCATTACATGTATATATAAATATGCACACATATATATAAATGCTTCATAAGTGTATAAGTGAGCAGAGCTATACTAAAGGAAGATTCTGTAGCTTATTGTGCTTCCAGAAGTCCTTACTGTTATTTTGTATGGTCAACATTAAGACTGAATAACCAGCCTTCTCCAGTAACCAAATATTGCAATCAAATGAATACCAGACACTCACTGACTTGATCTGTGGATGAGATAACACCTAACAAAGTAAAAGTACTTATCCTAAGTTTTACTTGACCGTGTGTTTTTGTTATGAGCGGGCTTTTATTAGAGATGGGGAGCAGAGTTGAGGGGAAATTGAGAGAGTAGAGATGGTAGTGTGAAAAAAACCAAGAGAAAGAAAGAAAAGATTGTCAAAGAAACATTTTTAAAATGCACAGATGTTGCAAAATTATACAGAGTAAGCATGACTCAGAAGAAGAGATGTGAGAGGATGCCACCATCCTACATCTATATGGAGGGAGAAGCTCATAGATGTTGCACATCACATTTTTTTTTTTACTTTGTCAATGTATTGACTGGTTTGCTGATTTTTTTCTTCCTGTTTTGCATTGTTTTGTTTTGTTGCTGTTGTTTATTTGGTCCTCAAAAAAATCCTATTGGTTATATGAGATGGTTCTCTTGGAGGAAGAGGCAAACTGGGAAAAACTACAATGATTTAAAAAAAAAGGATGCTAGCAAAAAAAAATGCACAGAAGATAGGAGAAGGAACTTCAGAAGAGGATATAGACAAGGAGGGTAATGTTGTTACTACCATGCTATATTATATATATATACATATGTATGTATATATATATACATATATAAATACTTAATATTTAATATATTAAAAGAAAAACAACCTATACAATTCCCATTTTCTGGCCTTCTTTTATTTGCAAATGTTCTTGTTTGTTCAGCATTTTTAGTTCACATTAAAAATAATTTAATTTTTAAAAGAAAAAGGCAATTTATGCAATTTGCTTGGCAGAGTTTAATAGCTAGACTTTTTTAGTGTAAGAATGTGATTAGGTTATAAAATCTATGTAAGGCAAAATAAATGAAGCTCTGTGTCTTACAGTGCTAATATATAGATGATCTCAAGTATGGGTAAAAGGAATGACAAATATTATTCAAATCAATATATACATATATATATATACATATATATATATGTAGATTGACTGATTGATTGACTGATTGATTGTTGATTGTAGGTATAGAAACCTATGGGTATGATATGCTTTGACCGTATAGGTTATTACAGATCCACAAAGATCTCTTTTATTTTTTTAATTCATGGTCATGGAAGTAGCATCGGAAGCCCTAATGACTATATGGTTATTTATGACTGAATGACATAAATTTTATCACAAAAAATAAATCTTATAGTTATGTAGTATTCTAAGGATTCCAGAGCATTTTCTTCACAATGACTCTTACAGGCAGGCTGTTTATCCTATGGTTAAACTATTGCTATCTTTAAAAAATATCATTTTTACTTCCCAATATATCCTTGCACCTTCCCTTAATGAGAGAAATATTTCTTACAACAAAGAATAAATAAAAAGTAAAAAGAAAGCTTCAGGAAAGCCAACCACCACACCTACAAGGATGACATTACACACACTGTTCCACACCCATAGTCTCCCACCTCTGCAAAGAAGGGAGGAAAATACCTTTCCATAGCTTCTCTTTTTTGTTTCCATGTACACACACACACACACACACACACACACACACACACACACACACAGTTTTCCTGGTTTTGCTTTCGTCACTTGGAATCAGTTCCTGAAATTTCTGATATGCTTCTTTATACTTCTCATGCTCACCGTTTCTTATAGTTCAGTAATATTCCATTATAGTCCGCTGCATTCATGTATAAAAAATTGTCTGTTTTAGTTGTTGTTTAATCACTTTTTCAGTCATGTCTGAGTCTTTATGATCCCATTTTGGGATTTTCTTGGTAAAGCAACTAGATTGGTTTGCTTTTTCCTTCTCCAGTTCATTTTGTAAATGAGAAAACTGAGGCAAGTGGGGTTGAGTGACTTGCCCAGGGTCACACAGTTAATAAGGACCTGAGGCCAGATTTTAACTCAGGAAAATGAGTCTTCCCAGCTCCAGGCTTGTCGCTCTTTCCACCGCACCATCTAGTAGCCCTAATCATTCACTAACTGATAGGCTTTTGCTTTGTTCCCAGTTCTTCGCTACTACAAAGAGTACTGCCACATATTGTTGGCTTATATAATATTTTTCTTTTTATCATTGAATTCCTTCATGTATATGCCTAGAAGTCGGACCTGTGGGTGAAAAGGTAAGGACGTTTTTGTTACTTTCTTAGTATAATTCTAAATTGCTTTACAAAATGGTTGGATCAATTCCAAGCCCTAACAGCTGTGTATTAGTGATGTGCTTTTTTTCCTACAACTCCCTCCAATATTCATTATCCTAATAATATGTGGTCTTTGTCAATTGAAACTTGTTTCTTAATGGCATGTTTAAGATAGAAAAAGAAAAGAAAGGAAATATGTTAACAACAACACAAAATCTAAGAGTCAGCCAGGATGTCAGACAAAAGACTCACCTGACCTCTCCTCAAAATCCCTCTAAACATCTATAAATAATGCCATAAAATAGTTCCTGGAGCAGCAGAACTCACAAAAGGACAAGGTAAAATAATTTTCTAGACAATTTAGGTCAGTAGGAATGGTATATCCCTCCAGGGAGAGACTAGACCACAGTTCAGCATAGGCTGCATCAGAATAGACTGGGCCCCATCAAACCAGAAGGCAGCCTTGGAAGCCAGTGAATCTGTAGTGGCTGCAGCTGCTTCCAGAGCTCTGAACTCACAGACAGTAAGGAGGTGATTTGAGATCACAGGGGTCTCTTTGCTGACACTGGGGGCAGGAATCTGTTGCTTTACCCATACTCAAATCTGAATGCTGGGTGGCAGTCCCAGGGCAAGGAAGAGCACTAGTACATCAGAGCTTATGGGCAGCAGTGGAGCAGGAACCTTTGTCATAGTTCCAGGGCAGAAGAGAGTGCCTTGGTCACTCATAGAGCAGAGGAGAGTAGTAAACACCTCTCCTTAGATCATATCACCTTGAAAGAAATGAAAACTTACAGGTCCCTAGAAGTATCTCTGAAATAACTGCATAAAAATCCTGAAGCTTAGCACAGTCAAACCTCCACCCTGGAAGTAGAGCCCGACTTTAACTAAGAGTTAAAAGTCAAGAAATAGACTCAAAAAATGAAGAAAGTTTCTGACCATAGAAAGTTAGTATGGTGATGAGGAAGATCAAAACACACATTCAGAAGAAGATAAAGTTAAAACTCCTATATCCAAAGCTTCCAAGAAAAATATGAATTGGTCTCAGGTCATGGAAGGGCTCAAAAAGGATTTTGAAAATAAAGGAAGAGAGGTAGAGGAAAAATTGGGAGGAGAAATGAGAATGATGCAAGAAAATCCTGAAAAAAATAGTCAACAGCTAGGTAAAGGAGACCTGAAAAATACTAAAGAAAATAATACCTTAAAAAACAGACTAAGCCAAGTGGCAAAAGAGTACAAAAAAACCAATGAGGAGAAGAATGCTTAGAAAAACAAAATTGGCCAAATGGAAATAAAGGCACAAAAATTCACTGAAAAAAAAAAACCTCCTTAAAAAGTAGATTTGTGGGGAACAGTGAATTGAGCACTGGACCTGAAATCAGGAGGACCTGAGTTCAAATCTGGCCTCAGAGACTTAACACTTGCTAGCTGTGTGACCTTGAGCAAGTCATTTAACCCTATTTGCCCTGCCTTCCCACCTCCAAAAAACAAAGGAAAAAAAGGAGATTTGGCCAACTGGAAAAGCAGATACAAAAGCACATTGAAGAGAATAGTTCCTTTAAAATTAGAATAGAGCAAATGGAAGCTAATGACTATGAGAAATCAAGAAACAATAACAAAACCAAAAGAATGAAAAACCAGAAGACAATGTGAAATAACTCATTGGAAAAATAACTGACCTAGAAAACAGATCCAGGAGAGATAATCTGAAAATTACTGCACTACCTGAAAGCCATGATAAAAAGAGAGCCTAGACATCATCTTTCAAGAAACTTTCTAGGAGTCCTGATATTCCAGAGACAGGAGGTAAAATAGAAATTGAAAAAGTCCACTGATCACCTCTTAAAAGTGATCTCAGAATGAAAACTCCCAAAAGCCAAATTCCAGAGCTCCCAAGTCAAGGAGAAAATATTTCAAGCAGCCAGGAAGAAACAATTCAAGTATTGAGGAGCCACAGTCAGAATTAACACATGATGTAGCAGTTTCTATATTAATGGTTTGAAGGAACTGGAATAGATATTCTGGAGGGCAAAGGAGCTGAGATTACAATCAATAATCACCTAAAAAAAAACTGATTATAATCCTTTAGGGCAGTGGTTCTCAACCTGTGGGTCACAACCCCTTCTGGGGTCAAATGACCCTTTCACAGCCTAAGACCATCAGAAAACATGTATTTCCAATGGTCTTAGGAACCTCCTCTATCTGTCTCCAGGCGGATCCACCCACATGCAGATATACCCACATATGAGTATTAAAGGGTTGCGGCATTAGGAAGGTTGAGAACCACTACTTTAGGAGAAAAATGGATATTCAATGAAATAGAGAAATTTCAAATATTCTTGATGAAAAGACCAGAGCTGAATTGAAAATTTGACTTTCAAATGCAAGACTCAAGAGATGCATAAAAAGGTAAATAGGAAAGAGAAATCATAAGGGACTTAATAAGGTTAAACTGTTTACATTCCTGTGTGTAAAGATAATACTTGTAACTCACGAAAACTTTCTCATTTTTGGTGCAATTGGAAGGAGTTTATATAGACAGAGGGCATAGGTATAAGTTGAATATGAAGAAATGATATCTAAAAAAGTAAAATAAAGGATGAGAGAAGAATCCACTGATAGAAAGAGAAAAGGAAAGGCAGAATGGGGCAAATTTTCTCACATAAAAGATGCAAGAAATAGCTTTTACAGTCAAGTGGAAAATGGGGTCACTAAAAGGGAGTTAGTGAACCTTACTCTCATTGGAATTGGCTCAGGAAGGAAATAATATACACACTTAATTGGGTATAGGAATCTGTCTTATCCTACAGGAAAGTAGGAGGGAAAGGCAATAGGAGAAGGGATGGGAGAGTGATAGAAAAGACAGCAGATTTGAGGAGATGGTAGTTAGGCACAAAACACCTTTGAGGAAGGACAGGGTGAAAGGAGAGAAAGAATAGAATAAACAGAGGGGAAAACAGGATGGAGGGAAATACAGTTAGTAATAGTGACTATGAAAAAAATTGAAGCAAGTTTCTCTAATGAAGGCCTCATTTTTCAAATATAAAGGGAACTGAGTCAAATTTATAAAAAAAAGTCACTACTCAATTGATAAACAATCAAAAGATATCAACAGTTTTCAGATGAAGAATCGAAGCTATCTATAATCATATGAAAAAGTACTCTTATCTCACTACTAGTTGGAGAAATGAAAATTAAAGCAATTCTGAGGAACCACCCTCATACCAATTAGATTGGTAAATAGGATAGAAAAGAAAAATGACAAAAGTTGGAGAGGATGTGGGAAAAATGAGACATTAATGCACTATTGGTACAGTAGTGACCTGATTCAATGCTTCCATAGAGCAATTTGGAACTACGCCCAAAGGGCTATAAAAACCATACATACTCTTTGACCTAACAATAACACTATTGGGTTTATGTCCAAAAAGAGACTTAAAAAAAAGAAAAGGACTTATAGGTACAAAAACATTTATAGTAGCTCTTTTGCAGCGGTAAAGAATTGGAAATTGAGGAGATACCCATCAATTGGGGAATGGCTGAACAAATTGTGAGATGCAATTGTGATGGCATGTTATCATGCTATAAGAAATGACGAGTGGGATGCTCTCAGGAAAAAAAAAAACAAACCTGAAAAGATGTATAAAATCTCATGCAAATTGACATGTTCTGTGTACAATGCAACAGCAATATTTTAGATGATCAAGAGTGAATGACTTAGCTATTCTTAGCAATAAATGATCCAAGGCAAGTCTGAGGCCCTATGATGAAAAATTCTAGCTAGCACCAGAGAAATAACTGATAGTGTCTGAATACAGACTGAAGCATACTTTTTTTACTTTATTTTTCTTGAGTTTTTTGTCTTATTTCTTTCACAATATGACTAATATGGAAATATGTTTTACATGACTAAACATGTATAACCTATATCAAATTACTTGCCTTAACAATGAGTGGGGTGGGGAGGGAGGAAAAGAGAGAATTTGGAACTCAAAGTTTTAAAAATGAATATTGAAAATTGTTTTTAGGGGTGAAGTCAAGATGGTGGCATAGAAGCAGGAGAACACCACAGCTCCCACCATAACCACCTCAAATACCTATAAAATATGACTCTAAACAAATTTTAGAGGTCGAGAACTCACAAATTGACAGAAAAACACATCTCCCACTGAAGGCAATCTGGAAGGTGGGACAGTAAGGGCTTGTCACAGAGTACAGGGAGCCAAGCCCAGCCTGACCTGAAACCCCAGCTTAGCCCCAGGGTGTTCAAGACAAGCCGCAGCTGGAGCACTCCAAAGAGTGGATCACTGGCAGCTGTGGCAGTTTCCAGAATTCTCAACCCATAAGAAACAAGGATAAAGTGAAAGGTTAGTGGAACTCAGCTAAATTTGAGGAAGAAAAAGAGGTCTGGCTGTCTGCCTCCAGGTCAAGAGAGCAGCAGAAACAGCAGCCCTGGAGACACCTCCATGTGGCTGCTTCAGAGCTTGCATCCTGCAAATGTCAGGGGGGACAAGCAGTCATTCAGAAGCTAAGTGCTCTTGCCTTAACCAGCCTGGATTGGGTTTGTGGTCTTGGGTGGTGGTCCTGAGGTGCATTTTCAGTGAGCCAAAGCGGGTGGACGCTGCAAAGAGTGCGCCTCCTAATAGCTCCAGCAGCTGCAAAAACCCCAGCAATGTGGGACAGAGCTCTCCTCTGTGAAAGCTGAGTTTTACTGTGGCTCAAAAATCAAATTAATTGACTGGCAACATGAGCAGGCAAAGGAAGCAAACCAAGCTCAGCAATCCAACTTTAGACTCCTTTTTTGGGGACAAAAAGGATCAAAGCACGTAACAGGAGGAAGACAACACAGTCATAACTTCTGCATGAAAAGCTTCCAAGAAAAATGTAAGCTAGTTACAAGCCATAGAGAAGCTTAAGAAAGATTTTGAAAACCAAATGAGAGAAGTGGAAGAAAAATTGGGAAGAGAAATGAGAATGATGCAAGAAAATTATGAAAAGAGAGTCAACAACCTGACTGAAGAAAATAACACCTTAAAA
>CM053583.1:341454612-341509407 GCA_028627135.1 Pseudochirops cupreus
GGCTTCCCAGAGTCTTGTCTGGCCAAATCACACAACTCTTCTCAAGTGAGCCCCAAAGTAAAACCTCACATCAGGGTGTATATATAGCCTACTGGATGGGAGAATGTCACAGCCCTCTTGACCCACTGCCCAATCACAAAGCAATAAGGTGCAGGCATTCCCAAAAAACAAGCATCCCACCACATGACCACATTCAGCCTATTAGGGGGCAGAGTATACTTTCAAATCAGGGAAGGTTCTCAGAGCCCATTAAGCCACTTAAGCAAAGGACCTAGGGGCAGGGAAGATCTTCAGATTCCCATAACAATCCTAGACACTGTCCCTTGAGGGAAGACCTGATCACTTCACTCTCTTATTCAATCAACTCCAGCGACTCCCTGTTGACTCCAGTGGGCTTCTATTGACTGGGATGAAATATAAACTCTTCTGTTGAGCTTTCAAAGTCCTTCCCAAACTGGCCTCAACCTGTCTTTCCAGCCTCATTGAACATTCTACTGACCTATGTCTTGCCACTGGACTCCAATGACCCTAGAGGAGAGAATAAGGCTGATGACTTTTGACAGCCCTGCCTCACTGAAATCTCATTCACTTGCAAGTCAAAACATCACCCTTCTGATATTATTGGTCCTCTCTGAGAATGAAAGACGAAATAACAGTGACAATAAGCATTGCTTAACCCCACCCCTTCACACACATACACACACACACACACACACACACACACACACACACACACACTGATCAAAACTGATCATTTTATTTTGTTTCTTACACTTGGCTTCTCCGTGACTTTGTACTAGCTAGCTCCCTTGCCCAGAATGCATCCCCTCTTCATTCTCTTTATCAAGATTCAGATCAAGTACTACTTTATAAATTAAGTCTTTTCTGATTCCTCCAGTTGTTAATGCTCACCCTCAGAAAGTGCCTTATATTTAATCACTTTGCACTAATCTGTACTTATTACTTAACTTGTAATAAGTATTTATTTGCACTAGTAATAACTATTTAACTATTTTGTATTTATTTGTACTTTATTTTTCTTATACTTACATTTGTACTTGTCTTTTCCATGAGAATATAAGCTTCTGGAAGGTAGAATTTGCCTCATTCTTTATATCTGTATTTCCTTTCAGCAGGCCTGAAAGTTTTCAATCACTTTGTAATGTTTATGTAGTGATCATCTGGACCCCTGCCACATGGAAACTCCATGGGAAGATAACTACTGTTGGTCTTATATTACCCCTATCTTACAGTGAAGTCACTTTCACTCTTGCTAGCTGACAGGTTTCTCTTTCTTCCATTGTTCTCCAATTTCTCTATCACACACCTGGGAGAGTCTAGTATCCACTCTTCTACCTCTCTTTTAAGGGGTTAGGGTTAGGAGTCAGATGAGTTCATTGCTGAGAAGAAAAGAAAAAAAGAGAAGCCACCACATCCAAAATTTAAAAGGCAGGCCTATTAGGTCAACTGCACTGGCTTTCCACTGGGTGATCAAGAGGAGTGTGTTTCTCATAGTCCTTTGTTGTTATTTCAGTAAGTATTACAATGTAGGAAGACTTTTCTTAATTTCTCTGAATGAAGATTCAGTTGCTCAGTTTGGTATATTTCTTATTTTGAGCTGGTAGAGATGCGATTTGATTTGAGAAGCAACCAATCACTCTACTATTGTACTAGAAATGGTCTATATTAGTATTTTTAGTGGTCAGACTCCTAAGAAAGAAAATTAAACAAATAAAGCATGTTCTGAAGGAAATATTATTCCGTACTAATTACTTGCCTAATTTAGGTCACTTGCTAGTATCTGGTGTTGGCCTGTACCAACTCAACATTATTTCCACATAAGAGTTGTAGGGTTAATGTTGGCAGTGTCATCCCACTCAAAGATCAGACGCCATCTGACAATATCAACTCAATTTGCAAAGTCCTTTTCTCACAGCAATACTTTGCTACCCCCACTTTATAGATGAGGTAACTGGGATTCATACTATATACTAGCTATGTAGCTAGCAAGAATCCAATAAGGAACTCATTAAACCCAGATCTTATGACTTAAAACCTATTCTCCTTCCACATCATAGAGATGGAATCTATGGATCTATCAGGGAATACATGGATACCAATAGCCTCATTTTTGAATATATATAAAGTCAGTCCCACTGTCATTTTGCCCAGTATTACAGGGAATGGCTATCATAGAATCATCTGTTTAGAAAAAGTGGGAAACCCTCTGGCTCTCTTTGTAGAAAATCTACCTACCAATAAATCTTGATAAATTTCATCATAACTCTCAATCTCAAAACCCATCTTAACAAATAGTAATAGTGATAAGTTCTGGCAGATGCCAGTGAGGAAAAAAGCAGTTCTACTATAGATGGAATTTAAGGAATAAATGAATTCTTATGAAAGCATGAGCAATGATAAAGAGAAACTAAAGAACAATATGGAATATAATAATAATTATTTAATATCAATAATAATTGATAGAAAAATCTATAAAGTATGTAATCATGAGAAAGGAGATAGTGATAAATACCTAGCATAAGTTTGATATTTTGTTAAAGCTAATTTACATATTTTAAACAAACTATAAGTGATGGAAGATAATAACATAATTATAACAGTTGGCTTTAAGGTACAAAGCTATTTACATACACCATCTCATGTAAGTTTGGCAATCCTGTGAGGCAGGCACTATAATCATTATTAAGGTCATTTTACAAATGAGGAAACTCAGGTAGAGAGGTTAAGAGACTTGCCCATGGTCACAGAGATGGATTAGGACTGACACTCCTCTGGAATATGAGTCCTGCACTCTATCCTCTAGGCCAGAGGTAGGGAATCTGCAGCCTTGAAGGCTTCATATAGCTACACGTAGCCTTCTAGGTCCTTGGGTGCAGACTTTTGAGGGAGTCCAAGTTTTACAGAACAAATTCTTTTATTAAAGGGATTTGCTCTGTGAAGTTTGGATTTAGTCAAAGGGCTGCACTTGAGGACTTAGAGGGTAAAGGCCACAGGTTCCCTATACCTGCTCTAGGCCATGAATATTATTTTATTTCTGATCTTTATATTAATTACTTATTGGGGGGAGGGTATTTGAAGTTTTGTATCTATTAAAGTTTATCGGGTCTATAACAAAAATATAAATCTCACATGCACTGTTAAGTCATCATATCTGTTATCTATCACTAAATGATATACACTATTCTTCAGACTTATCTGAGAAAATTAAATTGGGATTGACTCTTCTGCTGATGATAGGAACTTTTTCTCTGGAGATAGGCAGAGGAGAAAAATGAGAGGCTTTCTAAAGGAGGCTGAAAAAGCAGGCAGGCTAGGCTAAAAGGATCCCCAGGAATTTTTGGCTAGAGCCTTCTCCGTGTAGAGGATGACTTCAGGGTACCTGAAATCAATATGGTGGCCTCCATACAAAGCACAGCAAACAGAACCTCTTGGAGGGAATACTAAAGAACACCACCTAACTCCTTTCCATCTATGAGACTCTGTTGTCCCTATTGCCCAAGTCACTTCCTGACTTATAGCAAGTCAGTTACTTGGGTGTACTCAAGTAATCTGAAATAGTGAAGGAGTTGCCACAAACATCTAACTTACAGCTCTCAAATAAGTAAGGGCAGGTAGGTGTTGGAGAGACTAGAAGCCCTAAAGTAGCCAGACGTGTTGGGTCTTTGTGTTTTATTTGTATGTAAGAACTAGCAGCTATAATTACTCCCCCAAGAAAGCCTCTACAACATTAAATGCTCTCAAACTGTTCTTAATGACTATGATGTCTATTCCTGAATCATTTTTCATCATTTTCTGCACCTGTCACAACTTATGTGTCTAAACTTCAACCAGAAGGGCAAGATGCATAAAACACTATCAGGTTGTCCACAATCTCCTAGATGCATACAGAGATATTATATAACATCTCTGAATTCATAAACACAATCCATTTGACTGACGCAAAACCATATGACCTGAAACTCAGTTTTCTTAATCATACTGCTGTCTATCAGTATGCAACTAGAGATGCTAAACTGCTTGTGTTCCAGATGTTTATCAACTAATTATGAGTTTCTGATGAACCACTTATAGTAGTGTACTCGTCTATGTTAATGGGGTTTTTTTTATATTGTTTTTTCCTCCTGCAGGATCCAACAGTGGATTTTCTGCAAGGAGAGACAGAGTGTCTCCAGCGCATTTTAATTAGCTAATTATGCCACAGTCACTGCCAGGTGACACAGGTCTATATGGTGCTGGCCCTGTGGAGCTAACATACTGAAACTGTTTAAACTAACACATTCTACACTGGGTGTGACTTAAGCTTAAAGTTGCCATGACTTTCACCCTGAGTTTGTGTATTATAGAAGGCCAAAACCTGATTATCCACAGTAATAGGGCACATTTTTATGAAGAGCTTGCCAAGCACTTAATTGTATAGTTGTGGAGGAACTAAAGAGGAAACTGGAGTTTCACTGAGGAAATATATTTACTGTGAAACAGGGGTCTCATTTGGGTGTGCGGGGGTGGTTGAGTTTTCACTTCATTCTACTTCTTTGAATGGTACTCCCCTACCTGCCCCTTCCCTTCAGCACTCCCTCTTCCTACTGTGTGTTTCTGCTCTCTCCCGCTCTCTTTCTCTTCCTTCCATCCATTGCTAGGAGCTTTTCTCAAGGCAGGCAGTAGACAGCTTTACTTCTAAGTCTGTGAAGGCTTTCTGGTCATCAGTGGGAGTCATCCAAAATTGTTTGAAAGAAAAAGTGAAAAAGTGAGAAGGATGAAGAAAGAATGAATCATTCCAGTTCCTTTTATTTTCAGCCACTAAGCCCCATTTTCTCCTTGCTTACCTTCTTAAGGAGGCCCTGTTTTGTGATATGGTAAAATTACCAGAAGCTTGAATGAGAAAGAAGAGAATAGCTAATAGAGTTATAATCCACATATATCTAATAACCAGCATATGAATGAATTCTCTAAGCTCTCCTCACTAGAGTTCTTCTCATGTAAATTTACTATATATATTTTCCTTTCCATAACTGTTCTCCTTTTTCTTTCCTTCCTTCCTTTATTCCTTCCTTCCTTCCTTCCTTCCCTCTCTCTTTGTGAGACGGAACATTCTTGCTCGCTTGTATCCAAACACTTAATTCAGTGCCAAGTACACAGCACTTAATAAATGTTTTAAATAAATTATCTATCCATCCATACACCCACTCATTCTTTTCTCTTCTTTCTCATCTTCTATTTGTCCCTTTCCTTTCTGTTTTTCTTTTTGCTTCTGTTTACTGTCCCCTCTCACCTAAAGCAGGCAGCAGAAAAATAGAAGGATTCCAATATTAACCAAGGGAGAAATAATTGGTTTGCAATTATTGAGTGAATGGATAAGTAGACATAAAAGGATAATGTCTCAGTCTAGAAATCAGGAGACTTAGGTTCAAATTTGATTCTTGTTTTCTTGAGTAAGCCTGGACAGGATAGAAGGAAGCTTTTCTCCTCAGCACCCTGGGCCCTGAACAGCCAAAAGAAGAACTGGGAATAATCTGTGAGTGTTTCTGAAGAAAGGTGTCACATAGACCAAAGTTGACATACTACCGATCCCTGGAAAACAGGCTTTCCCAGACAAGTACTGAAATAAAGGCTTCGCTTCCATTGTTTGTTTCCATTTTACAAAGACAGTGATAAAACAAGTTCTCTCCCTGTCCTCAGTCTTGGCTACTTTGATCTTCTGTGTTCTGTGGTTGCATGGAAGTAGAGGAATGCCAACATGATGATGGCCAGCACCAGACAGTTATTATCAAAATGATTTCTTTATGTGACCAGGACCCTGCTTAATATTTTCCAGTTACCAGGTGTTACCCAAATATATGCATGTGGTTTACTGGTTAGTACCTAAGAGGATTTGGGTGGCTCCATTCTTTTCTCTTTCAATAAAACAATAGGATCATTTGAAACATGAAAAGCTTTGAAATGATGAAGGCACCTTATTTGAAGTTTAGGGAAAGGAGAGACCTTGATTCCTAATAGAAATGCAGCTGTTTGTTTTCCCTGAACCAATAGGTTTAAACTGCAGCAGTGGGGGATCTGGGTAAGACATTAGGAATAACTCTTTGAACATGATATAATGCCGAAATGCATGCTAGTAAGTGATGCTGGGAGTCAACTTCTTTGCAGATTAAGGCAGGGCTTTGTGTAGCAGGATTTAAGAAGTTCAGGGTTCTCCTAAGGGCCTCTTAGTGCCTTGGGATCAAAAAATTTTGTGGTATATCTCTAGTTTAGAATAATCTCCATATGGAAGCAAGCTTAGCTGTGGATGTAGCAAGAAGTTACCAAGGAAAATATCATTTCCATATACAACAATATTGTTTTAACGTATTACCAGGGAAGGAGCAAAAAAGAACACTAATTGACTTGCCAAGAAGTACCTATCCTTGACCCTTTACTAGATAAAATGAATATGAGCAAGAATTATACTAATTTTCTGAGTGGCCACTGGGAATTAAGTATCCCAAATACTTGATATACAGACTACATCTGTTTTGGATACAAGCAATCCAACATTTGCATGCTTAAACTTTCATTAGTAAAGTAGAGATAATATTCGCAGACATTCTCCAAGGGATATAGAGATGATAAACTTTTAAAAGTTCATCATTATTGGGACCCTCACTGGTCCTTATAACCATAACATGCTTTAGAGATTTTCCTGTTGCATAAAACACTCTTCTCATAATATACATATGTATATACATATACATATTTGTGTGTTTTTAGTGCTGCTTTGCCTACTAAAATCCTATCCATGTTTCTCTTTGTTAGATAGAAGTGACACTGGTTTCTCAAAGATTTTGTCAGTGAATTGTAAGCTGTGGCATGCCTCAATTTGTCAAATTACAGAGGTTGGGCAATGGCGGTTAGGTTGTGCCAATGTACAGCATGTCTATTGTCCAAGGATCTGCCTAATTAACTCTAAAGGATTTGCCACAAGGTAATGGATTTTTAAGTAAAAGGTTCTTTAATTAATAGTGTCTGCAATCTTTGGCAGTGAAGGAAATAGCTACAAATAGCATAGAAGTATGAAAATGGAAAATATGTATTTTTTTGATTTGATAATGTAATTAATGAAGAAGGCAACAGGGAGAAGAGGTACAAATTGTGGGTCAAGAAACCTAGTTTCTTGTCCTAATTCTGTTATTAGTCAGATTAGCTATTTGACCTTGGACGAGAAAGAAAAACTTCATTTTTCTCATTTACTATGTTTGTACAGAAAGGATCTCTGAGGGTTTTTTCCAGCTTGAAAATCCTATGATTTTATGATTTTAACTCTAGAAATTGCATTAACTCTTTCAGTCCACCAAAAATTAGTCTGTGCAGAAGGCAACAATAGCAGGCCACAAGAAAAATGCTTGTTATGAAATAATCATTCATAAAATGTCTGCATTCAGTGTTGTGGAAATCAGTTTATGGTATTGGCATAATGCTTACTGGCAGATAAGGTCTTGAATTAAAAATATTGTCTCTGGAGCCTCTAATTACTAGATTTCCACGATAGTAATATTGAGCCAGAATCTCCTCAAAGGGAAAAGACTTTCTGAGTAAGTCCCACCTTGTCAATATCCAAAGAGCCTAATTCATAGAGAATACTTTATGCATGGAGAAAATGAGGTTCTTTCCTTTTTTAACGCTGGATTATTAGAATGTAAGCCAGTGATTTCTGGATTTAACTATACATTCAACTAAGCAAAATGTCAATAACATAAGTCATTAATTCCGGGATGCTTTCTGCATCATTAGAAATGTTTCCGGCTTATTAGCCAGAGCCTTGCAACATGCATTTTCCTTAAAGATATCTGATGCCTGTCACAACTAACAAGTAGTAGGAGAATAACATTTTATCTCCATGGCAGGAAGGGCCTCCTCAGCTGTAGAGATCCTTTTGAAATGAAGGAAACAATATCTGTTTTTTGAGGGTAGAATTGGCTTTGGGCATCAGCCCGGCCAAAGTGGGAATTTTTATTTTAACATTAAACACTTTTACTTGAAAACAACTTCAACACATCTACGTTTCTGACTTTTTGGGGAAATACAGGAAAAGACAAATATGGAAAGTTTATGATAATTTGGGCAGAAGCAGATGCCTGGTTAGAAAGGAAGGAAGCCATTTTACTCATTGTCATTTCAAGTTTCAATGTAACAAATTAGGGGCTTACTGTGGTTGAGTCTAGCATCTAAATATAATTAATTCTGGCAGTATTCTTTAAAAGCTCTTAAATATAATTAAAATCTATGATCATAGATTAATAAATAGATTGGAAATCTAGAGGTACTTTGTAGATATAAATATAATTCTTATCTATTGAGTTACTGACATGAGAAAGGATCCTGACACCAACTATGGCTTTTAAAATGAAGTGAAGTAGCATGTATTTGGAGTAATATAAGGTGAGGAATAGGAAAAAAAAATAAACACTTGTCTTTTTATCATACTTGTCTTCTAAAATGACCTTTTATTACCATAGCACCGAAGGGAGAATAGGGAAAGTATGTACTCTCTGGTCTTCTGAGGGGAACTGGAATAAAACACAACTCTGGTTCAGAGAAGAAGAGAAGGAAAGACCTTCATACACCTCCCAAATGTCTCCATTATTGTTCCTGACATTGCCACTGTTCCACTTATTGTGATTCTAAATAGAAAATGACTTCTCTATTTTCTTAAATTCCTTATGTCAACATAGACACCAAGTCCTACTGATTCTCAATTCAGTGTTTCTGGTAGCCATCTTTTCACCATTCCTTTTCTAACCAGGTCCTTATCATCTCATACCTGGATTACAATAGTAGTCTCCTAATTGGTCTTGTCCTTTCCAGTTTCTCTTCTCTCCAATTCACCCAATTGACCTTCCTAAACAGCCAAATAACCTAAAACCTAACCTAGAATTACTTCCCTAAACTATTGCTTTCACTGTCATTCCTTTGCTTGAGAACCTACCTTGTCTCTCCATTAGCTACAGAATATTGATCTTTTAAGGACCTCCATAATTTGACCCCTTTGTCTATCCAACCTCTTAATGCTAAATTATTACAAATGTCTCAATTTGAAGATGATGTTGATTACATTGAATCCTGAAATACTACAACTCCTCTTTGTGAAATCCAATCAGTGACAAAAGCATTGTCATAACTACTCAGAAGGGAATAACAAATTAAATTAAAATCCATATTTCAATACTAGTAAATTAAATCATAAGGGCAATCCATTATCAAGCCATGTAGCTATATATCTATACCTCCACATAATACAACTATCTCTTTCTTTTCTCTCCTTCTCTGTCCTCTATCTCCTCTTTTCTGTTGTCCTTTTCTCCCCCTCCTCTTTCTCCCTCTGTCTCTCTGTTTCTTTCTTTCCATATCTCTCTGTCTCTGCCTGCCTCTGTTTCTCTTATAATAGATTCAAATCTGAAAGAAACCTTAGAGATCATCTGTTCTAACTCCCCCATTTTATAGATGAGGAACTGAGACCAAGAGAGATAGAGTTAGTTGTTCAGGATCACATAGGTAAGTGAAAGAGAAACAACTAGAGTTCAAGTTCTTTGGCACCAAATTAATTGCTCTATTACCTGGACAGATTATTTAGATGGATGATGGGTGGGTTCATAATTGAGTGGGTAGACATCAGACTACATCGCATTTCAGGTACTGTGTGTAACTTTCAACAATACTACTATGCTCTGCCATATATTTTACCAACAGCATTTTGGAAAATAGTGTTTTGGTGTTGCTATATGAAATAGGGTTGTTTGGTGCAAAGGCACAGGGCTTGGAATTAATAGAGATGGAAATACCACATCTAATACTAGTGATGTGACTGCAGGCAAGTCACTCAACTTTGTGAACCTCAATTTCCTCATATGTAAAATGGATATAATAATGCCTCACAGGGATATTGTGAAAATAAGGAAATAATGTGGAAAGTGCATAACAAGCATAGAAACATCAGTTGTTATTATGATGATGTCTGAATCATGAAACACTACAATCCTGAAATAATAATAAATAATAATAAAACTACAGATTACTCAAAAGGAAATGGAAAGAGAGGTGCAGGTGGAGGGAGGGTGCCACATTGGACTAATGATGATTTATTTATGAGAAGTGGTCTAAAAGGTATCATATCAAGGATACACATGATCAAAAACAATATTAGGTTTGAAATCAGGAAGACTCATCTTCCTGAGTTCAAATCTGGTCTCAGACACTAAGTATGTGAGTCTGAACAAGTCATTTAACTCTGTTTGCTCCAGTTTCCTCATCTGTAAAATTAGCCAGAGAGGAAATGGCAAACCACTCCAGTATCTTTGCCAAGAAAACTCCAAATGGGGTCATGAAGAGTCGGACACCACTAAACAACAATCACAAACAGAGAAGTAAAGATAACAAATAGACAGCCCAAGGGCTACCTTGCTATCCACCAAAGATACAAGAACCTGCGATTTGGTCAGCATGGAAACTCCCTTCACTGTGGCAGATCACAGCCCTACAACCATGTACAGTTTGAGAGAATTGTCAGAACAACTTGCCCAGGACCACATAACACATGTCAGAGACATTATTTGAACATAGGTTTTCCTGACTCCAAGCCCATCATTCTCTTTGCTATCTCATGTTTTCTCTCCCTGTAATTCAATAAGGAACAGAAGAAGGCCTTTGGGACGTTGGGTGGATACAAGATGAAGACACTGGTGGAAAGATGAATAAGAATCATAAAGAATGAAGTAGATTATAATTTACATTGGTGGCAGGAGTACCAAAAATGACAAGATCAGAGATCCATCCATGTACCTATACAATCTCAATTCTCCCACTCTTTCTCAACACCAATCCTGTCAGACTAGATTCCTTACCATTCCCCAATATGCTATGTCCTTTCCCCCTCTCCACCTTTCCTTATGAAGATGCTCATACCTGTGATGTTTTCTCCTTTCCTCTCAATCTAATCAGATCCAAATCATTTTATAATTTCTGAACTCAGATTCTCCTTATTGGTAAAGTCTTCTTTGGTTAGTTATGCCATGCCCTGATATCTCTCCCTTCTCTGGATGCTTTTGGTGCTGCTGATCTGCCCAACCCAAAGAGGCAGTTCTCTATGTTATTGTTCTTTAATTGCTTTATGTTGCTCTCATTATAATTGTCCAAGTCATCATCATTATCATCATCAGTTACTGAGCAACTGCTATATTTGTATCTTGTCTAGCCTATTAGATCATAAGCATTTTAAATTCAGTGATTGTATGCTGGACTTCCCTTGTATCTTCCTCAAAGGGCAGACATAGAAGATAGCAGCCTAGGCTATAACACATAGAGGAGGTCAGTGTTGTTGTTCAGTCATTTCAGTCATGTCCAACTCTTCATGACCCCATCTGAGATTTTCTTGGCAAAGATACTAGAGTGGTTTGCCATTTCCTTCTGCAGCACATTTTACATATGAGGAAACTGAGGCAAACTGACTTGCCCAGGGTCATACAGGTAGTGTCTGGGGCCAGATTTGAGGGGAGGTCAATGGGGACACTTAATAAATGCATGAATTGTTACTACTAGAAAATATAGATCTCACTGCTATGTGAATATTTATTTTGTGATAAGTGAAGTTGAATGTGTTATAATAAGAGTCTCAAAATTCCTGGAATAAAATAACCTGGGAGTGCAAAGACAGATTAAAGTGAGTCCATAAATCTTAATGGGGAAAAAATTCCGTGTTTTGTTTCCACTAACCTTTGATTTCCTTTCTAATCTTATGCATTTTGTTTTATGCTTTCAAAAACATTGTTCTGAGAAGGGTTCCATGGGTTTCAGTAGAATGTCAAAGGGGTAAGTCCACGATCCAAAAAAACTTAAGAGCTCTTATGCTAGAGGATGATCAGAAACCTCCATATGTACTTAATCAAGTTATCACACAAATGTTCTTTATCAATCAAAGGCTGCCCAATACAAATGAGACTGGGTGCAACTATACCCAAGTAGAAGTAACTCTGATTGTCTTGTGCGGTTACTATGTACCTCTAGATGGAAATAAACACTGTTTTACAGAAGGAAGATTATATTAATGGACTCAGTGGGGGAGGGGGTGATTTCAATTTTCAAACCTTGCCTACAACGTCTTATTTTGTTCATGGTGTAGAGTTTTTAAAAGGGTGTTAGGAAGATCTGGCTTCAAATCTCACCTCTAGTATGCATAACCCATGTAATCATGCACAAGACATTTTATCTTTCTGCATTTCAGTTTCCTCATCTATAAAATGGGGATGTTAATATCTATAGTATCTTCCTCACAGAGTTGTTTGTGAGGCTAAAATGAGGTGATATATGTAAAGCGCTTTGAAAACTTCCTAAGAGTACTATATACATGCCAGCATTTTATTGGCAGTGGTGCTTTTGCTCCTGCTGCTGCTGCTATGTTAGGCTGTTATTAAATACTTTATTTGTTTTGGTCCTTCATTTATAATCCACATCTTTATGCTCCCTCTTATCCCTACTATATCCTAGTCTACGCAGGATTTCCAGATGAAATATCTCAAGTGCTGATCTCTTTCCTCCTTTACAGAAACTACCATCCTGTGGTGGGTACTCTAAGAGACCTTCTGTGCCTTCATTTTATCCACCAGTGCAATGCTGATAAGACATAAATCACTCCTAATGGTTTACTGAGTGACCTTTATAAATTAAGCCATTTCAAATTTATTAGATGCTTTCTGGAAACATTACATTATCTCAAAAGAATGGCTTCAAATGGTGATAATTCCTGGTACTATGGCAGATCAGTAGGGAAAACATTTTGAGGAGACAAAGTTATTTTCTAAGCCTTTCAAATTATAAACAGCCCATTTACTTGCATGCCAAGTTGACCCTGAATATACTTAGAATGTTCTGATTATACAGTGAAAACTTTTCCTTTTCACTGATCAGAATTCAAATATAGTTAAATTCAGTTCTCTGAAAATTGATTAGTATTATGCCTCTGAATTGAGTACAATTGCATTGCTTTCAGACATTAAGCAATGTGGTATATTGGAACTGATATTCATCCGGTCTGCCTACACTCCAGAAAAGTAAATTCCCACCCCCGCTTCCCCCAAAAAAGACAACTAGAGGTACAGAGTCTTTATTAATTGACAGAAAATACAATCCCATACTGGACACTGAGTCAAAGGACCTGGATTACTTTCTTGACTCTGCTACTGACTGGCTGTGTTACTCTGGGCAAATCACTTGATTCCTGGCCTCAGTTTCCTCCTCAGTAAAATGAAAGGAACTAAACTAGACAAATCTTCATGTCCCTTCCAGTTTTAAATACTATATTCTTATGAGATCTTATGGAAACACACTCCCTGTCCAAATGTAATCTCTGACACTCAAATGCAGCTTTCTCTGCCTACGAGATAGAAATATAGCAGTTGGCAGAAATTTGAGAATCATGTGAAGGTTCTTGTATAGAAAGAATTTGCAACTAGCCTGATAGAATGAGCCCATTTCCATGAATTAAAAAAAAATAAAAAGTGATGACTATCATTCCTTTCCATCTGCTCCCGATGACTCAAATGCAATGTTGTTTTCATTCCTCTGCATGTGCGAATCAGGAATCCAGTCCAACATTTCACTCAAATTTCTCTATGTTAACTCTTTGTTTCCTGGGAGTGGGCTTCCACCTGGACCAAAGTTCTGTCTGCGCCTGCCTTGCATACTAGGTCCCTTTAGTGCTAATGTGCCCTATAAATCTCATTAATCTCTTCTTTTATCACAAATGAGGAATGCCAGTTTTATAGGGAGGAGATGAATGGATAAGATCTCCCTACTTGCAGTTTCCCAGCAATTAATAATAAGCAAATTGCTTTCTGTCAAGTACCTGCTGAGTGGCAGGGTGATAAATGAGGGATCTGGATGGTATGTGGCAAAGGAACAGAGACCAAAATATCATTTGAGAACAGTCATCTCCTATCAAGCTTGTGTGCCTTGAGATCATGTTTTAACATGAGAGAGAAATGTAAGAAAAGAGGAAAGCGGGTACTGTAAACTATACTACAAGTGCCAAGGAGCCAAGGCAGTCAAACACTGGCATGTGGGCAGCCGTGTCAGAAAGGATCCTTCCTATTTATCTCAATGAATGAGGCAGAATCTAGGGTCCAGAAGGATAGTAATGATAGCACACATTCATTTAGTATTTCAAAGTTAGCAAGGCACTTTATAAGTGTTGTCTCATGTGACCATCACAAGAACCTTATGGAGTAAGTGCCAACATTATCCCCATTTTACAGATGAGGAAATTAACATTGATATATATGAAGTGCTTTGAAAAAAACAAAAAAAAATTAATTAAAAAAAAATTTTTTTTAAAGAAGTGCTTTGCCTAAGGTCACACAGCTACTTGTCTAAAGCAACATTTGAACTCGAGTTTTTCCAATTTGAAATCCATGCTCTAACCATTTTGCATACATCTTCACAGAATTATAAATTTAAATCTGAAAGAGACTTCAGAGATCATCTAGTTCACCCAGCTTTATTTAACTGAGGAAGAAACAGACTCAGAGGGACTTTTTTTTTTAATTGCTCAAGGCAATACAGATGAGGAGTGGAATCAGAATGAAAACCCAAGCCCTCTGGCTGCAAATCACCAGGTCATTTATACATCAATAACTGAAGGGTATGTGACAGTGGTGAAGGAGTTCCCAATAGTCATGAAGATTGAAATGCTCTTTAACTTAGTTGATAAATTTTGTGTCCCTGTCTGAGGTTAAGTGAATCAACCAGGGAAACACTAATAAGTTAATAAGTATCAGGCACAGATTTGATCCCAAGATCTCCTGAAACCAAGTCTCACACTTTATTTGCTATACTGCATTGCCTATTTTATGCCATTTTTGAATATGACAAATTTCAAAATTCAGAGATTTAGGTTATTCTTTCATCCAGAGAAAATGGCTAAGTAGAAGGTAAAAAGTATTAAGAATATTTCTATTTTACCCCTTCCTTCCTTCATCTTTTTTTTTCTTTCCTTCCTTCCTTCTTTCCTTCTTTCCTTCTTTCCTTCCTTCCTTCCTTCCTTCCTTCCTTCCTCTCTCTCTCTCTCTCTCTCTCTCTCTCTCTCTCTCTCTTCTCTTTCCCCTTTAAATCAGGAGTCATGTAGCCCAAATGAAGCTCCCAATAAAAAGCCTTCTAAAAATCCAGAACTTCCCTAAACATTTTATCAGAAATCCCAACATTAAGCTATTAAATGTAGCAGACAGCATGTTCCCATATCCCAAACAATTTCTTTCTCTGAATATTTTCCTTTAGTCACTTAAGAGATAGGGGATTTATTACTTATTGAAACTCCAGGCTGGAACTTTATAACATTGTAGTTACGAGTAAGTTCCATCTCACCCCCCCCCACCCCCAACCATGGCAGAGAAATTAGAAATTGATATATTTTGATATAATGTATATATTTAGGAAGATTGCTTTTTAATTTTATTTTCTTTTTTGTACATCTACTTATCAGAAAGGGATGCTAGTACAGAGAAAGCCAGATATCTGTGACATTGCTACTTAAGCTAACACTTAAAAACTAGAGGCTTTGAGTTCTACCACCAGCTTTCTCTTTTTACCGCCAGCCTAGAGAAGGGAAGTGACTTACTCAAGGTAATAGCTATTTTAAATAGTAGAGCTAGGATTTAAATCCACACTCAATCCAGTGTCCCATGTATTAGACAACTATTTTTGTGTGTGTGATTTGCATCTCAGGGATGAACCTTTCTCAATAAACATTAGATTCTGTGCTAAGTGCCAAGAATACTAACGCTGAATCAGTCCCTACCTCCAAGAAGCATGCAAGCTATCTTGGAGAAACAACATAAATACATATAAAAAAAAGAAGCAGTATATACAAAATAATTTTGAGAGGAAGGGTATGGGCTTAATACAAAGGGTAGTGCTAACAATAGAAAAGAGGTTCCAGAGTATAGAACAGGCAGAGAAGGAAGAGTGGGATAGAGACACTGGAGAGATGGAATTGACATGAAGAGGTGTGAGGAAGCCTAAAGAGATAGTATGAACATTTACACTTCAGAAACTGGTTAATGCTACAAATCATGGCTTGATTATTGTTTTGTGTCTAAATTTAAGAAAACGATGGGAAAATGTTATGTATTAAGATTAAATATGGAAGTTTGTCATGCATACTTTCATTCTGGGGGGGAGCCAATTATTAAACATTTACTATCACTCCACATTTCAATTGGAGGAGTGGAGGAAAAGAATGTTGTGTGTGTGTGTGTGTGTGTATGTGTGTGTGTGTGTCCAGAAATGACAGGGTTATGAAAATAAAAAGCAACAGGAAAAGTTATTTTTACAAAGTCCCTTGATAATTTTAAATGGTTATGATTATGCTTGAAGATGCTCAGGTAAATTGCTCTTCCAATATTCACAAGAGCACCTTAAATGTTTTCACACCTGTCATATGCCTATGTCAAGAATTCTATTATTGCCTATTTGTTCAGCGTTGATCTGGAAAGTATTCCTACTTCATTACTCTCATCCCATTTGGGATTTAATTCAACAGTGGAAGTCTTTCCAACACGTCTAATCCTCTGACATGTCTCAGACAAGTTATCTCCTTTCTTGTACCTCTTACAGTTCAAATGTGCTTGGAACACTAATGGGAACCTATGTGTCAAGTGTCATTGGGCAGAACATGGAGGGGCATACTGTATCTCCTTCCTTTAAAGAGGCTTTTTATCTCAGTCCTTCATAGAGAAGAGTTACAGTAGGGGTTAAATTTCTGCTTCTTGTGTAAGAATGGAAAATGCACATGCAGAGACAGCTCATTGTTGTACACAGTTAGGCATTTTGAAGCCAAGTCATGACATTTCCCAATCCAAAATAAAATACACTTTACATGTCCTACTTGCTTAAGGCAGAGCCTATAGATTTAATTACAGTTGTAGTTGGGGTTCAGTGAGCACCCCAGGAGAGCAGTATAAGTATAAGCACATTTAGAAGAAATGTAAGCAAGAAAGTTTAATTTTGATATTTGAAAACGCTTAAACAGAGTCACCGATCTAGGTAAGTAATTTGTAAGCAAAAATAATTATCTAAGATCTGTCTGTGTTCTATTACTATTACCTTCCAAAGCTTGAGAAGTATGGGAGGATGACAGCTGTATCCAGGCCCACTTAAAACTGTCATCATGTAGCCCAATAGTCAACCACTTTGTACTTGGAAGAACAGAGGGAAGACGAGAATAGAGATAGAGGAAGAGGAGACAGGGAGAAGACAGAAGGACTGGTTTGTTATCCACTCAGTAGTTAAGGATCAAGATTGAAACCTTCAAAAAAAAGAGCTGGAATCCTACTCTCCTTGATGTAAGAACTGCATAATTATATATAGAGCCAAAACAAAGTGGAGTGATTGGAGCTTTTTCCCAGGGTACCAAAATTTGGAGTGGGTTCTGATTGCATTTTCAGTCCTGTCATAGCATAGAAACCACTGAGGTTAGCATCTACATGAAATTAGCAAAAATATTTACCTAAAATAGGAATGTTAAGGCAGATACTGACTTCCATCTTTGCCCCTTGGCAATGATTTTCCTAGCAGTGGCCTTGTGATGTCCCAGAATACTGTCACCACACATTGTCTCATACCCCACACCGAAACTGTGAGCTTATTTCATGTTTCTTGCCCTAGGTGCAAAAACGTCTTATTATACCTTTGCATAACCATTTATTGTTTTCATTACTATCATGAACTGCAATGACCCTTGAAATTAGGTCCTTCAAAGATGATAGACAGTCCCTGTCTGGAAACCTATTTTGGTGGGAGGAAGCCCTTGAGTAGAAAACAACTGGGGTCAAATCAGTTCATGAAAATGACTTAGATCTTCTTAGGACTGACTGAAGTAAACTACAATAATCCTATAACCATAGTAATCCTAATAGCTCACATATTTATAGGAACATTAGCATGTTAAAGTGTACAAAGTACTTTTTTGCACAACAGCCCAGAGGGGAGGAAATTGAATGTTAGAGTAGTGAAATAACTGGTCTAAGGTCATACTGACAGCCTTGTTCAGGTTCTGTCCCCTGCCCTCCCCACCCCACCTCCACCATTTTCTTTTGTCACGCTTCAGTCTTCCCTGACTATACCTTAGGCCTATTAGAGTCACCTGGAGGCTACCTGTGAACTCAAGGCCTATGTGTAACTCTGATGAGCTTAATTTAAGGAAGAGTTAGAGGATATTGAAACATAAAAGAATAAAACAAAAGGGAAGGTCAAGTAAGTGAAAGGTTTGAAGAGAAAAGATACAAACACATGTTGAGGGTAAGTAAAAACTGGGCAGGTCAGTGCCAGGTAAGAGACTGCTGAAATTATTTAAGAATTCAGGATGATCTTAAACTGGGTTTCTTGGGTCTTCCGCCCAAGGTACAGTTTTGACCAGAAACCAGGGAGTTCTACATGAAGCATAGTACTAAAGTATCATCTAGAGGAATGTGTGTGTGTGTGTGTGTGTGTGTGTGTGTGTGTGTGTGTGTGTGTGTGTGTGTGTGTGTTAAGGGGCTAATCAGCCTGGGAAGGAAGAAAAATATGAAAATATACAATAACAAAAATCATCTTGTTAAGCTATGTCAAGCTGATTCAAGTAATATGTTTTTAAAATTTGATTTAACTTATGTGTGTGTGTGTGTGTGTGTGTGTGTGTGTGTACACACACACATATGAAGTGTCTACTCTTGGCAGAGCACTAAGCATTAAGAAGAATACAAAATATTAATGAGATATGGCCTCCCCTTTCATAGAATTTAGCAGGAGGATCCTATGCAACGCACCTGCTAGGCACTTAATAAAGTTTTAAATAAATGAAATAAACATAACTAAAATGCAAAATAAAAAGGAAGTACAATTCAATGGTTTTGGGGGGGACCAAGGAAGGAGAGAGTAAATCATGGAATGCTTCCTAGATTACAACTCATCTACTTGTTTGTAATTTGTATATATGGAGAAAACTTGGTTTTAAAATAAGAATATGTTTCCTGGAATTCAAATTCTCCCACTTTACTAGATATGGACAAGTTACACCATCCTGTGTGATACTGGGTAAATTATTTCACCTGCCAGTCCTGCACTTTAAAATTGAAATAATGGCATGTGCATTACTTAACCCAAAAGATTGTTTCATAGAAAGCATTTTGCCATTGACACAGCGTTATAACAACATGATATATGTATATATTATGCACACGCATTTGTTGTTCAGTTATTTGCCATGTCTGACTCTTTGTGACCCCATCTGGAGTTTTCTTAGCAAAGATACTGGAATGGGTTGTCATTTCCTTCTCCAGTTCATTTTATACATGAGGCATTTTACTGAGCAAATGGGGTTAAATGACTTGTCCAGGATCACACAGCTAGTAAGTGTTTGAGGCTGGTTTGAACTCAGGTCTTCCTTAGTCGAAGCTTGATACTCTGTCCACTACACCAATGTATGTTGTGTGTACATATATACATATGCATATATGTAAATATGTGTGCAAGGATATTCATACTATCTCCAGGTGTGTGTGTTGGTTTTAAATTTAATTGGCATTATCAACATTTTCTCTATTACTTTCTTAAGTCTAGACAATCAACAAAACAATAAATCAGGCCATAGCGTGTCCGGATTTCCAAAGTGTAACTGCACTGAAAATGTAATATTTGGTTCTTGGGAGCCAGAGTGAGCCAGCTCTAGTATACCACTGTTATTTCTTTTCTTTCTTGATTTTTCACAATTTAGAGATTGATAGAGGGTTTCCATTTTAGAAAACATACATTAATTTTAAAATAATCACGTCTTTCTTTTCTAGGCTCCTCTCTTTCCTCCTTCTATTCCAGAAGTTCCCAAAGTGGGTGATACCAACCCTGGGGGCCACTGGAATGATGGGAGGGGTGGCCAGTAGTAGCCTCAGGTGCAATTGGAAGGCATTGAATAAAAATAAGGGGGTGTGAAAGCATAAGGAAAGACGAGAAGACAAGAAAATGTTGAAAAACTATTTGTACATGCTTCATCTGTTGCATAACAGAGTTACAGTTGTAGTGAATACATTATTTTCCAAATAAACCCACAAAATGCAAGGAAAAGTGTCATGTAAAGAATGGTACTTGAATTGCTTTGCACTTTTTTTTTCCTAATTCTCAAAGGGACTAGTCATACCCCCTCCCCCATTGTTGCATATGTTTGTTCAAGATGGCTCTATTCATGAGAGAAGGCAAGTTCCAGGCTAATCCTGAAAGAAGCAGGGCCATTACTAGGAAGCTTTCAGACAATTTAACAATTCAGTTTTCCCTCTCTTCATCTTTCATCCCTGAATATTAACTCTGGATCAGCAGTCACTTCTTACATGGTTGACCAACTACTTACTTAAGGAGGTAATTATAGAAATGCTTCTGTGTTTTCCCCCTACACCCCATCCCATTTCATATGAAAAAGGCAATAATTGTTGAATGGCATATGAATGGTATCCACCATATTGGTAAATTCCTAGACAGCATGATGTAGCAGATCCAGGGTTCAGCTTGGAGTCAAGAAGACCTCAATTTGGGGCAGCTAGGTGGCACAGTGAATAGAGCACATGCCTTGGATTCAGGAGGACTTGAGTTCAAGTCTGACTTCAGACACTTAACACTTATTACCCATGTGACCTTGGGCAAGTCACTTAACCCCAATTGCCCTGCCCTCCCCCCTTCAAAAAAAAAAGACCTGAATTCAAAGCCTGAATTTAATATTTACTTGCTATGTGGCCATGGGGATGTAATAATAATGGGAATTTGAAGAACTTCCCTGCCCCTTAACAGGCCAAATGTAATCACATGGAGTCTGTGGTGGGAGGAGTTTGCTGAACAGGTGGAGCAGAGCTCAGAGGAAGCTAGGAGTCAGAGCAGTTAGATGGAGGGAGGAGAGAAGATGCAGGCAAGGAGACAGCTAGACTTGTCAGTGTTTGTTTGCGGGGAGGTGTAGCAACAAGCACCCTAGCGTACCCAGGATGGCTGCTAGCACAGGTTCTTTGATCTGTTTTTCTAAAGGAAAGCAACTCAAAATGGGTCAACAATCTTACTTTAACCAATTAAACATATATCATTTACCTAGTTCAGGGGAAAAAGTCAGCACCCTGAACTTCAGAGAATACAAAGAGAAGTTACAAGCAAACAGAGAAACAGATCGGCAGATGGGCTTCCAGCCGTCTGACCATTATATCCATACCTAGTCAGTTACCAGAGAGGGAAGCATCAACATCTGGATTTTTCAAAGCTGGGGGGCTCAATGGCTTCCCAGAGTCTTGTCTGGCCAAATCACACAACTCTTTCCAAAGTGAGCCCTCAAAGCAAAAAACTCCCATCAGGGTATATATAGCCTTCTCCTGGATTGGAGAATATCACAACCCTCTTGACCCACTGCCTAATCACAAAGTAATAAGGCATGGGTATTCCTGAAGAACAAGCCTCCTGCCATAGGCTCCATGTGACCACATTCAGCCTATTAGAGGGCAGAGTATACTTTCAAATCAGGGAAGATTCTCAGAGCCACTTAAGCCTATCAAAGGACCTAGGGGCAGGGAAGATCTTCAGATTCCCATAACAGGAGGCTAAAGGATGGTATGACTCCTGCTGTGTTATGGTGTATTAACTCCTTTGTTGCTATGATATATTTGGTTTTCTGGTGTTGGGATTTGACATTCTGGTGTCTGAATAAATATTTTGCTTCTGTCTTCTGTATGGAGAGTCTGTTACATTTTGCAATTCAGAATTATGTCAGCATATTCATAGTCCCTGCCAATGCTGTGAATATTGTGTTGGTGCTACAGGGGAAAGCAATCACTAAGAATTTATTAAGCACTTACTTAGTGCCTACTCTCAGCTACATGCTAGGAATACAAAGAAAAAAGTGAAATTGTTCCTTAATCAATAGCCTTAAATCCTGTAGGGGAGACAACATGTACAAACGAGTGTAAATACAAGATAGATGTGAAGCAATTGTGGAGGGAGTTGACAGTCTCTTTGAGGATTAGGAAAAGGAAAAGTGTCATAAAGAGAGTGGTACTTGAGTTGTTTTGAAAGAGAGTAGGAATTTTAAGAGGTACAGGTAAGGATGGAGAACATACCATTCCAGGCATGGGGACAGCCAGTGCAAAGGCAAGAAGATAGGAAAGGGGAATAGGAAAGTTGCATGAGGAATTATAAAAATGTCAGTCATTTAGCCTCTCCCTACCCCAGTTTCTTCATCTTTAAAATGGGAATAGGACATAGTGTTGTTATAAGGTTCAAAGACATAATATATGCAAAGTGCTTTGTAATCTTTAAAAAATAAAAAAGCAAATCATCATTGGGCAGGGAATCACCTTCATTTAAAATTTTTTTTTCAATTCAGTTAAAAAAAGACCTGGATTCCTCTGTGGGTGAGGTAGAGGTATGTGCTTTGAAGTTATAGATTTCAGAAAGATGACAGGGTAAAATGGGATTGGAAAATTAATAGGAATGGCCTTTCCCCCACCCACATCCTGCACTGTTTAACATGACTTTAAGATAAGCTCTATAATATTTTGATTTTTGTGAAATAGGGCTTTTTAGATTGTCTTCCAGGAAAAAAAAATATTCTGAAGGGGAAGGAATGTGAAAAAACTATTTTGTGATGCTAAGGGAACAAGCCCCATGTTACAGCATCATGTGCTGTTTAGGGTTTTAAGTTAGAAGAGATCATAGTTCATGAACATTTATTGAGTAATTAAATGTTGTTTCAAGACTGTTTTGATTACGCTCAGTAGAGTTACTATTATTCCTCTATATGACCTCTGGATTTTCACTAGAGATGGGTTCTTTGAGGTCAAAACAGTTTTCATAGTTATAGTAAGATGTTTTAATTTCTAACATAGTAAATTTCAGTAGATATAACCCACATAAACAAAAGCTCTTTGGAGTCCTCAATAATTTTTATGACTATAAAGGGGTCTTGAGACCAAAAAATTTGAAAACCACTGCTCTAGAGACACCAATGCCCACATCAACCTGGGAAGTGGACTACCCTGGTTAGAACCTGATTCAGGAGGTTTTTCTATGGTGAAACTGTCAGGTTGTGACAGAGCTTGACCCAGTGAAAGCATCAGTCACAAAAGCAATCTGCCAGGTTGTTGATGGAACAGGATTGTGTACTGAGGGAGGGACCAAGTCCAGTAACTCCCCAGACTTTATGAATGAAAACTAGGAGCCTCACCTCTCTACTTCTCAAGCCCTGCCTAACTGTGTTTATGTGATAACTAAGCACCACGGCTATAGGATCTTAAGTTTTGAAGTCTCATGAGATTTCAATTAGAGGTAAACTGCCTTCAAATTTAGTTTTTGATGGGCCTAGGGCTACATTTCCCTTAGTCTTCATCTTTCAATAAAACTACGTGCTCTTGTCAAGAGAAGAGAGCTATTTCTTAGTACAGATGTGTTTTGGATCTAGTCAGCTGGTTAGGTATTCAGGAACTCCCCCCTACTCCCTTTTTTCCCCCTGGCCAGTAAGCATCCATCCTGGAGAGCAGATTGCAGATAAAACACTGGGTTCATTTACAAGTCTGTGGCTGACTTCTGTGATGACAGCAACATATTTGCAGCCAGGTGAACTCTGTATATTGTCTTCTAAATTCTTCCCTTACACCTCCTTGCTGTTACCTTAAAGAGGCAGATAACAGCAAAGCACAGATTTGGCTATTTTATGTGACTTTTCCAGCAATCCTTGATACTGTGGATTCCTAATGCTAAATCTGACATTGTGCTTCATTTCTAATCTCAGTAAAAATTTAAGTAATATTTATGTGGTATTTTAAGTCTTTAAAAGCCCTTTGCACCCATTTATCTCATTGGAGCCTCACAACAATCCAATGGGATTAGTAGCATCATTATCCTGTTTTACAAATGAGGGAACTGAGGCTCAAACAAATTAGAAGACTTGATCAATCACGTAGCTAGTAATTTTTAAAGGTGAAGTTTGAAAAAAAAAAAAGAGAGGGAGTTTGAAACCAGCTCTCCCTGATTCCAAGGCCAGCATTCAATCCATTATGTCTCACTGGCACTCAAGAAAGGGAAAAAAAAAAGCTTGTTTTCATGAGCAGTTAATACAGTCACATTCTCCTGAGAAATGGAATCACTAGAAAGAATTTCATCACTGAGTTATGCTAATTATGGCCTTAGGTCATTAGATCAGTACAGTGAACTCAATAAATCAATGCTGATAAACTGTTATTTAGCTGTTTCAATAAATAATGCATAATTATAAAGAAATGTACAATAAGGGTTATCTTCATGTAATATCACAGCCACAGGACTATTCACAGGAAGCACCTGATTTCCATAATGTTGAATTGATTCAGAAGAAAAAAAGAATATATTCCACGTGATGAATCAATGACATCACCCTACAAGTAGTAGGGCTGACATACGAATCCTCTCTCATGAAGAATGGATATATTAATGGTGGGAGTTTTTTTTAGTGGGAGGTGGGAGGGAAGCAGGCATCTGGATTTGTGTAATTTAATGAGTGAGAAACTCCCAATGCAGTAACTCCCTCTGCTGAAGCAGATCAGTAACTTGTCCACAATTTATAGTTTAAGTGAGTTGCCTCAGGCAAGAAGAGATTAAATAATTAGTCCTTGATCATACAATCATATCAGAGGCAGGACTTCAACCCAGGTCTTTCTGACTCTAAGGCTAGCCCTGTGTCTACTATACTGCATTGTTTCTGACTCTAGAGTGAATATGTTAATGGTAGCAAATGTGAGTGCTTAAAAAAAAAGTGCTGTTAAAATGTTGCTTTTGAATCACTGTCATTTTTCTGTCAAATTCTCCCCAAATGAACTCAATCTTGGGTACTGCAGCTCTTCTGATTTCACATAATGGAGGGTTAGTGGAAAGGTCACTGGATCTAGAGACACAAAGCCCTCCCCTGGCTTCCTTCTCTCTGGAATGCACTTCCTCCTCAAGTTTTACACTATAATCTCTAGCTTCCTTCAATGCACAGTTCAAGTACCACACCCCTCAGGAAGCCAGCGCCCTCTTCCCCAAATACTTTCTATAGATTTTGTATTTGAGTTTTTATGTGCAATCTACGTCTTCTCATTACAATATAAGCTCCAAAAGAGAGGGAGCATTTCATTTGTGTCTGTAGCACTAGCACTTAGCAAAGGATCTGATACATTATAGATGCTTAACTAGTACTTGCTGAATAAATAAATGAAACAAATCACTTCTGGCTTCAAAACTTAAAAATTGGTTGACTCTGGCACATTTCTTAACCTCAGTTTCTTCATTTATGAAAGAAAGATAATAAAACTTTCCCTGCCTTGTCAGGGTGGTATGAAGAAGACATTTTGTAAAACTGGTAACACATTAGAAATGTGAGTTATGACTTTAACTACCCCTCCTTCTCTCTATCTGTCTGTCTGTCTCTTTCTTTCTCTCTCTCTCTCTGTCTCTCTCCCTCTCAGTCTTTGTCTCCTCCTTCCCTCTCCTTCCTCTCTACCTCTCTTCTCCCTCTCTCCCTCTCTCCTCTCTGTCTCTGTCTCTGTCTCTCTCTGTCTCTCTCTCTCTGTCTCTCTCTCTCTGTCTCTCTCTCTCTGTCTGTCTGTCTCTCTCTCTCTCTCTCTCTCCCTCTGTCCCCCTGTCTCTGTCTCTCTCTGTCTCTCTGTCTCTGTCTCTCTCTGTCTCTCTGTCTCTGTCTCTCTCTGTCTCTCTGTCTCTGTCTCTCTTCTATCATTCTCTTTTCTGAAGGTATACATTACAAACATTTGGCAATAATTAGGTATTAATGTCACACTATATGTTGCACTTTGGGGTTTTAGGCCCAGGAACAAATCTCATCATTCAGAGCAGAGGAAGTCTTAAATGGATGGTGAACTAGTGAACTGAGCAAAGGACTTAAAATCAGACCTAAGTCCAAATCCTGCCTCAGAAATTTACTAGCTGTGTGATCCTGTACCATTACTTTGACCTCTTTACGCCCCATTTTTCCTCATCTATACAATGGAGATAATATTGGCATCCACTTCAAAGAGGTGTAAGGATGCTATCAAAGTGTCGTCATCGTTGTTGTTATTGTTATTATTATTAGACAGGGAGCTCGATCTAGATCTGCTCTCATGTGGGTCCCGGATTCCCTCTAGGTCTGGGAGCAGTTTCCTCATATGCTCCTTTGACATCTATTCCTCAGTAAATAACCTGTATCAATCATTCCTTTTACAAACCAGACTATTTTTCCTTTATGAGAAGGTTCCTGGTATGATCCCAGCTGAAATCCTATACCTTGTAATTTATTTTACTAAGAAGGGAAACCTCAGAAATTGGGACATATTCCTTATGGGAACGTCTTTAACTTCTCTGTCTCCCACATGTGAAACTTCTTCCTCTCTTTGTCTAAAGATTGGAAACTGAATGTTTCCATGCCTTCAAGCATGTAAATGTTGATTCATATATCTATTTCTTTAGTATTTAATTTCCCCCCAGTTACATGTACACAACAATTTTTAAAATTTGTTTTTAAAACTCTGAGTTCTGAATTCTCTCCCTCCCTCCCCACCTTCCCTTATTGAGAAGGCAAGCAATTCCATATAGATTGTACAAGTCTAGTCATGCAAAACATATCCATAATAGTCATGTTGTGAAAGAAAACAGACAAAAAAAGCTCAAGAAAAATAAAGTTAAAAAAAAAAGTATGCTGCAATCTGTATTCAGACACCAGCAGTTCTTTCTCTGGGGATGGATAGCATTTTTCATCCTAAGTCCTTCAGAGCTACCATGGATCATTGTGTTGCTGAGAATAGTTAAGTCATTCACAGCTGACCATCTTACAATATTGCTGTTACTCTGTACCCAGTATACATTTCACTTTGTATCAGCCCATGAAAGTCTTTCTAGAGTTTTCTGAGAACATCCTGCTCATCATTTCTTAAAGCACAATAGTATTCCATCAAAATTACATACTGCAACTTGTTCAGTCATTCCCCAATTGATAGGAATCCCTTTAATTTCTAATTCTTTACTTCCAGAAAAGAGCTGCTATAAATATTTTTGTACATATAGGTCCTTTTCCTTTTTTTTTTTCCAATCTCTTTTGGGATACAGATAGTGATATTGCTATGGCAAAGGGTGTGCATGGTTTTATAGCCCTTTGGCAATAGTTCCAAATTGCTCTATGGAATGATCGAAATAGTTCACACCTCTGCCAGCAATGCATTCATGGTTCATTTTTCCCACATCCCCTCCAACATTTGTCATTTACCTTTTTGGTCCTATTAGCCAATCTAATAGGTATGAGGTAGTACCACAAAATTGTTTTAATTGGCATTTCTCCAAAACAATAGTGAGTTAAAATATTTTTTCATATGACTATAGATAACTTTCATTACTTTTTCTGAAAACTCATTATATCTTTTGATCACTTATCAATTGGGGAATGGCTCTTATTTTTATAAATTTGACACAGTTCTCTATATGTTAGAGAAATGATTCCTTTATCAGAGAAAATTGCTTCAAAAATTTTTTTCTCAGTAATTATTGCTAACTGTATTTCCCTCCATCCTATTCTTCCTACCCCCATATATTCCATTCTCTCTCTCCTTTCATCTTATTCTTCCTCAAAAGTCTTTTGCTTCTAACTGCCCCATCCTCCAATTTGTCCTCTTTTCTATCACCACCCTTCCCCCAACCTCTTTCCCCTTCTGCTTTCCTGTAGGGTAAGATAGATGTCTATATCCCATTCCATGTGTATCTTATTCCCTCTCTGAAGCAATTCTGATGAAAGGTTCACTTGTTTCCTCTCACCTCCCCCCTCTGCCCCTCCATTGTAAAAGCTTTTTCTTGCCTATTTTATGTGAGATAATTTACACCAGTCTACCTCTCCCTTTCTCTTTTTCCTAGTACATTCCTCTCTCACACCTCAATTTTATTTTTTAGATACCATCCCTTTGTATTCAGCATATATCTGTGCCCTCTGTCTATTATAATCCTTTTAAGTATGCTAATAATGAGAAAGGTCTTATAAGTTATAAATATCATTTGCCCATGTAGGAATGTAAACAGTTTAAACTTATTAAGTCCCTTTTGATTTCTCTTTCCTGTTTACCTTTTTATGCCTCTCTTGAATCTTGTGTTTGAAAGTAAAATTTTCTTTTCTGCTCTGGTCTTTTCATCAAGAATGCTTGAAAGTCCTCTATCTCATTTTATGCCCATTTTTCCCCCTGAAGGATTATATTTTTTTTTGCTAGATAGGTGATTCTTATAATCCTGCCTCCTTTGACCTCCAGAATATCATATTCCCATATCTCCAGTTCTTTAATGTAGAAGCTGCTAAATCTTGTCTTATTCTGACTGTGACTCTACCATGCTTTAATTGTTTCTTTCTGACTGCTGGCAATATTTTCTCCTTGACCTGGGAACTCTGGAATTTGACCATAACATATCTGACAATTTTCATTTTGGGATTTCATTCAAGAGGTAATCACTGGATTCTTTCAAATTCTATCTTACCTCTGGTTCTAGAATATCAGGGAAGTTTTCCCTGATAATTTCTTGAAAGATGATGTCTGGGCTCTTGTTTTGATCATGGCCTTTAGGTAGTCCAATAATTTTTAAATTGTATCTCCTGGATCTATTTTCCAGGTCAGTTGTTTTTCCAGTGAGATACTTCACATTTTTACTATTTTTTTCCCATTTCTTTTGGCTTTGTTTGTTGCTTCTTGGTTTCTCATAAAGTCATTAGCTTCCATTTGCTCCATTCTAATTTTTAAGAAATTATTTTCTTCAGTGAGCTTTTGGACCTCCTTTTACATTTGGTCAATTCTGCTTTTTAAGGCAGTCTTCTCTTCATTCACTTTTTGGACATCTTTTGCCATTTGCAGGTATTCTTTTCTTTTCTTTTCAAAAGGGAGAAAGCAAGGCAATTGGGGTTAAGTGACTTACCCACGGTCACACAGCTAGTTAAGTATCAAGTGTCTGAGGCCAGATTTGAACCCAGGTCCTCCTGCCTTGAGGATCATTGCTCTATTCACTGCACCACCTAACTGCCCCATGTTATTTTTTCAGTATTTTTTGTGTCTTCTTCACCAAGCTGTTGACTCTTTTCTCATGATTTTCTTGTATTACTCTCATTTCTTTTCCCAAATTTTCTTCCATATCTCTTGATTTTCAAAATCCTCTTTGAGCTCTTCCATGGTCTGAGATCAATCACATTTTTCTTGGAAGTTTTGTATGTAGGAGCTTTGACTTTGTCATCTTCTTCTGAGTGTCTGTTTTGATGTTCCTTGTTACCATAATAATTTTCTATATTAAGAGGGTTTTTTTTCCCTCTCCATTGTTTGCTCATTTTCCCAGCCTATTACCTGACTTTTAACTTTTTGTTAAAGTAGGACTCTGCTTCCAGAGTGAAAGACACTCTGTCCCAAGTTTCAGGGGATTTGTGCAGTTAGGGACTTGTAAGTTTTCAGTTCTTCCAAGGTGGTATAATCTAAGGAGAGGTGTTTTCTACTCTCCTGGCCTATGCTCTGGTCTGTGAGTGACCACAAGTACTCTTTTCTGCCCTGAAACTATGAGGAGGGCTCCTTTTCCACTGCTGCCACAAGCTCTGCCATGGTAGTGTTCTTCCTTACCCTGGCTCTGCCACCCAGGACTGGGAACCAATGCAAGTGTGAGCAAAGCAAGAGTCCTACCTCATTGCTAGCAAAGAGACCCACTATAATCTCCTTCTGACTAGTTATCTGACACCCTTACCATCTGTGGGCTGGGAATCACAGAAGCAGATTCTGTGATTGCAGTTGTGGCTGCTGCTATGGTTGTCACTGATGATTCAGTCACTCCTAAAGCCTGCTCCCAGCCTGCTGAGCTGTGCTGTGCTGGCAGGGTCTGTGCTGGACCCTGGTGGGAGAGATCCTTCTTGCTGACCTTCTAAGTTGTCCTTGGTGTCTGTGGGCCAAGAGGTCCCAAAACTGCTATAGCTGCTAGCAATTCATTCACCCCAAGACCTTCTCTGGGTTCACTGGGGCCCAGTCTGCACTGGTACAGCCTGTGTTAGACTGAACTTCACTCTCAGTGTGATGCTACAGACCTTTCCTGCTGACCTCGTAAGTTGTCTTGAACTAGAAATTTGTTTCACTCTGTCTTTTTATGACTTCTGCCACTCTAGAATTTGTTTAGAGTCATTTCTTTAGAAGTTATTTGGAGGGTTTTGGAGGAGAGCTCTGGTGAGTTCCTGCCTTTACTATACCATCTTGGCTCCGCCCCTCTAACTTGTATATCTATAGTTTGATTTCAAATCACAAACTAATTAGGACAAGAAATTCATTCACATTTATTCCTTCAATTACCTAAAATCCCTGAATATTGGGTCATTGTTAATAACTCTAAGGAATCTGACAATGATTAGTTACTGACAATAGAAAAAAAAAATCTTCTCTCCCCTATAGGGTAATCTTTTAACCCAAGGAACTTTTGACAATTTCAGAAATAATTTAATTCAGATAAGTAGTACAAAATCAAACTAATCAAATTTTCCACACTGTTCTTTGTGGTTTATATGCTACAAAATAGACTTAGTAGTGTAAGGAGGGAGAATATGCTAATAACAAAAATATATCATTGAAGCCTGTAAAGATTTAGTATTGGGCCAGCTAGGTGATGCAGGGAATAGAGCACTGGCCCTGGAGTCAGGAGGACCTGAGTTCAAATTCAGTCTCAGACACTTAACACTAGCTATGTGATCTTGGGCAAGTCACTTAACCCCAATTGCCCTGCCTTCTCCCCTCCCCGCAAAAAATATTTAGTATCTACTGAATGTCTTTGAAGATGTGACATGGTAGTTAGAATATAATGTCAGAAGCCTTCTATCTTTCTTGGACTGATGGTTGAAAAATCCCCATATTACAAATACAGATCTGAAAATATCCTGCAGAACTTAACTAATAAACTCTACTGGAACTGGACCATTATCATAGACCAAACCATAAATTGTGGCATATGAATATAATGTAAATTTCTACACACACATAATACACACACACACAAATGAAACTGCTTCAGTGATTCCATATCCCTATTAGATTTCCTGTAAATATTTACATATTAAGCAAATCAGTCTACTAAAAGCTGCATCACAAAATATAAGCTCTCTGGAATTGTTGGTTTGTTTTTTCCTTTCTTTGTATGTCCATTTCATAGCACGGTTCCTGGCACAAAATAAACATTTTATAAATGGTTGTTGACAACAGCGCCATGTCTGTTAATTATATTTAACCATTAATTACTTAGGTAGTAAGCATGAGAGTAAAGTAAAGATGGAGAAAGAAAGAAAAAAGTGACTCAGTGAATTCTGGATGAAATGAAGTAATTTTCACCCCATTATCATTGACTCTTTTTTTTCCTTTAAATTCAGGGTATTAGAGAGACTTTTTATGTCTCTTGTGACATATTTAACCTTTTTCTAGGTGCTTTCCTCCTACCAGATTTTCATTTATACCTTGATGACTTTATTACAAACTTCACTCATATGTCTAACACTAAATATCTGCTGACCTATATCCTGATAAACATTATATTTATGTGTTATACCTGCTAATATGAATACAATTGTATATTTAAATCTGTATGTGTGTGTATATGAGAGAGACAGAGAGAGAGAGAGAGAGAGACAGAGAGAGACAGAGAGAGACAGAGAAAGAGAAAGATAGAGAGAGAGAAAGAGAGAGTGGGGAGAGAGAGAGAGAAAATGTGTATGTATGCATAGGTATTTGCCCAAACTTTACTGGCAGCTTAGAGTCAAAGAATATTGGAGCTGAGAGGAACTTTAAGGGGTTATAACAGCAGAAACAGCAGCAGCAGCAATAACTAACATTTATATAGTACTAACTATGTGCCAGACACTGTGGTAAGTGCTTTACAATTATTATCTCATTTGATCCTCACAATAACCCTGAGAATTAGGTGCTATTATTATCCTTATTTCACAGATGAGGAAATTGATGCAGAGGTTAAATAACTAGCCCAGGGTCACACAGCTAGTAAAGTACCTGAGACTAGATTTGAACTGCCATCTTCCTGACTCGGCCCAGTGCTCCATCCATTCTTTTTTTTTACAGATGAGAAAATTATAATCTCATACTTAAAAAAGTAGTGTGCGGAGCTCATGACCATGTAGAGGCTTACCCCAATCCTCTAAAGTGAGGGACTAAGTAAGAAATAACAATAACAACAACGAGAACAAAAACCTGCTCTCTTAGATTTCCAACATTTTTGCCTCATTTCTTTTTAGGTTCCACTTTTGGGTTCCCAAGATGAAACACTGTTTAAAATTCTTTGAAAGGACAGAGAGAAGAACACGGTTTTAAGAATATGAGCATTATAACAAATATATATAGCTTTTCAACCTAGAAAAGAGCCAGAGAAAAGTTAGAAAATGAAGTTTTTAAGAGGAAAAAGTGGTAAATGAAGAGGAGAGAAGTAGAGGGGAGAGGATAGGAAAAATGAGGAGACAAGAGCTAGGAGTGCCATAGAATTTAGAACTGGAAGATATCTTACTTATTTTTTAGAAACTAGCTTGTCCTACCCTTTAATTTTGAAGATGCAAAACTTGAGATTCAACAGTTTAAGTGGCTCGCCCACGATCGTGCAAATACTAAATATTGGAGTCATTATTTAAACCCAGGTGGAAAGAGAAAGGAAGGCAACTGACAAGAAGGAAAGGGGAGGGAAGGAAGAGGCAAGGAGCATGGGAAGGTATGAGGAAGACAGTTTGTGTAATGGTTTTGGGACATGAAGATTTTGATGATAGAGATTCATCAACAACTACTCTTTCTGTAGAGAGTTAAAATTTAAATAGGTGAGATTTTCATATTAGATCTTTGAAGAAAACACTGTCCAAAAGGCCCAAGATAACAGGTATTATCAAGTGAGGATGTGATATCTTATTCTTGAGGAGTTTTAAAGGGGGGAAAACAACAAGACAGAGAGCTCTTTTTCTAGGGTTGTTTAATTACAGACCTCTCCAGATATGTCCAGCCCTATTACTCCATGATGCTGTGGAATGTAAAATGAAGATCAAATCACCCAGACGCTCCAAAGGATCCACCCCTGTCTGGTCACACCAGGGACAAGTAGTTGCTGCAGTAAGCTGTGTTGGAGGCCATGACCACATTCTCTTTGGCCAGGAAAGGAAGCCACTCCATACAAATTTTATTGCAGCGCAAATAACTGAAGGACGATTCATACATTTACAACACAACACAAAGATGATATCATCATACATGCAGGCAGTTTGGAGAAGTCCAAGGATTTTTTTTTTCTTTCTTTTCCTAGCCAAGCAAAGTCAGGCAGTAGTCTTGTGGGACCTTGCAAAGCCTCTTCATGTAAGCATTTTGCAATCAGTGTGATTCCTACCATGCTTGTAGGCTCTGGGGTTTGGGGCAGTTCAGAATCTATTTTAATTGGAGGACTTACTCTCAGGGCATAAAAACCACTCAAATGCAGGGTAGTAGGAAAGGTACCTTAGGATTGAGTCCAGTGAAAACCCTTTCACTGGAAGTAAATATTTGCAAATTGCTGGATAGTTGACTCAGTACTTAAATTTCTACCATCATGTTTGCCATTGTGTATATTCAGCCAAGATGTATCAAAGCCATAATTCTCTTGCTCAAGAAAAGTTGCTGCTTTCTAGATTTGTTCTTCCCTTTTGGTTCCTTATTTTAGAACCGTATTTTTCCCCCTATTTCTTAAAAGCACAGGTGGCTTTTAGATATGGGAATTTGTCCACTGAATGCTTTAGGACGGTTCTGTTAAGCAGACTACAACATATTGAAGTCTTCAATGCTAGTAAATTCTAGCAAGAATCAGTACAGAATACATTTACAGGTTTCTTTTTCACCTGAATCATTCCATTGCCTTAATTCTACAGAAATGGGTTGGGATTGACCAGCTAAAAGAGTTTACCATTTATAAGACAGAATAAAGAAGATTAAAAATATAATCTTCCAGAGATTAATGAAATTCTCGTGATTTATTTATGGGATGGGGAATAGAATATAATTTCATTAATATAGATAAATTCCAGATGAGGCAACTCCCTCTCTACCAGTGTGGCCTGGCACCTTCTCATCTGAGAGTTGTCTATTACACTGAAAAGTTAAAGGATTTGCTCATGGTTATACAGCCAGTATTTGTTAGAGGTAGAATTTGAACCCAGATCTTGCTGGGTCTGAGGCCAGCTCTCAATCCATTATGCAACACTGACTCTCAATTTCTTTATAGTCTATGTAAAATCAATTGATTCCCAAAGAACCAGCTCAGCCAGCATGTCTGCTCAGTGAGTGCTCACTTGAATGATAATCATCTTCAACCTCCTCTTGCTACTTCCCTTCGACTTGGAACCCTCAGTTTTCACTAAGTCTTCTGTTTAACTTGGTCTCTTCTATGAAGATACTCAGATGGTTCTATGATGTTATTGAAGGATTCTCTCTCAACTACAGAACAAATTGCAACCTATCCATTCCTGTCCATACTATGAAACTTGTTGATAGCTTTCCATTAAGTTCAATACACGGAGTCCATTAATGTTGAAGGGGCCTTCCTGGAGTTCCCTTGACATCCTTGGAATATCAGCAGAAGTCACAGGTTATCCATTGGTTGTTACTCACCTATCTTCCTTTTTAATGATACATTTCTTTGATGACATCTTTTACACTGCTTCTTTTTGTAAACTAGAATTTGCCATGTATTATATCCTTCTCACTCCTACTGTGCATTTCTCTACTGTCCTTTGGATCATGCTCTATTTTAATTTTTCAGAAACTATACTTTTACATGACTAAGAAATGTAATATCACTGGAAGCATATTGGTATTAAAGGGATGGGTCATTGCTTCAGGGACATGTTTGGGGTCATTAAGAGAAATTAGAATTTTCCAGTGGTAATCTATTCTGTTCCCTTCTTTCTATACAATTCTGTATCCAACTCATCTACTGGTAGAATACACACACATGTGTATGTATATATTCCACATATATGTAGTAGAATATATCAACATACAAAATATAAATATATAATGGATCACATATGTTTTGTATTAGATGGTACATATTACATTATATGTATTATATATTATATATGTATGTTCTATATAATACATACATATTACCTGTAATATACTGCTGGATGATTTCTAGGGAGTGTCTATGCAAGGATATGTAGTTTTCTATAGACAATAGGCATTCTTCATTCCCTTGGGTTTTGTTTTCCCCTGCAGCATGAATAACATGGCCAAATTCTTGGGAGAAAATACAACCTTCATATAGGAGACTCTGTACTTTTCAGGAGCTTGACCACAATGACTACAAGGACATATATAAATATATGTATATGATTACATAGTATATAAGGAGTATATAGAGGATTTACATTTTTATCCTGGAGTCAGTGCTGTATTTTTACTAGAATGAGGAAGAAGTCCTTTGATGAGTATATTTCCCTGTGTTATACCTCACTTAATGATCAGTCATTGAACAAAGTTATCTCTATCACTATGTCTTTAAAGGAATCTTTTATAGCTTTGACATATGCATGTCAATCACCTGTTCAAATTGGGTCTTTAAATCAGTGTTTTGCTCAGACCAATAAAATGTGTTTGTTTTTTTTTAATTTTAAACAAAAAAAAAAAGGCACAAGAGACTTTGGGATTTGCTATGTAATTCCATCAATTGTGTTATGGTAAAGATGTTTTCTACTGCACAATATTTCTTACTAGAGCCTCCATTCTAATAAGTTCACTAAAATTGCCTTTGATGAATAGATGGATTATAGTAATTTTTTTGCATATGTAAATGAGAAAAGAGGCTTATGGATGGATTGTTATGTATGTTCTCTTGGTCACCTTTTCTTTTTTTTTCTTTTGGATAATGATGAAGTACAAAATTTTTTTTTCCATACCTTTGGTATCTTCTCGTTCAAATATCTGAAGAACTGATTCCTCAATACCCTCAAAATGCTATCACTTCTAGCATGGACTTCCTCTGGGTAAATTTGGGCCAGACCAGCTTCATCTTTATTCTTTTGAGTGAATTTTTTATTTCATTTGGTTTTCAAAAGCCTCCTCTGAACTAGGTAGTATGTGATAGGATATAGTGTGGTATGGTTCAAAGAACATTGACTTAGATTAGAAGTTAGAGGATGTGAGTTCAAATCCTCCCTCTGATACTTACCACCTGTGTGACACTGGCCAAAACATTTACCTTCCCTTGGTTTCACCTTTCTAATCTGTAAAATGAGGTAATTCATTTTAATGGCCTCCAAGGACCCTTCCTGCTCTCAATCTATGATCCTTTGTACTATTATCTCCATTTTACAAATCATAAAAATAAGATTTAGAAATTCAGTGCATTGCCCAAGGTTACAGGGTTACTATATGGGAGAGCTAGGACTGGAACTGATTCCACACCCAAGACTCTTTCCACTAACTAAGCCATAAATACATCCTGATAATGTGGTAGGCAACAATAATCTTGGGAAATTCCCAGCTTGACCTCTCAGAGAACCAGAGGAAGGGTCCTTGAGAAAGCCTCTGAAGTGTCACAGACCATCACTTTTGGGACCCACAATACATGTGGGCCTCCTCAATGTAGATGATGAGGAGCTTGATGCTCTAGCTTCCTGGCATCCTGTTTTCATAGTTACAACAGCATTATCATAAAAAGTGATGACCCAGTTTCAGACATTCATTCCTTATCTTTCTCAAACTTGCCTATAGCTAGGGCTGGTTTCTTCCCGCCCACACATCACTTAACCCCTGGAGAATGAAAAAGTCTGACAGGCTTACAAACACTTCTTTCCAGATCTATGTAGGACATTCCTATGATATTTGCTACCTCAAGTGTTCACTGGTCCTTTCTGGTCTTTTTCTTAATTTTATTTTATTTTTTAATTAAATATTCTTTCCTTACTTTCTCACCCCATTTTGGGAGTTTCTGTTTGATTTCTTTTAATGTCTGTTGATGCTATTACAATTAGTACTACTAGAGTTTTAAGGTTTTCAAAGTGATTTTTTCTCATGACAGCATTGCAAGGTGGCAATATACATGATATAAACAACCCCAAATACACCATTCATGGCTGGGGGCTCCTTGAGGCTAAATTGTATGTTTTGCATACCTACCTGGATCACTTACCCATCTTTCCCTCTTCTAATTCCCTTCTATGATTTCTGTTATTTGACTGAATAACAAATTCTTTTGCATACAGAACAGCATAAAGTAAAGGTTTGACAAGTGGCAAATTTTTCTGATCATATTGAGAGATGTTGATTCAATGTTAGGCATCATTAAGAGAGATTTAGTGTCCGTGATTAAAAATGAATTTGTCCCAATTTATTCTACCCTGATCTGGAGTACTATGGTATTGTATTTTGTATATAATGTTATTGTATTGTGCCTCCTGTTTTTGGAAGGCTGTGGATAAGATAGAGTGTGTCCAGAGGAGGGTTACCAGAATGGTGAAGATCACAAGTTCATTCTATGTGAGGATCAACTAAAGAAAGTAGGAATGTTTAGCCTTAAAGGAAAAGAAAAAAAAAGCACAGAGGGGGACAAGATTAGCCATCTTCAAGTATTTGAAAGTATGAGGGATTAGACTTCTTTAATTTGCTTCCAGAGAGTAAAATTAGCAAAAGTTTTAAAAAGGCAAATGTAGGTTTGATTTTTAAGGGAAAACTTCCTAAAAGTTTTTTTTTTAAGTTTTCATCCTTTTTGACTAGTTCTCAAAAGATTTACCCAATAATGAAGTGATGTGCCTCAGTGCATAGTGAGTCCCTCTTCACAGGAAGGAGGTCTTCAAACACAGTATAGATGATTAACTTCTCAAGTATGTCCCAGAGGGCAGCAGGAAAAGTTAGATGGGAAAGCCAATAAGGTCCCTTCCATTCTTTGATAAAAGCCACTTAATCCACCAGAGATTTGGTTTCCTCCTCTGTAGAACAAGGGGTTTTGACTAGATGACCCCTGAATAAGGTCTTCTTGCTTCTAAATTTGTGATCCTATGATATCCAACTGAACTGTTTAGTCTTCTCCTCATCCTTTATATAGTAGAGGCAACCATTTACTAAAATAATGTAATTTGAATTTCTACAATATTTAAACACACGCACACAAATGAAACAACTGGTTAATGTCCTCATCTTTGGTTCAGTTGCTATTCTGATGAAGGAACAGGAAACAGCATAGAAAAAGACTGAACAATGAATTTACACCACATTCCCCTCTAGCCAATTGCCAATTTTTTTTTCTTGTGAACCCTCCCATCTTGTGTTCATGATTAGGTCCGTGATTCTAGTCTTTCTAGACGACATAGGAAGGCATAAGATGAAGAGCAAATAATTACATACACCTAACATTTCTAGCCCCACCCCCTAAAACAAAGAGGAAAAGATAACAATCTCTTAAATGTTTGCGTCTACCTATGTTTTATTGTCTGTTTCTTTTATAATTAAACTAATTTAGGGCAGGGACATATGTTTCCTTTGGTTTATGTAATACCCACTGTATTAGTAACAATAAATAATAATAACAATAATGTACTCATGGTAATTCTAAGAATAAGAATAGTAAAGGCACTGTTTTCTTGTGCTTGTGAAGTTGCCATAGAGAATTTCGACATGCTGGAGCCAACGTTTCCATTTTGTAAGCTGTATATTTTAACCATGACTATTTCTAAGACAGCAATAGAACATCCAACCATCCCATCTCCAAGTTTCTTATCTCACAGTAAGGGCAGCCAACCTTTTTTTTTTTTGCGCAGCCAACCTTTTAAAAGCACTTCACACATATTGCTTTATATAATCTTCATGCATGGTAGGTACTCTTATGTCTAATTATGGATGGGGATGCTGAGACTCAGAAGGGTAACTAACATCTTCAATCCCACAATTTTTAATTGTTGGAGGTAAGATTCAAATCCAAGTCTCCGCTGACTCCCGAACCAGCAAGCATTTTTCTCTATGTATCATGCCGCTTCTATATGATGGCAGGTTAAAAACAAACAAACAAGCAAAAAGTACCGATGACAAGTTTTAACCCTCTGAAAGCAGACTAGAAGAAAGGTCATTAGGAGGCACATGATCTAGTTCAGTATCATCCAAATGGAGTCCTTTGGGCTCAAAATTTTTCTTTAAGGCCTTTGCTACATTTATGTAATGATCTTCAAATGGAGAACTGAGACAGCCATCCCCATAATTCATTAAAAAATTACAATGGATTTAAATATCAAAACAATTTGAATGAGCATAATTTTCACTGATATTTCCATTACTGCTTCAATTTTCCACTCTACTTCTCTTTATAGGCAAAGTTGAAATTACTCTACTTGCTATTTAATTTTTTTTTTCTCCTCTAAACTACTGTACTAATTTAAGATAAAGTCATCATGGTAGGGTGGGAAGATAGGTATACTTACAGGCAGGAAGCATTTGAGTTTTTAATTCCACTCCTGCCACTAGCTGTGTGACCCTGGTCTTAAGCTTTCTGCATCTTAGTTTCTTCATTTATTAAATGGACTTAAGAATATTCATGGAGAGGCAGTGTGGGTAGTAGACAGAGAACCAGTCTCAGTGTTAGGAAGATGCCTTTGGCATACTGACTGTATGACTATGGGCAAATGTTTAATTTTTCAGTACCCCCCCTGCCCCGCCCAGGCAAAATTACAAATCAGAAGAATAGTAGCAGATATGTATCAAGGGAGGTGGTTTCTTCACTGCAAGTTGTCTATACCAATGAAATCATAGATTCAATCCCTCTCCCTTCCCCTTCCCCCATATCTATATTATATATCTGAACGAGTAGTTGAATCATGAGGGATGTGTGTATGTATGTATTTCTCTCAAGATCATTTGTCTTCACCTCAAGGTAGAATTTTCTTAATAGTTCTCTACATGTAACTGGATCTATACTGATGAATCATTTGAGCAAGTACTGACTTAGATATGAGAAGCCATAGAACCTTATCATAGGCATAGATGCTACCCATAGTTCATAGCAGTTTGCCCCTGCTACTGTTTTCTCTAAAGTTTTCTTGCTAAACTCAATGACATTTTCTTAGTTTGCATCTTTCTTGACCTTTGTGTACATTTGACATTGTTGATGACCTCTTCTGCCTTGCTTTTCATTTCTCTCTGTCAGTTCTTCTTTTTGTCTGACTGTTCCTCCCTGTTGGTTAATGGGTATGCCCTAATGCTTGATTCTGGGCCCTCTGTCTTTCACTCTTTCCTCTCAGTGATCGAATCACCTCCCATGAACTTAGTTTTTCTCTATGCTGATGACATCCACATCAATACACACAGGCCTAGTTTTCTCTTTAGCTTGACTCCCACATTACCAACTACCTATTGGCATACGTCCCATAGGCATATAAGGTCAAAAAGGGCAAAACATATCACCATCATTTTCTCCTTTAAACCCATGCCTCTTTCAAACTTCCCTATTTCTCTTGAGGGTGCCACAGTCACCCAGGTTCACAACCTCGTAGTCATCTATAACTCTTTTCTTTTCATAACCCTGCTTATCCAATCTTCATTAACTTGCTTATCCAATTAGTTGCCAATTCCTGTAAATTCTATCTCTATAGCTACCTTGTATCTGTATATTTCTTCCCATTCACACAGCATAATTCGTATGTCCCATCACCTCTCACCTGGGCTAAAGCAAAAGCCTTCTAATTATATCCCTAGCATCCAGTCTTTCCTCTTTCCAATATGTTTCACACAGCTGCCAAAATGATCTTCCTACAAGTACAAATGTAACCAGCTCATTTCCTTGTTAAAGAATTCCATTGCCTCTAGGATAGAATGTAAGTTCCTTTGTCTGGTATCAAAAACTCTTCTCAGTGTGACTCTAGCCTAGCCTTCCAGTCTTATTTTCATATAATGCCATTTTAGAAGCCCTATGTTCCAGTCAAACTAGCCTGTCTGTAGTTTCCTGAACTCAGCGTTTTCTTTCTTGCCTCTGTGCATTTGTCTGGGTGATTCCTATTGCATGCTATGCACTCCTGGCCCCTTAGCACCCCTAGTTTCCTTCAAGGCTCAGCTAATATGCCAAATGCTAGGAGAAATCTTTCCTGTTCTCCTTAGTGATTACTTCCTCAAAATATCAGACAAATATTTATCTGTTTACAGGTTGTTACCCACTCCCATCACCCGACCCCCAGGAAAAACGTAAGCTCTTTGAAAGCACAAATTACATATAATTTTGTCTTTGTTACCCTAAGTACTTTGTACATAGTAGGTACTTAATAAAAATATATTGGATTAGATTAGACACAATTATATTGTATTTATCTATCATCTAGCTATCAAGTATATCTATCTTTAGGTATATATTTATTAACTTCATATATATGCTGGATACATATTTTACATGTGTTTGGTGTCTCCTCCAATCAAATATAGTCCCATTGTGAGGAGGGATTGCTTCTTTGTTGGTACTTGTATCCTCAGTGCACAGTACACATAGTAGGAGCTAAATGAATATTTGTTGGATTGACTGACTGATTGATTGATATAAGATGTTTAGTACAGGGTAATCAATATTTTGGGGAATGTGGAAATACTATTCCACGTGATGATAGCCAAGCCCCAGCTGGACATGTTACTCCACTCAGGCTTATATATAAGGTAACAGGGAAGGCTATACTTACTTGGCAGTCTCAAAATTCAGTAGTGCCTATTGTCAGTCTGACATTTCAGACCATTTTCCCTCCCTAGATTGAGGAGGTAGGCAGGAGAGGAAGATGTGGGTTGCACCTTTCATTATTCTTTCTTCATGCTGTGTATAAACAACACTAAGACAGGATCCCCCTGAAAGTAGGAAAATGTTCCTTAGAGTTAAGAGCCTGTACTTTCCTTAAAATTAAACCATCAGTAATTTCCCCATCATTTTGTTTCTCTCTTCCTGTCAAGTGAGAAGGCAAGTGATTTGTTTATATTTAGCATAGATTCTATCGAACCAGGAGGAGGTGGAGTATAAATTTATTATCATTCCATCTGCCAGCACATTTCTGTGGTACCAATTACCATGCCATAACCATGGAAGCTAGACACCAGGAGCAAAACAGATCTGTGGGAAGGTGAGACCAGTCTCACTTTCCAAATTCTCCTTTGCTCTGTGTTGAAAAGTCGCCAAAAGATACAGCTCATAAGTTAAGAAAAGACTCAGTAATGTAAAGAAATCAAGACAAAAGGATATGGTGGTGACATTGTGGAGAAGTCACTTCACTCTGGGAGTTACTCCAAAATTCAGAAACCCACTGGGACCTTCAAGGTTATCTGGTTCAACTTGCTTGTTTACAATGAGAAAACTGAGGCCTAGAAAGGTTAAGTGACTTGCCCAAGGCTACAGAGGTATTTAATAAGGGTAGGACCCAGATCTTCTGACCACACATCCTATGGTATTCTACCTGTCTCAGGCCCATCATCTCTCAATGTACTTGTTTATTTATTTATTCATTTAGCAAATATTTATCTAAGATACCCAAATAAGCTGACTAATCATTTGAAACTTGTCCTAATAGAAAACCCTTAATCTGGTATTTAAAAGGGTGTACGCTGTCTTCTTCCTACCTTTCCAGACTTATTTCATATCCTTTCTAGTACTGAAATGGCAGCATGGGCTATTTCCTGTATACTATATACCTCTAATGTACTCCTTCATCTCCGTCTCAGAGAAGGCCTGAGTCCTTTAAAACACAACTCACGTGTCACCTTCTTCATGAGATCTTTCCTGATCTCCCCAATTATCCATATTCTGTACCCACATTTCTTGGATATCATAGGATCATAGTTACAGAGGTGAATGTGGCCTCATTGGCCATCTATTTCACTCCCCTTGTTTCACAGATAAGGAAACTGAGGTCCAGGGAGGAGACCTAAATCCACATCATTTGACTCTAAAACTATGCCCTCTTTTCTGTACCACACTGCCTCCCTGGAATTGCTTTCTATTGCTTTCTATAAACTTTGTATTTATTCATTTATATACACTTTGCATCTACTCTACCTATCCCCCAGTAAAATAAGTTTCTCAAGAGCAGGGACTGTTTCTTTATCATTGTATCTCCATTGCTGAACAAAATACTTTGCATATAATTGATGCTTGATAAATATTTGTTAAAATCAGAACATGTGTGTTCATATTCCAGCTCCAATACTAACTAAACGTGGAATCAGCAAAAAATTGCTTACCTTTTCTGAGTGTCAGTTTGCTAATCTCTAAGATGGAAATTGTAACAAATGCACTTCTTTGTAAAAGATTATTGTGCGGAAAGCAGTTGGTAAGTACTGAAACACTTCAGAAGCAAGACTTGTTAATATACTGTCTACTTCACATAATGTTTCCTCAAATGTGACCAGAATTGCTGTTTTCCTCTGAGGGCCCCTTTTAATCCCAAGGGATCAGTAATAAAGCCAACATGAGCCTGTCAGACCTAACTGCAACGCCCCAAGGTGTTTCCAGGCATCTTGAGGAGTGTCCTGAAATTCCCAAAACTCAAATGAAAACTAGATGTATTTCACGCTCCTCTGCCAGGCAAGAGGAAAGAGCTGGCATATAATCAAACAAACATTGTAAGATTAGGCCTCGGTGCTCCAGTTTTTGACTTCTATTACTTTTTCTAATAAGCATCTGGGGTTTCTAGTACGAAATGAAATTGCTCAGGGTAGCCTTTGGCAATATATGTTCCTTTATGGAAAGAGAGATAGATGGAGAGAGAAAGAAGCACTTCCTTTTGCAGTAAGTTGAAATGGAAAGAGCCCAGGGTTTGGAGTCAGAGGACCTGAGTTCAAATACCAACTCTTCACCTTAGTATCTTTATGATGCTGGGAAAGTCATTTCCCTTTTCTGAACCCCAGTATTTCTGTTTATAATATTAGGGGGTTGGACTAATCAGTAGTTCTCAATCTTGTTGGGAATGAAAATCGTTTTATAATGTTAAAAATACTGTAGGCCTCTACATGATAGCAGTTCCATTATTAATGTTCACTGATTAAGAAAATGCATAATGATGAAAAAAGCTACTATGAATTACTGCCTTTAAATTAGCTTGCACTTTATTCCTCATAAGATAAATATTCATTTGAAAAAATAGCAATAAACAGATGTACTATTTGTTTTATTCATTCTATAAAATGGTAATGGTTGACATACATGTTGAATGTCATAAGTCAGACCCTATTCTCAGGTCCATTGCTAGCACAGGCTGAGAATCACTGGACTAAATGGTCCCTAGGATATCTCCCAGTTCTAATACTAGAACCTGGGTCAAGGATACAATATGGAATCTGTCCACATACATTTCCAGGGGAATTTTCTTCTTTCTACATTTAAAATATGAGGATCGTAATATTTATGTTACTATTGACTCCACAAATTTGCTGGCAGGATCAAATGTGTACAACTTATTCTATAATGCAACTATTTTACTATCATTATCTTACTCTCTAACTTCTTCTACACCTTCTTCTCTCCCACTCTTCTTATTCTTCGGTTACTGGTGTATTCAGTGTTTCCCTAAGAAACTAATGGTGAAGGGCCATCATATATCAGTTCAACTACTTCTATCCACTTACAGGCAGTGTGTAGATATAGAACAGCCAAGTTCAATTATGGACCTTGGATATGCTGGGTATATTTGCTATGTCTATATACATAGCCTATATGTTTATGTATCTTTACACAGCATGCATACATCACACTGTATTTATGCATACCACAAGTGTGATGCAAATAGTCATTAAAAAGCAAAAGGGAATTCTTTCAGCTCAGTGAACTGGTCTTCAAAACACATCCTCTTCAGGGAAAATGTACAAATAAATATTCTACTCATTGGATATAATGTATAAGGACCTCATTGGAGAATATTGTGATGAAAAGAAATAGTCTTCAGATGGAAAAAATATAAAGCAATTAACTAAGGCTCTAGTATCACCAATCTTCCTGCCTTTCAAGAGAAATGAGCATAAACCATGATCTTTTGGCTAAGAAACTGTTTCACCTTGCCTTTTCCCAATTTCTCTATTACTGTTGAGAATATTGCTATCCTCCCAGTCACAAGGCTTATAACCTTGGTGCCATCCTTGACTCCTCACTCACACTTAACCCATATATCCAATGTATTGTTAAATCTTGTGTTTTTAACCTTCACAATTTCTTTCCAACGTATCTCCTTTCCATTCATATAGCCCTCATCCTCCTACAGGTCCTCATCACTACTCACCTGGCTTATTTATTGCAGCCTCTTAACTGGCGTTTCTACCTTCAACCTCTTTCTGTTCCAATCCAACCTCTACTCAGCTGCCAAAATGATTTTCCTAAATCACAGAGGTCATGTCAAATCCCTACTCAGTGAACTTGAGTGTCTTCCTATTCCCTTCTGGATAAAATACAAAACCATCTCTTTGACATTTAAAACACTTCACAGTCTGATCCTTACCTACCTTTCTAGTTTTTAGACACTATTTTCCTTACTTGATGCTCTAATTTCTGTTTCTAATACAGGACACTCCATTTCATCTTTGTACTGCATGTCCTTTATGCCTGGAATGCTCTTCCTCCTCACCGTCACCTCTTGGCTTTCCCTCTCTTCCAAATTCAGCTCAAATGACTGCTTCTGCAGAACAATTTTCTTGCTTCGCTGTTCCTCATCAGTGCCTTTAGTATGAGATTGCCTTCCATTTATATGTTGAAATCTTTGATGTAGCTAGTTATTTTCATATTGTCTCCCTCAATAGAATGTAAGCTCTTTGAGGACCAGGTCCTTGTTTTTACCTCACTTTATATCCTCAGTGTTTATCATAGTACCCGGCACATAGTGAGTGCTTAATTTAATGCTCATTAAGTAATGAAGGTCTATCATTAACTAGTCAACATTCTACATTAAGGAGTACCTAGAACCAAAAGCATGTTAGGTTTTGTTTGGGAGAAATGTTACTGTTCATAGCATATGTATGTTGTATATAACCATATACGACCATGTTGTCTTCCTGGTTAGAATGTAAATTCCCTGAGGGTAGGGACCATTGTGCTTTTACCTTTGCATCTCCTAAGCACAGTGCCTTGCACATAGAAAGCATCTAATAAATGCTCTTTGAGTGATTGATTATGAATACAGTTGGTTGTTGAGGAGATGACATAAAGTTGTGGAAATATACAAAGGGTTCTGTACATTTAAAACGTCTATCATAGGTTCCCAAAGTGGGCAATACCACCCCTGGATGGTACTGGAATGATCCAGGGGGATTGTAGCAGCCTTGGGTGTAATCAGGTGGGTGTTGAATAAAAGTAAGGGAGTAGGTAGAAGTATACGGAAAGAGGAAAAGAGAAGAAAATTTTGAAAAACCATTTGTACATGTTTCATCTGCTTTGTAACAAAGGGTGAATGAAGAGTTGTGGATGACCTTTTCATTATGACCCTAGGGAAAATGGAAAAATCTTTATGCCCTAGAGAGAAATAGGAAATGGTGGGTGGAAAAGCAAAGATAATGAGTTCTGATTTGACATACTTTGTTTGAGATATCTGTGGGGATCCTGGCAGAAAAATTCAATAGGTAACTGTAAATGTATGAGGTAGAGATCTTACTCTGGATTTCTCAAGATTTTATGACATCATTGTAGCATTCAGGCTGTCTGTTATCTCTAACATCTCATATATGACTAGCCAACTCTCTTTCTGATAACACATTTCCTGGATAATACTTTAATCTATTTCTTAAGTACACATTATCATTAGTGATATGTTGCAGATTATTCTGCCTATCATACATTTTCTTTTTGTCCTTTGGATAACTCACAGTTTTGATTCTTCAGAGATTATAGTGTTCTTTGACTCATATCTATGGAGTATCATAGGAAGAATGCTATTGTTTAAAAAAAATGAACTTTTATTTGAGGGAGCAACTTGGGATTTTTAAAATGCAGTGCCAAATTCTTTCAAATGCAATCCAGACTGCTGTCTTCTTTTTTATTCAATTCTGGACTCTAATTATTTCCCATTTAATGAGACTGTTCAAGATCTAGGTACTGTTAGACCAACTGAATGACTGTCTACCCAGTCATTCTTCTTGTACTTGATTTTTCTTGTGTGTATTTCCTCTTAATTTCCCTGGCTTCTTTTAAGACTCAACTCAAATCTCACCTCTGCAGGGGTGCTTTCCTGGTCTCCTCTCTCTCCATGCTCTCAATTATTAGTGCCTTCCCCTTCCATATTACCTTCTATCTACTCCATACATCTCTTGTTTTTCCCCAGGTATTTACATGTTTTCTCTCTTTTTAGAATATGTTCTTCTTGAAGGCAGGGAATGTCTTTTCCATTCTTTGTATATTCAGTACTTAGAGTACTGCTTAGCAGAAAGTAAGCACTTAATGAATTCTTGTTGACTTATTGACTGGTTGTGGATTTCATTTAAGAAACTATTATTCTGGTGCTTGAGGTAGTCATCACAATATCATGGGCAAACAGGAGAATTTAGAGGACCTCACCGTCTATAGGGAATTCCTTTTCACTTTAAATGCTGCTAGACATCCTCCATTATACAAATGAATATCTTTTGTGAGCATGCATCTCCCTATCTGATGTTTCACTTGGGGTCAATAATCAGTAATATGTTGACAAGGTATCTTGTTTGATCTAAACATATGCATGGGAAACATGTTTTTAAAGGACAGCCTTCAAGGAAGTATGTTGTGCTACCACCTCAAATCATCAAAAAAAAAAAAATCAACAAATAAACAGCTCAGTAGGGCCTTGTATCCTCCAGACTTTTCAACCACTTGTGAAACTGTAAAGATGTTGTTCATTGTAGGATATGATTTGTAAAGGCTTCCCTCTTTCCTTTTCATATTTTCAAGGATAAAGGATATCTTCCATGTATGTTTAGATCATCCTCATAAAAATTTAATAGAAATGAGAAAGCAGGCACGTAAGTCAAGAGTTATTAACATCCCTTTCCTTTTTAGCTATTGTGAACATTGTAGCTTCAATGCCCTTAAAATCATGTCACTATTAACACAGATTTCCTCTCTGCCTGCTTGTTGTGGCGCAGCTGCTATGCCCATAATCATTTTAGTGCCATTGTCATTTCCTCTGTGTTGAAGACTGAGGTGTAAGAGGAAAAACGCAGTTGTAATTCTGAAATGGATGAAAATTGTTACAACAGTTTCTGTTCCATTTTTCTTTTCTTTGTTTTCCTTCTTCCAGTTTCATCTTTAAATACTCCTGGGGTGACATGGCTTTATTAAAATTCACACCCAGCTTGTTCCAAACTTGGTTTTCCCTTCCCAGAGTTTCACAATTTTATGAGGTGATACTACTCATAATCTTCCAACATTCTTCTCTGTAAAGTTCTGTAAATGAGTTTATATTCTAAACTGGTGTTACCCTTGGCTGCCATGTCTTTCTACTTGGCAAGAAATAAAATTGTTTTCTGGCTAAGATGATTTCAAGGATCTTTAGGGCCTCCACATTGTGGCAATTAATTTACATTGATTAAACTTCCATAGAAAATCGGTCCATATTGGCACATTTTTCTTTTTATTCTTTTCTTAGTGCTTAGCACATAGTAGACGCTTAAAAAATACTTACTAAGTGATTAGCTTTCATTTTTCCACACCCACAATAGCACATCAAAACAAAATCATGTTGGAGCAGTTTTAACTACACTCTGTCTTCTCATTTTTATTTTGACGTGGTACTGATTTTGACCTTTGTTCTAACAAGTTGTATTTTTACTGCTCACAAAAAGTTGATTCAGAAATGTTTGGTAAGCAGTCATTTCTTCTCTATTAAGATACTTTCATTTCTAAACATTCATTTCCAAATATTTCTAATTAGTCAGTGCTCGTCATGCCTAAAACCTGATTCTATTCTTGAGTTATATGCATGTGTATATATCTAGATATATAATAAAGTGTGTGTATGTGTGTGTATGTGTGTGTGTGTGTGTGTGTGTGTGTGTGTGTGTGTGTGTGTGTGTGTGTGTGTGTAAGGCTCTTAAGCAGTACACAGGACTTTGGTCTCTTTCCTTAGCCTTGAAACATCTTTTCTAAACTTGATTTGCTGTTTCCCCCCAGGTTTACATTTCATTGTAGTCACTGAGCATTTAATTATATCTCTATCTCTATCTCTCTCTATCTCTGTCTGTCTATCTATCTATCTATCTATCTATCTATCTATCTCTATCATCTATCTATCTCTGTCTGTCTGTCTGTCTGTCTCTCTCTCTCTTTATCAGCTTGCACGATCTTATTGAGAAGAAGAAGAAAAAAACATCTTCTGCAAAAAAAATGTTTGTGACTATGTTGCAATTTGCTTCATGGTGATCTTTTTGCCTATGTTCATTATGGGTGATACAAAGCAAGATGGCCAAGTATATCATGAAAATAGTATTTCTTATTTCTGTTTCCTACAGAATGGAATTAATCCTTTTGCTATTTTTGCTCTTCCAGTGAAAATATGAGAACCATCATTCAATAAAAGGATATTTTCCTTATTTAAACTGGCTTCATTTATACTGGCAATGTTCATATTGGTATGGATCCATTTATCTAATTATATGCTGACTTTTTGGTTGTTAGACAAGAACATAACATAACACTAACAGAAGTTAGTGTTTATAGATGTTTTTAATACAGAATTTTGTAGATGGTTCCTCCATGCTCTTATAAGGCACAGGAAGGGGATCTTTGTAATCGGCAGCAACACATAAGAAAAATAAAGAGGGTGATGATGTGCTGTTATCACACTTGGAGGATGCAGGACTGTAGCCCCCAGTGGAGTAGTCATATCAATGAAAGATTAACAGTTGAAGTTAAAGGAATATAACAGAAAGCAATTGAGGTTTGAAGCCTTTAAAGATTCTTCTGAAAGAGCTGACTAAATCAAAGAGTAGAGTTTGCTCTATATCACCAATTGACTAGTTTGGCTGGATTTTCCATTTTTCAATGACATATTTTAACTACAATGTAGACAATGTGTTAGATAGCATGGGGGGAAACAGTAATTCTGAAGTCTTATTTACATTTTAATTATTTGATGGATTTGTAATTTTTTTAGTATGAGTAGTACTTTCAATAGTTCAGATTGCAGTCTTCTCCCATGCCCTCACATTCCATGCATTTTTGTGCATGTACAGGGTATCCCAAAACTCTAAGATTTTTCTAACATCCTCTATTTCCATAAATTCTTCTTAAAGAATCTGCCTTGCACTTTTGGGGTCTTCCTCTGGTTGTGTTTCTTTTCTTTTCTTTTCTTTTTTTTTAATATTTTGGACAACAGTATAGCACTTGATCATCTCTTTGCTATTTCTTGTCCTCATCCATGGATAGCTGTCTCCTTTTTTGGTCTTTCATGTCACAAAGTTCTGTCTTTTTAACATAAAAATTTTTTCATTTTGGCAGTAAATTGTTAACAATCACAAGTGACCCAAAGGGAAAGGCCTGAAACATGTTACCAATCCTGATCATGCATGAAAAATGACACTAAAGGCATCTTCAATCTAAAGTAACGCAATGTAAATATATGAAAATATGTCTGTGAAGTTGGAGTGGAACAGAATAGAATAAGAAAGGATTGGATAGGCCAGTGTAGGCTAGGTTAGGCTAGACTGCTAGACTGGAATATAATAAAATCAGATTGGATGGAAAAAATAGAATAGAAACTTTCGATAGTTTTGACATTTCTGTAGAAAAAATTCTTACGTTCAAACACACATTGAAAAAAAACCTTTCACTAGTTCCTATAATCCCCTCAATTTATCATCCTACATATCATTTCCCTTGCTCTGCCAAGTTTCTAGGGGAAAACTGTTTAAAATCACTGCCTTACTTTTTTGTATTTTAATTTATTTTACTTTATATTTTCAAATATTTTATTTTTTTCCAATTACATGTAAAAATGTTTAACATTCATTTTTTTCAAAATTCTTAGTTTCAAATTTTCTCCCTTCTTCCCTTCCCCCCTCATTGAGAAGGCAAGTAATTTGACATAGGTTATATATGTGTAATCATGCTAAGCTTAATTCCATATTGGTTGTGTTTGCAAAATATATATATATATATATACAGATTAAAAAAAGACAGGAAAAAATAAAAGAAGTAAAATATAATACATTTTGGTCCAAATTCAGGCTCCATCAGTTCTTTCTCTGGAGGTGGACTGCATTTTTCAACATAAGTCCTTCAGGACTTGTCTTGGATCTCGTTGTCTTTATTTCAACTCCTATCACTCACTCTTCACCCTTTTGTAATCTGGCTTCCAACCTCATCTCTCAAGTAAACCTACTCTTTCCAAAGTTATCACTGATTTAATTGACAGATGTGGTGATATTTTCTTCAGCCCTTACCTGCTGACCAATCTGTTGCATTTGATACAGTTCACCACCCTATCCTCTTGGACACTTTTTCATCTCTGGCTTTTCATGACATTATTCTCTCCTGGTTTGCCTTTTACCTGTATGACTATTCTTTCTCAGTCTCCTTTGTTTGTCCATCATCTGTATCTTGCCTGCCAAACTTGGGGATGTTTTGCAAGCTTTTTTTCCCTTCCTCTCTATAGTCTCTTTCACGGTAACTTTTTCAGCTCTCAAAGACTTAACTATTCTTTTTCTGAAGATGACTCCCAGATATATGTTTATATACACATAGCCATACATTCACATAATGCATATGTATATATGCCCTATTTATGTGTGTATACATATCTACAAATGCAGATATATATGTGTGCATATTTGTACATATCTGGGAGCCATCTTCAGAAAAAAATTCTATATACATATTCATGTATATTTATATAAAGATATATATATATGACATGGAGATGTAGATACAGATATCAAATAAGAAATAGATATATACATCTCCAGTCTCTCCTTTGAACTTCAGGTCCATACTTTCAATTTCATATTTGATGTTTTAAACTCTATATCATAGAGTCATCAGAAGCTCAACATGTTCAGAATTAAGATGGTACAGTGGATATATCAGGAAGACATGAGTTCAAATCTAGCCTCTGACACTTACAAGCTGTGTGACCTAGGGCAAGTCATTTAACTTGTTTGTCTCAGTTTCTTCATCTATAAAATGGGGATAATAATAGTACCAAACTCCCAAGGTATTGTGAAAACTAAATGAGATAATTATTGTAAATTGTTGGTACATAGTGGGCACTATATAAATGTCATCTTGTAATTATCATCACCATCATCATCATTATTTTTGTAATTATTATTAATTTCTCCTAAACTTTCCCCTCTCCCATACTTCCCTATTTCTACTGAAGGCATCACATGCTTCTAATGTCTCAGGTTTGTAATCTTGGCATTGTCCGGGAATTCCTTATTCTCCCTCATCCCCTATGCCTAATTAGTTGCCCAATTTTGCTAACTCTGCTTTTTAATCTCGCATAACTGATCTCTTCTCTCCATTAGTACAGTTACCACCTTAGTTCAGTCTTCTATCACCTCCTGCCTAGATTATTACAACAACCTCAATTTTCCTAAAGCACTGATCTGACCACATCACTCCTCCTCCCTAGTTAATTCCCTTGGCTTCCTTTTGTCTCTAAGTTATAAATCCCTCCATTCAGTTTTTTTTTTCTTTTTGGAGGGGGGAAGGTAGGGCAGTTGGGGTTAAGTGACTTGCCCAAGGTCATATGGCTAGTTTTGTGTTAAGTTTCTGAGGAGGAATTTGAACTCAGATCCTCCTGACTCCAAGGGCCGGCGCTCTATTCATTGCACCACCTAGCCGCCCCTATTTAGCTTTTAAAGTCTTATACAATCCGATCTTTCTTTACAGCTTCATTGAACATTATTTCCCTCCCATACACTCTGAGACAGCCAAATTTACTTTTTCTCTGTTCCTTGAACACATCTCCTGTCACAAGCTCCATGTCCTTTCACCAGCCATCCACCATACCTGGAATGCATTCCCTCCTTCCCTCTGGCTCTTTTGAATCCCACTCTTCCTGAAGAGATAACTCAAGTACTATTTTCTATATGAAGCCTTTCCTGATTCCCTTAACTGCTGGTACCCTCCCTCCTACACTACCTTGTATTTAACTATTTTGTCTGTATATGTATTTATTAACTTTATATTTAGGCTGTATTTATTTTATATGTACTTGTCACCTCCATTAGACCATAAACTCCTTGTGAGTAGGAATTGTTTAATTCTTTATACTTATAAATCTAGTGCTTCACATTGTGTCTGGCACCTAATAAACACTCATTGTTTTACTGAGGTCAATATTGAGCTGTTTTTTTGTTCTAGCTTTTCTACAGTGTCTTGAAGCAGTAAGGTATGGTGGAAAGAATAATGGATTTGTATATTTTGCGGAGTTGGGTGCAAATCTTGTCCCTCCTGTTTACTTGTTCTATGACCTCGGAAGGTCATTTTACTTTTCTGGGTCTCTTAGTGTCCATAGTTGTGGAATGAGGCTTTTGTGCTAGCTAATCAATAAGGTCCTTTCCAAGTCTTAAGCACTATGGCCCTACATTCAAGTGGGCTACAGGAAATTAACATTCTTTGTTAACTCTAGCACAATATTTCAGCCACAGAAGAAAGTAAAATAGTTAGCCACCATTTAGCTAACTAGCCTCTTAGCTGTTATTTTACCCCAAAGCAATAGAATCCATTTTAAGCTAATTTGTTTTTGAGGGGGCAATGAATACAAGTTATTTGAGGAGCACTGGGAGAATATCAGCTTCAGAAAGGTAGGGATTGTTTTGTTTCATTTTCCTTTCTATCTCTGATGTCTAGCACCGTGTCTGCCAAATAATAGACACATTAAATTCATATTGAAATATAATACAAACAAATGACATAAAGAGAAGACTCCTTTTATCTTGGTTAATTAGAGAGTTCTTTGGACTACTGGACTGCTTACATTCAGACCTTTTGCAATTATGACTGGGTACTGAGAGGAGGGGAGAGGTATTCTCAACCAAAAAGAGGAGGAAAAATCAGCTACACAATATTTGAAAATTTTGGCATAACAGATCCTATACATAATTGCATGCCACCATGGGGGGGGGGGTAAGGGAGGGGAGAAAATCTGAAACTCAAGTGATTGTGGAACTGAATCTCGTAAACTAAAAGTAAATAAACAAGTCATTCAAAAAAAATTTTTGGCATAAACAAAATCAATACAACTAGAATAAGAAGGGAAACTTTTAATGAAGAAATAAAACTGTTATAAATATGCTTATTTAACACATATAGTGAATAAGCATCAATACAGGACGATTCAAAATTCTTAGTGAAGTTTTAAACCGTTATAGTTGCACCAAGTCTTTTGGGGTACCCTGTATTAAGACAAAGAATCACTTTTCAATTGGCATTTCATCAAAGGATATGAATAGTTTCTAGGAAGAGGATTTTTCAGCTAGCAAGAGCAATGTGAAAAGCTGCTCCAAGTAACTGACAATAAGATAAGACATATCAAAATAATTCTGAGGTTTGGTCTCACACTTAGTAAAGTGGCAAAAATAAGAAAAACATGATAGAAGTATTAAATGTTGGAAAAACAATAGGAAGATAGTTACATGTTTTCGATGGACTTGTGAATTGAAACAATCATTCTGGAAGATAACTTGGAATTGTAAAAGTGACCAAACCATTCATATCTTTTGAAACATGGATCCCTCTATTGGGTGTATATTGCAAAGAGGTCAAATACAGAAAGGAAATTCACACACACACACGTGTATATAT
>CM053583.1:341515629-341562926 GCA_028627135.1 Pseudochirops cupreus
TGAGAGCTGCGATGTGTTGCTGCTTCTATGCCGCCATCTTGGCTCCCGAATTGTATGATTTTTGAAGAAGCAGAGGTACTAGAAATCAAATTGCCAACATTTGCTGGATTATGGAGAAAGCAAGAGATTTCCAGAAAGAAAAAAATGTACTTCTGCTTCATTGACTTAGACTAAAATCTTTGATGATGTGGATCATGGCAAAATGTGCCAAGCCCTCAAAAGATGGGAATCCCACCAGATCATTTTACTTGTCTCTTGTATGCAGACCAAGAAACAAGAGTTAGGATCAAACATGAAACAACTAATTGGTTTAAAATTGGAAAAGGAGTATGACAAATCTGTATTTTGTCACCTTATTTAATTAACTTATATGCAGAGTACATCATATGAAATTCTAGACTGGACAAGTGAAAAGCTGGAATTAAAGTTACTTGGAGAAATATAAACAATCTCAGATGGGCAGTTGATACCACTCTGATGGCAGAAAGTGAGGAAGAATTAAGAAGTCTCTTGAAGGTAAAAGAGGAAAGTGGAAAAGGTGACTTAGCAAAAACCAAAGAAACAAACAATGACAACAACAAAAAACTAAAAAAGTTCTTGGCAACTGGTCTCGTCACTTCCTGGCAAATAGAAGGAGAAGAAATGGAAGCAGTGTCAGATTTTATATTCTTGAGCTCAAAGATCACTGCAGATGCCAACTTCAGCCATGAAATTAGAAGATGCTTGCTCCTTGGAAGTAAAACTATGGCAAATCTGTACAGCATATAAAAAAACAAACAAACAAAGACATCACCTTGCTGACAAAGGTCCATATAGTCAAAACTATGGTTTTTCCAATAACAATGTGTTGCTGGGATAGTTGGATTCTAAAGAAAGATGAGTGCCACAGAATTGATGCTTTTAAATTGCAGTGCTGAGAAGACTTTTGAGAGTCCCTTGGAAAGCAAGGAGGTAAAATCATTCAATACTTAGAAGAAATTAATTCTGACTTTTTATTGGAAGGAAGTAGCAAGGTTGCACAGTGGATAGAGCACTGAGCCTGGAGTCAGGAAGACGAGAGTTCAAATATAACCTCAGACACTTACTAGCTAAATGACCCTGGGTAAGCTGCTTAACCCTGTTTGCTTCAGTTTCCTTATCTGTGAAGTGACCTGGAGAAGAAAAGGGCAAACCACTTCATTATATTTACCAAGAAATCTCTACATGGGGTTGTGAAGAGTTGGACATGACTAAAACGACGGAGTGATAACAACATATTTACTGGAATATCAAATACTGAAGGTGAAGCTTAAATGCTTTGACCACATAATGAGAAGACTGGACTCTTAAAAAAAGACTCTGATGTTGGGAAAGATTGGAGGCAAAAGGAAAAGGGGATGGCAAAGGATGAGATGGATAAATAGTGTAGGGGAAGCAATGAACTTGAGCTTGGTTAGGCTTTGGGAGAGAGTGGAGGATAGAAGGGCCAGGCATGCTATGTATAGTCCACGGGGTCATGAAGAGTTGGACACAATTGAATGACTGAACAACAACCAAAATGAGGATTTGTCCATTGTTATTTTTATAAAGGATAGTAAACTTCTGTTTTATAACCAACAACCCAAAAGTGTTTTCCTAGGAATCCAGTAGATGCAAAATTTTTGCAATCTTCATTTATACATTGCAAAGTCTCCACTACCTTACTGTATAATTTATATTGACCAATAAGTCTTGATTCCTTAAGTGCAGTTAATCTTTTAGTAATTTCTAGTGGCAGTGACTTAGCCTCAAAGGGCCAGGGTCTCCCATTGCACCCTGGGTAATTTCCAGTCATTCTGATGAATATCAGATCACTGGATCCAGATGACTCTGGAGGAGAAAGTGAGGCTGGTGACCTTTCACAGCCCTCCCTCACTCAAATCAAAGTCAACTGCAAGTCATGTCATCATTTCCCTGATACCATGGTCCTCTTATAAATGAAGGACAAATACAACGACAAGTGGCAGTGCTATTAAACCAAATGGTCATCATTAAACATATTTAAACCAATCTGAATGATTTAACCATTTAGTTGATCCATCTTAGTCAAAGTGTTGTTGGGCAAATTCCTTAGAATTCCTGGAGTGCCAGTGCCTTTTGATTCCACAAGACCTTCAGTTATAATTGACAAAACCAGTGATATATGCTTTTTTTTTTGCCAGTTTTTACTATTATTTCTTGTGCCAATCTTTATTATTTCATTGTGAAATGAGGTCCCTTTATTTAAAAGTATTTCTGTAAATTTTTAACCTATTTATATACCTGTTAACTTGTATTATCTTGGAGAGCATCTGTTCATCTGGGTAATCCTTTTTGGTGAGGAATTGATAGTCTTCCTATTGCTGCCTTTGGTAAATGAGGACAGTGTTTCTTGAAGATTGCGTTGTCAGTTTTGCTGTTCCAAAAGTATTCTTTAAGAATATAATTGTATATATGTTGATTGATCTAAATGTGTGTGTTCTCTTTGAATTGACTTCAGAATTACAGTCAGCTCTGAATATATGTATTATTTTTCTCTTAGATAATCATATCCTTGATGTATATTGCCTGGAGAAAACCAATGTAATATTTTAAGAACGTTGGTTAGCTTGGATCTTTGGACTCAAACTCAAAATTTTTAGCCTGTATTCTTTCTTGGCTCACATTAAGAATTTTATACTTATCTAGGTCAAATGACATTTTTTATATCATTTGAGAAAGTTTCTGTGAGGTTAAATAGCTATTTTATGCACTTTTCTGTTGAGACATATCTAGCACTGATAGAATGTTTTATGGTTTGCAGAGTTCTTTATATATACTTTAACTTATTTAATTCTCACAGTAACTTTGTGAGTTAGATGCTATTATTATCCCTATTTTGCAGATGGGGAAACTAAGACAGAGAGTTTAAATGACTTGGTCACGGTCATATACCTAGTAAGTATTTGAGGCAGGATTTGAATGCTCATCTTCCTGAGTTCATTTCCCGTGTTGTATCCACTGGTACCACCTAGTTGCCTCAATATAACTTGACTCATATCCTTGAAATGTTTAATACAATGCTATGGCACAATTTCCTCTTTGACTCGAAAGCCAAACTTAGTTCTTTCAAGGAGTATTATAACAGAGTTACAGTAGTTTTAAGCAGAACTATAGTGGACTTAGTCTCCTTGAAGTGTACTGTTCTACATTAATTGTCCCTGACTTGATTGTTTTAGTGATATGTTTTAAATGAAGAATGTTTTTTTTGATATGGACATTAAATATTCTTGCATCCTCTCTGTGTTTGGGTCATATGTCTATATGTACATATGTATATGTATGTGCATGCATTTATACGTGTACATGTATATATATATATATATACATATGTATATGGACACATATAAACATAAATACTATGGCACTTTCTCACAGCTTGGTCAATAGCTATCAAATCAATAATGGACTGCTTCTTATATCCCTATGGCTTATATCCTCTATTGTTTTCTTGAAAGTGTTTATAATTTTTTTTTACTTACAATCTGTGAATGCTTTTATATTAGCATGTAAATTAGTCTGTATTTACAGGAGTCACAGGTGTCATTTTTAGGTAATAAATAAGTGAAACCTTCTGTTAAGAAAGATAGGATTAGGCTTAGATTAGGAAGGAAGTGGAAAAAGTGCTTTGCTAGTAATTCATGTGGCCCTCCGAAACATTTGATTAAGTAATTATAGACATGTAATTATTGGGCATACCACTTTTTTGGTTTTACAGAGTAGTTAGATTTCATCACCTCCCTTGTCTCCTCTCTTATTTCAATAAGCAAATTTCTGTTTTTTGTTTTATCTGACTTGTACTTTCATGTTGTATTTCTTTCAACTATGTATAGAATAAGAAATATTATATATCTTTCTTCCCTCTCTTTTTCATTTCTATGCTTCTAAGGCCCTCTCTGATATAACTTTTAAAAATTGTTTTTGATTATTCATTTTATTTTCTATGCTGTGTTGATCTCTTTGATTACTGTAACCATTTGCCTTTTGCCTTTAGTTATAGCTTAATGGTATTGAGAATTTGTGATTCCCTTTTTTTTCTTTGCTGCATTCCATTCTGCATAGTCTTACCTTCCCTCCCTTCCCCCCCCCCCCCGGGTGTTTAAGCAAGGAATATGTTGTTCATATTTTCTGTTGTATGTTCCAGGTAGATGCTGATATTGATGTAATTTTTCCATGTCTTTCCTCAGGTTTTCAGTAGTTTTTTTTTCCAGGTACTTTAGCCATTGTGGCTTTTGATGTCCATCACTGAGGCTGAGCCCCCAGACAGAATTCAGAAAACAATAGTAGGACCTGAGGCCTAGGACAATATCACCCATAACTCGGGATTAAAACTTGGTAATAATAATAAGCTGCTAAAAATAAGACTAATTAAAAATAAAAAATGAGTAAGCAAAGGAAAAGTACCATTGGTAGCTCTTTAGGTATAAAAGAAGATCTGGGTTCGTATTCAAAAGAAGATAGTGAGGGTCACACTTTTGAAAAGGGACAGGGTCAAGCTAAAAAAATAGAATAAGTGGGGGGCAGGATAGGATGGAGGGAAATATAGTTAGTCTTTCACAGTATAACTACTATGGAAACATTTTGCGTATCTACACATGTACCTATATTGAATTCCTTATCTTCCAGTGGGGGTGGGTAAGGAGGGAAGAAGGGAAAAAAACTGGAAATCAAAGTTTTAAAAATGAATTTTTTAAAAAATTGTTGTTTAAATGCAACTGAGAAATAAGATATTCAGGCGCTGGGGTATAGAAATCCATCTTGCCCTACTAGAAAGTTAGAGGGGTGATAGGGGAGGATATAAGAGAGAACAGATTGAGGGAAGAGATATTCAGTAGGCTTGCTATCATGGGCTGTGGGGGGTAGGGGAAAGATGGGGAGAAAATTTGTAACTCAAAATCTTGTGGAAATGAATGTTGAAAACTAAAAATAAATTTCAAAAAATGAAAAAAAAATAGACTAAAAGAAGATAGTGAGGTAAAAAAAAAAAAATAAAAAGCCACTCCTCCCTAAGAGTAACATCAAATGAAAAACAGACCCAAAAATAAATCTTGGAAGAACTTAAAAAGGAATTCAAAAATCAAATAAGAGAGAGTGAGGTAATATTAGAAAAGAAATTTAACCAACCCCCAAAAAGAGATACTAAATCTTATAGAGGAAAGTAAAAAGAAATTAAAAAATCAAATATGAGAGAATGAGCAAAAATTAGAAAAAAAACAATTCAAGAAAATTATGAAGAGAAAGCTAACTAATTGGAAAAAGAGATAAAAAATCTTAAGGAAGAAAATTACTCCTTGAAGACTATAATTGAGCAAGTAGAGCAAATGATAGAAGAAATAAAAAAATAATAAAAGTAAAAAAAACTAGAAAAGAATCTGAAATATTGCATTGGGAAAACAACTGATCTGGAGAACAGATTGAGGAGAGACAATATATGAATTGTTGACTACATGAAAATAATGATTAAAAAAGAATCTAGATACAATATAATAAGAAATTATTAAGGAAGATTGCCCTGGAATTCTAGAATAAGAAGGTAAAGTAGAAATAGAAAGAATCCACTGATTCTTTCTGATCACCACCTGAAAGAAATCCTAGGAAGAAAATCCACAGGAGTGTCAAAACCAAGTTTCAAAATTCCCAGGTAAAAGAAAAAAATTCAAGCAATAAGGAAAAAAAATAAATTCTGCAGAAAAACAGTCAGGATTTCACAAAACCTGGGAGCTTTTATACTAAAAGACTGTAGGTCTTGGAATATTACATTTTGGAGAACAAAGGAGCTGGGCTTACATATAGGAATAATTTATCCATTAAAATTTAATATAATCCTGAATGAAAAAAAAGGCCATTTAATGAATTGAAAGATTTTTCAGGTATTTGTAACAAAAAAATCAGAACTCAATGGAAAATTCAATATAAAAGATACAGAAGAAATATAAAGAAATCATTAAAGACTAATTATAAGGCATTAAGTCAAACTGTTCTCTTATGATATATGAAAATGCTATTAATATTATTAATTATTGTTAGTAATAATATTCTTAAAATTCATTTGGAAAAACAGAAAGTGAAGAATATAAATGGAAATAATGAAAAAAAAAAGGTGAAGGAAGCAGGTTTAGCAGTACCAGATGTCAAACTATATTATCAGGCAGTAATTGTCAAAACTATATAATACTGGCTAAGAAATAGAGAGGTAAATCAGTGGAATAGAGTAGAAGTACGATTTACAGCAGCAAATAAATGTAATAACCCCTACTTGACAAGCTTAAAGGTTTAGGATTTTGGAATAAGAATTTATTGGTAAAAATTTTTGGGAAAATTGGAAAGCATTTTGGCAGAAACTAGGCATAGATCAATTTCTTACACCATTTACCAAGATAAGGTAAAAATGAATACGTGACTCAAATATAAAGAGAGATTTTTACAAGAAAACTAAAAGAAAACAGAACATATTATTTATCAGACTTATGGATAGGGGAACAATTTATGAATAAACAAGAGATAGAGAGCAAAATTAGGTGTAAAATGGATAATTTTGATTATATTAATTTAAAAATGTACAAATAAAACAATAGTAGCCAGGGTCAGAAAGAAAGTAGAAAATTGTAGATAATAGAGATTTATAGACAGCTTATCAGATAAAGGTCTTATATCTAAAATAGATTTAGAATTTGTCAAATATGTAAGAATATAAGTCATTCCTCAATTGATAAATAACCAAAGGATATGAACAGGCAGCTTCCCAAAGAAGAAATCAAAACAATTTATAATCATATAAAATTCACTGTCATTATTAATTAGAGAATTGCAAATTAAAAAAACCTTGAGATATCATTTTACACTTACCAGATTGGCTAAAATGATAGAAGAAGAAGTGACAAATATTGGAGGGGATGTGGAAAAATTGGGACACCAATTAATTATTGGTGGAATTGTGAATTTATCCAACCATTTTAGAGAGCAATCTAGAATTATGCTCAAGCAGTTATTAAACCACCTATAACCTTTGACACAGAAATACCACCATTTGGTCTATTTATGAAGATAATTAGGGGAAAAGGAAAAAGAACCTAGATATTCTAAAATGTTCATTACAGTTCTCTTTGTGGTGGGAAAGAACTGGAAATTTCAGGGATGCCCGTCAGTTAGAGAAAGGTTGTGGTATATGATTGTGATGGAAGAAATGATGAACTCAATTATTTTAGACAAACATGGAAAGACTTGCACAAAATAATAAAGAAGGAAATGAGCAGTAACAAGAGAACATTATATATAGTAACAACAATATTGTTTTAAGAATGACTTTGAGTGAATAAGTCATTTTGACTATTATAAATTAACTCCAAAGGGCATATGAAGAAAGATGCTGTCTGCACCTAGAAGAAGAACTAATAAACAGAAGTATGTTTAGAATAATTTTATATATGTATATATATATATATGTGTGTGCATATGTACATATATGTATGTATTCGCACACACATATATACTATATATGTATATATGTATGTATACACACACACACATACACACACACATACACACACACATATATACCTATTTATGTCTAATGATAGCCATCTTGGGGGAAAGGAAGAAAAAAGAAATTTACATGATAAATTGTGTATTTGAATGGAATATCAAGTTGTACACAGTAGATTTGCAGTTTGGTTTACATTGTTTTTATTATTCTATGTTATGGAAATGCTTGTTTTATTCCATAAATTAAAAATGAAATGAAATAAACATCCTATTTCTTATATAGCTTTAAAAAAAGTAAACAGTCTGGAATGGAAATTCTTGGTTTTATATTGAATCTTCTCCTTTTTGTTCTGCTGTGTACATGGAAATGTTCTTTTTTTTCTTTTATCATTTTGTCTTTAAATTTTAAATAAATAAAAGATTTTTAAAAAGAAAAAAAATGGAGAAAGAGGAGGAAGTTAAAAATAATTTAGCAAAACCAAGCAATACATTGAAAAAAATCTTACAATAAGTGCTGTGTTCCACACTCGTGGACCTCCCTTCTCTGTGGAGGAGTCAAGGGTGGTTTCTTCTTATATCTATTCTTTGAGACCAAGCTTATTTTTTAAAATTTTGCAGCATTCATATTTTTTTATTGTTTTGTGGTTGCAATCTTTCATTTACATTGTTACAGTTAATGTGAATTTTTCTTGTCTTTGCTTACTGCACTTTGTATCAGTTCATCTAAACCTTTTCATCTTTCTCAGTATATAAGATGTTTAAGTTAGAGGATCATGTAATAAAAACAATGCTCTAGGAAGATTAATTTGGGAACTCTGTTTAAGATGAATTTGAGGGCAGTGTGCTTTTTAAAATGGTGATTGCTTTGGAGTCAAAGGATCTGGGTCTGAATCTTGACTCTGCTACTTAACTCCTATGTGAACTTGGACTTGATCCATCTAAGACCTTTGTTTTCTTGTCTATAAAATGAACAACTTACATCACCTCTTAGTCTAAATCTATAATTCCACCACATCATTCTTAAGCAGGGCAGCTGTTTGAAGGCAGTTGAGTCCAGACAAGGTTTAATGAAGGTTTGAACTTGGATGAGGAACATGGGAATGGAAAGGAAAAAACAAAACAAAACAACACAACCAAACAAACTGTGAGACAGTGTGTGTGATAGTAGAATCTGTAGGATTTGACAACCAATAAAATGAGAATAGTATGGAGTGGTGGGAAAGACTACCACCTTGGTCCACTAGATCTGGGTGCTAGTCCTTGTCATCTACATATTAGTGCTGTGGCTTTGGCAAGCCTTTTAACTTCTCAGCTTCCATATCTTGTTAAGTAAACTGAAGGCGCTGGACTAGGTGACATCTAATGAGCCTTCTAACTGATATTCTGTGGCTTCAAGGTTTTGAAGATGTGGTAGCTATTTATAAAAATAGGAAAGTTGTAAGGAAGCAGTGCTTTGGAGAAGCAGGGAATGAAAAGTTCTGACTTCTTGTTCATTTAGAATGGGTTTGTGCTGCTGGCAGGACTTCTAGGCAGTACTACCAAAAGAGATAAGAAGAAATTTGGTATTGGTGAAAAGTTGGAGGTTGACATACAGATTTGGTAGATATGGACTATGAAATAAGGGAGACTAATTGGCAACTACAATTAATAAAGCAATGATATAGATGATGAAGAGTAATAATAATTACATCCCAAATTAATGAAGCTAGAAATAAAGAAGATCCAACACAGGAAAAAATACAGTATTTATAACATGGGAAAAGTCTGAAAAGAATACTTAGGGACAATTGGGACATGTGCTAAGCAATCCTTTAGAAAGTAGTAGAAATAAGCATTTTCTGCCTAGGATCTTTTGATAGGCATCCTTTCTATTTATCTTTTGCAAGTCGGGTTACAAATCTGATTAGCAGCCTTTTGTAAGAAGTTCAGGTTTATTCTATATATTTACTTACGTCTTTAGCATTTTGTGGTAGGGATGATAAGATCTGTTCCCAGAGCTGTGAGGGGTGTCAGATTTTTGTGTGGGAAAATGATTTACATAAAGAAATTCACAAGATTATTAACAACTCAGCCTATTAGAGTTCACTCAAAAACCCAGTAAACTGTTATTTCACCATTTTGTACTTCAAAGCTTATTCCTAACATTTTGAGTAAGAATGGGTTTGTTGTCATTTATTTGTTCCCTAGTACAATTCTTAGTGGTCAGTGGTCAGTGACCTTAAAAAGCAGTTCACATTGTTGCCACATGTATGGCAATACGTACCTGACCCTTGTTCTGTGTATATCTTTGATTGTAACAGTCAACTAGAGGAAAACCTATTCTACTATGTAGTCTCTCGATAATCTGTTATTAGAAGAAATAAAAAGAGCATTTATTAATTAAACCCCCACTACATGTAAGCACTGTGCTGTCATTGGGGATGGAAAAAAAAATAAAACCAAAACAACTCCCTGTCCTCAAAAACTTTAGATCCTACTAGGACAGGGATTCTTAACATTTCTGGTGTCATAGACTCCTTGAGTAACCAAATGAAGACTATGGACCTCTTCTTAGGAGTATATTTTTAAATATAAAGTAAAATATAAAAAATCCATTAAATTCAAATATATTTATCAAAATATATTTCTCATCCAAGTTCATGGACTCATTGCAATTTATCCAAGGATCACCTTGGGGGGCTGTGGACCCCAGGTTAAGAACCCTTGGACTAGAAGGATACAGCATCTGCACAGAAAATATGTGAGCACACATGTATTTGTAAGCTTTGTTATATGGTTTGCCTTTATACACACACACACACACACACACGTGTATATATAAAATGTTTGGAGGGATAAAGCCGTGAATCTTAATAGAATTATGTTTCTTATTTCCATACCAATAATATGAATATTCCTAAAAAACTAGACTGCATGAAAAAATGAAAGCTAGTTGACAGTTAAGTATTGTGTGCATAGTGATGGTATCTGCACAGTATTATCTGACTTACTTGGATGCCTCATATGGATTCTTGGTTTGTTGGGATAAATTGTTTTGCTCTGTTAAGTTTACTTGCACACTGGGATTTCTATAGGTCTTTCCCTTGTATTTGCTTATAGTACAACAAGTATTTACATAGCATTGATCTTGATATGCAAACTGACATACTACTGGAGGAACTGAAGCGTATCATTATTGACATTCTCACTCTAACTGAAACCAGATGACAAAGGGAAATTGCCACTAAATGGAAGGATAGCTCATAGGTTCTCCTTTGAGAAGACAGTAAAGGAATTATGTGAGTTTAAAGGCAACAAGAAGCATTATTTTAAGGGGCACTTTGTCACTTTTCATTGCAAATCATAATGAACATTTCTAAAACAACCAATATGGAAATAATTGTAGTTTATGTTTCAATATCTGCTGTAGAAAATGAGGCAATAGAGAAATTTTGTGAATAACTTCAAATTAATTCAACATATACATTAATATTCTATTATGTTGGTAAAAAGGTGTATATAGAGGAAGGAGGAAGGGATATTGGAAAATGTGGTTTAGGATTAAGAAATGAAGATTGTGAAGAGAAATTGTAAATGCTGATTTGGCCACCTCCATCTTTAGCCTGTCTTCCCTCTAGGACTTTTCTATAGAGAGCCCTGTGAGCCCTATTTCAGTCCAGGATCTGTTCTTTATCCCATGGCTTTCTCTAGTGCTCCTAGAGCCCATTCCTGGCACCATCTCCTACTATCACCTACCTATTGACGTGATTCCCACTTTCTTTGTTCCCTCCTGCCATAATGTGGGACTTACTTGGCCACAAACTCACCACTTACTATGAGGAAAGATTTTATAGGATGACCTTAAACATTACAATCACCTGCTTCCCTCCACAGACCTCTCTCCAGATATGAATACTCTTCTTGGAGTCATTCCTCAATGATTGGCATACTTTTGCTCCCTTATATTCTTGTAGTCCCAGTGATTCTAAACTTTGACTGTTCATATATATGACCTCCATTTCCTCACTCAAATCGAAGTCACCAGCAAGTCATGCCAACATCTCCCTGATGTCATATTCCTTTTTGAGAACAAAGGACAAACAAAACCATTGAGTGAAGTTCCTGTCCTGTCCTGTCCTTCCTTACCTGGGAATGCTCTGCCCAGGGAAAGGTACATTTTGTTGACCAAAAGCTGCCTTTTTTCTTTGAGTTTATCAGCTAGATTTCTTTCTCAAAGACCAAGCATTAAATCCAATTCACTCTGGAGCTCATAGATTGGACAGTAGGTTCCTGCTGTCCTAGCACAGAGTGAATGTAAATACTAAATAGTAACTGTTTATCTTTTTGCCAGGAATTCTAAGAGTGTTCCCCTCAGTCTGAATTTTTTTTTGTATTAAAGGAGTCATCCCTTGAATAACTACTTAGAGAGGCCTATTCACTGAATGGGCAGTATCTCATTCAAAATGAGAACCTGAAAAGACCTTAGCCTAAAAGGTCCAGGGTCTCCCATTGCATCCTGGGCTACCTGTAGTCATTCTGATGAATATCTGGCCACTGGGCCCAGATGGCTCTGGAGGAGAAAGTAAGGCTGGTGACCTTGCACAGCCCTCCCTCATTCAAATCAAAGTCAACTACAAGTCATGTTACCATCTCCCTGATGTCATGGTCCTCTTTGAGAAAGAAGGACAAACACAACAACCATTTCCTATCACTAATTGCCTTCTTCCTTAATCCCAAGGACCTCAATCATGTGCCCCTTCCCAGTGTGCCACTCTAGCTCTACTCCCCCCTTCTACTGTGGTTTTTTTTGAAAGTCCAATCCATAAATAATAAACTTCCTTTCATCTTAAACCTTTTCCTTTTTCCCCTCCTTTCATTTCCTGGCTTTCACTGAGCCTAGCTTCTGATGCTGCTGCTTTCCTGGCTACTCTTTCAAGCACATGCTGCATTTCTAGTCATAGCCTCATATTCATTGGTCATGATTGAGCAGTTGGAATTATTTTTGCTCCCTGTTTCCACTTCCAAACTTTTCTACTTCAGCCATCAATCAGCACCTTCTCTTCCATGGTCCTCAAATGACAAATTCGTAAATTTGTCACCCCATCTAAATCCATATGGGTATCCTCCTTACTCAATGAGTTCAGTTCTTGGCTTATAGTTTTTTCCTCTACCATAATCTCTCCTCTCATACTAGGAAATTTCAAAGTGCATATTGATGCTGCTTTAAGTACCCTAACCTTCGCAATATTCTTGAGGAGACAGGAAAAGCTGAGATTAAGGGCACATTCAGAGAGTTTGATCTCGGCAAAGAGAAGGCCCCCCCTCCTCATCATAGGCTGAGGGGAAGGATGATGGGATGGAGGGGATGAGGTCAGCGTGTACTAAATTAGTGAGAAAGGGCCCGACATGGGTAGTCGACAGAAAGGTGTCAATTTTCTCAATAGAGTAAGAGGCAAGATACTCAGTCGACAGTGGGGATAGGGTAGAATGCAAAGTATGGGTGGGAGGCTTGAGGAGGGAAGAGATAGAGGGTAAGATAGAGACTCAGGCAGCCTAAGAAGTCTATGACATATCCAGCTCAAGATGTCCAGTAAGGAGCTAGAGATGAGAAAATGGAGATCAAGAGAGAGGTTAGGGCTAGACATATGTGAGAATCATCTGCATAGAGATGATAGGTGAAAGTATAGGAGATAGTAAGGTCACCAAATGATATACTTGTAGAGGAAGAAGAGTGTTGCCTAGATGAAGATCTAGTAAAGAAGACGGAGCAGGAGCTGTCAGACAGGTAGAAGGAGAATCGGAAGAGAGCTGTTTTGTGAAAACAAATCCAGTATACTGACCAACGTTGCTAGAGCAAGCCAGACTCATTCTTATGTCTGAATTTTTGTTGTTGTTCCTCTTGCTGTCTTGAATGCCTTTTCCCAGTCCTCTTTGCCTGCCTATCTAAAATCTTACCAATTTCTTAGGCCTAGTTCAGGTGTCTGACCGTGAACAAGTAACTTGAGCTCGGTGAGCCTCAGTTTCCCCATTTGTAAAATAAAGGGGTTGGGCTAGAACATCTTTATGAGCTCTTACCCTTTTATCCTATGATTACCAAGATTCTTTTAGGATCTTGATTTTATAGGATCTAGATTTTATAATCCTAAAGCCCTGTTTTTCTATTGAGTCTTTCCTAATCACTGAGGCCACTACTTATATCTTCCTCTTTTTTTTTTTTGCTTTTTGGAGGGAGGGAGGTGGAACAGGGCAATTGGGGTTAAGTGACTTACCCAAGGTCGCACGGCTAGTAAGTGTTAAGTGTCTGAGATTAGATTTGAACTCAGGTCTTCCTGACTCCAGGGCTGATGATCTATTCACTGTGCCACCTAGCCACTCCAATTTCTTTCTCTTTTAGCCTGTCACCCATCAATCAAGCATGTATAAAGCATCTCCCATGTATCAGGTACAATTAGAGGCACTGGGGATATGAAATAAAAATGAAAGAACTCCAGATCTTGAGAAGCTTAAGTTCTATTGAGGAAAACCCCATGTACATATACGAGTATGTACAGAATAATTAGCAGTTAATGAGTAACTCAATGTATAGTGTGCTGGGCCTGGAGTCGCGAAGACCTCAGTTCAAATCCAGCACCAGACACTTAGGAATTGTATGACCCTAAGTAAGTTACTTAACCTCTGTTTATCTCGTTTTCTTTATCTGCAAAATGGGGGTTATTTTAACACCTACCTCCCAGGGTTGTTGTGGTGACCAAATGAAATAATTATAATGTGCTTAGCATAGTACCCAGTTCATACATAGTAAGTGCTATAGGAATGTTAGCTCTTATTGTTACTAATATTGTTATCAGTAGTAGTAATAGATGAGAGGAGGCACTAGTAGTTTCAAAGATTAGGAAAAGCTTCAAGTAGAAGGTAATGCTTGAGTTGAGGCTTAAGAGAAATTAGGGATTCTTTAAGTTAGAATGGAAGAAAAGCATTTCAGGCATGGAAGACATCCAGCCCAAGATCATGGCAAAGTGCTGTGTGTCAGGAACAACCAGACTGGTTTGGTTAGATTGTAGATTGCAAGAAGGGAGTCATATATAACATTGCTGGAAAGGTAAGTTGTGGCTAGGTTGTGAAGGGCTTTAAAAGTCAGACAGTATCTATGGTCTTTACTACATATGGAATGAAACAGAAACTTGCATATGTAAAAGTATTCAAACCAAATGGGAAAAAAATGAATATTTATTCCCAATGGAAGAAAATCAATCAAACTCATGCAGTGTTATGGCCATACAAATTATGTTGTCTCTTAGGAATGATATTTTGGTCTAGGTCACATTCATATAGTATTAGCTTTGTACAAACCATACACATGCCTGAAAAGTTTTGAAAAATTCTAGAAGATAGACTATGTATATTTCATAGCCCTCTACTTGTTGAAAGTTCTCACAGAAGCTACCATGGTACTGTATGCAACACTGACTTTTTTATAAACCAAAAAAAATATGAAAAAGGAAACCTAAAAAGTACTTAAGGGAGTGCCTGTGCAGTGTTGTGTGTATGTTTTAAGAAATGTACCAGATTTGGACAGTAATATAAGATTTTTCATACAAATGAGTATTGATCCCTGCAAAATAGTCCCTTGGGAGGCTATATACATCTGCCAATCATGCTGCCATTGCTGAAAAACATTACTGAAACTCTTTTTAAAGAATTGCCTTCTGCTGCAGCCAATTAAAAAAATATCCTTAGTGGCACAAACTTTCCTTTTCCAAGGATGGGTTTGATTTTAATAAAGAATGAAAAGTAATTTGTGGCTGATTTTGGTGAGTAACCAATTTTTTTTTTTTTGGGAAAAATGAGGTGTGACTATAAAGTATTGAGACTAAATGTGTGTGTGTGTGTGTGTGTGTGTGTGTGTGTGTGTGTGTATCAGACACACATGTATACCATTAAATCTGAAACAGTTCCAAAAGGTATTAGAAAAATTATTTCATTTACTATCATTGGAATAAGTGCATGATTTCCTAAGGTGACTATTTTGAAGGACAGTAGTCTTTTGAGTATATCAGTTCTGGTGTGTTTGCTAAAAAAATCAATATCATGTCTTCAGTCACAGACATTCCAGCAACAGGCCAAAGATCACCCAATTTATATAGCACCCATACAGCATAATCTTACACCATTGCCCAAGTCTCAAAACTACCCAGTAGTTTCTTTTTGTTGGAAACAGTAGTTAAGTGTGAGGGAATTTTGTAGTTAGCCTGGCTATGGCATGAAAATTGTGACTTTTACTGTAACATCTTAGCAAAAATATCCAAAATCTCTGATTAAACCAGCCTAAAAATGAATGTAGTTTCTCTCTGAATGGCTTTAACTCTCTGCTGCAACTGATTTAAGTAAATTTTGGAGGAAAATGACACTAATTTTCAATTCTTCTAGGCCTTTTTTTTAAAGGTCTCAGCATTGTTCTAAGCTTGGGAGATTTAGGTTAATTAATCTAAATTATACAATTTACTGGAATTGATTACAGATAATCAACCCTTGCCCTCAGGGAACATCCATTATAATGGGGGAGATCAAAATGTATTACATATACACAAATTTTAAAGTCATTCACTGTAAATACAAAGTACTTTGGGGGCATGCACTAGCCGATAGGAGACTGAGAAAAGTCATGTAGAAGGAGACATAAGCTTTGAAAGAAGCTAGACATTCTTAGATGCAGTAAAAAAAAAGAAATAAATATATCCTCTCTTTGTATACAGTACAAATGTTATAGGGCACAATACATTTTATGATTGAGCTCTCTGGATATGCATGATTCCTCTTAGACTTTTACTTCTATGAGGTAAAAATGAATGTTGCTGTTTCCTGAGAAAATAAGAACACTTTGTAATGAGAAATGAAGTGATCAAGTGTCTACTGCATTGTGCTTCACTAAAATGTGTGTCCAGCTTCCCAAAATGTTGTGTTGACAGCAAAGAATGAATTAGCTCTTTTAATGAAGATGTGTGCCATTTTCAACAAACAAATGACCCTCTGTGCTATACCTATTCCATTCTGGAGTTAATAAGCCTTTTGTCCCCAACACTTCTGGATTGAAATATCTACATACAAAATAGTGACTTGGCACAATGACTACTAATATTGATTCTGACCTCTCCTTGATCACACACAGGAGAGAATTTTAAAAAATTATTTGATTTACTGCTTGTTTTTTTTTCCAGAATCATAGTGTACATATTTACTCTCTCACCATTCAATACACTGTCCCCTCCACTGATATGTGGAAAGGCCCATTTACCCAGTTCATATCATCCTAGAGCATAAATTTATAACTGGAAAGGACCTTACATGTCATGCAGGCCAACCCTTTTATTTTGCAGATGAGGAAACTGAGACCAAGGATGGATGTTTCAAGGTCTTGCAGGTAGTCATAGAAAAGCCAGAATGCCAGCATAGTCAGCCTTGCACTCGGATTCCAGTGCCCCTTCTCCTGTACACGTTACTACTTCAATCCCTTCTCCTCTTGGTAGATTTCTTATTCATTAGATATGACATTTATATGGCTAGTTTGAACTGGCAATGCAATGCAGACAAAAACCAAAAATAATTTAAGAAACAAACCATGCTTTGTACTTTTCAAGTCACTTCCTGTGGTTTGGATGACTGTTTCCAAAAGACTTTCGATTTACTAAAGAATGATGATAATGTTTTCATATATGTCCTAGTGCACGCCAGGGATAAATTGCTTTCCTTACAACAACATAGTTAGTGACGTAGAGTACTCAATATTATCCATGTTTTACACATGGGATGAAGACTGTAGAGGGTAATTTAAATGCTCGTGATCCCACAACTAATAAGTAGCAGAGCCAGGATTTTAACTGAGGTCTCCTGAGTTCAAGGGCAATAATGTTCTTTCCTCTAAAACAGTCTGCCTTTCTGATATTTGTGTATATATCCATATAAAAAAAAGTCTCACAGGTTTTTTCTTCATTATATGAATTAATGAGAAAATCCTATGGGTTGAAAAGCCACTGTGATCTTTAAATAATCTACTAACTGATTACTTGGGGTGATGGACCTGATCACCAGAGGTTGGATCAAGTTAAATAGAAGGTGATACTCTCAATTACTTTCATGTAGTTGAGATTAATATGGGACTTATAGTTACAACTGAGAATGAAAGGGGGACTAGAAACAAGATAGCCTAAACATGATGAATTTTTAATTTAAGATTATCCACATGTCCTCAGTGTAATTTAAAGACGTGGCTTGTCCCAGCCCTTGAGGTCAGATCCCATGCAGTTGCTCTGGATGATATATGCTAGAATTAATCAATCAGCAAGGACAATCTCTCAATATGTGTTTGCCATTCTTCTAGGTGCTCAGGATAGAGATAATGATAAAAACAAAGCAGTGACTGCCCTCAAGAAGTTTACATTTTATAACATGGGCACAGATAAAGTAAATGTTGGGGGGAGTGTGTGTGTGTGTGTACATGTGTGTGCATGCGTGTGTGTGTGTGTGTTCCTCATTCAGGAGGTGGTACTTGAGAACTGAGACTTGAGGGATGCTGAGGCTCTAAAGAACTGAGGAAAGGAGGGAATACATTCCTGCTGTACAAAGGCACTGAGAGTGATATGACTTCCCCTTGTGTGAGGCATAGCTACTAGATCTGTTTGGCTGGACCATAGACTGTGTGAAAGAGAGCAATGTATAAGTCATCTAGAAAGATAGGCTGGAATCTGATCATGAAGGGCTTTAAATGTCAAACAGAATAGTTTGTATCTGATCCTAGAGGCAATGGGGAACCTCTTGAGCAGTGAGATAGTATAGTAAGAATAATTGCTAGCATTTATGTGGCACTCTAAGGTTTGCAAGACACTTTACATATGTTATTTCATTTGATCTCACAACAACTCTGTGGGGTAGGTACTATTATTATTTCCGTTTTTCAGATGAGGATACTGAGAGATACGCAGAAATATTCAGAGAGATTCACACAGGTAACGGCTGTTTGAGGCAGGATTTCCCCCCACCCCAAATTTCCAATTGAGAAGTTTTCCTTAAACAGATCAGATAAAACACATGCCAAGTCTCTGCATTTAGAACATAGTTTGTATTAGCAACGCGGGACTCTCTGGGGCAAAAGGAATTTGATTTTGGGGGGCATGAAACTGCTTTACTGTAGTCTGGTGGCACTAATTGAGATTTCTTCTACTTTCATGATCTGTATGGAGTGGGCCTGGAAATGGTGATAAACCCTGAGATCTTGGCCTGCAGGAAGGCTCTTTCCAGCTCTGACTTTATAGATGGATGAGTGAACTGAATTCCCAACAATCCTAACTAGTACTCATCTTTCTGAGGCCTAAGTCTCAGTACAGCAAAAACACGTTCAGCAAGAGACAAGAAGGAAGCTGAATCTTGAGATGACTCTGTGGTCAGTCTCAGAGGATCATAGCTGCTTGGATTTGCATAATTCACAATTTCACTTTGGGGGGCACTTTCATCAGCTCCAGGATAAGATCATTGTTAAAAAACCAATGGCGTTTTGGTGTTAGGTCCGTCTACTTCAAGTTGGGCACTCTGCTGCACCACCTAGTTGTCACATAGAATACAGTCAGGAAAAGGGCTGTTTATCCTGTTGCTTCTTTCAAAGCCTTCAGGACTTCAGCAGATGAAGTCAGACTTAGGACTGGCTCTGGTCAGTGTTCTATCCAGGGGAGCCCAATGGATGCAGAAACTGAAGTGGAGTGACTTTGGGGGTTTCAGAATTAATGAGAACCTGGAGTTCACTCCTGAGAAATAACCCTTGAACTTTTGGTGTAGCTTTCTTACTGCAAGCTCTCCATAGTGGAACAACTCATTCTAATCTGAAAGAACATTCTGATATTGTACTAACATATAGCAGGCAGGAACAATCTCATATACTTCCTTATATACCTTCATGGGTTTTTCTGACTAGTTGTGGGAGAAATGAAATAAAATACAGGAAAAGGATATTATATTTATAAGATAGTATAACTATGATGTCTACTGTCTAGTTTCTTTAATGAAATGAAATCCTGGGAGCTTTTGTTCTTGGTTTGTGTATAGAGACAGCAGAGGTATAGTGAAAAGAAGGCCGGATCTGGGGATCAGAGGACCTGAGCTCAAATTCCAGCAGTCTACCATATTATGTTATGATTTTGGGGAAGTCACTTCACTCCATAGGCCTCCATCTTTCCGTCTGTGCAGTGCGCGGTTGAATTTCATGGTCTTTCAAGTCCTTTTCACTATAAGTCCTAGGATCTATTATCTTCTACTTCCTATTTCTACTTTCCAGAAACTGCATGTCTAGACCTGCAGATTGTCTCCACAAAGACAGCTCAGCTTTCTGTTGAAACATTTAGACATACCAGAATTATAGCTATCTGTGATATCCCATCCAGATTGACAATCCCAAACAAAGTAATGATATGCTATTTCTGAGAAAATGAATGACATAATTATTTTAACTATAACTATATTTCTTTTTGGTATTGAGATTTAAATATCCAGGGTTCTTTTGCTGTTTCATGTATATGGGCATGTCTTCTGCCTCTCTTGAGTTTCCTTTTTTTTGTACTCCCCTACTTATGTCCTCCTTCAGAAGCAATACAGCGTCCTACACATCAGAGATGCCCGCACAGCAGAAAGAATATGTCCTTGGAGTTAGGAAAACCTAGTTCTGAACCCTGCATCTGACCCTTGAAAATTCTGTGACCATGGACAAGCTACTTGACCTCTCATAAACTCAGTTTCCCCATCTGTGAAATGGGGATGATAATAGCACCTATTTCTTAGGATTGTTATGAGGATCACAGGAGCGAATGTAGATAGGGGAGTCTGCAAATCTTTAAGTGTCACATAAGCACCAGTTATTAATGTATTTATCTGTAATGAGAAGGTTCTGGACCTTTGATTTCATTGGTGAAAGAAATTTCTAGTGAGGAAACACCCTGAACCAAGACAGATCTATAGTTGTTCCGCAGCTTATAGTCTTACAGTTTCCTGGCACACTGAGATTTACGTGACTAGCCTTACATAGCCAGAATCTCAGTGTGGTACAGTCAGAGGATATGAATTCAAATCTCATTTCTGCCACTTAGTACTTATGTGACTATTGGCAAGTCATTTAATCTCTTCAGTTTCCTTATCTGTAAGACTAGAGGACCACAGACTGTTCCTTCTAGCACTAGATCTGTGACATTATGATTTGTTAGGGACATCTGATCCTCTGAAGTGGTTTCTTCGTCCACTGCATCACATTGCCTCTGTTATTATTAATACTGTTATGCTAAGATATTTTCAAAAATTTTTCCAAAGAGAAAGATTAATTTCATGTAGCCACATGCTCAACAATTCTGCACTCACTTAAAAGAATACCTATTGAAACTGCATTCAACAGGTTAATATTGAGTTTAAGACCTTGTATAACCTCTTAAACAAACACGTTACAGTTGTACCATGTAATACACCTATTGCTGCATTTCAGGGAAAGATGATGATTTCTTAATGAGAAGAGATTGCTGGAAGTTCCCTATGTCTATTGATCATTGAAAACAAATGACTGGATCCCACACTGCTAAGGTGCCAGCACTAATCCCTTAATCAAGAAAGACCAAATAGAGGCAAAGGCATGACCCAGCTGTGCACTATAATACTTTTATTGTCCAAGAACCTAGCTCTTGATGTTGATCTTTCCTGTTTGTGTTTTATAAGAAGAAATGATCTGGGCTGTTACAAGCAGGTGAGCCAGTTAGATTTTCCCTGTTGTAATTAGCCATGGGAATCATCATTTGTGAACACAGGGTAGAAGGAGGAGGCATCCCATAGTCCCCTGAGGAGACAATACATAACCTAGATTGCCCCCCTCTACTCCTTCCCCAATCCAGCTTCTCTCAGGTTTTGCCATTTTACTGAAAAGGTTCACCATCATGTTCTTGACTGACACTGGCAAATGTCTCTGGATATAATAATGAAAAGATTTTGGCCATAGCATTTGGCTCAGCAGTTTCTTCCTCCAAACCATTTTCTTTTTAGGGACATGAAGAACAGATAATAGGAATAGGGGAAGCAGAAAGAAGAGAGATGCATGATCATTTGTATATGATTGTATATTTATATATCTAGCTTAAGGAAGTACAGGGAGAAGTAGGAGGGAATAGTATAATCAAAACTTAGAGTGGAGAGAGCATCCAGGAAGAAATGATGATCAGTGAATGAATGAAAATGCTTACTATGCTCTAAACATTATGTTAAGCACTTAGGATATTAAAAACAAACAAACAAAAAACTAAGACAGTCCCTGTTCTCAAGGAGCTCATACTTAGTAGGAGAAATAACATAAAAAGAAGTTGAGTTGCAAGTCTGATGGAAAGCCTTAGGTTTCCTTACATTGTAACCTCAGTAGTTGTGGGAAGTCTGTGGGCCAAGGAGGCAGGGTATATACTAAGGCTTGGAGTATCTTCGAAGGCTCATAAGTGGCAAGGCCTGGGAGTCCTCTATCTTGGAATGAATAGAATTAGTAACTGCCATCTCATCTAAGCTTTGTGAACTGCCAAACTGGGCAGATGGAGTTTGAGTGGCCTGGGGCGAAAGAAAGTAGTGAGAGGAAGACAAAGGAGTGCATGCCTCCTGGACGGTGTCAACAATGTCAAATGTTGCAGACAAGGAACCTGAGAATTTACAAAAGGCCATGTAATTTAGTAATTAAGAGATCACTAATAAGGCATGAGAGATCAGTTTTAGTTGAATGATGAATTCTAAAGCCAAATTACTGAGGGTTTAGAAGTGAGTGAGATGATTGGAACCAGAGTTACCCAGTGTATACAGCTTTCTCAAGGAGTTTAATTGAGAAGGGGAGGTGAGATATAAGACAATAACAAGCAGAGATATCTGTATCAATCAGTATATCCCTTTTTTCCCCTATGGGATGGGGAAGATAAGGCAGAAAGGAAGGAGCCCTGTAGATAGGAAGAGACAGATAATTAGAGAAAGTGGGGATGATATCTAGGGCAGTTTGCTGGAGATGATTGGATGGGATTGTGGGTACATGAAGAGAGGTGGCCTTGGCAAGAAGGGCCACCTCTTCATCTAAAATAGGAATTAAGGAGGAAATGCTGTGAGAAGATGTCTGAATGATCTTAAACGAAGAAGAGAAAAGGAGGAAACTTGGCAAACTGCCACATTTTTTTTTTGATGAAGTATGAGCTGAGGTCTTCAGCTAAGAGGGTTTAGGGAAAAAAAACATGAGAATGTTGAGGAACTATAAAAAACAAATTGAAATAGCTACTGTGGATCAGATAGATAAAGGACAAGTAAAAGGATTTTCTTGTTGCAGAGAGGGCCTAGTTGAAATTAGTTAACCTATATTTGCAGAAGACCTAATCAGAATTGTTTTACGTTTTTCTCCCAGCTCAGTTCATCAGCACAAAAAGTTAGGCAGGAGATGAATTGTAGGTGTAATCCAAAGTTGAGGTTTGGCAACATTAATGATTAGTGATTGGACAAGGAGGTAAGCCATTCAGGACCAGAACCGAGTTCACTAAGGGGTCAAGGTAGGAAAGGTAGAGGAGTGTAGCCAGTGCAGTGATGATAGTCTGGATGGATGGAATGGACATCATGCAGAGTAAGGATGAAGTACTAGTTTAGGGGTCATAAATCATAAGGAAAGTTAGAATGATAAAATAGTGATAAGATAAAGAAATTTCAGAGTTCATCAATGTGGAAGTATAACACTGGTGTAGGATGGCAAGACTGACAATATGACAATTGAGATAGAATGGAAAAAGAGATGGTGGGGTTGGAGCAGATTTAAGGACTAGGAAACTGAGTAATTTAAGGGACAGCAAGAATGTATGCTAGAATTGCCTAGTGTGAGGGCAAGAGCTGGAGGAGAAACAAAGACTGAGTCAGACACTGAACTTATTGAGAAAGGAAGGGGAATCTGCTGGAGTTAATGGTATTTACTAGCTGTATCACTTTAGAAAGTCCCTTTACCTCTCTAAACCTCAATTTCCTCATTTATAAAATGGGCATGGCAATATTTCTAGTCTCCACACCACAGAATTGTTATAACTTGAATCAAATGAGATAATGTATAAAGGTAAATTGCTATAGAAATGCCGGTGTGTATGTTAATGTTGATGATGATGGCATTGTCTACTTTAAGGCAGGAACAAACTCTTAAAGTGATCCTGTATATATTTTGTTTCTATATAATTGTTTACAGATTGTTTCCCCAACTAGACTGTGAGCTCTTTGAGAAGAGAGACTGTCTTTTGCCTTTCTCTGTATCCCCAGAACTCAACACAGTGCCTGACACATAGGCATTTAATAAATGATTATTGAGTGAGTGATAGGGACCTACCATGCAATCTATCTTGACATCAAATTGTACTAATTCATGTTTTTTCCTCCAGGTCTAGAGATAATAGGAAAGAAAAGACAAATAAATGTATCAGTCTATACATGGGTGCTAATATATGCAATGAGGAAAGAAACAAAAAAACCCTGTTAGGATGTATACAGTTGGAATTAATATTGAGACTATCATTTCAATTCAACAATCATTTATTAAATACCTACTGTGTATAAGAAAATGTGCTAGATCCTGGTAACATAAAGACAACAATGAAATGTTTCCCATCAATAGAGTAGAAGCTCCTTGAGGGTAGGCACTCACATGGACATAAATAAGCAAATAAAAATATACATAGTAAAGGCCACAATTTCTGAAGTGGAAAACTAACAGTAGGAAGATTGGGAAAGGATTTGTATGGAAAATGACTGTTGGAACTAGGCCATCTAATATATAATTCTGAGATCTCTTGATTTCTCCATGACTTTTCCTATCTTTAATTGAGAAAACTTCCCTACCCCCTCATTCTGCTTTCCATTATCTCTCTCTTTTCCCTCTTTTAAAAAAAATAATGCTGAAAGATGGATTTTATTGGACTAAAATGGACCTGAAGGTTACAGGAATGCATATTCTCTGAAAACAACCTTGCACACTCCTTATTCTAATCCAGGCAGAGTTCTCAGAGCAGCTGTGATCATTTCTGTTTTCACCAACAGGTAACTTTGCCCTGCCTGTTGATATCTGGGACATTGAGAGCAATGCCTGCTGTGTATTTCACACACTCAGGCTGTAAAAAGACCCAAGAAATGGATATCAACACAAATTCATTTTGTTCTTCAGCACCAGAAGTCATTCTCAAGGTACCTAGCTCTATTGCCAGCCAAAGAGGGGAAGGTAGCTAAAATTGCCATTGGGGACTATTCAGATTGACTTACCGCTGAATGATTTAAGTACTTTATAGTCCTATGCAAGCTCTGAACGGTGGCCACTTTCTTCTCAGTCCTGTTGCACTGGGGGCTGTGGAAGCCCCTCTCCAGAAGCTTCCAATAAAAGGAAATGCTGAGAAAACTTCAGGAGGTTCCTGTGTATTCTCTCAGGCACAGTTCTTGGCAGTAAGTAACATATGAAATGAGAGACTCTTCTCCCTAAGAGAGACCTCAGATAGGGCAGTTTCAGAAACCAATGTTTGGCATCTCTGCCTGGTTGCAGACATTAATGTAAAGAGAGTGGTATGGAAGGAGAAAAGAGCCTTTTTTGGGGGGGAACTGAGATAATTGCTCAGACACTGCATTTAGCAGAAGAAAGATTGGATTGTTACAGTAAGTGGTCTTAGGAACAGCCTGGAACTACTAGAGCTCAGTTCGCTGATGTGACATGTGCTTTGCTCAGTTCAAATGAGAGCAAACGTAGCAGATGACACTAATAAAAATCCAGCAGTCCTGAAGGATGGAATTTGAGGCACGAACACCAAGAACAGAAAGTCCCAGGGCTTGGTGCTATTTGCCAACAACCCTGTTACTGCATCCAGAGATGGGTGGCCCCATAACAGAGAATACTTTGGCAGAATCTCCTGCATGCTCTCCTGGTTGACAAATGCACACCCTGGCCTGTGTTATTGCCCTTATAAAATAGCTCATGGAGCATGTGAGCCAAACATTTTAAGATGTGACTGTAAGAAAAAATGTTAAATATTACTCCACTCAATAAAAGCTTGCAGTGCAACAGGAACCACATACATCATCACTGCCCAAGGACAGGCCAATCATAGGAGCAGCAGCAGCTGCTGCAGAAGTGTCCCTGATGGTCACTTTTCATGTTGCATGTCATCCTTAAAAAGGAAGGACCCAGCAGACTCATTGGTGGTTTTCTCTACCATTTCCTAAGGACCCATAAAGGTAGAGATAGGTATTTCCTGGGAAACTTGTATGATAATAATTCATTTTTCAATGGATAGCCCACAAGAAGGTGAGACTAAAAGGAAACCATCCAGTTGTGGAAGAGTCTCAGATGCCTTCAAAAGAACAAGAATGATAACAGAACAACAACAACTGTCAGAGTCTGCCTATGTGGATAAAAAGCCTGGGAGGCGGGGGTGGCGCAGTGAATAGAGCACTGGCCCTGGAGTCAGGAGGCCCTGAGTTCAAATCCTACCTCAGACACTTAACACAAAAAACTAGCCATGTGACTTTGGGCAAGTCACTTAAGCCCAATTGCCCTACCTTCCCCCCTCCAAAAAGCAAAAAAAAAAAAAGCCTGGGAAGGCAGGTATATACATCCATACACACACACACACACACACACACACACACAGACACTGATAAATAGATCTGGATATCTATATAGATAGATATGGGTATAGAAAGATGTCTAGCTAGCTAGACAGCTAGCTAGTTAGCTAGTTAGCTAGCTAGATATGTCCCTATTTTGAAAGTTGTGCAAAGCTACTTATATATGTTATCTCATTTGTTGTTCATAACCTTGTGAGATAGGTGTTATTATTACCCTCATTTTACAGCTAAAGAAACTGATACGAACAAGTTAAGCAACTCTCTTGAGGTCACATGGCCAGTAAGATTTTGAAGTTGAATTTGAATTCAGATCTTCCTGACTCCAGATCTAGCATTCACAAGAAATTTCTCTTATGTCTTGAGAGATCCCCCTGGATTTGTCATTGATTGAGACTCAGATAAAAGGAATTGTAGCTGAAGCTGTCAGGAATCTTCTGCTTTCACACATTTTGATGGAGATTATAGGTTTTGTTTAGTTTATGAATGTGAATTTAGAGTGTTGTGGCATTCCCAGTGAGGAATACAAACTCATGGAATTTGAGAGTTTGATGAGACATAATCCAACCCATAAGCTCCTTCCTCCAGTGCAAATCAAGAACTTCTCTTCAATTTGATTCTTTCAAAGCTACCTGGAGACACAGAAAGCTTGAGTGGCTTTTCCAGAATCACACAGCCAGCATTGTATCAGAGGAAAGATTTGAACTCAGTTCTTACACTGAGCCTGCTTCTCTATCTGCTAAGCCAGACTGCTTCTCATGGGTTATGACAATGGCAAAAAAAAATAATGAATAATAATCCTTGATATCAAGGAGTTGATATTCTGTTGTTTGGTATAATCCATAGAAAATTAAGTATAGCACAAGGAAAAATTAGAAGTGATAGAACACTAATAACTGGGGAAAACCTTTGAAGCTTTCATATGAGCCTAGTGACAGACGTGGTCTGGATGCATCTGATCTTTAACTCAGGAAGTGAAATGGATTCAGGAACCAAGAAGGTCAGGGTTTCAACCCAAGGATTAGAGATGCATGAGGTTCAGAGTATAGTGAGAGAGTATATTAAGTTTCAATTCATGCTTGGAACTGACCCATGGGGCCTTGCCCTTGACTCAAAGCTTTTTACTGTGGTCATTGAGGCTGATGGTCTAGGATGAAATTCTAGTTTAATGAAATGGAAAGAGTGCTAGATTTTGAATCATAAGATTTGGATTGATAGTCCTGGCTCTGTAATTTAGTAGTTGCATGACTTTTGAAAAATCATTTCCCCCCAATGAACTTCACATTCCTCAATGGTAAAATGAGGTTGTTGGACTAGATCATCGGAATCAAATTAGAAATTCTCAGAACTTGGAATGTTGCCTGAACCAGATTAAAATGTAATAGGGAAATGTTTAATAAAATCAATAAAAATACAACTCAACATAGATAAGGTTAATTTGTTTTTTTTGAAGTTGGTATGCAGCCCAAAGAGAAGCTTTTTTATTTGAGTTTAACACCAGTGGATTAGATGAGCTCTAAGACCATCCTTTCTGTCTCCTGATCATATGATTTTCTATAAGTTACAACACTTGATTAGCCAAGACACTCCATCCCTGAGCTTTTCTGATTAGAAGATTTTTTGCATTAAGCTTATATCCACTCATTCTCAACTCCAGGAAATCAAGAACATAAAAACTACTTGTGGCATTCTCCCCAGAATTCCTTCCCCCATCAACCTTACATATATAGGTCCTTTAATTATGAAGAACATGGTGCTTTTCTTCTCTATTTTTCTGACTTCATTTTTGACTGTCATGCCTTGTATGGTTGATTTTTGAGTCCAGCTTAGTTGATGTGAGCAATTAAAATCATGTAACTTAAACTTTTGAAATTAAATATTTTTTTGTGCACTGAAGTCCAATGCATGGAAGGAACTTGAACGTTGAACTAGAAGGGAAAACCCCCCAACTCTGGCCCAACAAAAAAGGCTACAAATTCAGTGCCTTTGGTACCATGGAAAATGAAGCAGAGCAGGCAGAAAGGCAGCAAAGTTTATCTTGTGTCTCCGCCAAGGGGGGGGAGGGCGGTGGTGGAGAAAACAAATAGACAAACAAAAATCTCTAGCCAAATCTATTATTTAACCAAGAGCCTGCGAATGCCAACTAAATATTTTCTATTCTTACCAGGTTAGAGGTTTCAAGACAAAGCCCTGCTTCCAGGGACTGGGGAGCAGATGTGTATTTGTAGTTCTAAACTTCATAAGGTTATCCATTTTCTTTAAATATAATATTAAATTAAAGGTCTTGGGGGAAGCTCAGAATAGTTCACTTCAGGCTTTGTGGTTACACTGGTGCCTGTACCCTTTAATTTTGAAAATGCAGGCACTGAAAAACTTCACAACAAAGATCTCTGGATGATAGACATGTGGCCCTGGCATGGTCAAAATCATCTGGGGATCAGGTTCTGTATTTTTATACACACATATGTATGTGCACACACAGAAATGCACACATGGACTTAGATATGTGAGACCAAAAGCAAAACACACACGCACACACACATACACACACACACACACATACACACACTCATTCCCATAAAAGCTGAGAAGCATTGAAGATCAGCAGAAAGCTTTGAAGGATCTTATGCAAAGCTACTCTGCATTCTACTGATAGCTAAGGAAGTGACCTAGGAAACACATGAAATGATTGCTGTCCTTCCCATTTCTCCTATGGAAGGATTGGCCTGGAGTTCCTAAGTAGTTTTTAAGAAGGCCTGCTTCATTTCTGTAATGCTCCATCTAAGGGACTTTGCAGGACTCGGGGAAACATCTAGTCTTCCTTTTCCACAATTGTTCCCACTGTTCTTCTCACTTTGTTTGCAGAAATGTTGCTCAAGGATATGTTTATGAAGGTGGGTTAAGAGTTGTCCAGGTTGTGCCCTAGGTAGATACATATATGAAAAAAAAGTGAGTTAAAATTTACTCATGAATGTTGTTACTCTAAATGGTCAGATATAATGAAAGAAGGAAAATATGTAAGACCTTGATACTGTTAATGTTTCTTAAAAACCATTGATGTACCCATCATACAGGCTATGAAGCTTTTGGTCTTTTTTCTAGAATTGTGTATTATGGTTTGGCTCCCTCTTTCAGAGCCATGCTGACTCCATCTCCCCTCAGGATTCCACAATGCCTCAGGCAAAGCTGGCAGAGCTTTTTTTCTCTACTGCCTTTGGCTCAAGCATCCACTGGCTGTGTTCCCCATTGTTAGGGCCCTTGTCTTGCACTTCAATTTGGTCTAACTACTCAACATCTATTAGCTTTTACAAAAGGATATTAATTTTAAAGGCATCCCTAAGCAAGCCCTCTAGTGTCCTCCACATGGAGGGGTTTCATCTGCCAAGCAGTCTTGATAGAGTCAGAGCTTGCACCGGACCCCATTACAGTAGGATAAATGGTGACTGGATTGTGTAAAAATTATATTCTGTGGATCAGTCTAGCAAGTTACTTAAACTGCTTTGCCATTATTAGGTATAATCCTATAGTAATTGAGTAGAATAAGGGTTTTGTATCTTCTACAAACATGGAGTTTGCATCACATATTGTAGTAGAAAAAATTCTGGATTTGGAGGCAGAAGAACTTGGTTCACATTCAGGTTTTGCCACTTATTGAGTAAGCCCTCTGTTCTGTTCTGTAAAATAAGTGATTAGAAGGTCCATTCTAGCTCTAAACCTGATCCCTGCCTTCATGCAACTTACTTTCTAATTGGATACATGTTTTCTCTCCCATTAGAACTTTAAGTTTCTTAAGAGCAAGTACTGTTTTTCCTTTTTCTTAAATATCCCTATTAGTAAGAGTTTAATAAATACTCATGGATTGATTGGTTGGATAAGATAAAAATAGATAATTGTGAGTCACATCATTGAATGGTAGGTGCATTAGAAAGGTGCAAAGTGGTATATGAGAAGTGGATATCAAGGAAGATTTTGTAGTGGCAATAATTTGAACTGGGCTTCTGAAGAAAGAAAAAAAGGAACAGAAGTGATATTATTTCATTTATTTGACAGAAGAGGAAATAAAAGGATAGAGAAGCTAGGTAAAATTTCCTTTGGTTGTGTGATCAAGAGCTCAGACTGGACCATATAGCGTGTAGTTTTGATTCTAGGCAGTCTGCCTTGGAAAAGGCTTTATTTGACTTTCATTTTACTCTGAAGAATGATGCAAAGTAATGCAGGTAGGAATAGAATTCAAAGGAATTTTGGCATTGGGCTGAAAATTCTTGTTCTGGAACAAATTATATTCTTTGTGTTTAGCCTGGCCCTCCCCAATTGTATGCAACACCAAGGGTTTTTATATATCACTTTGTAAGGGAGCCAAGATCATATATAAGCCACCTTGTAGATATTTCCGTGACTAGCTAGATGGAAGTTGTAAATTATAGGTATTGACAACATTTAATAATTATTGGAATGAATGTTCTTTCCTCGTTCATCAAACTAACATAAGATGTTCCATGGTTATGATGGGAAAGTTGAGCCAAAGCTCATCCCTGGGTAGAGTGGTTGACAAAAGAGCATTTCCCAAAATTGCTGTTGGAATAACCCAGGGGTGGGGAACCTGTAGCCTTGCAGCCTTCTAGGTCCTCAGGTGTAACCTTTTGATTAAATCCAAGTTTTACAGAACAGATGCTTTTAGTAAGGGAATTTGTTCTGTGAATTTTGGATTCAGTCAAAAGGCCACACTTGAGGATCTAGAGGGCCACACCTGACCTCAAGGTCACAGATTCTACACTCCTGGAATAATCTGTTGCTTTTACCACAGGGTTGACCACAGTGAGGCAATCAAAAACTCCTGCTGCCTTGGAAGAGTGTTACCAGGTTTCTCCAAGTTTATATTCACCCTCGCAGAATGACTCTGGCTTTCAGGTCTACCAAATGAGACCAAAGGGAGAAAGAATAAAGTCTGATTGGACCGAAAAAAAGAAAAGAAAAGTGTATCAGTCTTTTCTTTACATATGCATGACATGTCGCAGTCATATTCATATTCAAGTTATTCTATGAAACATACCAAAACATAAAAGCTTTGCTTGTTCAGAAATGTTGTCAGCCACCACTGTTTCAAATAAGGCCCACTGAAACACAAGTCACTATTTAAGTGTATCCTGACACCCTTTGGTAGTATACCAAGTTTGACCAAATCAGTCAACCCTCTGGGAATTTATTGTGAAATAAACAAACAGATGAACAACAATGAAGTGCTGAAGTGCTGAGTGGAATAACTGAAACAAAGACCTCATTTTGTGACGTTTGCAGACATTTATTCCAAAATAAAAATGAACAAAGTTAGCGCCATGGTATGGAAGTGACTCTGGGCTCCTGAAGGATGTGCCAGTGAAAACATAAGCTCTGGCAGGTCATTCCAAGCTGGAGAGGCCTCAAGTATGGGCTCAGTATGTCGATTAAAGTCTGGGAACTTGCCTAACTATGTTTGGAGAGGCTTATCACCAGGTTGACTGCAGATTCATTCATTTGGGTGAAAGACTTAAATACTCTGTACTGAGACAAACAAGAATTGTGACGTGTGGCAGTAGAGGGAGAACTCACATCAAGGAAATTTATATCCTTGAAGTATTAAAGTATTATCTCTGCTCTTGAGGATCCAAGGAAAGAGTCTGGTGGTGTTGCCCTTTGCCCTCAAGAATCCTTGAAATGATTGAGTTAGCCATGTGTACAAAGTGAACAGTCACCTCCTCTCCAGCCCCAAAGCTTAGTTCAAAACTGATTCCAGAAGTAGTTTTTTTAGACAAAACAAATCAAACCACATTAAAAAAAAAAGTCCAAAGGTATCTTCTCTCTCCCTCTTCCTCTTTCTGTATCTCTCTCCCTCTGCCCCCTTTTAAAGCACCTCTTTAGTTCTTTTATGTTTGAAATATAATTAAAAACAAATATCTTAGTGATAAAAGCAGTTCATACTATTTTAATTTCTTTTCCAGAAGTATCATGGCTATTCTGTGACAATTTCAAGAGATATCATGGAAATCTTCCTATACACTGGGTGCACTACCTGTGACGAATTTACTAAAAGCCATGAACATGAGCCTTACAAGAAGGGCAGGCATGGATGGGTTGGAATCTGTATTAGGGAAAGAAGAATTCAAGTTTTTGAGATCACAGAACCATTTTAGTATTGAACATTGAATCTTATAGAATACAGATATGTTGGAGGTGTCTGGAAATGCATTACAGTTTTTTGAAGTATCTTTTGGCTATTTAAACTTAAATTTATATTAAGAATTATAGGTATTCAAATGTATAAAAAGTGTAAGAAACAATACACACAGATAAAACAAACAAACAAAAAGAGTATAAAGTGATTGCACATGTCTGTAAAATTGTTATTACATCCAATTGTTATTCTCAGTCCTAGATATATGTATATTGAGTTTAACATGGTAGGAAACATTATTATCCGTGTATTTTGTGATCTTCCCCCCACCTTTTTACCTTTTTTGTGTGTATGATGTAGATTTGTTATGCTTCTTATTGTCATTAATTATATAGATATAATCACTGTGTGTATTCTTATTTGGTTTGACTTTGTTTATTCTGAGTCACTTTGTATATATATTCCCATAGTTTTTCGAATTTTTGTATTAGTCACTTCTAATGGTAGGATAACATTCCCTTACATTCATCTACCACAATTTATTCAGCCATTCCCCAATTGACAGACCCAGTTTTGATTTCTAGTTTGTTGTTTTGGTTTTGTATTACAAATGGTACTTAACGTTAGGAATATTTTTGCTCAGAACTCTGTGACCTCGGACAAGACACTTAGACTTTCAGTGTCGTAAGCAACTCTCTAAGGGAATACACTGATAAACAAATGTCCTCTGCTAGGGCAGAATTTCCCTAATGTGCCTTCCCTATAGTAGTGAAATTAGAGATCTGAATCATATTGAAAAATTATTTTTCATCTCAGCAACTACTTTGGGTAGAATCTCAGTCATGGGACTGCATCAAAGGGAATGTATACTTTTACACCTCATTATGTTCATTTAAAATTTCTTTAAAAAGATAGACATAATGTGCATGTTCTGAGTCATACTCCTATTGAATTTTGTTGTCTTTTGTTATCTTTGTTAATTTTATGGATTTGTTAGGTAATAGGTTGTTTTTACTAATAATGATGATAATGAGTATTTTTATAGTACTTTAAAATTTGCAAAGCACTTTATGTATATTATCTTGTTTGATCCCAAAAATAGTCCTGTGCAGTAGACTATAATTACCCCCATTTTACAGATGAGAATACTGAGGTCTTAGACCCTACTTGCCTAGGATCAGTCTGCTAAGTAAGCATCTGAACTGGCACTGGAACTCAGGGTCTTTCTGACTTTAAGTCTAGCATTCTATCTATTAGCCATCTGTTTTAATTTCGTTTCTCTGATATTTAGAACATTATTTCCTGTGGCTAGTGTCCAACTTTTCATATCCTTTGACCATTAATCTATTGGAGATTTTTATGATTATACATTTGTATCAATTTTGAAAATAAATTTTGGATGACAGACATTTGTTATAAGTGGCATGTACAGCTCTTCCCCGGTGTGCTTCCCTCCTCCTTATTCTGGATATGTTGCATTTTGTTCCACAATGACTTCTCCTTTCTATATGATCCAACTCATTTATTTCATGTCTAGGCTGCAGCCTATAAGAATTCCTCTCGTCACAGTTGTAAAACATATGGCAATCCCTTGTCTTCTAGTTGTGTTTTTCTTTTAAACATCTTACATTTTAGATCATTGATCCATTTGGAATTTATTGTGATGTACAATATGAGATGCTGGGATGTAGCTTTATGACCATTTTTGCCAAGCTAGTATACTTAAAAAAATTTTTTTTTGTTGAAAAATTAGTACTTTTTTCAGGAGTGTGTGATTCTAGATTAATGGCTAATAAAATGAATATATCTTGTCCTAATTCATTAATGTCTCATCTATTTTGACTGACTTATTTTTATTTAGTTCCAATTAATCCTAATATTTATCTAAATATGGAGGCAATTGGGTGATATAGTAGATAGAGCACTAGGCCTGAAGTCAGGAAGACCTGAGTTCAAATCCAGCCTCTGATTTGTACTAGCTATATGACCCTGGGCAAGCCACAACCTTTGTTTGTGTCAGTTTCCTTGAATGTAAAATGGGGATAATAATAGCACCTACCTCACAGGTAATTGTTGTTAGGACCAAATGAGATAATTCTTGTAAAGTACTTAGTACAGTGCCTGGCACATAGTAGGCACTTAAATACTCGGGTAGTTAAGGGGTACATTGGACCTGGTGTCAGGAAAACCTGAGTTCAGATCTAGCCTCAAATGCTTCTTAGCTCTGTGAACTTGGGGAAATCATTTAACCTCTGATTGTTTGACAAAAGGATCAGCTAGAGAAGGAAATGGCAAACTACTCCCTTATCTTTGCCAAGAAAACCCCATAGAGAGTTTTGGTCCATTGGGTCACAAAGAGTCGGAAACCACTGAATGACTGAACGATAAATACTTATAGCATTCCTCCTAAATATTGTGATCTTCCAATGTAAGGCCCTTGATAAGAAGACATGGTGTTTTTTCGTCTTTGTTTTCTTGTCTTTTTGCATCACTGATACCTAGGACAGAATTTTGCATGTGGCGGGCACCTTTAAAACCACTTATTGAATCTAATTGAGAATGACTACTGTATGGTTTCATGCTTTCCATTAATGCTCTTAATCTTCTGTTCTTCTCCGTGATTTTTTATTTTTCTTCTTTTTTTGTTAGGTTCCTTGCATTCCTGATAGTGGGAAGCTGTGTTGCTATCTGTGCCTTTGTGTCACAGCCTCCCTGGATGACGGACAGAGGAAAGAACACTGTATCCAGAGTCACAGGATCTGTGCTCTGGCGCTGCCTGTGCTATTTGCTATATTCGTGACCTTTAGGCAAGTCATTTAATCTTTCTGGCCCTCTGTTACTTTGTCAGTGAAGTGACAGATTTGGACTAGAACACCCCTCAAGTCACTTTCGGTCCTAAATCAATGATGGAGGCAACTGGATTAGATACATTGGATAGAATCCTGGTCATGAAATCAAGAAGACGCCAGTTCAAATCCTATATCAAACATTTACAAGCTATATCTTATCTATAAAACGAGAGGTTCTTGGCGACCTATAAGGCCCTCACCAGCTCTACGTATGTGTTGTTATAGTGCCTGACCATGTCTAACAAATTTATACCACTCACATCTGTCCCAAAACATCGTATCAGAGACATTCCTAACAGGCCTCATTTTTATAACTACCATTTCAGTCAGTCTCAAGAGGATTCATATGATGGATTCACAGAGCTAAAAGGGACCTTAAAGGTAATCCAGTCAAATCCTGTAGTTTTAAAGATGAGAAAACAGAGGCCCAGGAATGAGAAGTGACTTCCCTTACATTACACAGTAAAGAGATGAAGGAGCTGGGTATTCAGACTCCAAACCTAGTGGCCTTTTCATTATATCATGCTGACTGCAATGGATTTGTAGCTATCCTTAACCTTAATTAGAGGAAGATAATTGTGAGTACTTAGATCAAGAAGGAATCATTTAATTCTTCTCATGTATAGCCTTTTTCTTTTCCTACTACCTTCAAATCTTTAATTTCTAACTAGCAAATCCTAGAAAATAAAAATTCAGGTAAAGGCTTATGTGGCAGCATTTGGGTAGGGGCTGGGATAATAAAATATTTTAAGCAGCAGATGCAAATTGCTTTGAATGAAAGTATTTTTTCCCCTTTTGGTCTGACTGTAATGTAGTTGGCATAGTGTGTTTTCCACTAACTTTTATCAAGAGCCAAGGCAAGTTGCCATGCAAATTTCCCTTCGAAAGTCGACACTTGTGTAAAAGGAAACTCAGGAAGGCTCACCCGGGGAGAAAAGAGCAGAAAACCACTCTGCATTGTATTGTTTTTCTTGGGTGCTGACTGTTTTTCTTCTTTTAGTGAGAAAGTGTGCCTTTAGCCAAATGAGATTTAACTGAGCAAGAAATGATCACATGGCGTATTCCTGTAGGGAATGTTTGCATGGTATGTTTGTTAAAGTTCTGGACTAGGAATCAGGAAAACTTGGGTTTGAATCTTGTCTCTTATCTTACTTTCTCTGTGACTGTGTGAAAGCCACTTACTCTTTCAAAGTCTGTTTCTTCATTGGTAAAAAAAAAATGAGAGTGTTGGTTTACAAAATCTTTGATGCACCTTCCAGCTATAAATCTATGATCCTGTGATTAGGCTGTTTATTCCCTGTAAAACTGATCCCTAGACCCAGCCAGCCTCAATATCCCTGGCTCATCAAATCAAACTTACATGACAATTGAGAATAACCATTGAAATTATATATACATATATGGTTATGTATATATATGTATATCTACACACAAATGTGTGTATGTGTGTATTTGTATATATATGTATATGTGTATATATACATATATACATACACATATACATATGTACATACATATATACACACAAATAATACATATATGCACAACATGCATATACACATACACATACATATACACACACACACTGGCCAAGGGTCCTTTTTAAAATAAGACTAAATGATGACCATTTGCCTTTTGGTGAAATTTTCATATTACTTTTTTAGCACTTGGCTGCATTTTTCAACCATTTTTTTAGTTTTTAAAACATTATTTAAAAATGCACATTTCTGTAGTCCTTTGCTTCCCTCACAGAAGCTATCTCCATTTTACATTTCTTAGGTAGAGATACTGTGGTGCAGTGGCAGGAGTAGTGGTATGAGAGTTAGGAGAGATCTGATTTTGGATCCCAGTTCTGATAATGACTAGCTACGTCAACCTAAAATCCTATGCCCTGATCACATATGGGCTATGATGTTCACTTGTGGGTGCCAGGGGAAGTGGCATAGAAGAAAGATGACCTTCTTCCAAGTTAAGAAGACCGAGGTGTTCAAGGTCAGCCTCTGCTAGACTGTGTGACTCTAGGGAAATGCCTTACTCCCTTAATGTAATAGTCAGTTCTCTAAGACTAAAAATTGGAGGACTGTTGATCTGTATTGGACCATATAGCCCATTTCCTATCCCCGTCTCACCACCACATTTTATCTTTTATCCTCCATGCATTATTTTCAGAACAAAATAAACATAAACAGCCCACAATATACAACATCTTACTCCCCAGATTAGGAGAAGAGGAACAGGGACCCTGTTAGCCCTGCCCTATTAAACAGAAGAAGAAATAAAAACAACCATCACTACCACTAGACAATGGCCTATAAAGCCACGCAGGACAGGGCCCGTACTGCTGCTGTGGGAAAACGTAACTCTACCAAGGGTGGGATCTTTGCAAAAGTTTGTCTTCCATGCTGGTTGCATCTTCAAGTGGGGGAAATCTCATGAGAAACAGCAGCCCTGAGTTCTTCTGCTGTCACCTCATTCTCATCATTGCCAAGACCTAACTTAATCATGGAGTAAATTTGATTTGAGTGCATCTGGGGATCTTCAAGGGAGAAAGACTGGATTGTATCCCAAGGCAGCAAGTAGGATGGTGAAGGATCTCACATACATGTCTTGTGAAGATTAATTTAAGTACAAGGGAGGTTTAGCCTGTAGAAGACGTGGAGGAGACATGATAGCTGACTGAATAATTGAAGAGCTGAAGTGTGGAAAATCAAACTCACTTCCCATCCTTGGTCACCCAGGGCAATAGCTAGTAGCATTGAGTGGAAGTGGCAAAGAGGCAAGGGACAAACTTGAGCCTGATGTCAGGGAAAAGTTCCTAGCAATTACTGTTATTTAAAAGTGACCTAGGAGGCCTTAGGATATCAGGGATTCCTCCTTGTTGGAGACTTTCAAGCAAAGGATGGATGACACCTGGGGGTACTTTCTAGAGGAGATTCTTATAGAGGAATTCTGTAGATTAACCCCTAGGCCCCAGTTTTGTCACCTGTAAAAGAGAGATAATAATATTTGCAATACCCATGTTACTGATTTGTGAGGAAAGTATAATGCAAACCGAAAAGTGCTATATAGATCTAAGTTACTATTGTAAAGTGAGATAATATACTTAAAACTTTTTGTATAATTTAAAGTTCTACCATAATTAGAGCAGTGAAGGGATTTCTGCATCAAAAAGATAGTTAGTGGTAGAGGGCAGTACTTGAAAACAGGATCCTGAGTCCAAATTCAAGACTTTGTATGTCCTTTAACCTCTCAGTATCACTTCAAGTCATACTCCTTATTCTCAATATATATCCTAGCTCATGGGTTTTACCTCTTTCTTATAGCCATCATCCAATGTAGAAACTCCCATCTAAGTGTTAGTAGTATTCCAGTGAGTCTTTGAGTTTAATTTGGGAAACACTTTTTCAGATGCTGAGTTGTGTAGGCTGATATCTTAACTGATCTTAGTAGTTTTTTTCCAGAACTATTTGTCTCTAGTGTTTCTTTATTTGTTTCACTGCCAAGTGTCTCTGTCTACCTGTTTACTGCTCCTAATTTCTAGCTACACATATCAAATTTGTTGTAGAATAGGGCTTACGTGAACTTACTGAAGCCAAGTTTTTGTTTGAAGTCTCCTTCGCAACCCTGTTTCATGTGCAGATAAATGCAGGCCATATAACGTGTTGTTTTGTTTCATTTCTTTGGTATGGTGTTCAGCTCTTTCCGGATGCCCATAAAATGTCATTACTGTGCCAGAATCGGCCCTGTTTTCTGCCTGTGGCTGATTCCAACCACACAACATAAAAGCCACAGTTACAAATGTGCAAGGAAAGAAAAGACCCGTGTGGGATTTCTAAGGAATGTGTATGTGTATGTTTAATGTGCTTCTCATTGGTTGAAGGTGACTGGAAAAGAAGTTATTCCAAACAGGGGAAAAATTGGAGATGTGTAATTTGTTCTCATTATTCAGAAAAAGATTGATGCCTAAGTTCTAACCCCTTGCCTTGCCTGAGCTGATAAATTATGATCTTTATGGAAGTTGATGTCTTAACTAATGTTATGTCAAAGTTACAAGTATTTTGTCTCATCAGCTATCTTTTTATCAAAACAACCAAAGAATTCTTTAAACATTCTTGCTGCAAAGTGCCTTCACAGATAATTGTCTTGTAAAATATAGTTCATTGCATAGAATTTATGTGTTATTCACTTATATTTTCCTACTGGTGTTTTGTAGGTCTTTTTTTTTTTTGGTCCATGTATCTCTGAGCTATAATCAGCTGTAACTTGAGGAGTGGTGGAGAAGAGATATGTGTGTGGGGGGAGCGTGGGGGGCTAGTTTAGTGGAAGTGGAATCAGAACATGTGAATTTAAGTCATGCTTCAGTCACTTAGTAGTTGTGTGACCCTGGAGAAGTCACTTACCCTCTCTCAGACTCAGTTTCTTCAGCTGCAAAATGGGTATAATGATAACACCTACTAACAGAGTGAGTGTGAATATCATGAATAACATATGTAAAGTGTTTTTCAATCATTAGACCACTTACAAATGTTATCTATTACCATTAGCTATAGGTATCATGGCGTCATGGAAAGAAAGTTGGCCTTGGAGCCAGTAACATTTGGATTCAAGTCCTGCCTGTGACCCTGGGCAAATTGCTTGACCTCTCTTGGCATCCCTACTTCTAAGGCTACTAACTTGTCTAGAAGTTGCTAACCATTGCTATTTTTTAGACGGAGGAGAGAAACAATGCATCCATGGCACAAGAAGACAATCCAATTGAGGATATGCTTGCATCTTGGAAATGGGGTGATCTGTTCTTCCCCCCAGGGGTTGGGATGGGTGGAAAGCAGGGCCCATGAGAAGCATGTTCTGATGATAGGATGGAGGAGGACGCTAGCCAAGCTTGAGGCCTTAGTTACACTCTGTAACAATGGCACAAAACAAAGTATAGGTGCAGTAAGAGCTCTGTGGAGGAAACTTATCTGTTGTAGAAGGAAACTTGCCCCCTAGGGAAGAAGCAATGGTCTGTCCTTATTTCAGCTCTTAATCCTGTCCTTGCTAACTAATCTTTCACTTCTTCCTTTATTTAGGGTTTAATGGCTCTGTGGTTCATTTTCTTTTAATTTGGCACATGGAAAATTAGTATTGCCTGTTTGATCTGAAGACTCTCCAGGTTGTATTACTGGAACCTCTTCATCCCATGATGGGTCAGACTTGGTATGGTAGAAGCATTGAGCAATGAATCCCATCCACTCCATTTGCCTCCCTCCCCAGCTTTCATGGAATGTGTAGACTTTATGCAGAAGAGAACGCATGATGATATAGTTATTAAATTAAAATTAGAACTTTCATTACTAATTTCAAAAAATGAGTAACAGTGAGGTGACTGTTAAAATACAGGGGACGTAGTGTTATGTGAGGAAAAGAGGCCTTGATTTGGTGTTAGAAGACAAATCCCAGCTCTTCCATGTGATTACAGGATTTGAGAATTGGAAGAGTGCTTAGTTGCCATCTAATCCAAAAAAAACATGAAAAGAATCTCTACTATATCATACCCATAAGTGGGTTGTCCAACCTCTGCCGGAAATTTTCCACAGAGGGGGAAACCACCACCTCTCTCGAGGCAACCAATTCCACTTGTAGACAGCTCTAATTTTTTAGGAAGTTTTTTCCTGACATTGTGCTTCAATTTGCTTTTTTTGCACCTTGCACCCATTGCTCCTGGGCCAAATGGAACATGTGTAGCTCTTCCTCCACATGACAGCTTTTCACTTGAAAGCAACTAGAATGTTCCTTTGGAATCTTTTCTTCTCCAGGTCATTGATTGTTTGTGGACCTGAGCAGTTATCCTAAATAATCCCAACATCATGTCTTATTATACTGTAGAGTAACTGCTCAGATTCATGAACAATCAATACATTAATTATTAATGTGGCAGAACAAATGAGATGTTTCACAATTGATTACCAACTGCTATTAGAATAACCAGACTAAAATAAAAATCCATGGATGGTTACATGATGTGGTATCATATTCAAAATATGACTGGAAATTAATGAGACTATTTGAAACAAATGTATCAGAACTTATGTATCCAAATGAGCATTGTTCTTAAAAGTATTTGCCTTAAAAGGTAATATATCCCAATGATGGCATAATTAATCAAACATTTTCTGGAGTGCCTTCAGAGGTAAGGTTTTCTATGAATCACACACAAAAAGTGCCACACTTACTTTGTGTGTTTGACCAAAGGCATCATTTCCTATATTCATCATCTCTTTTATTCATAACACTACACTCCAAGAGCTTTTTACTATTTCTAGTTATAATGCACACTACCCAATGACAGAGGGTGTTCCAAAATATCTGCCATGTTCCCTGTGTCTCAGGTTCTAGAAACTTCTCACTGCCACTCATATTTTGGCTCCCTCTCTTCGTGTGTAGGTTTGTATTCTTATTTCATTCTAGGGCTGTCACTGTGTTCTGGAATCATGTTTGTCTATCATTCTCAAAGAGGGCCAATGACATCAGGAGGATGATGTCTTGACTTGCAAGTGAATTGGATTTAAGTGAGGCAGAGCTGTGCAAGGTCACTAGCCTCACTCTCCTCCACAGCCATTCAGGTACAGTGGCAAGATACAGATCAGGATGACTGGAGATGGCCCCGTGAAAGTGAAAGAGCTTGTTTTTTTAAGCTAAGGTTTCTCCCAGGTCTCAGTTTATCTGAAGCAACAACATTCTGTGATTTCCCTGGAATCTAACTTTATGGTTTAACTCCCTCCCACTCTACAAATGACCACTCCCATTAATCTCTTACTTGCGTGTATTTTTTTTAAAGATAATTTCTAAAGACAAGTAGTTTTGCAAGTAGTTCTGACCAAGACAACTTATTTCAACAAAGGGATTCTTGACTTTCAAAGTGGGAAGAGGCGATCAGAATGAGTTGAGAGAGGTGAAAACTAGGTGGAGCCAAGATGGCAGAATGGAAGCAGGAACTTTTCTGAGCTCCCCCATGAATTCTGTCACCAAACTTTAAAAAGTGAATCTGAACAGATTTTGGAGTGACAGAATCCACTGGTGATGGAGCGTGGCAGATTCCCAGCCAAGGAAAGTGCCCATGTAGGTCTGGGAAGGGGGAGCACGGAGCATATAGGGGCTGCACCAGCCAGGACCTGAGAGCAGACTATAGCAGAGTAAGAAGGAGCCCCAGCCAGTGGACTCACCCATCCCAAAGGTGATTTGCAGCTATGTCACTACAGGACGGAGGATCAGATAGAGCTGGGAAAGAGAAAGCATAGGGCCCGCAGCAACATCAACAGCTTCTCTTGGGGCTATCAGCTATAAGCCTAGAAGTTTAAAAATCACCTGTGTGAATTTTGAGAAGCCAAGATGGTAGAATAAACCCTAGCTGCTCCAATTCCCCCTCCCTGACCCAGAAAACCTAGAGATAAATGCCCTACCCAGAGTAAAATCCTGAAATAGTAGAAACAGCCCCCAGCTTAGGAATCACTGAGGAAGGGTGCAACTGAGGCAGTACTGAGTCTGAAGTGAAAGGAGACAGCATCACAACAAACTCCACCTGAGCTGACCAGCAAGAGCTCCCAAATCCCAGGGGGTGGAGCCAGCAATCACTAACAACACATACCCAGGTGTGCTTTAGCACCACCAGGGGAATCTGTAGACACCAGTTCTGCTGGTCGCCAGCTTCTGAGCCTGCCTGAGCTGTAGCCCAGGGGCACAGAGGCAGAAACTTGAAGTGGCCAGACCACCCCTCCCATCTCAGGATAACTCAGGGGAAACACTGAGAGTCCTGGCCTTGGCCTCAGTCTATACACCCAGAGGCTACAGCACACAAAATCAATAACCAGGCTCTTAGCTCCCAGCCTGAGAAGCAAAGTCAGGAAATAGGCAATCACAATGGATAAGAAGGAAGCTGAGCAAAAGCAAGAAAAATGACCCAATCTTAATATAGCAAAGAAGAACAACCAAATACAGAGGACAACATGGACTCTATACTCACACCTGAGACCACAGAAGGAAATATGAATTGCTCTCAAGCCCAAAAAGCATCCTTGGAGGAGCTCAAGAAAGATTTGAAAAGCCAAATTAGAGAGGTAGAAGATAAACTTAAACCTACTGTGACCAAATTGGAAAAAAATCTCACTGAAGAAAACAAATCCCTAAAAAGTAAAATTTGTGAACTGGTATGGGAGGTTCAAAATCTAACTGGAGAAAATACCTCCCTAAAAATGAAAACTAAACATATGGAAAAGGAGCTTCAAAAACTAACTGAGGAAAATAATTCACTAAAAATTAGAATCAGTTACATTGGAGCTAAGGACGCTATGATGCATCAAGAGTCAGTCGAACAAAACATGAAGATTCAAAAATTAGAAGAAAGTGTAAAATATCTCACTGGAAAAACAATTGACCTGGAGAACAGATCCAGGAGAGATAACCTAAGAATTATTGTCTTCTGGAAAGACACAGTGGAAAAAGCAGCCTGGACAACATCCTCCAAGAGATTGTCAAAGAAACCTGTCCTGAGGTCACAGAATCAGAAGGTAAAATAGTTATCAAAAGAATTTACTGGACTCCTCCTGAAAGAGATGCCAAATTGAAAACTCCAAGAAATATAGTAGCCAAATTCCAGAATTACCAGGTCAAGGAGAAAATACTATAAGCAGCCAAAAAGAAAAAATTCAAATATAATGGAACTACAGTCAGGATTATACAGGACCTAGCAGCTTCTACATTAAAAGATGACAGGGATTGGATTTTGATATTTTGCAAGGCAAAAGAGCTAGGACTGCAACCAAGGATCAACTATCTAGCAAAACTGAGCATAATCTTTCAGGCAAGGAGATGGTTATTTAATGAAATAAGGGACTTCCAGACTTTCCTGATGAAAAAGCCAGAGCTCAATGGAAAATTTGATCTCCAAATACAAGACTCAAGAGAGACATGGAAAGGTAAACAAGGAAAACACACACACACGTGCATGCACACACATAACTTGGGATTCAATAAGAGCAAACCGTTTACATCACTATATGAGAAGCTGATACCTGTCAATATTGAAATTTATATAATTATCGTGACATTTAAAAGGGATATACATAGATAGAGGGTGTAGGTATAAATGAACTAATCTGATGATTAAAAAAACCTTATTAAGGAGTACAAAGGGACTGTAATGGGAGAAAAGGAAAGGATGAGGCAGAAAAAGGTAAATTATGACACACAAAGAGGCGTAAAAACATATTATAGTAAAGGGGAAGGAGGGAGGGAGATGAACATCATATGAACTTTATTCTCACTGGTTCTAGTTCAAAGAGGGATCAAAATAATGAATTAAGTTTAAGATTCTAACGTGAAAAGACACAAAAACTCATTATGATAGAGGGAAAGGAGGGAGGTAGAGGAGCACTGTATGAAATTTACTCTCATTGGTTTGGGTTCAAAGAGGGAATAACATACTTTGCTAAGTATAAAACTCCTTTGTGCCCTATAGGCAGTAGGAGGAGTAAAGGGCAGGGGGGGGGGGTATAAAAAGAGGAGGTGGTTAGAAGGGAGGGAAATAGTAGGTAAAGAGGGGAGCACAGGGATGGAATACTGAGGGAGGTGGTGGTCAAAAGAAAAACTTTTAAGGAGGGGAAGGGAGAAGGAAGAAACAAAAATATAAACAGGGTAGGGAATAGGATGGAGGGAAAGATACATATAGTAATCATAATTGTGAATGTGAATGGGATGAACTCTCCCATAAAATGGAGGTAGATAGCAGAATGGATTAAAAAAATAATCCTGCAATATGCTGTCTACAAGAAACATAATTGAAACAAGGGGATACACACAGGGTAAAGGTAAAAACCTGAAGCAGAATATATTATGCTTTAGCTAAAGTAAAAAAAAAAAAAACAACAAAAACTGAGGTAGCTTCTTATGATCTCAGAAAAAGCAAAAGCAAAAATAGTTCTAATTAAAAGAGGTAAGGAAGGAAACTATATCCTGCTAAAAGACACCATCTAGAATGAAGCAATATCATTACTTAACATATGTGCTCCAAGGGGTATAGCATCAAGATTCCTAGAGGAGAAGTTAAGGGAATTAGAGGAAGAAATAGATAGCAAAAACTATACTATTGGGAGACCTCAATCTCCCTCTCTCTAAACTTGATAAATCAAACCTGAAAATAAACAAGAAAGAAGTTAGCGGGGCAAATAGAATCTTAGAGAGGCTAGATATGATAGATCTCTGGAGAAAACTGAATGGGGATAAAAAGGAATATACTTTCTTCACAGCAGTACATGGCACATACACAAAAAGCAACCAAGTACCAGGGCATAAAAACTTCACAATTCAGTGCAGAAAGGCAGAAATATTAAATGCATTATTCTCAGATTATGATGCAGAAATATTAAATGAATTATTCTCAGATTATGATGCAATATAAATCATATACAATAAAGGGCCTTGCAAAGGTAGACTAAAAACTATTTGGAAATTAAATAATTTAATCCTAAAAAATGAGTGGGTCAAACAAGAAATTATAGAAACAATCAGTAACTTCATTCAAGAGAATGACAATAATGAAACAACATATCAAAACTTGTGGGATGCAGCAAAGGCAGTTCTTAGGGGAAGTTTTATATCCCTAAATGCATACATGAATGAATTAGAGAAAATGGAGGTCAATGAATTGGGCATGCAATTGAAAAAGTTAGAAGAAGAACAAATTGAAAAACCTGGTTAAATACTAAATTAGAAATAGTGGAAACAAAAGGAGAGATTAATAAAATTGAAATTAATTAAGCTACTGAATTAATAAATAAAACTAAGAACTGGTTTTATGAAAAAACCAATAAAATTAACAGACCTATCTATAGTCAATATGATAAAAAAAAAAAGAAGAAAACCAAATTACAAGTATCAAAAATGAAAAGGGTGAATCTACCTCCAATGAAGAGGGAATTAAAATAATAATTAGAAATTATTTTGCCCAATTGTATGCACATAAATTTGACAATCTTAGTGAAATGGATGAGTATTTACAGAAATATAAATTGCCCAGATCAACTGAAGAGGAAGTGAATTACTTAAATAACTCCATCCTACAAAAAGAAATTGAACGAGCCATCAGCGAACTCCCTAGGAAAAAAATCTCCAGGGCCAAATGGATTTATTAGTGAAATCTATCAAACATTTAAAGAACAATTGATTCCAATACTCTACAACCTATTTGAGAAAATTAGTGATGAAGGAGTCCTATCAAATTCTTTTTATGACACAGATATGGCGCTGATATCTAAATAACAAAGAGAAAATGGAGAAAGAAAATTATAGACCAATTTCCCTTGTGAGTATAGATTCAAAAATTTTAAATAAAATATTAGCAAAAGGACTATATCAACTCATCACAAGAATAATACACTTTGATCAGGTAGGAATTATTCCAGGAATGCAAGGATGGTTCAATATTTATTTATTTATTTAAATTAATTAATTTATTTTCTTATTTACATCATTCATTTCCATGAGATTTTGAGTTACAAATTTTCTCCCCATCTTTCGCCTACCCAACACCTCAAAACAGTCATCCCACTGTATAACCCCTCCCCCAATTGGCTCTCTCCTATGTCCTCCCCCTTGCCCCTATGACTTTTCAGTAGAGCAGGATGGATCTCCCTACCCCAGTGCCTGTATATCTTAATTCCCAGTTGGATGTAGTTAATAATAATAATAATGATGATAATAATAACATATATATATGTATGTATATACACACATGCACATACATATATATATTTTTAACATTTGATTATAGAAATTTAAATTCTAGATTCTTTCCCTTCCTCCCTCATCACCCACCCCCACTGGAAGGACAAGCAATTGAATACAGGCTGTACATGTGTAATTACACAGAACATCTCCACAGCAGGCATGTTGTGAAAGACTGCTTATATGAGCCTCCTTTCTATCCGACCCCCATGCCCCTGGTTCTGTTCTCTACCCTGTCCCTGTCCCTTTACAGAAGTGTGTACTTCTAGCAACCCTCCCCCCACCCTGCCCTCCCCTTCATCATCCCACCTCTCATCCTCATCCCCCCTACTCTCCTGTGTGGCAAGATACCCAGTTTAGAGTTTATGTCATTCCTTCCCTAA
>CM053583.1:341563426-341585206 GCA_028627135.1 Pseudochirops cupreus
ATAAATGGTCAAAGGATATGAACAGGCAGCTTTCAGAGAATGAAATTAAAGATATCTATAAGCATATGAAAAAATTCTCCAAATCAGTATTGATTAGAGAAATGCAAATCAAAACAACTTTAAGGTACCACATCTCACCAGTCAGATTGGCTAAGATGACAAAACAGGAAAATGACAAATGCTGGAGAGGATGTGGAAAAACGGAAACGCTAATGCATTGTTGGTGGAGTTGTAAACTGATTCAACTATTCTGGAGAGCAGTCTGGAACTATGCCTAAAGGGCTATGAATAATTGCATACTGTTTGACCCAGTAATACCATGTATAGGGTAGTATCCCAAAGAGATCATAGAAATTGGAGAAGACCCGTATGTACAAAAATATTTATAGCAGCTCTTTTTATGGTAGTAAAGAGTTGGAAATTAAGGGGATGCCCATCAATTGCAGAATGGCTAAACAAGTTGTGGTATATGAATCTAATGGAATACTATTCTGCTGTAAGAAATGAGGTGAAGACAGACTTCATATTTACCTGGAGAGACTTATACAAACCGATGATGAGTGAGAAGAGCAGAACCAGGAGAAATTTGTACATGATTACAGATTCAACATATGCGTGATGACCAGCTTTGACAGACTGGACTCTTCTCAGCAATGCAAGGTTGTAAGACAACTCCAAAAAGACTCATGATGGAAAGAGATGTCTACATTCAGAGAAAGAACTAGAAAGAACAGAGTTTGAATGCAGTTTGAAGCAAACTACTTGCTCTCTTTCTTTTTCTTGTTTGGTTTTGTTTCCTCTTTCCCATTGTTCATTCCATAGGATACAATCCTTCTTTATAACCTGAGTAATGTGTAATGTGAAAGTATTTGCAGATCCTATACATGATTGCATGCCACCATGGGAGGGGAGGAAAGGGAGGGTGAGAAAATTTGAAACTCAAGGGACTGTGGAACTGAATCTCGTAAAGTAAAAGCAAACAAACAAATTAATTAAGCCAAAAAATAAAAATAAAAAAAAGAGAGGTGAAAACTTCTCAGACTATACCGTAAAAATCTAGTAAAGCTCCACAGTAGAGTAAGGCCTAAATTTCCAGTTACTAGGAACCACCTGACTTATAGGAACACAAAACTTAAAATGGTTGTAAACCCCCACTTTCCTGTCATACGTTGAGATCCTGCTAGATAAGCATATACTTTTTAGTACCAGTAATTACAAAGAATATAAAAGGAGTCCCTACTCTCAAGGATCTCTCAGTCTAATGGGAGAGATAATATGCCAACAACTGTATGTGATAAGTTATATAAAGGATAACTTAAAGTTAATCTTTGATGGCCAGCACTAGCAATAAGAGGTCTAGGATGAGTTTCTTGAAGAAGATGAGACTTGAAGGAAACTAGGAAAATTTAGAGGCAAACACAGGAGGCAGAGCACACAAGGCATGAAGAACAGCCAGTGAAAATGTAAGGAGTAGATGGAGTATATAGTTAAAGGAACTTTGAGGAGGTCAGGGTTATTGGATCATAGAGCATATGGATGGTAGTAAAGTGTAGAAAAGACTATTAAAGTTAAGAAGACATGTTCTAATTAAGCCCAAACTACATAAAATTCATAGATTGTAAGAAAGGAACACATAGTAATTTAATAATCATTAAACAGAAATCAGAACTTTTTATTATTCTCTTATAGAAGTAGGCACATGTGAGCTAAGTTCACAATTATGTACCTACCTATTTTGTCCCCAAAGTTCCTTGTAAAAGTTATCTTTGCCCTCTTGACATTCTAAATTTAGTTCAACCCCTAATTTATGGTGGTCTGGTCAAAATTTTTTTGCTCTAGTAAGCAATAGGCACAAGAATGCCAATTTCATTGGTTAAAATATCCATTTCTGGTAAGTATGCCAACCAGACTTTTCTGCTCAGTTGACAGCTCAGTAGCTTCATCTCTGGAACCACAAGAACATGTGTCTGAAAGAAAATGTACAACCAACGTCCAAGTGAAGTTTCCATGAAAGACTACTTGTTTAAAGGGAGCCTAAATAATATTATTCCTAGAGTAGGATACTGGCAATCACATCTCTTTGCATTTTGGGTAGTCATTCTCTTAGAGATTATGGATTCTCTAATTTTGGGGACAAAGAAAAACTGACTTTGGGTAAAGAACTCATGTATAGAATATTATAGTAGAATTGCCATAGCTATGAATTGTTGTATTCCTTACCATTGGCCCTGCCACTAAAAATGATCAAATAACATGAGAAAGAAAAAAGAAAGCCACAGTGTTCATGACTGTATTACCTATAGGCAGCAACAGAATGCTTCTCACCACTTCCCTTCCCCATGTTCCTAAGTTCATTCTACTCAATACAATTCAGTTCACAGAATTATGGAATTTCAGAGTTGAAAGGTCATTTATTAGTTCAGTCTAATCTGGAAATCTGGCCGGGAAATCTGCTCTTTAATATCCTTGACAAGTCATCACTTAAATGATAGGAAACCTGGTACCTTCTGAGACTGTCCCATTCACTTCTGGGGCATATAGTTTTTAGGAAGTTTTTCGTTAAGTCAAAATTTGCCTTTTGTAGCTTCTAGAAATATTCTACCATCTTTGACTGAGCAGAACAGATTTAATTCATGTTCCATATGGAAACTTTCCAAATACATGAAGATAACTATTAGCCCTCACAAGTCAGTGTCAAGAGAAATAGAGGCAGACCTTTAGAAAACCGAGTGGACCTCCTATGGCGTCACAGTAGAGTCATAGTAGAGGGGAGCTCATTTAATGTGTTGCTGCCTGTGTTGTGGGAGGGAATACCCATGTAATGGAGATCTGTCCAAGTCTGAAATATTGGCTCCCATTTCTGTAATGCTTAGGGGCTTGTCACTTCAATCCTATGAGGTGGGCATTGCATGTATTATAAACCCAATGTTTACAAATTGGGATAGTGGAGTTTAGAAAGGTAAAGTGATTCACTGAGGGCCAAACAGCTGGAAAGAATTAGAACTATGAGATGAACTTGTGTTTCTTTTGATTCCAAGTCCTGTACTCTTGCTACGACACACATGATTTCCTCAAGTAATTCCTCCAGGAATTTCATCTTAAATTTTTCATGCACTGCTTTCCTCTACCAGGTAGTTGAGTTAGGTCTTCTAGAAAGAGGGAGAAAAATATTTCAGAGGATGAATAAACAAAGAATTCCTCTATTTTAGTATTTCAGTTTTTATAGCAGGCTAATGTTCTGAACAAGCAAGTGGAGGTGATGAATGGGTAGGGGTGTTAAATATGAATGTGGGTGTTAATGGTCTCTTAATGTGGAAATCCCTTAAAATGATTCAAAAATCTTCAATTTCACAGCCATGTGTTCTTTGCCACTGAGAAGAATTATTCATAAAACATTCCCAGTTAACAGTAACAGGCCATGTAACAGCCTTTCAGACCTTCTCCTTTTCTTACAGATGCATAGAGCGAGAAAAATGATTTGGGGCTGATAAATGATCTGTGGTTTTACCATACAAAACACTTAATTTATAAACTACTTTTATTAACAATATCCAAATACAGGAAAATACTAGGTAAATCCTAAAAAGTTGCCTGAGGCACACTGAGATTACGTAATCTGCCCAAGGTAATTAGTAAATATCAGATCTAGATTTAGTCCCAGGTCTTCCTGACTCTTAAAGCAGTCAGTGATCTGATTCTGTCAACTATGCTGCATTTTCTTTCCTGTGGTCAGACTAACATTGAAGAAAAAAAACAAACAACAAAAAACCCTAACTCTGCTTTAGATAAACATGGTGATTGTAATGATTTTAAAGCTGTCAGTTTGTGATTCTAATATAGCTAGAAATGATCTTTTAAAGTGCTTTGCTTCAGAGGAGTGAGCAAAAGCACTGGTCTCAGAGACCTTAAATGACCTGCTTGATGTCTAGTTAATACCAAAGCTGGGACTACATGGGCTCTATTTCTTCATATATAACGTGAAAGTGCTAGTTAGAGGATCTCTCAGTCCCATACAGCTCTTAATCATGATCCTTGAAGAGATCACATTTTAACAGCTGTTTAGCAGGAAAGTATGTTTCAAAAATTCATTAACTGAAAATATCAACTGACCTTGGGAACCCTTATTACTTAAAGTGAGTGTTGATAAATTTGTACAACAGCCCAAGTTTGTCCTTGAAAGAATAACCCATCTTATTAATACCTGTATTGGTATTATAGTCCCCAAAATTTTTCTGGTCATGTCATCTGCCTGCATCTAATAGAAAAAGAGTATCCAAAGAATTGAAATAGATGTTACCCATAAGCTCAATGGAGAGGTAAGTAATGGGTGTCAACAGGCAGTAATGAAGGTATTACAAAGGAGAAATAGTTTAAAGGATGTCATTAGAGACATGTATATGTAAAAAAGATGGACTGGTCATGTGGAGAAAGTGAGAAACTACATTGTTATCCTTGGAATGACAGAAAAACTCACTGAAGACTCCTAGAGCTTTGGATAGACTTCGGGAAAACTTATGAGACATGGACAAGAACAGCACACGTTGGGCAAAAATGGATAGGTTTTAAATTGCATCTTTGGAAAGAAACACATTGATAAAGTCATGGATTCATTGGCTTATTTGAATATTTGACCTAAGAAGGTTAGCTAGAAAACTGAGGAGGAACCTTCTCAGGCTTTGTGCTTAGAGAAGCCTTCAGAATTTTCTTGTTTGATGTTTCTAGCAAATGGGTCCTGTTAGAGTATATCATCATAATTTATCTGAAGTGTACCCTTTTCAATAATAGGCAAGCATTATGCAAAAATAACCACAGGCACAGATGTGTGCACGTGCGTGAGTGTGTGTGTGTGTGTGTGTGTGTGTGTGTGTGTGTGTGTGTGTAAAGCCACAAAAGTTCGGACCAAAATAGAACTCATACTTTAATCAGTCACAAATAGATTCTGACTGACACATATGCCTTTTTTTTTTCTCAGATCATAAAATGGAAGCTTGGCAACTGAATGTTGACAAAGTAATGAAAAGATGAACTAATTGCACTCTAGAAGTTATGAATGAAACATTGAAGCTTCTGTAGATGTGACTCTACATTTTGAAAATATATACCAGTTTCCTCTATAATGAATAAATGAATAAATTTTTAAAAATTATAATAAACCACATCTAGAAGTAGTGCTTAAGGATAGTTACATCTTTAAGAGATATATTTATACTGGCTTAATGAATAGCTATTGGCTAATGTCAACGACAAGGAAAATGAATCTTTGTGTCCAATTCTCAGTGCTCAGGACAGTTCCTTGAATATAGGGACTGTATCAAGAATGTTTGTGAATTAAATTGAATAATAATAACTTGGATGCCTTTAGTACTTTAAAGTTCACAAAACATCTGTTTGCAGTGTTCTTGAGAGGTAATTAGTTCCAGGACTTTACCTAGACTTTTGTCTCTGGGGCAAGTAACACCAGTCATACCAGGCCCATTATCAGTTGATATAGGGAGACAACATTGTACCATGGGGAAGAGATGAGAATGCTAGGTCACAGGGCCAAAACACTGCTTGGGAAACAGAAGTCAGAGGACCTAGGTTCAGGTTTATTCTCTGACACATTGTGAGATATTAGACAAGTTATTAAATTTCCTGAGCCTCAGTTTCCTTACTTGTAATATGAGGTATGACTGTATGTCCTCTGATGTTTCTTCCAACTCTGGGTCGATGATCCTGTAATTGAAGTCTTTTAACCTTCAGTGGGTACTGGTACAGCATCAAGGCCGTCAGTGTGTTTATCCCATGCTCTTGGTACACGACCAGCCAACTTTCTTTTTGATCATTCATTTCCTGAATGATTTTTATTGCAGGACTTCTTACGTACAAGTCACTGTTGGAATTATCCTACAACCAATTTATGTCTACTCTGCATTTCTCCATTGCTCTTTGGTTACCAGCAATTTTGGATCCTTTCTATTAGTTTAAAAACATTATAGCTTGTTCCTGAAAGACCATTATGTCTATCCCTTACCCTGGAGTTGAACAAAGAAAAATAATTCATGAAAAACAATCAAAATAGTGATGAATTTGACAATATACATAACATTCTGCCCTTGTAATACTTATTTGCTGAAATGAGGGAAGTATGTTTCATTGTCTATTTTATGGGAACAATATTGTTTGGTAGTTCTTGGTTTTTAATTTTTTTTCTTTTTTTTTTTTTTTTTACAAATTTGAGCTTCTGTTAGCATTCTTTTTATTTATATTATTGTTGGTATCAATTATCCTAATTCTATTTGTTTTACTTTGCTGTGACTCATACATATCTTCACATGTGTCTAAGATATAGATATAGGAACATATTCAAGGAACATCAAGCCTATAAGTATGACTGGATCTTAGTGGAAGTGTAGGAGAGTCAAGTGTAAGAATGCTGAAAAGGCAGAAAGAAGCCATGGTATGAAGAGCTTTTAATGCTAAACAAAGGCCTTTGTATTTGATTCTGGAGGTAAGAGTAGGGCACTGGGGTGTGTGTGTGTGTGTGTGTGTGTGTGTGTGTGTGTGTGTGTGTGTGTGTGAGTGACTGCTAAGACTTGTGCTTTAGACACATCACCTTGGCAGTAAGTATGGACTGGAGGGGGCAGAGACTTGAGGGAAGAAGGCCAGTCAGAAGTCTGTTACAGTAGTCTGGGTGACAGGTGATGAGGGTCTGAACTAGGATGACGGCTCTGTGAGTGGAGAGAATGGGATGTGGATGAACAAATGATCCAATGAATGAATAAACATTTAATCAACACTTCCTGTGTGCTGCTCTGTGCCAGGAGGTTAGATTAGATGACTACTGAGTTCCCTTCAAACTCTCAAATTCTGTGATTTCAAAGCCATTGTTCACTTTGATCTTTCTCATCTTTGTCTATAGCAAAAAGAGATGTTGGACCAGAAGGCAGGAAACAGAGGTTATTATCCTAGCTCTGCTATTAATCAACCTTGTGACCTTGGGCAAGTCCCTTTTCCTCACTTCACCTTAGTTTTCTTATGAGCAATGGGATTGGATTAAATAATCTCTAGTCTTTTTGCAATAGAAATGGGATTCATGTTGCTGTTGCTGCTGCTGCTGTTATAACACAGTCAGATAATAGTGCTTCATGTAGAGTATAGCTTCCCTGTGCCCCTTACTGTTGTGTGCTGCTGAGAATGTGTAGAGCCTGTTAGAACCAACCTGGCTGGTTGGGTCTCCCTCAGAGATATTTGGGGAGGGATTGCCTCATAGATAGAGAACTGGCCTCAAATCCAGGAAGATGTTGCTTCAAGTCCTTTCTCTGCTAGCTGTGTGAACCCAGGCAACTCAGCCTCACCATGTCCTTGGTAACTTTCTAAGACTGTAAGTCACAGAGAAAGTGCCAATCTGCAGTGGTAGGAGGAGTTTCTTCACCTGGAAGTTACTTATACCAATGAAATCTCAGATCTAGACCCTTTTCCTATTTATAGAATCACAATAACTTTCTCTGAAACACAGACCATTATAGAAAACAACAGGATTTATAAAAGAAAAGAAGGAAAGGGAAGAAATTCTATACAGGCAGCATGAGGTTAGCTGCACACTGAGGGCCATGTGGTCCCCATCACTCATCTTTTCTCTTTTTCCTGGGATATGCTGAGCCATAAATTTTTAGAGAAATATGCCAGATAAATACTGGCTCCTTGTCATTGGCATACGTTCAGTTTTCCTTAAAGAGCAATGTACAAATTGCTTCCTTGTTCAGCCTGAGAGCTCTGCAGAGCCTAGTCTTTTTGCTGATGTTTAGGAAATACAGGCTGTAGGTGAGCAGGCACTTCCTACTGAGACTTTGATGTATTGACCTTAAACAAAAAGAGTTTATAATTCAGTTGCAGAAAAGTAACTCTTGGATTCTTTTGGGAGTGAGAGCATAGAAATCCTTAATAAGACTTCTTTCACAGAGAACATAGGCCTGAAAGGTTGGTTGTACCTGGTTCCTGTTTGGACCAGTACCATATACATCAAGAAGTAGGGAAAACACTATGATTGCCAGTAATAAGTGGTGGCAATGCACATAAATTACTGGTCCTTTGCTCTGTGATATAAGGAATTCACAGTAGCAAAGGGTCACATGGATGGCCCTGAAGGCCAGAGTTATTCAGCTTGGATGTGGTAGAGAATTTACTTCCTCTGAAGTAAAGCCAAGGCTGCTCGTGAATATTGCATTTGATTTTTAAAAACACGTTGATTTGACTTTCCCAGAAACCCCAGCCTTTCTGAAGAGACAGGGGCACTGGCCTGGCTTTTCTTTCAGTTGCTCAGAAGGTTTACTAAAGGAGCCACATCTCTATAAGCTGTGACCAGCAGATGAGCCTGAATGCCTTCCAAATGAGCAGCACCTCCCCTCTCTAAAACCAGAGAGATCCTACAAGGGAAGATGAATCGGGCTCCTTCCAACCTAAACAATGATTAAAAGGAGTTACATTTTTAGACTCATCTGTAGTTTTGAGGCCTGCCTGCAGTTTTTGAAAGTCTACTAAATGTTGCCAAGTTAGTATACCAGCTGTTAGGTTATCCAGTGGGCTAGAGGTCCTTATCTCAATCAGTAGTGAACTGTCCCTCTCCCCATCCTCCCCTTTCCTGTCTCCCCATAAAGCTCCATCTGAATAAAACTGAAGAATGGTCCCTAGCTCCTTCTGCTCTCCTGCCTCAATGAGAGGTATAGAAGTTTCTAACTGGTAAGAATGAGAGCTGAAAGGTAGAGCCATTTAATAAGACTTGCTTAACAAAGCCTTTTTTGATCCTTTGAATTGATGGGTTCTTCTCCCTCCTCAAACTACCTCATGTTTATTTCCTTATCTGCCTAGGAGTAATGCAGTCCTTCCTCCTACCCCCTACCCCCCCCAGGCCACCATAAGAAATATATTCCAGGATAGGAAATGCACAATTTCTTTTCTTTTGATTTCATGGTCATTGCATTAGTGTTTTGTATATAATGTTGTTCAGTCATTTCGATCATATTCAATTCTTTATGACTCCGTTTGGGGTTTTCTTGGCAAAGATACTGGAATGATTTGCTATTTCCTTCTCCAGTTCTTTTTAGAGATGAGGAACTGAAGCAAAGAGGGTTAAGTGACTTGCCTAGGATTGCTTAGCTAGTAAGTGTCTGAGGCCACATTTGAACTGAGGTGCTATCTATATCCATTGCACCACCTAGTTATTTGTTAAATAATAATATTGACATAGGCACAAAAGTCTGCAAAGAACTTTACATATGTTAGTTATCCTATTTTAGATTCTTTTGTATTCCTTGTCTTTCCTCCTAAGAGCAGAATAAGCCTGGGTGTAAGATACTGAGTGGATTTCTCAAATGTCTTTCCTTGGAGGAAAAATATACTAATCACAAAAATGAAACATTTCTGGAAAGAAACATTTACCACTTACCTTTACTTATGGAATTTGTAAGCTAGAACCTGCTTTTTGAATTTCTTGGGTTTTTACTCATCAAGTCTATCAAAGCATTGGGTAATTAAATTTAAAAAAACCCATCATACACAAGAAGTAAAGATAAAAAAAAAATAGGAAGGGCTTAGTAGCACAAGGGGGAAGTAGTATGGAAAAGCAGAGGAGGATTGTCATCAGGCAGCCTGGACTTTCATCCCTGCTCTCTCACTGCAAGCTGTGGGGTCTTGGTCTCAAGCAAATCCCTTCATCTCTCTGTGCTTTAGATTTTATTCCCACTTGTTTGGGTCATTGTTACAGGACAGAACAGACAAAAGGACTTGACTATGTTTTGAATAAAATAAAGAAACATCCTGGAGAAACCTGAAATTACTTAGAAAATTATTTGAGGAAAGACAATTTAAATTAATTTTTTTTCATTTATCTTTCATTCCAGAGAGGTCTTAATATTTGAACTTTCCAAGTATTGTGGGAGTATGAATATCTGTGCTAGACAGTACTCTGTGCATTTGTTGTAGCTGTTGTTTTCAGTCGTGCTTGACTCTTGGTGACTCCATTTGGGGTTTTCTTGGCAAAGATACTGAGTGGTTTGTCATTTCCTTCTCTAGTTTATTTTACAGATGAGGAAACTAGAGGCAAACAAGGTTAAATGACTTGTCCATTGTCACACAGCTAGTATCAGAGGCCAGATTTGAACTAAAGATGAGTCTTCCTAACCCAGGTCTGGTACTCTATTCATTTTGTCACCTACCTACCCCCAATTCTCTGGACTATGTATTTTAAACTAAGGGAGTTTAACGGCTACTAGAGTTGAAAGCAGTAAAGGAGTTGGGAAAATATACCAATTGATTAAACCTCACAAAATGCACCCCAGACTTCTTTTGTGGTTTTCAGAATACACTTCAGATTTTGTTGTTTTAATTACACTTGTACCTCTTCCGAACTCTCTGGTTTTGGCAAAAAGAGACTGTTCTAAGATTCCATGAAGAAGGTTGCTGTTGTGGTATTTCCAGTGTGACCTAAAGCATGAATCTGTGGAAATTGTATAGAAAGCCTGCTCTGTTTCTCTTTTGGGGAAATGCCTGGCCTTATTTGGGGGCCAGAGAGGTTAAAGTAAAATTGGATGGAAATTGGATGAGCCTTAGGTACATTTGGAATGACTCTTACTTACTCTGACGGCAGCAAACCACAAGTGTTTTTGAAGCCCATTGTTAAGTAGAGTCCTAGTTTCTTATTTGAGATGACAGCTTAGGCTATACATTCTGTCAATAGAGAGGATGGGACCAGGGAATTTTGAGGTTACTCAAATATTCCAACCACTGAATAAAGAAGCCACCATTTGTGCCTTAAGCTAAAGTGAGAAGAATTAAATGCTCCCTCGATAATGTTTCCAACGGCCCTTCCTCCCTCCTCTTTTTAAGCATTGTTAATTCTCAAGACCACTGATTTTTAAGTGGCGATAGTCTCTCCCTCCTCCCATTTTACTAGTATTCCTCTCATGTTAGCAGCCAAAGCTGGAACTACTACTCCACAATCCTTGCATTGTTGACAGGGCAGAGATGAAAAGCCTCCCAAGAAATGAATCCAGAAATCTTAGTATTAGGGGCTCTGATGGTTGCTCCCCCACAAAATCCCTGGTTTTCATTAATTCACCAGGAGTTATTTAGTGATTGGCAACAGAAAACTCTAGGTCTCCAAGGGAAACTGTTTACATCTGAAATTGACTTTTGTTAAACTCTTTTAACCCAGTAGAAGGCACGCACTCAGGGAGAAGAAAATAAGCATTTACACACTGACTTTTATATTCCAAACATGCTTTACAAATATCATACTTGAACCTCACAAAAGCCCTGTGAGGTAGATGTTGTTGTCACCCCCATTTTACAGCTGAGGAAACTGAGTCAAAGAGTAGGTCACTTGCCCAGGGTTATAGAGCTAGTAAGTGTCCAAAGTCGAATTTGAACTCAGATCTTTCTAACTCTAGTCTCAGTGCTTCATCCACTGTGTCACCAAGTTGCTTCTTCCCTCAGTGAGGGTGAGTTGACACTCAGGAATGTAGGAGAAAGTGTGACATCAATGAAAAAAGTTTAGATTTGAATCCTGACCTTGACACTATATATACTCATTTAGCCATACAGAAGTCATACAGCTGCTATGATTAGTAATTTTTTTCATCATTAAAATGGGACAAAATGTGTCATCCTTATTTTCTAGCTGTTATGATTAGTAATTTTTTAATCATTAAAACGGGACAAAATCTGTCTTCCTTATTTTCTGGTATTATTGTGAAAATAAGATGAGATGAGATGATTTGTTAAAGTACTTTGCTCAGTATGGATCAATAGGAAAGAGTAGTAGAGATCTCTGCCACAATAGAATTAAGCCAGAGAACTGAGGTGCAAAGCAAAGAAGTCAGGGTGTGTGTGTAAGGGACTATGTGATACTGCATTGAGTTTGAGAGAAAATACCCAACATTAAGCTGAGAATAGTTCTGTTTCCCCAGAAATCACCTAGGACAGTGCTGTAGCCTTGTGGACCATGAATTGCCAAGTATGGAAGGAGACTGATAACTTTGAGATCAACCCCACAGGGAAATTGCCATCAAAGAGGAGAGAGTCAGAAAGTTAGCAACATGGGAAAATAAAGAGGGGAAAACACCTGAAATTACTAAAGATCTCAGGAGGAAGAAAACTTACTGACAGGGAAGATATTAATAGCGGAAGAAAAAGTATCCTCCAGATCAGGAGAAAAAAAAATTTAGGAATCAATAAAAAAGTATTGCAAGAAAAAGGAAACTGAATAAACATCTGATGAAGCAGAGGATAGATTCCCAAGAAAGCATGAAAACACAATAAGATGTTGTTGAATGGTTTAAGAAAGGAATATGAATTGTGAAAGCAAAATTTATGATCTTCACAGCAGAAATAATGGCAAAATAGAAAAACTTGATTCCATGTATTCCATGATGGCAAGTCTTATTACCAAAGAAACAAAAGGGATGATAGCTAAATGCCAGTGCAAATATATGGAAGGGAAAAACAAACTGGAAGAAGATAAATTTTACATATATATGTATATACATATATATAATAATAACATTAAAAGAAAACATAATCTCTACAAAGGCAAAACATTTTGATCTCAAAGACTGTGTATGCATAAAGACAACTTAAAGATCAGAGATCTCCCAGAAGAACACTACAAGTAAAAAACAAAACAAAACAAAAAACACCCAGATACCATTATGAAAGAATAAATGCAAGAAAACTGCCTAGAATTTCTGAACACATGAGGCAAAGTGCCAGTTCAAAGAATCCACAGATTGTCTGCAAAAATAAAACAACAAACCAAAGCAAAATAGAAAACAAACTCCTGTGCTGCAAATTCCAAGATACCTAGGGGTTAAATTTAACAATTCCATTGAGAAGCAACAAATTCTGCAAGCCACTAGGCAAAAACAAAATAAAACAAATAGACCGAAAACCAAAACAAGCAGGCAAACAAACGAAGCCCTCCAAATGTAAAGGAAGCTGAAATAACAAGGATATTTTATAAACACAATTACGTGCCAGAAAATGCAGGAGGGAATGGAATAATGTATTCTGTAGGGCAAAGGGGCTCCAGATGAAGCTCAACATGACCTAATCTGCAAATCTGAACCTAATTACAAATTAAAAAGAGGTGAATGTTCAATTAAAGAGAGGCATTAAAAAATTCTTACAAAGAAAACCAGACCTGAAGAAGTCATTTGCTTCTCAACACCCAAGATAACAGAATTAGAAGAAAAGTGAAGCAAAATGACATCAGAGAGAGCAGTAATATACTTACATCTGGAGGTACATGAGGAGAGGAGAGTGAAAACAGTAGTCAAATTAGAAGTGAAAATGGGAAAAGAAGCTAGAAACATCATGAACTAACCTTGTGATACCCTATCTGTAAGAGAATTGTGTGTGTGCGTGTGTGACTAAATTACTACAAGGGAACATAAAAAGGGGAAGAGAGAGAATATATAGGAGAATGTGTGATGTACCCTAATCCAGTCAAAGGCTAATAACAAAAAAGGGAAAATAACTCCCAAACTCTTTCAAAAAGAGCACACATAAGAGAATGAGCAAAGAGGTAAAGGGATGGACTAAAATGGGGGAGGGGGAGAAGAAATAAATCTTTCAGTGTTGGGAGAGAGTATTATTTTGAGAGTTCTCATGGGAGAAGAGACATAAAAAGAGATGAAGACTTTATAGTGAATGTTATCTACGGTGATTTGGTGCAAGATGAGAAATCCCTCACCCTGTCTCAGGCAAATGGGAATCAGTTCCATGGACAACTGACATCCAGAAAAGTGGAAGGACCTGGAACAAAGGAAGAGATTTTAAAGCAAATGGGGGAAAAAAAAAGCTTAGCATCTAAATTCATAAAGAAACATTAATTGAGCTACATGGAACTCTGAATTTTCTTTATCTAGTCATAATCTTCCCCCCCCCCATCCCCATCTCTCCATATACTTTACCCCTCCTAAACCCACTCTTTATCTTCATGGTGACCTTTAGTCTCCATCCCACTGTATTATTCCAGGCCACCAACCCATGGTCTGTTTTTTCTTTCCCTGTTGTGACTTCGTGGTGAGTATCTTAACCCCACATTATCTTCTCCTCTTGTTCCCTTATCCTTTCACAGATCAGGACTTACCAAACCCCAGTCTTTGAATATTCCCATCATATGCTTCCCTTTTCTCTTGTATCTACTTAATGTAGCTAGAGGAAATCGTGAAACTGTGCCGGCAAGGCCCGCTAAAAATTTGTTATCTAATCTAAACTTACTCCAGCAAGGCAATCCTTTTACTTCTTCTTAATTGCTTCCCTATCTCATTCACCATTCAAAAGTTCTTCAGAATTTTTCTTTTCTTCTCAGTCTTTCCAAATTATGCCTCTCACCTACTCTATTTGCTGAGACCTTCATCTTATAGTTAACCAGAAAAAGTGAAGCCATTCAATGAGAGCTCCCTCTTTTCTCCCTCATGTCTCATAACTCTCTGAAATCACCTCTCCTCTATTATCTTCTCCTTTTCTCCAGTCTTTGAAGAAGAGGTAACACTTCTGCTCCTTTACATGAACCCTTGACCCTTTTTCTTATGTTTTATCCAGCAGATTACCCCTGCCTTTTTTCCCTACTGTCTTCTAATCTTCATCTTTTGACCTCCCCGTGAGTGCTTGCTTTGTGTGAGTTCTCCATAAAGTAGTGTTTTAGGCAAACATATATATAACTTTTGAACAATGTGACCAGCCCAGTGGAGTTGCACTCTCTGCAGTAGAGTTTGAGTGCTTGACAATTCTGCTTGAGGAAGAACCTTAGTGTCTGATACATTATCTTTCCAGTTGATCTTCAGAAACTTTCTAAGACAATTCAGATCAAAGCAGCTTAATTTCTTGGCACGGTGCTGGTATGTTCAGGTTTCACAGGCATACAACAATGAGGTCAGTCCAGTGGCTCTGTAGACGTTCAATTCGGTAGGCTGTCTAATTCCTCTTTTCTCCCACATGTTTTTTCAGAGCTTCCCAAACACTGAGCTAACTCTGGCAATGTGTGTGTCAACTATATCATCTGTGTGCAGCCCCCTGGAAAGTATATTGCCAAGTTAAGTGAACTTATCCATAGTATTCAACATTTCTTCATTTGCAGTAACTGATGGTTCCATGTATTGGATTATATGGTGCTGGCTGGTAGAGAACCTCTGTTTTCTTGATGTTAATTGTCAGGCCAACTAGCACAAACTGCAGAGAATCAGTCCATATTCTGTTGCATCAGAGGTTGCATTGAGCACACAATTGTCTGTGAGCAAAAAGTTGCACACCAACTCTCCCCCCACATTAGTCTTACCTAGTAGCCTTTTCAAGATAAATAATTTACCATTAATGCAAACTAACCTTGCTTTTTTGTCCTCTTTGTTGTCCTCACTGCCTTCTTACAGACAGATAAACTATCTGCTGGTAAACCCTTTTGTTTTTCATTTAGTAGCTTCTGAATTTCCTCACCATTTTCATCAAACCAATCCTGATGTTTGTAAATGTTCTGGCCCAGATGAATAAACGAGGTGCTATATACCAAATCTCTGAAAACTACTCATTTTTTTTTCTTTTCTGCTCTACTGTTGCCAGCTGTGTGTTGACTTAGCTTTCTGTACAAGTCAACAACAAACTCTTGGGGCATGGGAGAAGCACTCTAGTCTGTTGACATTAAGTCTTCTGATACTTGTCTTGCCTTGGAACTGTATCTATTGTTGAATGCAAATGTTTAGCTTTGAGAGGATGTCTATAAATGGTCCAGCGCTCTGTACTGCCACATATTGCCTTTGTAACTCTCACATCTTATCTGTCTCTTCTCCTTACAATGACACAGTTTATTGAATGCTAATGTTTGCTATGTATCCACAAAGTTTTATTGAGTGTAGGTAAGCAAAAGGCAGTGTTAGCGATGAGAAGGTCATGAGATACACAAGTCTTTAGCAGTGAGAGACCATTGCTATTGCTCTGTCTGAGTCCATTCCTCCCAAGGATTCCCTCCATGCCTCATAGCTTGTGGCTACTCTGGCATTAAAGTCTCCTAGAATTACAACTTGTCTTTTTGATGATAAGGGTCTCCAGGTCTTCATAAAATTTTTCTTTGACCTCATCAAGGTTCATCATGGTGGGAACATATGCACTGATGACAGTGGCATGGCACTTTCCGGAAAGTGAAATCACATTATCATGAATCTATTGTTCACTTCTTTTGGGAGGTATACAAGCTTGTTGATGATATTAGATTTGATTGCGAAACCTACGCTAGCTGTGAGGCATTCCTCATCATTGCTGACACTCCAGAAAAATGTGTTTCCAGCTTTGATTTTGGAAAGCTGGCCTTCATTTGCCAGCCTTGTTTCACCCAGGGCTGCTATTTGGTTGGTTGCATATCTCATGAGTTCTTTCATAACAAGAAGTGTTCATCTTTCAGATCTACTGGATTTTGTGTTGTCTATAAGAATGTACACATTCCATGTACCAATGGTGAGTGGAATCATTTTTTTCTTTGGTGCATTTTTGTACAATTTACATTTTTTTACATTTTTTCTTTGATTTTGACCATAGGGTAGGATCCCTGCCTGCCATAGTAAGCAGGTCAGGGTTAGGTTTGGTGAAGCAGACAATTTTTAGGGCACCTTTTCTAACCCCTTCCTCACGCCAGGAGTTGAGCAGTGCAATACTTCAAAAAGACTTCTCAGACACCCAATTAGCTGCCTATTGCCCCTGCTGTTTTGGGCCAGTGAGAAGATGATCCAATAGTCTGGGTTGTCTGTGTGCAGGGTTGTGACTATAGCTCCCAGTGTATCTACACCCTCTTTTGTTACTTGCCTATTGCCAAAGGACTTTGAGGTCAAAGTAAAATAATAAAATGTAATAGAAAAATGTAAAATGATGTGGATGATGTCTTTTGATCTGCCCATTAAATGGGTTTAAGTGAGGCAGAGGTGCACAAAGTCATCAACCTCACTCTTCCAGAGTCATCGAAGGCCAGTAGCAAGACAAAAGTCAGGATGACTGGCAACGCCCCAAGATACAGTGTCTTCGATGTCTAACCAAGCTATAAATACTCCACAGCACCTGCTTCAGCTGTTTTCATGACTGTTTCATGTTCATGTTTTCATTGTTCTCATCTGCCCATTCACTGACAGAAGTCATTACATGCTTGTAGTAGGCATCCTTCTAACTCACCGAATCGTTTGAGACCTGCTGGTTACCCTCAACCTGGTTTGTCTGGTCTGCTGAGACAGTTTTACTAGGGTGTGGCCTCTACACATGCTACATCTTCTTGGAGTCACAGGTGAGAACTGGGTGGCAAGTAGACACTAAAGGTAGAAAGTAGTCCTGAAAAGACTTAGTGGGCCTCACATCAGAGTACCAGTCTTCCTGAACACCCCGTGCTTTCCTATTACCTATTGAAAGCATCACCATCTTTTTAGTTGTCTATGTTCACAACCTCTGGGTCATCTTTGATGTTGCTCTAGAGAACACCATATATCCAATTGGTTGCCAAGCTTTGCCATTTCTTTTCCTTTATAACATCTTTCCTATATATCTCCTTCTTTCCAGGTACACGGTCTCCATAGTAATTTGGCCTCATCACTTTCCATTAAAATTTTTAAAATAGTTTCATAATTTGTCTTCCTGCTTTCTGAAGTCTTTTCCTCACTCCTATCTACTATTTACATAGCTACCAAAGCATATGTTTGACTATTTCAATCCCATCTCCACTTAATGAATTCCTTTCACTTCCAGGATCAAATGTAAAGTTCTTTGTTTGGCATTTAAAATTCTTCAAAACCTGGTCGTCTCCTAACTTTTCACCCTTCTTATATTCTTGAGCCCTCTGTGCACTCTACAGTTTAGTTATATTGGATTATTTGCAGTTTCTTGCACTGGACACTCCTACTCCCATTTCCAATCTCTTTACTAATCTAATCCCCTTTGCCTGAAATTTTCTCCTTAACTTTTGACTCCTAAAATCCTTCTCTTTTGTTAATATTCAGCTCAAGTATCACCTTATTCCAGAACCCTTTTCCTATCTCCCCAGCTGCTAGTGCCATCCCTGCCAAATTTACCTTCCAACTAATTTATATCTATATGATATATGCTGACACACACATATATATCATTACTTGCAACATGTATTGACATGTGTCATACATGTATAGATATGTAGATTCATATTTTATAAAGCTATCTTCTATATACACATTAGTCAATGCATCTCACTGATGTTATATACTCTCTATATAAACATAAATTACACAATACACAAGTTATATAAGTATGTGTATATGTATATTTATATGTGTGTTATATATATGTATATAATAATACATATACATACATATATATGTTTCCCCTTAGAATGTAAGTTTCTTGAGAGGAGCAGCCTAGGAACTGAAATTTTTGGCTATTCCGTAATACCTCTCCTAATGTATTGCCTTCTCTTTCTCAACAGCCGCCTCTCACTCAAGTGTTTTTGTTCCAGGTAAAATAATTCCAATTTATTAATCTGTGAATTTCAGTTGTTCATGTTGCTGTTAAAATGGTTATTCATGGGGAAAAAATAATCTTAAAGAACCCTGAGTAACTATGTATTTAAGCTCTGAGTTGTGCCTTTCTATGCTACATAAATCCCCTGAGTGAAAATTAAAAGGATTTACATTAAGAACTTGATTTATTATTTTCTAATTATTTGTATGTTATTAAATGATTAACACACTAATAGTACTGGGTCTTAAACTGCTCAGATCCTGACTATATAATTTCTAGTATTCTGACTGTCTAGAAAGTTAAATGATTTATTTTACGTAATGGAAGCCCACTAATCTCTGGTTCTTCCTTTAGAAATATGAAGAAGCATTTTTTTTTTAGTATTCTAGTTAAAGCCTTTAGACTAAATGAATAAGATGAATGAGAAATCTCATCAGTATAGTTTTATAACCAGGTTGTTGTAACCAGTTGTGCACTAGTGTCCTAAGCTTAATCTGTTTTTACCACTTACTAGAGGCCTAATCACTTTCTTTGAGAAAAGTGGACCAATTGCTTAACCTCTCTCAGACTCCGTTTCCTTATCGATAAAGTGGGGATTACATTAGGGTTGTTGGGAAGATCAAATAGCATAACATAGCTCTTTTCAAACTTTAAAGCACTGTATTCATGTTAGCTGTGATTATTAATTGTTAAACAGGTAAACAGTTCACAGAGAACCTCTGTTCACTCTCATAGAATTAGGGCGATGAGACTAGAACAAAGACCTTTCATTGCTCCATTTAAGAACAGTCCCATTTTGCCCCAGACCTTGACCAAATTAGGGGAGTGATCAGACTAAGAGAAGAAAGAAGTCTGTAATTACTTAAGTTCATAGAAGTATCTTTGACCAGCCGGTAAGGAGAAGACTTAAAGAGACTGGTTGGTGGAGAGATTAATTGGTTTTAGGAAAATGACGATCCAAGGATGTACAAAAATTTAAAAGGCTATTTTGTTAGCTAGTCTCCGAGCCTTTGTTAAATCTTGAATGTGGGATTTTGGCTATTTTGTGGGAATGCTATGAACTCCAAAGTGGCTCCTATCAGAGATATCCCCCCCCTCCCCATGAGGAGATCTTGCCAGTTTGAACTTTGCTCTGATTTTTAAAAGCTTAAATTTATGAATATTTAATAAAATTTTCTGACAGGCTTATGCTCAAAGTATAGAATGAAAGTTATTTCCTTTGAAGACATTTAGTATTCAAATCAATACATATAAGTTTCCTTTGTAATAACTCATATTTTTAAAAAGTGAATTTCAATGTAAAAATTGTCTTTGTTTTATTTGTTCTCCTGTCAAAGTCTCCATCAGAATTCTATATCCATTCATTTTCATTTTGGCTCTCATATGGTAAAAATAAAGATTCTAGTTCTATGATTTTTTTTCTTTGCTGTTTCAAAAAGGAAGATCTTCCCATATTTCTATATTTTCCTATAATTATCTATCTTTATAATATTTCACATTTCTGTACCTTTTTTCTTTCTTTCTTTTTTTAAAATTAACTTTTATTTATTTTTAGTTTATATCATTCATTTCCACAAGATTTTGAGTTGCAAATTTTCTCCCCATCTTTCCCCTATGCACCACCCCAAAACAGTGATCCCACTGTATACCCCCTCCCCCAATTGGCCCTCTCCTATATCCTCCCCATCACCCCTCTGATTTTCTTGTAGAGCATGATGAATCTCCCTACCCCAGTGCCTGTATATCTTATTTCCCAGTTGCATGTAAATAATAATTTTATATGTATATGTATATGTATATATATATGTATATATGTATGTATGTATGTATGTATGTATCTATCTATCTATCTATCTATCTATCTATTTTAAACATTGATTTTAAAACTTTAAATTCTAGATTCTTTCCCTTCCTCTCTTGTCACCCACTCCCACTAGAAAGACAAGCAATTCAATACAGGCCGTATATGTGTAGTTACGCAAAACATCTCCACAATGGATATATTGTTAAAGACTGACTATATTTCCCTCCATCCAATCCCACCCCCCCACTTGTTCTATTCTCTTCTTTATCCCTGTCCCTTTACAAAAATGTGTGCTTCTAACAACCCTCTCCCCTCAACCTTCCTTCCCCTCCATCATCCCCCCTCTCATCCCCTTCCCCCCTACTCTCCTGTAGGGCAAGATACCCAATTTAGAGTGTATGTCATTCCCTCCCTGAGCCAAATTCAATGAGAGTAAGGTTGACCCTTCCTTTTGCCTTCCTGTTCTTCCCCTCCATTGTAACAGTTATCCCTCGCCTCTTCTATATGAGATAATTAATCATATTCTGTCTCTTCCTTTCTCCTCTCATTATATTCCTCTCGCACCTCTCAATTACACTTTTTAAAATATCATCCCTTCCTATTCAATTGATCCTGTGGCCTCTGTGTATGTATACCTGTACATATATATATACACACACACAATCACATATGTATTTATACACATATATACCCTTCTATATAGACATATGCGTATGTATACACACACATATGCACACACATACACATTTATATTCCCTTCAACTATTCTCATACTGAGAAAAGTTTCATAAGTTACAGTTACTACTTTTCCATGTTGGCATGTAGATAGCTCAACTTTGATAAATTCCTTATGATTTCTTTGCCCTGTTTACTTTCTCATGCTTCTTGTATTTGAAGGTCAAACTTTTTATTCAGCTCTGTTTTTTTCATCAAGAATGCTTGAAAGTCTTCCACCTCATTGAATGACCATATTTTCCCCTGAAAAATTATCCTTATTTTTGCTGGGTAGGTGATTCTTGGTTTTAATCCTAGCTCCTGGAATATCATATTCCAGGCCCTTCAATCCCTTAATGTAGAGGTTGCTAAATACTTTGTTATCCTGATTGTGTTTCCACAGTATTCAAATTGTTTCTTCTTGGCAACTTGTAATCTTTTCTCTTTGATCTGGGAACTCCAGAACTTGGCTATAACATTCCTAGGAGTTTTCTTTTTGGGATGTTTTTCAAGAGGTGATCAGTGAATTCTTTTTTTAAAAAAATCTATTTATTTATTCATTCATTCATTTATTTGTTTATTTATTTATTTATTTATTTGCTTTTTGGAGGGTGAAGGGCAGGGCAATTAGGGTTAAGTGACTTGCCCAAGGTCACATGGCTAGTAAGTGTTAATTGTCTTAGGCCGGATTTGAACTCAGGTCCTCCTGACTCCAGGGCCAGTGCTCTGTTTATTGTGCCACCTAGCTGCCCCTGATCAGTGAATTC
>CM053583.1:341585306-341660771 GCA_028627135.1 Pseudochirops cupreus
TCTTTGGATCTGTTTAATAGTCTTGATTTCTCATAAAGGCATTTGCTTCCATTTGCTCCAATCTAATTCTGAAGGAATTATTCTCTTCAGTGAGCTTTTAAGATTCTTTTTCCATCTGGCAAATTTGGCTTTTTAAGTCATTCTTCTCCTTATTGGCTTTTTGGGCCTCTTTTGCCATTTGAGTTAGTCTATTTTTTAAGGTGTTATTTTCTTCAGTCAGTTTGTTGACTCTCTTTTCATGATTTTCTTGCATCATTCTCATTTCTCTTCCCAATTTTTCCTCCACTTCTCTTATTTGGTTTTCAAAATCTTTCTTAAGCTCCTCATGGCCTGTAACCAGTTTTTATTTTTCTTGGAAGCTTTTGGTGCAGGAGTTTTAACTGTATTGTCTTCCTCCTGTTCCATGCTTTGATCCTTTTTGTCCCCCCAAAAAGGAATCTAAAGGTGGATTGCTGTGCTTGCTTTGCTTCCTTTGCCTGCTCATGTTACCAGTCAATTAACTTGACTTTTGAGTTCTTTGCCTCAGTAGAATTTTGCTTCTAGTGGGGAAAGCTTTGTCCTAAATTGCTGGGGTTTTTGCAGCTGTCAGAGCTATTAGGAGGCTGCTGTCTCTGCAGCCCCCACCAGCTTTGGCTCACTAGTCATGCACCTCAGGACCACCACCCAAGACCACAATCCAGATCCAGGCAGGTTAAGGCAAGAGCACATAGCCTCTACATGGTCCCTTGGCCCCCTGCAATCTGCAGACTGAGAGCTCTAAAGCAGCCACATAGAGGCAGCTGCAGGGCTGCCGCTTCTGCCGCTTCTGGCTCTGGGGGCAGAGGGCTGGACCAGCTCCTCCATCTCCCTCAAATTCAGCTGAATACCACTGACCTTTCACTTTGTCTTTGGCATTTATGGGTTGATGATTCTGCAAACTGCCACAGCTGCCAGTGATCCACTCTCCTGAATCCTCTAGCTGTGGCTGTTCTCACCTGCCCTGGGGCTAAAACTGTGGGTTCACTCTGGGCTTTGCTCTGCTCCCCGTGTGCTGCCGTGAACCCTTCCTGTCTGCTTGCTGGGCTGCCTTCAGCAGGAGATTTGATTCTCTGTACTTTTGTGGCTTCCGGAGCTCTGAAATTTGTTTAGAGTCATATTTCATAGGTATTTGAGGTGGTTATGGGGAGAGCTCACAGAGTTTTCCTGCTTCTATGCTGCCATCTTAGCTCTGCCCCTCTAGAACTCTGCACCTCTCTTTATAAAATACAGGCCCTTAAGTGGAGTCCTGCAGTGGGGAGAGGGGTAGACTTGGAGGCAGGAAGACCTGAGTACAAAACCAGAATCAGATACTAGCTGTGTGACCCTGAGCAAGTCTCTTAACCTTTCTTTGCCTCAGTCTTCTCATTAATGAGATGGGGAAGATAATAGTGCCTCCTTCATAGGGTTGTTTTGAGGATTAAATCGGAGAATATTTACAATGCATTTTGCAAATATGAATGTGCTGTATAAATGTTGGCTGTTATTGTTGTACGGGTTATAGCGCTGCCTGATTATTGGCTATTTGCTTCCAGCTTTTCGTTAATTATAAATAATGTGTTATAAAAATTTAAACATATATCATCTTTTGTTGTGGGTTTTGATAAAATATTTATCCATATCAATTAAAGTGCTGAGTCAAAGGAAAGGTGTGATTATTTCTGTAACTTATGTTCTCTTTGATGCAGTGACACTGACCTTGTGGCTCTTCCACAAATAGGACCCTCCTTCTCTGGGCTCTGGGCATTTTTCCTGTCTCCCATGGTTGTGGTAGGAAATCCATGAATGTATGTCAGTTATGAATGTGCTGACAAAAGAACTAAAAATAAAAAAAACTGAATAGTGATAAGAAAGTCGTCTGTCTTTTTAAAACTCTGTTCATAACTGGAATGGAAGAAAAGACACAAAATGAAAGAATGCCCCAGGTGATATTCCTGCTAAAGCAAATTAATTTCTCCTAGTAGCTACCATTTCTCCTAGTTTTTGACTCAGAGAGCAGAAATAGGAGAAATGTGAGAGAAGCCATTTATTCTTTATATAAAGCAAAGCTTCCTAGTTATCAGAGATGGCCAAAGGTGAAAAGGACATCTGAGACATAACTAGGGTATAGCCACCCAGGCTTTGTCTCAGGTTGGACATATTCAAAGGCCCCCAATGGGGTATGATTCTCCTATAGCAGCAGCAGAAGCTTTGGTAGTAGGCTCCATATAAAAGGTGCATTTCTTCTTTGCAGCTTGGAAGTTTAGGGGACTCAGTTGTACTGTTCTCAGTTTCTCTCTACCAATAACTCCCTTGACAAGCCAGTCTTGTGGAAGGCTGGCTGCACACCCTTGAGTAATCTACCCTCTGCCAACCCAGCTGTGGCTAGTCCTTCAGCAGCACAAAAACCTCACCGTGGCCCAAGATCTTATTTCTTCACCAACTCTCCTCATCCCAGCCCCATGCCCAACATCTCTTCCCATCACATCTGGAGCATACTTACCTATAGGGCATCAGGATGGTAGAGGATAGTACAGAACATTGGGCCGAAGTCAGAAAGACCTCAATTCAAGTCCAGTCACAGACACATAATTAGCTTTGTGACCCTAGACAAGTCACTTGATATCAATTTGCCTCAGTTTCCTTCACTATACAATGATGAAGCACCTACCTGGCAGAGTTTTTGTGAAGATCAGATGAGCTATTTGTAAAGCACTCAGCGCAGTGCCTGACACAGACAAGATGTATAGATACTTTATTCTCTTCCCTCCTTCACTTCTCTTACATACTCCTCTCTTTCCTCATAGCATCCATACCTCTGGTCCTTATATCCTAAAGCAACATAAACACATTCCAGTAGAGCATGTTTCCTCCTTTCAGTGACTATATTCAGGTGCTATTGCCCACAAATACCACTGGCCCTGGGTACAAGTATTACTAGTTAAAGTTCTGACTAGAGGTCTTTAAGCTGAAGGTCTGGTATGGAAGACATTTTTGTTTGGGTATGTTTTGTACTAGGTGGCCCCTTGTGCCCCTTACTATGCTAGCATTTTGGAATAATATAAAACTATTTGTGAATATCCTTCTCTAGTGAAAGTGAACACACATTACATTAAGCCCTTTGGACACTAATTGGTGGAGTTGTGAACTGATGCAACCATTCTGGATAGTAATTTGGAACTGTGTCGAAAGGGCTACAAAACTGTGTGTACCCTTTCATCCAGCAATACCACTACTAGGTGTATATTCCAAAGAGATGACATAAAAGGGGGGAAAAAAACCTATATGTGCAAAAATTTATACAGCAGTTCTTTTTGTGGTGGCCAAGAATTGGAAATTGAGGGGATACTCATCAACTGGGGAACGGCTGAGCAATTTGTGGTATATGAATGTAATGGAATACTATTGTTGTATAAGAAATGGTGTGAAGGCTGACTTCAGAAAAACCTGGAAAGGCTTACATGAACTGATGGTGAGTGAAGTGAGCAGAATGTGATAGCAACATTGTACAACAAACAACTATGAATGACAGCTCTTTTCAATGATACAATGTTTCAAGACAATCCCAAAGTTCTCATAATGTAATATGCTATCCACATCCAGGGAAAGAACTGATGGAGTCTGAATGCAGATTGAAGTATATTTTCACTTCTTCTTTCACAACATGACTCATACGGAAATATGTTTTACATGATTGCACATATATAACATATATCACATTACTTATTGTTTTGGGGAGTGGGGAGGGAAGGAAGAAAAATTTGGAACTCAAAAATTTTCAAAAACAATTCCTAAAAATTGTCTTTATGTGTAATTGGAAAAAATAAAATAATATTAAATAAAACAGAAAAAAAGAAAAAAAGTAAGCCCCTCTTAGTAGTTGTAAATATAAAAGAGTGTTAACAACAGGACTATTATGGATGAAAACAGTCATAAAAGTATCCCATATGAACAGAGAATAAAAAGGTTTAGAAAATAGAGGAAGATAAGTGTCAGCTTTAGTAAAAGATAAATCAGGTGTTAGGTATCATTTTGCATAAATTATGCACTATACCATGCAGGGCTTAAGTGTGCAGCAACTTCTGTTGTTCTGTTTTTTATGTAGTTGGAATTGAATACCCCATCTGATAAATACCTTCATAGTTATGACAGATCCTTCCCTTTCTATAAGGACTTCAAGTAAGGATGGATCAGGTTGCAAATCTATAAAGATCAAACTTCAGAAAGGAAAAAGAAAACATTAAATTGGAGATGCAGAGAACCGGAATGAAGTAAGACATTCAACTCCAAGCAGGATTTCCTTTTTCAAAGAAAGAATAATGAATGCTGTTCACCTGCTGTGAGGCCAGTGGGCTAAGTAAGGATTCATCGATGGTAATCCCAAACAGTTGAATGAAAGCCCTTCAATTTCTTTGCTGTTCAGTAAGTCTCATTAAGGCAGTGACAGCTCATATCTTATACTATCGGGAATTTAACAGTGGAGTTATCTTTGGATTTGCATTTTAGGCTTCTCTGTAGAATCCAAGTCATGGAATGCTACCTTCTTAAATCCCTGGGAGGTCAGAGGTCAACCCTCACTTCCCTCTTCTGCCATATTTGCTAGATGCTGTTATGAAAGTGCTAAACAGTGCATGTAGCAAGAGGATTATCGTGATTGCTTTTCCTTCCTCACTCCAGAAAGGCCTGAAAAACCAAAGTTTAGGCAGATCATAATCTTGGCAAAAGGCTTGAAGGAATCAATAAAAGGAGAGTGTGTGGAAGGACCCTTTTACCCCACCCCACAACACCATTTTTGTTAGGGCATTCTGATCCAGGGAAACTCAGGAGCTAGAGTAAGGCAAACACTGACTGCATTGTATGTTGCTTTCCAAAATACTGCAACAGCACTCTAATTTTTCTCTTCTCTCTTCCCTCCCCTTCCTGCCTCCTTGTTCAGCAAAAGTTGGTTAATTCTAAGAAGCACTGGACATACTTTGTGAAATCAGTATCAGGGATATGCAAAATGGGACCCTAAACATGAGACTTATTGCAAGTTTATTTTTAGTTCTTGTAGCAAGGCAGCATATTATGAATCAAGAATTCTCTTCACTTGTTCCTCACATGTCTTCATATAGACACAGTGCAGAACTTTGGTGACAGTATCTCCTGTTAGAAAAAAAAATTGCTACCATAATATAAGTGACTACAAAGTAGGACAGAAGTCTTCACTTAACATCCAAGGTCAAGAGAAGCTGTGCACTACATCCTTGTCATTGTTTTACACTAGTCCCAGACTGATGGATAATCATGGGTAGATGCCTTGTTATAGGTTCATTAGTACTTTAATTTCTGTTTTGATCATCCTTGTTATAATATTTACTAACCATGTCATTCCCTGTGCCTCAGTTTCCTCATCCATAACATGAAAAATTAAGACTAGGTGACATCTAAGTTCCTTTCTAGTTCTAATCCTGTTTCCCCATGATTATAATCACTAAGCCTGTGAAACAGGCAGGGTGGTATGAGAAGTCTACTAGAAGACCTAGAAACCCCATGCTGATATTAGATTATAAGAGAATATGGGAAACTGGAGTTAGGAGAGATATCTATCATTTTGTTGCTTTTTTTGCACTTTGCATCATTTTATGTTTGTAGTCCCTGTCACCAAGGCCTTTTAAAAACAAAAGGGATCCTGTGCCTATCTATAGTACATATGCAAATAAGAGAGGCCCAACGATTTTCTTAGGCATAAAGTTCAGGAGTGTTGATTCATGCTCTTTTTGCAATGTCTTTTGTCTGTCTCAGGGTCTTTTGCTTTTCCTTCCTTGTTCTCATTTGGACTTCAGTAGTTTAATTAAATGACTGTCTGGTAAATGAAGTATTATTGATGGTAGGTTAGGAATTTGAGGAATATACATTATTGCTTCCAGGTCACAGGGGAGCACATATCATCATTCTCTTTTAAATTATTATCATTTTTCAATCAACGAAAATCCTTTTTATTTCTCTCTCACCACTCTGCTGCTGAGGGCAAGGGGGCTTTAGGGGAGGAAGGAGGTTAACACCTTATAGCAGTACACATAGTTAAGTAGTATGTTGTTCTTTACCCAGAGTCTGTCAGCTTTCTGATAAAAGGTGAGTGGCATGCTTCATCATTGGTCTTTGGAACTGTGGTTGGTCATTGTGTTGATCAGAGTTCCCAAGTCTTTCAAAATAACACATATTTAAAACCTAATGTTTCTTATAAATAATTTAAAGATATACATCAAATCAGGTTATATCTGAATGATATAGGGAAACTTCTCATAGGTCTCGCAACAACCTGGTAGCATTGTCCCTATTCATGATGAAGAAGGAAGCTACCTTCTTATAAATAGTGAGATTGATCACTTGGCCAAAAATATTCCTCTCACTGGATTTCCATTATTGAATTTCCCTGTGAATCATGCTAAATGACTTTCATTCAAACTGTCAAATCACTACCTTATGTAGGAAAGGTGACACATTTTTAAGGCAATATTATTAAAATTCTATGCTTTTGGACAATTCTCCTGGTTGTGGACATTCATATATGTTACTAAAACTTATTTTTCCACCAGTTATCACCTTTCCCCCAACAATCAGGAAAGGCAGAGAAGTTGATCTGTGGGACAGGAAGACTGTAATTGCTTCCAATAGCCTCATTTAGAGCATTAACTTCTCTCTTTTTCTAGTCTGCCTGGAGGCACCAGATAAAATCCAGGAAAGCCAAATACTCTGGTCTGAATTCTAGCCTAGATAGGTATACTGCTGTCTTTCAGTTGTGTGTCTAACTAAGCAAAAACCCAAGATGAACAGAATCACTTTTCTATCAATCAACAAGCAATCATTAAGAAACTGTTATGCTATAGGTACCATGTTAGGAGTTGGGGATAGTATCAGAAAAACAAAAATGAAACTCACCCTATTGGAACAAATAAGAAAAAAAAAAACAACACATATTAAGTGCCTACTGTGTGCCAGAACCTGCTAGCTCTGGCATTAAGCAAAAAGAGTTCCTACATTCAAGGGGCTCACAGATGGTGGAGGAGACTTGTAAACTACCATGAACAAGCAAGACTGATACAGGATAAATTGGAAATAATCTGCGGAAAGGCACTAGGAGCAATAAGGAGAACTGAGAAGGATTTTTTGTAGAAAGTGAAATTTTGGCTGAGATGTGAACCAAATCAGGAGGTGGCAATGAGGAGGGTGTAAATTCCAGGAATGGAGGACAACCATTGAAAAAGTGTAGTGAGTAGATGGAGCATCTCATATCAGGAACATCAGGAGGATCGATGTCACTTGATCACAGATGAAGTACACAGAAAGGGTTAAGAAGAAGAGAAGCTTACATTCTGTTTGTGGAAAATAACATATCCATGTAAACAAAAAAAATACATAAAAGAGATGAGGGAACTGAAGCTCAGAGAGACTGTTGCTGGATCCCAATCATACGATTAGTCTCTTCCATAACTGAATCAGATCCCTGTCTTCCTAATACCAAGGTCAGTGTTCTTTCTCCTCAGAGTGCTATCTCTGGCCACCATGAACTTATATATATGTACATACCTGGAAATGCTTATAATAAACCTCTTGCCACAGTAGTTGGACTGCTGTTATAATGATCCTGAGTAAGAAATAAAAAAATAATAATAAATGTTACAGCAAAGTGAAACAAGTCTTTCCCTCACCTACTAATTCACAAGTTTTGCTATCAAAACTTTTAGCTTAATACTAAAGCAAGAATCCATCCCCCATGAAAACTGAAAGGACACTGTCTTTACTATGAATATGAGTTTCTCAATGACTATTTTTAGCTTACTAGGCAACCACAGCTAGCCAAATCTCACCACACTGTACATTCAGTGTCTTAGAACTTTTTTTTCCCCCAAATGCTCTGGATTTGCTGAAACCCCAAATGTATTTGGCCATGAGGCTTTATCCCTTAATTTTCTAGGTAAATTCAATACTTATATTTTCAGCTTGAATTACTATCATCAAAATGCTGGTTAGAAGTGAGACCTGTCATCTAACCCAACTTCAAGGCTTTTCATTAGATGGCCTTGGATTATTTGGCATACCATGTTACGATTAATTTCTGTGTCTTTGCCTGTTTCTTCCTCTCTGCACAGGTGACACTCCCAAGTTCTCCTTTTGGGGATTTGTCATCAAGGTGAAGCAGCCTTAGAAGTCATGTAGTCCTAAATCATAGATTTGTGGCCAGAAGGGACTGTAGAGGTTATTAGATGAGTGCCATCATTTTAGAGATGAGGAAGTTGAGGTGCAGTGGCTTCAGTGACTTGCTTAGAGTCACACAGAGTCTGAAATGGGATTTGAACTCTTCCAAGTCCCACCTCCAACATTTCATATCTCTGTTTATTGGTTTGCCCCAGGAGTAGTATGAACCTTGTAAGTTTGGTGCTTCCAAACTTGTTGGGTGTCTTTATTCCCCTTTATCTTTCCATTACCCCATTCAAGTCTGGCGTTATCAACCTTGAAACATTGTTAATGGTATATTTAAAAAATTTCTTGGGAATCATTGCACTGAAGAGGGAGATTATCATCTCATCCATTTCTTCATTTTATAGACCCAAAGAGAGGAAGTAATAAGTCAGACTCATACCTTTCAGTCTTTACCTATTCAATACCTACCACACTTTAAAGCCCAGCTCAGAAATAATCCTTTCCCTTGGACTTCACAAAATACTGTGTTTTCAATTCAATACAACAAACATTTATTAAGCACTTACTATGTGCCAGGTAATATGCAAGACCCAGGGGATATAAATAAGAGAAAAACATAAAAGCAACCTCTCCTTGAGGGGTGTCAGCAGAGAGACCTAAAGAAGAGAAGCTTCTGAACAAGACATACAATGGTAAATCAGAACCTTAATGAGAGGAGGTGGACGATGATGTTTTAGGTAGGCCACCTCAGCAGTGCTATCAGAAGGATGTTGGATGTGCTGGAGAACAACTTGGACCTCTTTCTTTTGGCATAAATCGTGTAGACAGTTTAGGTCTAGAGAAAAGTTGGGACCTAAAAGAAGGGAGAGTTGTTTGCCTCCTTTCAGATAGAAAGATGAGGAGTATAGTGGTGATTTGTGAGAGATTCAAGCACGAGAGTCTGTTATTTTTTCTTTCGGCTTAGATAAAGTATCAGTATTATAAAAATGGACAATTTAAAAGACCTATTAACTGATGACGAATGACATGAGAATCAAGAGAATAATTTATAGAACAAAAACAATCTTATAAAAACAAACAACTTTGAAAGCTGTAAGAACCGTGATCAATGCTATGACCAGCCATGAATCCAGAGGACCAGTAATGAAGCATGCTAACTACCTCCGGACAGATAGGTGATGGATTCAAGGAGCAGAATGAGACATGGTTTTTAAAAATTATAACCAATTAAGAATTTTTTTTTGCTTTGTTGTTTCGTTGTTTCATTGATGTCTGACTCTTTGTGACCCCATTTGGGGTTTTCTTGGCAAAGATACTGTAGTAATTTGCCATTTCCTTCTCCAACTCATTTTATAGATGAGGAAACTGAGGCAAATAGGGTTAAATGACTTGCCCAATGTCACACAGCTACTAAGTGTTCGAGGCTGGATTTGAACTCAGGTCTTCCTGACTTCAGGCCCAGTACTCTATCCACTCTACAACCTAGCTGCCTAAAACCAAAACCAGGTTTTGAAGAGCTTTAAAGGCCAAACAAGGGACTTTGTCTTTGATATTGGAATAGTAGCTACTAGGGTTTGTTGAGGAGTATAATATGGTCAGATCTACATTTTTAGATAGTCACTTGGACAATTATGTAAGGAAGAAATGGGCAGGAAAAAGAGGAAAGCAAAAAAGAAAAGATGACAAGTAGAAAGATAAGGAACAGGGTGATACCTGGGGGAGGGGGGGAAGGAAAAGGAGAAAAAACAAAACTCGACATCTTTTGGAAAATTAAAATATTGCCAAATAAATCAGTATGATTCTAGAGGGTTCTTCTTACTGTTAAGTGCTTATTAAAAAGTTATTATGTTAGAAAATTACTATGAGGATGGATTAGAGTGAGAAAAGATTTGAAGCAAGGAAACTAAATAGAAGGCTAATGTAATAGTCCAAGAGATAAGCGAAGAGAACTTAATCTAAGGTGATGGTTGTATGAGCAGAGAGAAAGGAGCCTATGTGAGAAATGTCAGGAGGACAGAAATGACAAGGTTTGAAAACTGGTGTGCAGGCCGGAGGTAGGGGAGAAGTGAGAGTAAGGGGTCAAGGATGACACTGAGCTATGAATTTGGGTGCCTGTGAAGATGATGGTGCCCTCAACAGTGACAAGGAAGTTCAGAAGAAGGGATTCTGTTTTGAACACACTGAATTTGAGATGCCCATGACATATCTAGTTTGGAATTTCCAACGTACAATTTTTTGATGAAAACTAAGTCTCAGAACTGTGACTGTGCATGGGTTTTTAGAGCTGAGACTCATTTACATAGAGATAATTGAACTCCTGGGAGGTGATATAGCATAGAGAAGAAAGAGAAAGGACTCATGATAAAGAATTAAAGCCAAAGACAGGTAAATTGCCTTCCAGAAGGACACAGTTAGTCCAGTGGCATGGATGGAGATTGAGCAAAAGAGACTGAGAAGAAATACTACGTAAGAAGGAAAACCAAGAGAAAAGTGTCATGTAAAAGAAGGGAGAATATCTAGGAAGAGGGGAGCAACAGTGTCAAATGCTGCATAGAGATGAAGGATGAGAATAGGGCATTAGATCTGGCAATTAAGGGAAAACTGAAAACTTTTGAGCGAACAGTTTTAGTGGGACAGTGAGACAAATTACAAGGGGTTTCAAAGACACTGAAGGAGAAGTAAAGGCATTGAATCTAGATGCTTTTTTCAAGAAGTTTAGGAAGGAAAGAAGGAAACACATCATCTACTTATGTGCCACATGCAATTCTGAGTCCCTTCTCTTTCTTCTATTCTAAAAGATATCGAGTTTTATTTTTTTCTTCCTAGGTGCTTTACAAATATTATCTCATTTGATCCTCACACCAACCCTGGGAGATAGGTGCTATTATTATTCCCAATTTACAGGTGAGCAAACTGAGAAAAACAGATTAAGCAATTTGCCCAATGTCACACAGCTATTGCGTGTCAGAGGTGAGTTTTGAACTCTGGTGACACAAGCTATATCCTCTGTACCATCTAGCTGCTATCTCTGCTGTTTAACTGTGAAAGGAAAGTGAGATACAGGATGAGGAAACTGAATTTTAGAGAGGCAAAGCTGAAAGTCACAAAACTGATCAATATCAAAGCTAGGATAGAAATGCAATTGTTACTTTGAGGAAAAACAAGACTTGTGAGGAGTCTGCTAAGGTACAGCTCTCCTTTCAAGTTTGACTTACGTAGAGAGTTAGAAACCGAGAAGATCACTGATAACAACACCCAGCCAGAGAGTGATTGCCCCTAGATCAGACTCTGGGAAAATATGTCTTCTACTGAATCCAGAAGTCTATGTCCTAGACTTGTGACGTAGGTCCTAAAAATAGATTTTTAAAATTTTTATTTGTTTCTTTGTTTTTCCTTCATGAATTTCTTTGTTATAACGGCATTTCCTTGTAACAGAACTGCATCTGAATAATTAACTTGGATACGATGTTCTTTTATTTCAGAGAGTGTTTTCCAGTAGTTTTTGTTAGTGATTCTTCCCAGTCCCTCACAGTAATAATTTGCAGAGCTGGGTAGGAGAATTAAAGCCACAGAGAGGTAAATCACCTTCCAGAAGGATACAGGGTCAGGACTGGAGTGTACAGCCCCATAACTAGCTCACCCTTCACTATTGTCTACTCTAGCTTAACGTTAATCAGAAGAGGAGGACAACAGACCTCTTTTCAGCCTCAGCCTAGCCTCATCCGGAGAGAATGAATTACACCCTCTCCTTCCCTACTGGTATACAGAGCAAAAGTTGTGCTGTGGCCAAAAAAGCAGGAGCCACTTGGTGTGGAGCCAAACATTCTGGGCCTGGAGTATGTGCTTAGTTTAAGCCAAGGTTTGACAACAGCAAGATGAAGTATCCAGCTCAGGCAACTCTAGCTGTGACCTGATTGGCTGTCCCTGTGTAGCTGTCAGGCCCTTCTTCTGTGCATCCTTCCCATGCAAAGATCTATTCATTAAGGGGAGAAGAAGCAGGCCATCCAGAAATCCTCTGTGGTGCCCTCAGCATCTACCACAGGAAGGGAAAAACCCCCCTTTGTGTGAGGCTGGTAGCCAGTTGATATTTCCTGTCAAAGCCTTTTTAAAAATTCTGCCTGTGTACTTACAATGAAAGCAGAATGACAAAGCAAGACTGTCTTTAAGTTCCTAAGTTTGCTGTAGCTTAATTTAAATGGCATACCCTTATAATACCTTAGCGAAACCCTCTCTGATTCCCCCCAGCTGGAAATAATCCTTTCCTCTTCAGCACATGGTTTCTACATCCCTCGTGACACTTACCATATTCTCTCGTACTTTTGTTATTGGACTTGCATTTTATCTTCTCTTTTGAATGCTAAGCATCTTAATGCAGAGATTGTTTATAAGACAGCGTCTTTGTATTTTTCATTGGATTTGCCTATAATCAGAACCCAATAATTTTTGGTTGAATGAAAGTTGTTTTGCAACCTTTTCCCTTATTCCACCGTACTAAAAACAGTGCTTAGAATTTCTTTTAGCCATTCCCCCGTTCCTGGACATTTACTTTGTTTCCAATTCTTTGTTCTCACAAAAAGTGCTCCTGTAATTACTTGGGTGTATATAAGAGTTTTCTTCTTAATAATGGACTCCCTGGGGCATGAGACCAGCAATGGAGTCTCTGGCTCAAAGGATATGGACATTTTAGTCACTTTATCTGCATAATTTCAAATTGCTTTCCAAAATGATTGTTTCATTTCATAGTTCTATCAACAGAGTCTTAGCATGTTTATCATTTTACAACCTCCCAACATTGAGTATTGCCATTTTTGGGATCATCTTTGCCAATTTGCAGCATGTGCGGTAAAGGCTGAAGGTTGTTTTGATTTACTTTTCTCTTATTGTTAGTGATTTGGAGCATTCTTTCATGTGGTTGTGAATACTTTGCATTTCTTCTTTTGAGAACTATTTGTTCGTAACCTTTGACCAGTTATCTATTTGAGGAATGGCTATTATACACATAACACTATATATTATATATGTAACACTGTAGTGTGTTATGATTTGCAAAGAGTTTTTCAAATATGATCTCATTGTATTCTAACAATGGCCATGGAAGGTCGACATCATCGTTTCCTCCATTTTACAGATGAGGATAGTGGGGCAAAGTTAAAGTTATTTGCCTGGGAAATGACCAGTAAGTGTCTGAGGCCAGATTTGAACTTAGGTCTTTCTGATTGTAGGCTCATGGCTCCAATTTAACTTACTGGATCTGATTTTAAAGAACTGCATAAGAGGGAAGAGAAGAGAGGACAGGATAGACTGTTGAGCTCACCTTATTTAGTGAGTATTCCTTGGATGAAGATCCAGAAAGGCAGACCGAGAAAGAATGGTCAGTTAGGAAGATAACCAGGAAAAAGCGATATTTTAAAAACCCATAGTAGAGAGTGTCCAGGAGAAGGTGATCAACCATGTTAAATGTGACATATAAGTAAATATGAATGAGGATTTAGAAAAGACCATTAAGTCTTACATTTAAGACATCACTGGTAACTTTGAAGAGGGCAGTTTCAGTTGAATGATGTGGTCAGATCAGAAGCAAGGTTGCAGAACGTTTAGAAGTGATCAGAGGAGAGGAAATGGAGATACTTAATGTCTGTCCATTGTTTTCTTAAGGGTTTAGCTAAGAAGGGAGAAGAGTCAAGATGGTAGCTGACCAGGATATACAATGGAGTGAGAATTTTTTTCAAGGATGGGGGAGACATGGGTATATTGGTAGACTGTAGAGAAAGAACCAGTAAAATAGGGAGAGATTCAGATATTGCTGTCAACTGATCCATGCATGCTACAAGGTCAGCAATGGTAAAATAAAAGTAAAGTAAAATGGGAAGTAAAACATCCTGTGCACGCTTCAAAGCCTGATAGCTCATAAGCGCAAAAGGATACATGGCTGAAGCTGAGGCTTCTCTTCCTCCCTTTGCCATCATGGCTACTTCTCAAGGGTGTGCTGGAATATCACACCTGCTCCAGTTTTTGGTACTGAACTAACAAATTCACAATGTCATTAGGAGATCTAGACCTCATTAGTGTTAACAGTCTCACACCTAGAGAAATTGAAAGACAAAAGGAAGTTGTGGCTGAATGACTCATGGTTTCACCTTGGAGAGACAAATAAAGGAGTTGATTTATATTCCCTTTGGGCATGATGAAGCCTTGATATAATGAGACACTTGGTCATTTCATTTTGCAATCCTTATTATAAATACATGCAAAAAGATAATCATGAAAATAATAATTTCAGCTTTTGTGTCCACGTCTCTTACAGAGAATGAAGGTGTAGAAAAATAATCTAAAAAATCTGATCCTTCTAACCATGTCATCATGGACTTTGGAGAGTTTACTGTACAGGTGAGAACAAGGGAGAATGAAAAATTATGTTGGAAAATGTGGTTCAGGTGGGAAGGTGAATACCATCAATGAAACAGTATCTTAACAGAAAGAAAGCTACTAAGTACTCATGTAGGAGTCTTACCAAAATCAGCTGTCTGTGAACAATCAGACCATTGATTAGTGAGATCAAATATAAAAGGTCAATAACGAATTAGAAAAAAAGCTAAAAATGACAAGAAGTCACTCACTGACCATGATTTTGTCAGCTTAAATGTTGCATATTCAGACAAGACACTGATACTAAAAGATAAGAAAAGACAACATTGACTTATACCCATTTCTTGAAGAATTTTAACCAACAGAAATCGATGACTGTAACATGGAGTCCAAAAGAGCTAGAAATTGAATTTGCTATCAAATACTTGATCTACTTGCTAAGCAGAGGGACATGACATCCAAGGGCAGTGCCCTGTTTATAAAATGTTATAGAAGAAGGTGAAAGAAAGTTATGAGCAATATCATTCCATAAAACAGTGAAAAGAAGTGAAGGTAAAAAATGTCTGCAGAAATGTTGTCATAGAACCTAATGAGCTATATCAATCAAAGAATAAATAGAAAATAGAACAGATTTGTCTATTTTGCAGATGTGTTTTCTCCATCAGTGACAGTGGTGTCATCATTAAAATAAAAATTGTAGCGTCTCAGTCCCTCATATCCTATTGGAGGTTGTAGAAATGGCACTGAAGAAACGATTGGAGGAACAATTGGGTCATAATAGGTTTACATTGTGTACAATGTGTTGTACCATGATTGTAGAAATCTTTGTTTGAGGTGACTATCTCAAAACCCTTGAGAGAGAATTTTATCAGTTTTCTCTTGAAGGGGAAGAAATAAAATAATGGAATAAAAATATGGATAATATTATTTTACCTAGTAAGTCAGTTGAGAGTATATCAATAACTACCAACTCACATGCCTATGTGATTATCTTAAATATGTGCATGGCTTACACATGTATTAAAAGCTTCCTTTTTGAAAATATGAGAAAGCTTTCAGAAGAGATTTTCTACAATCTCTTCCTTCTTTAGACCCACTGACTGCATAAAGATAATGCAAAATATTACTATGTATGTTGCTTGTCAGTTATAAAAAAATGAACATATGAGTCTGCGTAGCAAAATAGCCTTAAAGTAGCAGTCTTTTATGTATGTATGTGTTAAGATAATGCAAGATTCCTTGATAAACAGCACCACAGATACATGTCCCTTTGAGAGCTCCCTGATTATCAATATCAAGGTAGACACAACATCAGGAGATGGCTATTTGCCAAAAATAATCCTCACCATTGTTGAGGTTATCCTCCGCAACACCTGAAAGAAAAGGAATTCCCTATTGTTGACGTTTTCCAGGGGCCTTTGCTTGCTGATGACATTGGACTAATTGCATCAAGCCTCAGCATATTGTAGGGCCTTCTCAGTGAGATCCCTCTTTATTTCTACGTAGGCAATGCATATTGAAAAATAATCCGTACTGAAAAAAGAACAAAAAGTGCCTATTGTCAAGAGTATGACACAAAATTTAATATCCACTTCATATACTTATTAGACCAGCCCATGACTGTAGTGCAGACATTCCGATGGACTATGCATTTGCTCCAGAACTGAACAGAAGGGGAAGAATGGGCTAGATAGCATTTGGAAATTGCACAATGCTCTTAATGCTAGACTTTTCCAAAACAAAAAGGAGAAGACAATCTTTTTAAGGTTAATATTTTCCTGGTAATGGTATAAGGTAGAAAACATCGATACTACAAACTGCAAAGACACAAATCTGGGGGTTACTTGGATGGTAACAGAGAGATGGATGGTGGACTACCTCCTGTTTCCAGTGATGATATAAGTGCAAGAAATGGTGTAAGGAAATGTCTGGTCAGAAAAGTGTCCTATTGAAATATTGCTCTATCTACTAAAAATAGTATCATATGATTAGGAAGTGACACAGCCAGGATTCAAACCCAGGACCTTCTGATGGTAGGTCCAGGTTTATTCCATTATCCTAGGATATCTCCAAGGATTAAAAACAAAACAAAACAAAAATAAAACAAACAAAATAACCCAATGGTTTCAAGTTAAGCATTGGTTCAAGTTTCCCCAGTGCCTTGGTTTACATTGGTTACTTCTAGAATTGATATCCTCTTTCAGTACACTTTGTTCAGAAGTGCCCTGGTGCACCTTAATTTTGGGGATGAGGTCGACTAAAGATGATCTGTTTTTAGTAGTTTTAAAAAGTAGAGAAAAAGGGCGGGGGATAGAAAAGAGAGAGGAAGAGTAAGATAGGAAGAAAGGTATACATGCCTTTTTTTGCCCCTTCAGTGTTTAAGATATTCTCCATTTGCCATCTGCTATTTTAGGGTACTGAAGCAAAACATTTAGAATCCTTATGTTTGTTTTTATCCTTAACATTATGTTTGGGGAGAACAAGTACAGAGTCATTAGTGCAGCATATATAGGAGGAAAGTGAAGAAGAAAATGGCAAAATTCTAAGGAAACGTCTTACAAATTGCATGTAACTGTAAAAGTATCACATTTTTAAAAATTCTTGATTTTGGAAAGTATTTTTTCACCTGTTGAAATTAACTAAGGTTTCCTGTGTTTATATTATTTTGGACCTACTTTATTTCCTCTCTTTGGACCTTTTATTTGTTTAAAAAAAAAAGCAAATCTGAGTCTTTTTTTTTTTTAAAGAATTACTCAATGTTTTAATTCACAGCACTGATGCTTCTTTTGTAAATGAGCCTGCACTTTAGTAATGCTATGCAGTGGAAATGGAAAAAAAAATCAGGACTCATGCTTTTCAGCAAATTCTAATTTTATTTTTAAGTGGATAATTAGTTGAGTCAGAAGCTATTACTACTCAGAGTAAAGCTCTACTAGACATTTTTAGAATTCTGGGAAACAATTTTTACTTGCATTGTACTTTTGTAAAGTATTTTGTTTACATTTTCTAAGTAAAATAGTTAAGAGGGTTACAAGCTGATGTCTTATTCCATACTTATGTTCCTTATTTAAAAACATCTTAGCCAGACATGACTGACAATTTCACAAATAAATTGTATTTAAATAAGTATTTACTTCTATAACAATTTCTTGGAAAATCCTTTAGGGGGACATTAATTTAAAGTACCTAATGTATTAGCTGTGCAGTTATTACATATTTATTCATAGAAATAATTTATTAAAGTGGAATTCATGAGTTTTGATTTAAAGTATAATAGTTGAATTAGTCATAAAATTATAACTTCAAGCTAGTGTTTGGGAAAATGGGGGAAAGGAGAATTCCTGTTTAATTTCACATGTAGTATAACATTTATGTTTCCAAATTACTTTTTCTTTGGAAAGGTAAAGGAAATAGAGTTGAAAGTACAAAATGTTTTGGTAGATTTCTTAGGAGGTGGCTTTAAAATAATTTGATCTAATACTGTCTGAACTAGCTAACCAAAATGCTTTTATGTTAAGCCATTGTATTATATTGAAATATACATTACAGGAAATCGGTGGACAATGGGTACACTGTGAGCTTTATGTTGGGAAAAAATAGAAGCCTTTACTTTGCTAAGGATAGTTCAATAAAAACCTAGGTACCTTGTAATCTGGAAAAACCTGAATGAGGCCATCATCAGAGGATTTAATTTATCCTTTCCTTCCAGACTCTTTGTTTTTAAGCAGAGTTTGTATAAATACAAGTTCTTTCACACAAACACCTCAAAATGGCAACAATAGGAAGACATACACAGAATAGTTGAATAATTTTTACTGGTTTCCCACTGTAAAAGTTAGACAACTGACCCACAGAGGTGATGTTAACAGATTCTTCTGGGGACCAAAAAGTCATATAGTCAGTCAGCCATCAAGTACTTATTAAGTGATTATTATGTATTAAGACAGGGGTCTTAAGTTTTTTGTGTATTATTTTGTCAGTGTCATGAAACTTATGAACTCCTAGGAGGGAGGGGGAAGTTTTTAATGTATAAAATAAAATACATAGGGTTATAAAGGAAACCATTTATATTGCATTAGCTACCAAAATATTAAAACAAAGTGATACAAGTTTATAGACTATAGGATAAGAACCCCAGTGCAAAGAGCTAGACCTACAAAGAAAGGCAAAAGCAAAAAAGTGGTTCCTGCTCTTACAGAGCTCACGTTATAATGGCGGGGTAAGGGGAGAGAACATACAATTAACTATCTGCATACAGATTATGTGCAGTGTAAGTGGAAGGTGATCTCAGAGGGAAGTCACACACTGTGGGAGGATGGCAAAGAGGGGATGACTCCTGCCAAAGGTGGCCTTGGTACTTGAACTGAGTCTTAAAGGAAGCCAGGGAAGCCAGGAGGCAGAAGGGAAGAGATAGACAATGAAGGGCAGGGAGACTGGAGACATGGTGTCGTGTGTGAAGAACAGCAGGTAGTCCATTGTCATTAGATGGTAGTGTTTGTGGAGGGAAGTATAAGATTGGAAAAGCAGGAAGTGGCCAGGTTTGAGAAAACACAACAACAAAAGCAAGCATTTATGAAGTGTTTACTAGGTACAAGGCACTGTTCTGGACATGGAGGACATAAACACATGGAGAAACAAAGCAGCTTCTGTCCACAAGGACCTTCCATTTTAATGAGAAAAGATAACACATAAAAGGAAACTGAAAAGGGAAGGGGTAGATGAAGTTATCCCACATGAAGGAATAGTAGAAAAAGTGAGTCAAAATTACAGACTGGAAAGGAATTGGGACATGTTGGCCTGAGTCCCCTCCTTAACATGAGAGTTCTGGGAGGAACCAATCCAGAAAGAGGGAGAATCCAGCAGAGTGGAACATACTTCCAATGCGAGACTTCCAAGGATTCGATGATCTTCCATCATGCATTGTTTCTGTGGCATACATGGTAGAAAACATTTGGAGCTAGTACATCCTGGAAAGCAATGAAGACAGGGCTGTTAAATGCCTTGATGTTTGATCCTGGAAGTAATAGGAAGCCACTGAAGTTGTGTGTGTGTGTGTGTGTGTGTGTGTGTGTGTGTGTGTGAGTGAGTATATCGGGGTGGGGGGTGAACTTTGATCAGAGCTCCGATTTGGGAAAAATCACTTCAACCGTTGAGGGGAGAATGGAATGAAGTGCCCCGAGATCTGAGGCAGTGTCCACCAAGGAGAGCCTGCACCAGGGTGATGGTTGTGTGTCAAAAGAAAGTGACATAGACATGAAATTTAGTAAAGAAGGTAATGAGAAGACTTGACATGAGCGTGGGATGTAAGAAGGTCCACATTGCTTGATCTTGGAGTATCCTTTAGGGAGTAAAATGAAACTGCCAGAGTAGGAATGAGTCAGATTACAAAGAGTTTTGAATGACAAAGAGACTATTTTATTTTTGATCCCAGAGGAAATAGGGAGCCATAAACGGATTATTAGTAGGAATCTTAAAGAATATGTAGTCCCATGCTCTCATTTTACAGGTAAGATTAATGAAGCTTGATAGGTGAAGTAACTTGTTCCTTGTCAGGCAAAGAGTTATGACAAACTATTATTAGATTCCAAATTCTCCAGACTTCTGGTCCTTTTATTAAAATACAAGTTTTGAAACTTCCCCAGCCTTCAAATTCCTATACCTGGACAAGTTTCTTCCTCCTTTCTAGGACTCGGTATCCTCCTCTGTAAAATGAAGCTGTGCATCTTAATCTCTAAGGTTCCAAGAGACCATGTTAGTGTAGAATTTTGACTTAACAGGGTATTTGTGTTTGTATCTTTATGTCTTTGTATGTCTCCCAGTCCATGTATATGCCTATATGTGAGGATACGTGCTGTGATGACTTTGCAAGCATTTGTGGCAGCCTTATGGACCTGCTCTTTGAAAGACTTGCAGCACTGATGATGTCTTCCCACCAGCTCTCAAGGGCCTGAGGGCCTGTCTTTGTAGTCCCAGATACATCTACTGATACTGAAATAGATAGAAAGAGGAGGAGGCAGGAAGGGGCTAAGGATAGTGAAATGCCTAAAAGGGTTCGGGGGTCCTTTACTCCTTATATCTTTCCCTATTTTTTCCAGAGGACTTTTTTTCTTCTTTTAATCTACTCCATTAGTCCAAATGTAAAGGTAGTCAATACTCCTACAACTCTGACATTACATTTATGCTTCTTGATTCATAGTATGTCAGAACTGGAAGAGACCTGATAGATTATTTAATCTACCTTCCCTTGTCTTATTTTACAGAAGGGTAAAATGTGCCCCCAAAAGATGAAGGGACTTCTTCAAAGTCACACACCAGAACTCCTGACCCCAGGTCCAGGGATCTTAACAAGCTACCTCATGGGCCCTGCAGAATTGGGGATGGGAGCCACCTGAATACCCTTTTATGGGACTGCAGGATCCCTGTCCAGAGACAACCAAGGAACCCAGTCTTTCATTCTTGAGGGCTTTCCTGTCTGAACTGAATGTGAGTTCTGCCAAGAAATCCAGTGGGGACATCAGCAAGTCACTCAGGTATGCATAATTTAGGTTGCCCTGCTTCCTATTTCTGAGTTACATTATTTGGATGTTTCCTCTATGGTGTTGCAACTGTCACAGATATACTGCTAAAGAGCAAGATCTACGTGTATTTTGTCAAGGAGGTGCTGAACCAAAAAGAACTACAAATGATATGTTTTATACTGATTATGTTAGGTGGCATTAATTATGCTATGAGTGTCAAGATATTACCCCCCCCCCCAAAAGTGGGTGAGATTCCTGAAGGGAACAATCACAACCACTTTGTGAACTAGACAATTGTCTCCTTGACATTTCTAGGTTAGTGCTTCAGAGTCAGTGTTCTTTTGAGTCACACCTTTGATGTTAATCCTTCACCTGATGATGCTGATATTTCGTTTAATTCAGTCATTTCAGTTGTGTCTGACTCTTAATGAGATTCCTTTTGGGGGGTTTTCTTGGCAAAGATACTGGAATGGTTTTCTGTTTCCTTCTATGGTTCATTTTAGAAATGAAGAAATGGAGGCAAAGAGGATTACAAGTGACATCCCAATGTCATAGAGCTAGTAAGTATCTGGGCCTAGGTTTGAACTTTTCCTGACTTCAGGCCTAGCCCTCTGTCCACTGAGCCACTTAGCTGCTCCTTGTCATTCTGAGGTTCCTGCTTGGAACAGAGGCAGTTTCAAAATGCGGATTCAGATTCTCCCAGGGTCTCAGATTTCTTGAATATTATTTGCTTTCTCCAGTGGCTATAGGGAGGAAAATCTGAGAAGGGCTAGGTTTAGAGAAAGGGTGTTGGTGTTATTTTTGTGTTCTTAACTTTTGCCAACGCATATCAGGGGAGAGGGGAAAGGTGTTTGTGAAGTCACAGCTGGCAACTCACAAATTCAGGATCCCGATGTTGGCCTTGAATCCTGTCACTTAGCAGCATTGGTCTTTACTTGTTCTTCCTTCCTTTATTCATTCATTCATTCATTCATTCATTCAGCATTTCTAAAAATCTGCTCTGTATTAGGCACTGTACGACAGAGGACAAAACCAAAGAAAGTTTTAGCCTGCAGAGAACTTACATTCTATTGAGTGAGGAGAAACAACCTGTACAAAATATATACAAAGTGAATACTAAGTCATTTTAGGGGATGGAGAGAGCTCTGACAACTGGTGAAATTGGTGAAAGCCTTGTATAGAAGGTAGAATATGAGGAGGAAGTTGGGAATAGGTGCAAAGACCAGCCTATGCAAAGGCAGAGAGAATATTATGGAGGAGGAGGAACAAATAGTCCTGTTTGACTGAAATATCAGGTGTGCGAAGGGAAGTAATGTATAATGAACCTTGAAAGGTAGTCTAGAATCAGATTTCAAAGGATTTTAATTTCAAGAGGAGTTGTAAAATTTTGTCCTAGAGGCACTAAGGAGCCACTGGAGCTACTTGAGCAGAGGAGAGACACAGTCATACCTATGCTTTAAGAAAATCTATTTGATATGAACAGGCAGTTTTCAGAGGAAGAAATTAAAGATATCTATAAGCATATGAAAAATGCTCTAAATGACTATTGATCAGAGAAATGCAAATTAAAACAATTCTCAGGTACCACATCTCACCAGTCAGATTGACTAAGATGACAAAACAGGAGAATGATAAATGCTGGAGATGATGTGGGGAAAAAAAATGGAACACTAATGCATTGTTGGTAGAGTTGTGAACTGATCCAATCATTCTGGAGAACAATCTGGAACTATGCCCAAAGGGCTATAAAATGTGCATACTCTTTGACCCAGTAATACCACTTTGAGGGCTGTATCCCGAAGAGATCATACAAGTGGAAGGAGGACCCATATGTACAAAAATATTTACAGCAGCTCTTTTTGTGTTGGCAAAGAATTGGAAATCAAGGGGATACACATCAGTTGGGGAATGGCTAAACAAGTTGTGGTATATGAATGTAATGGATTACTATTGCACTATAAGAAATGAGGAGCAGATGGACTTCATAATAACCTGGAGAGACTTATACAAACTGATGCTGAGTGAGGAGAGCAGAACCAGCAGAACTTTATACAACAGTTTCAGACACATTTTATGTGTGATGACTGATTTTGACAGACTGGGCTTCTCTCAGCAATGCAAGGTTATGAGACAACTCCAAAAGACTCATAATGGAAAAGACTATTCACATCCAGAGAGAAGAACTATGGAGTCTGAATGCAGATTGAAGCAAACTACTTGTTCTTTCACTTTTGTGTTTTGTTTTGTTTTGTTCCTTCTTTCTCGTTGTTTAGTCCATTGGTTATAAAGCTTCTTTACAACTTGACTAATGTTTAATGTGAAGGTAATTGTAGAATTTATATTGGATTGCATACTGCCATGGAGTGGAGGAGGGGAGAAAATTTGGAACTCAAGGGATTATGGAATTGAATGTTGTAAACTAAAAGTAAATAAATAAATTTTTAAAAAAAGATCTATTTGGAAGTAATATGGAAGATGGATTGGAAAGAGAAGAAACAGGAGCAAGAAGACCAGTTAGTTCAGGCAAGAGGTGATGCGGATCTTAACTAGGGTTGTAGCTGGGCCACCAGAGAAAAGAGAATGGATTCCAGAGGTAGTGTGGAAATAGATTGTGCAAGAGTCAGGGTGAGCAGTATGCAAAAAAGTTTGCATATAGAATCCATTCAGTTCAGATGTAGCCACAAAAAGTGGAATAAACTATTACCTGGCAAACTAAGATGATGGAAGCCAAGCATTTTGGATGAGGGAGCCTACCCAGAAAGGAACAGATTCTCCCTGTCACCAAGGCCCATGTGATAAATCACTACATTTATTCTGGGTGTTTCTGTGTCTCACTGAGCAGGATAGTAAATGTCTTAATCCTTCTTCTTTGAATCACCTAGCCTCACCTTTTAGCATATGACACATTCCCCCACATGTTTGTTTAGAGCCTAATTGCAGGCCTCCTTTTTTAACATAACAGCCTGTCTGAATCCCTGTGTCCTCACCTCCCGGATTTAAAATAACAATATGACAATAATAGTTATTATCGTTATTTCCTTCTAAAGCGAACATCCGGGAAAGTTCTTGAGTATCTTAATCTACTTATTGAAATAACTAGTAAATATGTTATTATTGATGATTCATTTCAGTCCTTAGCAATGACCTGGTTAACACTTGAGTTTTATCCAAGTATAGCTTTGTACTTGATAAATGTTGTTGCTTTGTATATTGAAATGAATTCCTGAAACGTCAGCAGTCTCACATTCAACAGTATTTCTGGTTTGACACCATAGGGAGATAAACACATTGGGTTAGATCAAAAAATCATCACCCTGCCCAATTTTCCTTGTGTCCCATTTCTTGCATTTGTGAGGTGACTGGAAGGAGTTGAGGAAGATAGAGTGAGGCCAAAATTGAAGTAAAATTTCTAATTGGATCTATTAACACCAAAGTATATCAAACTAAGTCATTAGTCAGATACTTTTATATATCCTGTATTTTAAAATGTTCCCTGTCTTGCCCTCTGTCACTGCCTCACTATATCTGTCTGTATCTTAGTCTCTCTCTTCTTCTGTTGTCTATCTTTCTCTGTCCCCCTCTGTCTCTCTCTTTGTCTCTGTCTCTCTGTTTCTGTCTCTTCCTGTCTCTGTCTCTGTCTGTCTGTCTCTCTCTCTCTCCACACACACACACACACACACACACACACACACACACACACACACACACGCACACACACATTTCTTACTTTTGTTTGAAGGTCATCCTAGGAACAGCCAGATGGTACAGGGGCAGCTAGCTGGTGCAGTGGATAGAGTGCTGGGCCTGAAGTTGGGGAGACTCATATTTTTGAGTTCAAATGTGACCTCCAACATTTATTAGCTATGTGACCCTGGGCAAGTCACTTGATCCTGCTTGCCTCAGTTTCCTCATCTGTAAAATGAGCTGGAGAAGGAAATGGCAACCCACTGAAGTATTTTTGCCAAGGAAACCCCAAATGGGGCCACAAAGAGTCCTACACTACTGGAGTGACCAAACAATACACAACAGCAACTTCCAGGAACCTTAATCACCTAGTCATGAACAATGAAAAGGTGAGAAATGAAGCTATTACAAAGCATATGCACTTAATTGTAAAGCATAGGCAGGATAGTCTTCTAGAGCAGCAGTTCTCAACCTGTGGGTCGTGACCCTTTTGGGGATCACCTAAGACCATCAGAAAACACATATTTCCCATGGTCTTAGGAATCAAGACACCGCTCCTCTGTCTCCAGGTGGGTCCGCCTACATGCAGATATGCCCTCATGTGAGTATTAAAGGGTCTTGGCATTAGGAAGGTTGAGAACCACTGTAGAGCCTATCTTAGAACTCTGTTAACTTAAAATCATTTATAAATCAAATTAATTGATTCAGGAAGCTTGTTTATAAATGTTTTTAATATGCATCAGGTTCAGAATAGGTGAAGTAGAAACATAAAATTACAGGGAGGGAAGGTAGATGGCTTTTTGAGGTACCAATAATAAAGGAAAGTACAGAAAAAAAGCCCTCAAAGAACACAGAAGTATAACAACACTCAGCATTTAAAGGCCAATTAATTCAGAAGCAAACATCCCATGACACCCAAGGGCATTAGTATATCACAACACAGGATGATTATGAATAATCATAATGATGACTCTTAATCATTGGCAAAAAAGAAGTTATATTTTGTTTCATATATTCTCCTTTAAGAAGCCATGGAACTGGGATCCCTTTTTAAAAAAGCCCACTCAGAATGGTTAAAAATAAAACCTTAAAAAGTTAGCTTCAGTTATCCAGATAATTTGTTCAAGAGGAAAAACTTGTTCCTGATAATGCTGGATAAACGAGATTTTCTTTTGGAGGGGTTAGGGGTTGGAGTGGTTGTTGGAGTATGCCTTTTTTGTTCTCTAAACCCTTGTGAAAGGGCTAATATCAGGCCATGACTGATTTTCATGTCTTGAAAGCAGAAGTGGGATCTGCTATACCCTGGATTAGCATTATAGGTAAAACCAAATATGCTTTTAATGAAAAAAAAAAAGGTTTTTGTGATTCTTCCTTAGTTCTGATAAATTTTTCCAATGAATGTGATTAAATGACATGGAACAAACAGGTATTGCAAGTGAGTAGGAGACATTATATCAGGTTCACAACTTATGAGCAAATCCTCTAAAAGGACGTTTTCTCCATCCAGGCAGTGACAACAGAAACGTAGGATGAAGTGAGATGATAAAAAAAAAATTAAGCATAGAAAAATAGAGGAGAATAGGGAAAGCTATGAGCCTCGAATCCTGTTTCTTCAAAAAGTCATAGATTCAGTCTATTCATATCACTAAAAGGTGACTATTTTATTTAAGACTATTGGGCACAGTGGTTGGGGGTAGGGCAGAACATAGAGAATTACTTTGTTCTCTAACATCCTTTTTCAGATGTTAACATTGGCCTTTACTTTGCTGAGTGTTTGTGGGGCTGGGGGGCATGTGGGAGTGCCATATGGTATGCAGTGTTTATAAAGTTATCACTAATTTTGGTTAGAAAATTTTGTTTGGTGCTTTGTCAAAGTCCCTGATGTGCTGAGATAATTGGAGATGTTTTTAATGTGGAGTCACTGGCCACTAACCAAGCATATCATTGTGTTATGGGGAAAGTACTGGTCAAGATTTGGATCCAGGCCCCCCTCTACCATTTGCCACCTTTTTGGTTCTGAGAAAGTCACTTAACCTCTCTGAAACTCAGTTTTCTCTTCTGAAAAATGGGGAAAATGCTATTTGAGCTACGTATCTTATAGGACAGTTCTGTAAGAGAGTATTTTGTAAGCTGTGAAATGCTTTATAAATGTGATATTATTGTTCTCATTAGATCTTCCTAACATAAAGGAACTGATCAAAGTTGGAGAACTGAGCCCCTTTCTGCCTTTTACAGTTCAGTGAAAACCAGAAACTCTAGTTGTGGGGATTTATTAATCCTTTCTCCCAAGTAGTTCCAGTGAGTTTTGACTAGAATAAGCCCCAAGAGAGATTTGCCCATGCATAATCATAATTGCAATGCAATTCAATTCAATCAAATGCAATCCAGTCCAACCCAACATTTATTCAGTGCAAGACACTGTGCTTGACCCTGGATGCACAAAGACAAAAAAACAAAGAGAGAACCTGCCCTCAAAGAGCTTACATTACACTGAATGGATGACACAGCAAATTAACAAATAAGTGAATATAAGGTAAATTTGAGAGGTAGGGAGCACTAAAAAATCAAGTGTGTGAGAGGGGAAAGAATCAGATTCTTTAGAGCTCTTAAACTTTAATTGCAACAGACATCAATAAGAGCAATACCATTTGCCACATTGAAACCACTTTTGGTTCAGAGCAAGGTAAAATAACAGTTTGTCCCTAGTCAGGGGCTCTTAATCTGTGGTCCATGGGCTTGTTTGAAAACAAATCTGAAACATTAATTGGCTTCCTTTGTAATCCTAAATATTTTATTTTATACACTTAAAAACGTCACTCTGAGAAGGGACTGCCAAGCATCTATGATACAAAATAAGGTTAAAACTCTTTGCTGTAGAGAAATTTCAAAGAGAAATGCCTTTCTTGAATGCCAATTAAGCCATAGGGTGGAAGAATAAATTCATGAATTACATATCCGTATCAGAGATGTGTTATTTTGACATGATTTGTGTTTTGAAAACCTAGGCTATCATTCACCATTGAAAGCCAGTGAAAGAAACCCAAGAGGAGTGTAAATGGGAAGATGTTAATGAGTGGCCTGGATGAATTAGAAAGGACCTGGTTTGTTTCATATTTGGTCTGATTGGTTTTCCATACATCTTAAAAAAATGAAGTGAAATCCAGATGAAACAAAAATATTTTGTTATGTATGTGGGGGTCAATGAAAGAGCATATAGACTACATACAAATGTATGTCTAGGGAATAATTTAAGGGAGCAGAGAAAATGTCTTGAAATATTTGGCAAAGGAAAGCTTTCAGAGATGTACAAAAGCAGATCTTAGGGTTGTAGGCCAGATTCTTTGCTTATATAACCCAGTGACTACTTACTTTAACATTCACTTGCTTATAGAGAAAATTGGGGCCACTGGATCACTTGTTGTGATCCACTGTTGTTTTTGCTAATTATTATTAATATTGTTGATTACTGCTTCTAGAAATAGAATGGAAACCTCTCCAGTTTACCAGTTTATTTACTTCTGAGCAAAATGAGAATTTTCAGGCAAGGGAAAAAAAGTATTACGAATATCACTTTAATATAATAACTTGTTAAAAAAAAACCTCACAAAATGTCAGATAGCGTCTAATTAGAAATAGTTAATCAAGTGACTGTTTCATAGTTCAAGAGATTTCCATCAAGTGATTATTTTTTTTCAAGAGGCCCTGAAGACTCCTTCCCTTCTCCTCACCCCCACTGTTGATTTTTATAGAGGCTATGTAAATCAACTGAGGAGCTGGAAATGTATATTTTTTGTGACAGAACCTCAGCTATAAATCTCAGAGCACTCCAGCTCCACCATAGGGAGATAGTAAAGGCAAAGAAGATAACATAAGAAAGTAGAAAACGTTACAAAGCTAGAGCCTGTTTGTTTTTTTTTTTTAATTTCCTACAAAATACCACAGGATTTACTCCATGTATATATTTATGGTATCTATTCCAACCAATACCATTTTGGGGTGGAAGAAGGATGCCTTGGGACTATCCTGTTTACTTCTAAGTGCTACATTTTAGGAAAGACATTCACTAGCCAGAGATTGTCTAGAAGAGACAACCAGGATGGTAAAGTTTCTTGAGTTAATGATAGCAACAACAAATGATGACACCTATTTGCAAAACACTTTCTAGGTGTTATCTCATTTGACTCTTACAAAAACCTTGTGAAGTAGATGCTGTTATTAGCCCCATTTTACAGTTGAGGAAACTGAGGCTGAGAAAGGCTAAGTGACTTGTCCAGGGTCACATAGCTACTATGTGTCAAGGGCCATTTGGAATTCATATCTTTCTGATTCCAAATCCAGCTACCCACCTGCCATCTCAGGCTGCATTGAAGTGACCAGGGATGTTTATCATGGAGAAAGGGGATCCAAGGAGGATGTTATAGTTGTAAAATATCCAACGGGGCTGTATGTGGGAGAGGGACTCAGTTTGCTGTCTTGGCCTCAGAGAACAGAACAAGGAGCAATGGGTGGAAGTAGTCAACAGGCAAATTTACACTTGAGGTCAGGAAAAGCTTCCCAACAGCTAGAATGATCTGAGAGTATGATGGGTCAGAGGTGGGATCTTCTCATTAAAGGTACTCTGAAACAGGCTGAATGACCACTTATTAGGTATGATCTTGGAGGGGATTTCTTTATAGGTTTGACTAGATGGTTGCTAAGCTCCCTTTCCAGTTATAAAATTTTGTGGTTATGTGAGGAGCCGTTTAATTGAGAACTTTCTTTTTCTCCCCTTAGTTTCCAACATTTACTTTTGTAAGATCTAGAGTTCCAATTTTTTTCTCCTTCCTGCCCTTCTTCCTCCCCAAAACAGCACACAATCCTATATAGTTTATACATGTACAATCCTATTACACATATTTCCACATTAGTCATGTTGTGAAGGAAAAGTCAGAACAAAAAGGAAAAACATGAGAAAGAAAAAAAAGAGAAAATAGTATACCTCGATCGGCATTCAGACTTCACTGTTCTCCTTCTGGTTGTGGATAACCTTCTCCATCATGAGACCTTTGGAACTGTCTTAGATCATTGTATTGCTGAGAAGAGGTGAGTCTATCAAAGATGGTCATGGCAGTGTTGCTGTTAATGTGTAAGTGTTGTCTTGGCTCTGCTGACTAATTGAGAACTTTCATTTCCAGATGTTAGCACTGTCCTTCATGTTATTTACTAAATATTTATCTTGTCTTGAGAGCCAAATTAACCTATTAACTTTGTAAATACTCTTTCTAAATCTACTTGCACTTTAATATGGAATCAGATTTACATTGCGAAGGAACCTTTGAGATCATCTAATATAAACTCCCCATAGTTATTAAATAGCAAAAGTGGAACTTAAACCTAGGTCTCCTACAGAGGTACAGCAAACAAGTTGTACACCCAGAGCAAGCAATTCAAGTACATCTGGGCCAAGAGACATAATCATAAAATATGCTTTCAGATCAACTTTTGGAGACAAATTCAGTTGTGATAGGGAGAAGACCCGGAAGGCACTGACTCTTGTTGAGGAAACAGGGGTTTAAGACTGGGCATATGGGGAAAAGAAGAAGCACCATCTGGTAACTTTGTATTTTAACTTATTATTCTTGTTAACTAGGTGTTAACCTCATTTCTCCCCTATAATTATGAAGGCCTGTAAATGCTGGCAGCACATTTTAATTTTTTTGAATATTTAATTTTTTTCCAATGACATATAAAAAGTTTTTATATTCTTTTTGTAAAATTTTGAGTTTCAAAGTCTCCCTCTCTTTCCCTTCCCTCTCCAGTCATTGAGAAAGCAAGCAATTTGATATAGGTTATACAAGTGCAGTCATGCAAAACATATTTCCATATTAGTCATGTTGTGAAGGGAAAACACAGACTAAAAAAAAAAAAAAGAAAGAAAGTTTAAAAAATGGTACGCTTCAATCTGCATTCAGACTCCATCAGTTCTTTCCCTGAAAGTGGATAGCATTTTTCATCATGAGTCCGTTTGGAATTGTCTTAGATCATTATATTTCTGAGAATAGCTAAGTCATTCACAGTTAATCCTCATATAGTATTGCTGTCACTGTGTACAATGTTCTGATTCTGCTCACTTCACTTTGCATCAGTCCATGTAAATCTTTCCAGGTTTTTTTTTGGTGTGTGTGTATGTGAGAGTATTCTGCTTGTCATTTCTTATAGCACAATAGTATTCTAATTGATGGGCATCCCTTCAGTTTCCAGTTCTTTGCCACCACAAAAAGAGCTGCTATAAATATTTTATATATATAGATTCTTTTCCTTTTTTTTTTTTTAATCTATTTGGACTAGTTCCAAATTACTCTCCAGAATGATTGGGTCAGGTCACAATTCCACCAACAGTGCTTTAGTGTCCCAGTTTTCGTACGTCCCCTCCAGCATTTATCATTTTCCTGTTCTGTCCTATTAGTCAATCTGACAGGTGTGAAGTGGTACATCAGAGTTGTTTTAATTTGCATTTCTGTAATAACATCTTCTAATTTCGATGTCCTAGGAAAACCTCTAGTCATTCCACTCTAGTTATGGCTTTGACATCCTGCTTTTCAGGCCAATGCCCTTTTTCTGCTACAGTTCCCTAACTGTCCTTGTTTGTTTACTTTACTCCTTACTCCCTCACTATTGGGGTGATAAAAAAGCACATTTCAGAAAGATAGTGACCAGAAAACTCTTGCCACTTTTATCATTCATCTTTTATTTGCAAAGGTAAGTTTTTTATAGGTTTGTTTGATTGAAAATTACTGCAGTTCTCATTGATTGCAATTGGTTCCTACGGTGTGCTGAGGCCTAATACTTGAAGTTGGAAGAATAGCAAATAAGTTCTTCTTTGGGTATTGTTAATTACTGTGCTTGGTGCAAACAGGGTGTGATGCCCATTCCACCACTAACTTTACCTTTTTTGTTCCTCTCTTTCCTTTGTCTCCCTCTTTCTCTCTACCTTAAGTCTGAATCATCAGGAATATGTTAGTGTGAGATAGAGAGAAAATAAAATGAGTCTTTCTGGGAGGGAAGCTATTGACTTAGGATTGGTTCTAGACCAGGAGAATCTTTCAGGTCCTCCAAACATTTCTCCCACTCCACTATTTTTTATTGCATTGGCATCAAGGAAACACAGAAATATGTTATGAAATATGGTCAGACCCAACTTCAGTAAGTTGGAAGTAGAATCTCATAGGATAAAGAAAGGGGATAGAAAAAGCAATGGAACCTAGCCATTGCAGGATAAGATTTGGCTCTTTTGAAGGAACATGGAATCTAACTATTAATTTTTCTAGTCCCTAGTTGCCTGAATCTCATATGATGCCAATGGGGAAAGTAAAATCCAGACTTTGGATGTGATTCTACCCATCATGACCACAGGGCCATATCACAAGTTCAAAGCAGAGTTCTGAACAGACCTCAGATAAAATGACTCAGGCCATTGCTTTTACCTCTGCCCCCTGAACTGTGATTTCTTCTCATGTTCATCTTGGATATTTTTCTTATCTATAGATATCTGCTCAAGTTGTACATCAGAAGCAGACTATGCTACATGGACAGTGGGTTTGACCTATGAGGTATTTCTTTGGGCTTTTTTGACTCCAGTGCAACCAGAAATGTTGAGGGGTGGGGGATGTCCGGAGCCACATGGGCCTTCAATGGCAGCATGATCAGTTCATTAGAAAAGTAATGCACCTACTCTTTCCTGGTATTGCGAAGCTCAGATCCATTGGGTAGCATTGTACAGTTTGTCACAACTGTTTTTCCAATTAGAAGCTCTGACAGGAAGATATGAGTCTTATTTTCTTCTTTTATTTCTTCATGTTTCTTTTTTTATTCTATCCATCTCCCTTTCTCAATTCTCTTTCCTTCCTTCCTTCCTTCCTTCCTTCCTTCCTTCCTTCTTTCCTTCTTTCCTTTCTCCCTTTCTTCCTTCCTTCCTTCCTTCCTTCCTTCCTTCCACAAAATCCTCCCTTTTTGGGAGAGGCTGATAAGGAAAAGATAGTGTATAGTTGTCAGAAATTCAGAAAAAAACAATTGAAAATGCTAACCTATTCTGTTAGAGTTTTCAACATTGCATCATCTCTTTTCATTGAAACAGATTTGATAACTAGGAGGAACTTTAAGCATCATCTAGTGCAGTGGTTCTCAACCTTCCTAATACCACGATCCTTTAATGCTTATATGTGGGCACATCTGCATGTGGGCGGACCCACCTGGAGACAGAGGAGCAGCTTCTTGGTTCCTAAGACCATCGGAAATGCGTGTTTTCCAATGGTCTTAGGCGACACCTTTGACCCCTGTGAAAGGGTCATTTGACCCCCAAAGGGATCGTGACCCACAGATTGAGAACCACTGATCTAGTGTAATCTCTTCCCTTTACAGATGAGGGAACATGTCCAGAGGGAATGTGACATTTCCAAGGCCACATAGCTAGGTAGTGGAAGAGCAGGGCCTGAAGCATAGGTCTTTTGATACTAAGTCTAGTGTACTTTCAATTACATCTGACTTGACTCTAGGTTGTTTTTTTTTAATAGCTTGGTTTTCTAGATAAAATCATGTATAACTTTTAATCTGTGTCTATTCAAAAAGGTGTCATGAAAACATGCTTTAAAGAAAAGACTGTGTTCAAAAACACCCTCTGAATTTTGAGTGTAAATTGCCTTAGATAAGACCTGCTTTATGATGTCAAGTAATCTCTTTTCCCCAACCAAGAAACCTGGAAGATGAACTGATACCATCTCAGCATCTTGTCATCATGTTTCCTTATCCCTCCTATCCCCCTTCTCTTATCCGCTCAGCCCATGCCAAACTGTTGGACAGGGGTGAAACAAGTTTTATTTCAATTGAGGAAAATAGTGCCAAAGATAACCAGTGTTTACTGATGGAACCCAAACGTTAGTCATAAAATTATATTCCAACTCTTGGATGTGTAACAAGGCATGTAGTGCCAAGTGCACACGATGTCAACAGAAACTGCCTCCAAGTTTCTGGGCTGCCTTCATATGAACGAGGTGGCAGCTTTCTGCTTACAAAGGAGGGCTAAGTCCATAGAAACAGGGCACAGAGCACTTACTTATGTGCCCTTCTGACTGCTGTTTACATTATTTTTCCCTCCTCCTAAAACAGCCTAGAGCAGACAGGAGAGAAACATATACAATACAACACAACACAAAACAAAGCAGAACTCTGTGAACTGGATTCCCTTTTCAAAGAAAGAATAAAGAATCCTCTTTGGACTATAGTATCCAGGAATGAATATTTCTCCATTCAAATGCATCTTTTACCTGGCACTAAGTAAAAGTCTTTGTAGTTATTCAAGGCACTTGGGGACTTGGGTAAGCTACTCATTACGGTTAAAAAAGTAAAAAATTCTGCTGATGGATGGATGGATGAACTCTGCAATTTAATGTGACCATAGGTCTTCAACTCTCCAGCAGTTAATTTTTCATTGTATAAAAGTTAGTGTTCATAGAAGGAGGTAGGAATGAAGTGTTTATTTCCTATAGTGAAGATCTTCTGCCTTAGAATACAAGGACTCCAATTGCTAAGGAATGCAATTAGTGTGGAGGTTTACTTTATAATAAAGCATGAGCTAATTAAATAAGATGCATTTAGCAAGAAAGGCAGAGTTGAAAAGGTTCCACATTTGAGTTAGGAGAGATGTAGAAAAAATGTCTTGGCTGCATGAAATAAATCACTTCACTCTTTCTGAACTCTGTTTCCTTGATATAAAGTGGCAATAGTGATGCTGGTACCACCTATGAATGTCGCAGGTTTGTTGTTTGTTTCCTTTAGGAGGAAAGCATTATGTAACCCCTAAAGCACTATTTCTTTGTGAATAGCTGCTGCCCTTGTTCCAGTGAAAATGTCTTACTATCAGTGCAGTTCAGTTGAATTCAGTTCAGTTGAATGAGAAGTAGTTTGGTGGATTTATAATGTGGAAGAGCTAGGTTTAAATCCTTCCTGAAACACTTACTAGCTGTGAGACCCTAGGCAAGTCCCTTAACCTCTCTGGGTCTCAGTTATCTAATTTATATAATGAGAAAGTTGAACTCTGTGACCTCTAAGGCCCCTTGCTGTTCTTAATCTGTGATCTTTAATACATTTAACTTAATGCATTTATTGAGTGCTTATTCTGGGCCAGGAATTGTGCCAAATGATGGGAATACAAGGGAAAAAAAATGACTTTGTCCTCTAAGAGTCAGCAGGATGGCTCAGCGGATTGGCCACTGGACCTGAAGGTAGAAAGACCTGAGTTCAAATCCATCCTTAAGCAATTACTAGCAGTGTAACCCTGCAAGTCATTTAATCTTTCTCCGATTTGGTTTCCCTACCTCTAAAATGGGAATGGTCATTATAATACATTTTCTCATAGTTGTTGTCAGGATCAAGTGAAATAATGTGTAAGGTACTTTGCAAATCTTGTTGTGCTATATAAAGTCTAGCTACCTTCTCCTATGGGGGGGCATATATAGCATTATTATTTAAATATATTATTTATTATTGTCTACTGAGATAATATTTGCAAAGTATATACCAGAGAGCTTGGCTTATAGTAGGCACTTAAAGGTTTATTCTCTTCTCTTTCCCTCTGCTAGTATAAAGTAAGCTCAGTGGCAGGGACAGTAATAACAACTGAGTGGGTGGAGGATTGGGCAGACTATTCTGGTATGTGTTTAACAACTGGCTCTCCAAAAATGTACATATTATACACTTGTTAGTTTAATTTACATTATTAATACTTTCTCCATCACTTAGTAAGCCTAGCTAATCAACAAAAGAAGAAATCAAGCCTTGATTTGTAGCTTTGGCCAGTTTTCTGAGGTGTAAATGCTTACAATGAAAATTTAATAATCAGCTCTCTCCAGGCTGTAGCAGTTGGCTCTAGCACAGGCTGGAGGAAATGAAAAAAAGACTTTCTAGACATATCACTTGAGGTGGACTTGGAAGAAAGTTGGGATTCTCCTAGTTGCTCAAGGAGAGCATACTCACTACAAGGAAAGGCCTATGCAAAATCAGGAGATGGAATGCTAGGTATGAAGCAGACAGAGTATATAGGCCAGTTTGGCTGGAAAGAAGAATATTATGTACTATATGTAATCAGTCTAAAAGTATAGGTTGGAGCCAAATTGTGAGGGCTTTAAATGCCAAATATAGGAGCTGACATTTTATCCTAGAGATAATATGAACCACTGAATCTTATTGAATGGGGAAGTGACATTGTCAAACCTGTGCTTTCAAATACTCTGGCAGCTGTGTGGAATATAGGATGTAGTGGGGAAAGATTGGAGGCAGAGAACCCAAGTAGGAGGTTATTATATTGGTCCAGGAATTCAGAAGTGAGGAACCTATAGCCTCAAGGCCACATGTGGCCCTCTGGGTCCTCAAGTGTGACCTTTTGACAGAATCCAAACTGTGACACTTGGCTGCACTTCAGGACCTAGAGGGCCACATGTGGCCTCAAGGTCGCAGGTTCCCCACCCCTGGTCCAGGGGATGAGTAGGGCTTGGATGATGGCTGGGTGGTTGGAGAGAAAGTTATGGATACAAGACATCTCATAGATGTAGAATTAAGAAAACTTGGCATCTGATTAGATGTGGGAGGTGCGAAAAAGTAAAGAGTTGAATATGACTCCCATGTTGTGAACTTCCATGACTGGAAGGACTTGGTAGCTGTGATAGAAATAGGTGAGTTGGAAAGGGGGCTGACTGTTTAGTTGTTGCTGGTGGGTTGGGGGGGAGGGGAAGGGAAGGAAGATTATGAATTTTGATTTGTGGTGGGAATGTCCAATAGGCACTTAGCTATATTATAACCAGAAAAGGCAGATCAAGTAACTCCTCTATCACTCCACACAAATTTTGCAGATAAAAATATCTGTCCCTGGATACCACTTCTCTAATGTAAGCTTTTTGAGGGCAAGGCCCATTTTAGCCTTCGTATCTGTATTTCTAGCACTGTGCTTGGCACATAATAAAACACTTAATAAATACTTTTTCATTCAGTCAGATATACCCAGACTTACATATGGGCAGAATCAATGCCAGTCCATTAGATCTAATATTTAAGTCAGACTGAATATCCTGCAAGTGCCAAAGTCAACAGGGATCCCACTGCTAATGTCTGTAGTTTCTGGCTTCAGCTGGAGCTTAACATTAGTATCAAGTCTTGCACTCCAGCCTTATACCTCTCATTGTACTCCCATGCCCCACTCTGAGGTTCTGGTCTTCTGTTTGGTGAGAATAGACCTGCCTCATACCCACCCATACCTCTCCCTAGCTCTTGAGGATCCCTTAGGACCTTGGAAAATTTTAATTTCAAAATTATCATTCCTGGAAAGAGTACATCTATCAATGACCCTGTGATTTCATTTGCCATCCTACTGTCGCTTCCCAGACCAAAACACTTCTCTAAAACACTCTGTCTAGAGGAGACAATGATTAGCCCTTAAGCAGGATAATTCAGTTTCCTAATGTATGTTAGGCCTTTGCAATAAAAGTTTCTAGTTATATAGACATGATGATTATAAAATTAGTTTGCATTCATTGTCTTGATTTTCACAATAGTACTATTGGAGACAGGACATTTATTAATATTCTTAATTTACAGGTAAGGAAACTGAGGTTGATAGAGGTGAAGTGACTTTCCCAAGGTCACCCAGCATAAATGACAGATGCAGGATTGTTAATTGAGATGTTTTGGCACAGTGATTAGTGCTCCTTCCATTAGATCATGCAGCATCTGTAAGAGATACAGCATGTAGACAGAAAAAATTATGGAGCAACATGGTGTAGTTGGTAGAAGGAGCACTGAAACAGATGAAAATAAGTTTGGATTGAGCCAGTGATATGTAACTGGCCGTATGATCATGGACAAGTAACTTTACCTCTGTAAGTCTCAGTTTTTTCATCTGCAAAATAGAGATGATGGTAGCACTTACTTCAAAGGATCAAACGAAAATGCTTTATAAACTTTAAACTACTATGTAATATTAGCTATTATTATTATTAAATCCTCAAAAATAAACATTATGTAGATATGTCTAGTATTATTAGAAAGATGAGGGAAATAGAAGTCTGATTAATCCTTATTTCTCTTTCCCTGAGAACTAATAAGTTCATCAGATTGTAGAGTGCAGACCTCTGAGGATATAAAATAAATTTAATTCAATGAACTGTAACACACACATCTATTATGTGCAAGGTATTATGCTCAGCATAGATGATCCAGATATGAAAAACAGCAGAGTGCCTGGCCTGAAGGAGTTTACAATCTAGTAAATTAATAATTTCATGGAATCTTCTACCTGCTTCTGGCTTGTATACAAATAAGTTGAAAATGATTACGTATTTAGGAGAGGTCAAACAGAGAGACTTGAGAGAATCGAGGAGGAAGGAATCACTTCAAGTGGAACATTAGGCAATGCACAACATATCCATTCTCTTCATTAATTTATTAAATGAGCATTGATTAAGAGCCTATTCTGTGTAGAGCACTGTTCTAGATGCTGAAAGAGACAGAAACTTTATATAAAACACAGTTACTCCCTGCAGGACTATTTTTGCCCTTTTTTGTATCCCTATGTCACAGAGACTGGGGCCGCTAGATGGGGCAGTGGATAGAGTGCCAAGCCTGAAGTTAGGAAAGTTCATTTCTATTCATTCAAATCTGGCTTCAGACACTAACTGTGTGACCCTGGACAAGTCACTTAATCCTGTTTTCCTCAGTTTCTCTGTCTGTAAAATAAGCTGGAGAAGGAAATGGTAAGCCTCTCCAAAGCCTCTCTTTGCCAAGAAAACCCCATGTGGGATCCCAAAGAGTCAGACACAAGTGGAATGACTCAACAACAACAACAAAGGCATAATACACAAACACGTAACCATGATGCTCAAGATTAAAGAAAAATGTGAGAGAGATGTGAAATTAACTTTTTATATGATATATGAGATCGAAGTTGTCTTAGACCTGAGAATTCTAAGAAATTTAATTCTGTGATACAATTATCTCCTCTCATGGCAAAACTAAGACACATACACACAAACCCCCTCCATGTAGGTACACAGGCTCAGATTCAGACACCACACATCATGGGGTGGTGAAAGGCCAAGCAAGGCCTGATGGTCAGTGATCCGTCTCAGCCATGATAACCCATTCCTTATTGCTCAAGACTTGATATCTGGTTTCTCATGACTTTTGGTGGCCATGATCATATTATAAGTTTGGCTGGCGTCTGACCAGAATTCTGACTTGAATGTGTCACTCCCTTCCTCAAAAACCTTCAGTGACTCCCTCTTGCCAATAGGAACACAAAGTTTTAAGGTCTTTTACAATCTGATACCATATTACCCTTCAGACTTACTTCAAATTATCTTCCTCAAACATTCTATTTTATAATCAAACTATATCACTCACTCTGAATCCTAATCTTGTTCTGCTCTCCCCAAACTTCCTCATGCCAGGGAATACAAGACCTTATCTCCACTATTTAGAATTCCCTTCTTTCTTCAGGGTTTCCTCAAGGTTCAGATCAGGTACTGCTTCCTTCTTTAAGCCTTTCCTGATTTCTCCAGTGCTAGACATTTTCACTCTCAGTTTTTTCAGGAGTGTTTTGTCTGTCTCCTTTGGTCCCATCGCACCTTATGCTGTATTTTACTTCTCTTTGTACAATACCTCCTGGAGGCCATCAGCTCCTTGAGAGGAGTGAATGTATCATTTTAGATCATCACATTCCCAATACCTAGAGCACTGCCTTGCATATAATACACATTTCATAAAGGTTTGTTGAACATCAGACTAAAAGTTTAGCCAAACTCAGGCTTCTTCCCATGATCAGGGAGGTGAAGTGATTAAAAAAAAAAGAAGAATGATTTTCTGTCTTGGGATTTGCTGCCAATTAGTCAGCAATTAGCGATTCACATTTAATAAACATGCCAGAGAGCTCATGCCTCATCTCACTTACTTTAGCCAAGGTCAGCAGATGGAAAACATTGTACAATATCCATGATTACAGTGAAAGGAGACCTATAAAGCCATGAAAACCAGCATAACCCTCTAGAGAAATTGCATGACTGAAAGCTCAAGAATTAAAAAAAATGCATTATCCTCCAGATTCTGTAATAGAGATGGCCTAGTGACAGGACACGAATGTTCTTGAAGCATCTTTCAAAACACGTAAGAGTTGCTGGTAGAAATAAAACGATTGCCTCCCAAATTCCCTTCTTACAAAAATGATCAGAACAAACTGACCCATAGAAATCTGTTCTTTAAAAACAACTTATGAACGTTAAAAAAAATCTTGAAGTTCAAAAGCTAGTCAGTATTTTAGATGATTTGTTAGATTCTATTTATCTCCATTCCATAAATATTTATTAATTGCCTATTGCATACAGAGATATATAGGGTTCCAGGGAAGAGGCAAAGTTTAGATAGGATGCTCTCATCCTATCAGAATTTAGTAAAAGTTGGAAGACACTAACTTATGTATTCTTTTGTTAGTGTTGTTACAATAGGGCTCTTTGTCCTCTTTGTGGGTCGAGACCCTCACAGACCCTTCATGACCACTTTCTGTCTTCTAAACCAGTGCACAAACCCTTAGTAGTACCATATCTCCAAGCAGCTCATTTCTCCAAGGAAACCCAAGTGAGCTCCATCTTCCTGTTTCAGGTTCGTTTGGGACAGTTATATCATAAAGCTAAATTGTAGCCTAGTAATCTCCAAGTAGTTCTTTTAAAATCCTAATCCAGAACTGGCCTAGCATAAACAGTCTATAAAATGCAAATATACCCATAGCGGACTCTTGGGCCATGTCTAGAAGCATAAAAGCAAATGTACACAAATATGTGTGTTGGTGGACTATACTTTTATTTATAAAGAGAGAAAGTAAAATCAGCATCAAGGAAACTGGTACATCATAAGAAAACAACCTCCAAATGACTGCTTGATGACCTACAAGTGAAAGGAAAAGAGAGGATAATAGAGACAGTTTAGTCCCTGAGGGACACATTTTCCATATTGGATTAGATCTTTAGCCACACAGACAAGGTGCCATGATTAATCAACTCTATATACCTCTTTAGTTATCATGCCATTGTTTTTACTTCTTTAGTGATAGGCCTGGGAGAGAAACCACATCTCAACAGCTGCCCGCAGGATTGCTCTGATCTTCATCTTCACTGCTGTCACCACTCAGGGAAGGACAGTAGCACCACCCTTGACTCGGTTCAGTTGCCTTGCTCCAGAGGCAAGAGTGAAGCAATTTCCTTCCCTCTCTCTGTCTCCGTTCTTTCCTCTCTTTTTTCTTTTCATAGGTTAAATCCAAGCCCTGGCATGCTGTGATATTTGTTTGGCCAATGAGATGAGTGAAAACTTCAAATTCCACAAGGCCATGAGGGTTCAAGCCACCTCTCCCACCTTTGGGGAGCAGAATGGTTTCTCTTTTTCAAGTAGAAGTAGATTGTAAACAAGTATATTGTTCATAAGTACAGCAGGAGCAAAATACTATATGAAGTCAAGGAGAGAATATCAAAGATTCCATTATGAAGTACAAACAAGTTCTTGAGTTAACAATTAACTCTCTAAGAGAGGCAGCAGTATCACAGTATGAAGGATGCTGATCCATGACCCCATGTAGCCATATCACTTCAGGGAGTCCAGTTAGAAAGATTCAAAGAGGAACCCAGAATCTGATGAAATATCTGGAACATGCATGGGATTGAAGTAGAAGAGAAATTGTATGTGGTTGAGAAAGTATAACTGTTGTCAGAGACTATTGCCACAAAGGCCCAGGCCTCTAGAAGTGATGGCATGGGCCATTGGGGGACAAGGGCCGCCAAAACAGATGCTATGTTGTTTAAACTCTTCCCTCTGCTACCAACCCTAACGTGGTAATTCTGGACCTCTTTTATTCCATTGATGGGAACCTGAAGCCTTTTCCTTTGGATATGAAAATAATCTATTTGTCTTTCTCTGTTTTAATAAGTCTTTAATGAACATTAAACAAATATATATTTATTATTAAATTAATATTTTATTAGACCTTATTATTAGCACTAGTATTAAATTAGTTTTAATAAGTAGCATTTACATAGTATTTAAAGGCTGGCAAAGTGCTTCACATGTTATTTCATTTGATCCTGACAAGTCACCTGTCCCTAAGAAGTAGGTGCTATTATTATCCCCATTATACAAATGAAGAAACTGAGTGTTTTAGTTAAGTGATTTAACCAGGGACGCACAACCCTGTGAAGTGTTGTAAGTGTTTGAGGCAGGATTTGAACTTCCCTCTTCCAGGTCTAACACTCTATCTACTATGATGCCTGGCTGCCAAACGTTTACTTTTGTCTTCATAAATAGGCCTTTGCTAGTCTTATTCTTACTGGAAATACTATATGAGGAAGCAGTGATAAACACCTCACTGTTGATTCCCTCTATGGCTAGGGGAAATCAAAGCTTATAAAAATGGAAAGAATTACACATCCTTTCATCCAACTTTGTAGAGTAGAATAGGATCATTTATACAGGAGCCCTTCTATAGGAGGAAGTCATGGCAGTAGTTTGAGAGGGTAAATAGTGGTGGCTGAAGAACCCTGCTCACTACTCCCAGTCCTGCTGCTACAACAATACTGTCACTGTCACCATCTGTCTATAGTTTTCTGGTGTACAATCCTCACAACAGCCTTGTGACGTAGAAAGGATAATTTTGCCCATTTTATCAATGGGGAAACCAAAGTTAAGAGACTTTTTATTAAGTATCAGAGTTAGGATCCAAATGCAGTACTTTTGAGTTCAAGTTCAACATTTCATAACAGAATAGACTTTAGAGGTGATCTAGTCTAAATCTCTCTTTTTGCAAGTGAAGAAAATGACTTGCTTAAGGCCATATAACTAGTCAGTAGAAGTATCAGGTAATTAAACCTTAGGTTCTCTGACTGCAAAGGCAGCATTATTTCCCCTGGACCACACTTCCTCTCCAGTATCTTATACACCATATTGCACTGAAAATAGATCTGCCTAACAGTAAAAATAAGGCATGTGAATCTGCACAGATTTTAATGACTGTTCTCTAAAAAGATCAGGCTTTCACTTACTTGTCAATATTGTGTTTGATGGACGAATGAGAAAGGTAATTGCTGAATGTGAGGAAAGAGTAGTGATGTGATGTGATTTCTCAAATTGGAAAGATAAGTAAGATGTGAGCTAAATTTCAATATCAGAAAATATTTTTTATGTTCCATATGACCAGTCATAAGCACTGACTTATTTTTAAAAAACACATGATATTATCCAGGCTTTGAAGGGTTAATGGGTCGATACTAATTCTTCCCATGTTATTTAATATTTCTACGTGGAACATTTTGCCATGATTGAATGACTTCATTTTGTGAATATTATCTGCATAGATACACTGAGGCAGATCAGTAAAAAAAATGCTGTATTTAAAATGTTCATGTTATTGAAATAAAATGCCAAATCTGTGGTTTTGTTCAGGAAAACTTATTAAAAAGTTACATTCCTTCTTCACTAAACAGTTTTAACTTTTCATAAAATTTTTATGGTCTTTGTTGTTGCAGTAAGCCAGTGCCCTGGCACTTGGTTTTACAGACTGGTTTATGATTATTTTCACTGGGCTATTCTGCCTATTTTTCTCCCCTAAAGGGGAAAATGCGAATTAGCACTAAGTAAGGCATTTGGAGGAGATAAGTATTTATAAGATGCTTTTGCAGTAGGACCTAGCCAGTAGGGCCCTGGCGTCTATTTCAGGCTCACTTTGGAACCAACTTAGAGGAAGTGGCCACACCTTCTTGGGCACGTTTGAGGCAGTTGTCCAGTCTACGGTGGTCTCTTTTCTTTGACCTGCCCAAGAGATGTAGAGAATGGCCAATGTAAGCCATAATGATGTGGATTCATCAGAAGATCACCTGAAGAGGCCTGACAGTTGCCTAGTTGTTAAGACTTACTTGCAACCAGGCTTCAGATTCTTTTTCCATGTTTACCTATGTGACTGTGTTAACTCTTAGTATTAGTCCAGCCTACGCCTGATAAAAATAAATGATTCTTTGATGCCTCTTGATGTACTGTAGAAAGGGAAACTGGCCTATGGTCACAGGAACCTAGTAGAATCCCAGGGTTAGACTTTGGCAATGGATGGTGCCATTTTCTACTATTAAAACCAGTAAATAGATCTCAGCTATGCAAGTTGGTACCTTCTTTGCAACTTAAGGTCTTAAAGAGTTGTTTTGAGCACTTAGAGATTAAATGACCTTCCCAGGATCATATAGCCAGTCTCTCTCAGAGGCAGAATTTGAACACTGTTCTTTCTGACTTTGAGGCCATCTCTCTATCCACTATATTACATTGTATTACCTCTCTTGCTCTACTAGCCTAAGAGTTAGCTAAAACAACAATAATCTTTCAAAAATATAATGCTACCAATGGAACAATTAAGGAAGCTGATTTTTCATCTTTCACCTTCTTTTTGCTCTTCCTACCAATTCACAGACTTATTAAAACTTTAAGCATTTTATTTTATTTGTTAAATCTGTACATTTTGAGCAAGTTCCCTTTTCTCTTTGGGCCTTATTTTCTTTCTATGTGTGTATATGTTTGGCTAGGTGCTTACTAAGGAGCCCCTCATTTCTAAAATTTTACTATTTTCTGATTTTAAGATATAATTCAATATTCATGTTTTTATATCAGCCTTCTCATTGTTTTAATTTGTTTTTGATATGATTACTAGTATACATTTGACTTGGGACTAGCTTAAATTTAAAAACAGTTTATGAATCACTGAGTATTTTTGAAGAAATGAGTATTTATGAAGTACTGAGCAACTAATGACAAATATCTGCCATACTTTCCAGTGCTACACACGGCATCCCAATGTTTTAAGCACAGATATGTAATGGGACACAGAGAATGAAGCACAGTCTTTTTCAGATTTCATGGGATCTGCTCCATCACCACTACCATATTTGGAATACTTCCAATCCCTTCTGTCACGTTTGAGCCTAGTTTGGCTCAGTGAATCACTTGAAGACCAGAAAGAAATTTCAAAGCCTTTAAATGTGGCCAAAGGGAAATTGACTCCTCCATGGCAGGAGTCCAGCTGGTGACCACAAGAGCTTAGCACACTACCACTGGCTAGAGCCTGCTATTGGTATATGAAATGATCCAAAATGGTGGTGTCTCTTGATATTACAACACATACATTTGGAAGACTGTGACTTTTAACTCAGTCCTCTACAGGAGGTTTATTTGTAAGTTAGATGTATGCGCTAAAGGAAAAGGCTCAAAGGCTACATTGGTTTCAAATATTGGTTTTGCTGTATAGATGAAAAATAGAATGATTTATGAGTTTGTCAGCAAAAGGATGTTGTCTTCTTATAAAAACCTCCTGTTCCAGCTAGGAAGTGTCATGAATTGCAAATGAACCATGGGGGAAAATGCACACACACATATATGGACTCATCTTCTCTTCTTGTTGCCTCAGGGATTTGGAAACACATTCCACTGGTGTTCTTTCACTGATTCTGTAGAGGAAATAGTAATTGCAATGCACAACAACAACAACAAAAATCCCAATCTGTGTTCCATTAAAGTCAGTGAATAGTTAAACGCTAATTTATTTTTATTTTTTATCCCCAACTTTAATAAAAAACAGACCCCAATTCTATCAGATGCCCCAGAAGTCAGATAATTCCACATAGTCCTTTTCAGTTTAGAGGAAATAGATTGTAATGGTGTCCCAGGGCATATCAGCAGGAGGTCAACTTAACTTATAGTTCATCTTCCTCTCTGTGGCTTGGACAGAGTCAACATGGAAATCCTGAAACTAATAGATTTCCTCACTGCTGTTTTAAACTTGCTTGCCAACTACTCAGTATTTTTTCTCAATATAACTTTTTGAGAAGTTAAATGGACTCTTAGAAATGATAGCTGTAGATTCTAATTAGGAAACAGAACTAAAATGTGATATTTCCAGAATATAGCTGTGTGATCTCAGCTTGCTTCGAGTACCTAAGAGAAATACTGGTGATTTTAGTTCATTGGATTCCCAGAACCATTTATGCATTATGCATTATATCAAATCTCTTTTCTTTGAAATGTCATATTCCTGGATTACAAATCTATTTAATTTAACTTGCTTACATTCAAGACATTTCAAACCATAGGAAATGTTGCCTTTAAAAAGTAGGATTGTAGGATTATAGATTACAAATTTAGATCCAACAAGGATCTTAGAGATCATAAAATCCAGTCTCTTAGTTTTACAGATAAAACAATGGAGAGAGAAGGGTTATCATCATTACTTTCTACTTTTGTGACCTTAGGCCTGACACTTCCATTCCCTTGATTCCATTTATTCCTCTGTAAAATAAGTGGGTTGGACTAGTTAGACTCTAAGTATAATAAATTTAGAACTGGGTGGGTTGCTATAGGTTATTTCAAACTTATCAAAACTCATCATTTTATAGATAAAGAAACTGAGGTACAGAAAGACAAGCATAGGAAAACATCAGAGCAAATATTGAGCTGAGCTTATCTGAATCTCTAACCTGTGCTCTTTACACTGAACTGTGCTGCAATCCACTACATTTCAAAAGCAATAAAATGTTTTTAAGATAGTCTAATATGATAATGAACTTTCAGACTGGGGCCTAGATAAAAAATTTGTTTTCTTTTTGCTATTCTATTATTTCAAGTTGACAATAGTCCAGGCAAGAAGCATTTATTAGGGGTTACCATATTCCAGAAGCTGTGTACTTACATATTCTCTCCCCTCAATAAAAAAAAATAGTTCATGCCCCCAAGGAGCTTATATTTTCAAAGGAAGGCAGTACATAAGAGGAGACTGAAAAGCTGAGGTTGAGGATCAGTACTCATGGAGGTTGGGGATGGTGACTGACAAAACCCATGGGTTGAAGGATGACTAACCTGGGCCATTCCCCAAAATGGAGAGAAGCTTTAGGAAGAACTTACAGATCGGAGAAAGGAGCTGCAGGGGTTGAAATAAGCTTCTAGAATTGTGACAAAATTAGTATGGACTAACAAGATCAGACACTCGGATTCCTATCTAGACCTCCATTTTCTTGTAAGGCACAATTTCTCTAACCTCTGGGTAGAGCTAAAAGTTCTTTCATTTGATGTGAGGGAATGTGCCATCTATGACATCTTTCTTGATCCACTTAGTTGTTAATATTGAATATCTCCTCATCAAATGATCATAGATATACTGGATATATCACTTTTCTTGTATATTCCTAGTAGAATGTAAGCTCCTTGAATTTAGGGTTTTTAAAAAATTTGTTTGTTTTGTCTTTCTAGTCCCAGCACCTAACACAGTTCCCTCAAGTCAGTAAGTGACTAATAAATGCTTTGAGGATCATTACATATTTAAAAACTATATGTATACGTAGATTACTTTTTCCATGAGTCCTCTATATTTATAACCTTGACATAAACATGAGTAATTTATACTACAACCCATAAACTATCAACCTGGTATGTAGTCCCCAGGATGCTTGACAAACAGATTACCTTTAATGTTTTTTTTGTGATATAATTGCTAAAATTAACTAAGATTGATCTTGATTCTCTCCAGGCTCCTTTGATGATTTTGTAGCATCAGAAAAGAGTGGGTGCAATGAGATCAACCTTCTTCTTTATTACTACATTTTCTAGTCTAGCACTTAGTGGCCAACCGTGAGCTTGGCAGACTTTCCCCACTTAAATTTGCATATCTCTTCTTTCTTGATTTTTGTTTTGTTTAGGTAAGTTGTTTTAGTTGTGTTGTTTAAATTAATATTGCCTAAAGCAGTGCCTTATCTTCCCTTTTCTCTGCACTTGAGTTAGCTATTTGACTTTACCCTGAGAAGCTGTCTTATCTCCTCTGGCTTTATTTGTCTGTGTTTTGGGCAGTGCCACTGGGGAACAGAAGGGGATTCCCACCTCAAAAGGGAAGAGAGTAGTTAGGAACCCAATTTCCCCCTTGTTTCATCCACTCCTTGATTCAGTATGTTTCATATACCTTCAATTTGTGGTGAGATAAAAATAACCTTGATTTTTGAGAATGAGAAAGAAGACTTCACCCAGGATTTCTAAAATTTTATGGAGACTCCAAATAAACAATGACAAGGGACATCTGGACTACGGAGAAGTGTCAAGGTGCTGGAGGTACTCTGAGGGGAGAGTCAGGCTCTGTGTGTGTAGAGCTGAGCAACCTTAGTTGGGCCAGAATTTTTGCTAGATCTTTTTTCCACACAAGAACATGTGTCCAGAGGTTGATTCTCCCTCCCCTTTCCCTGCCCTGTTCTCCACCCCCTACTCTTTACTGGGGGTTTAGGGTAGATTAGTTTGTAATGCCTTGGAATTATGTCCAAGATTGTTTCTCTATTCCTTTACTAATTGTTTTAATCCTGATTAAATGTTTTATTTTCAAAGGCATGTTCTTGGTCTGTTCTGACAGGACATTGCAAACTAAGTTCAGATGACTTTTTAGGTTCCCAGCTAATCCAAAGTAGGGAGCTCATGCTATTCGGTATTTATTTTCATGGTATTTATTTTCCAAGATATCTTATAATACGGATCACTGTTTCTACCCACACATAGCATATTTCAGATATACATCATGCAAATGCTTCCTTGTGTTTCTTCTTCTTGCTCTCTGAGGTCTCTGGATAGTGCTACTATTCAAGCTTCTTTTTGGTATCAGTGTAGTTTGGCTGGCCCACTTCTTCCTCTATTCCAGAAGTACTCATTGCCTTCTGGCACAATCACACTTTACATACTTCAAATGCTAGCTTTTCTTTGTGATGTAATCACCCAAAGGCATCCAGTCTCCTGGGAAATGGAATCCTGATTGATGTTTTTGCCCCTGTTATATAGCACACTGAAAAACATAGGCTCACCTTCATCTTAGCTGTTACATTATATTTGTACTACTTAACAAATTATAGAAACAGTAGGTGTTATTCCATGGAAAGCACTGTGTTAGGCACTTAGAGACATAAATATAATTTAGAGATGGTCCCTTCCTATAGCCTACTTGAAATATAACAGAGAAGGATATGGCACACACACTAATATTAAATCACTATAATTTACTATAATTATAGAGCAGTTGCTGATATGCATTGGTGGGATGAGTTTCCCTCACTGAGAGGTTTTAAAGCCAAGGATTCACAAATCTCTTCTCTTTTTTCACCCCCCACCCCCTCCACAAAGAAAGGAGGGAAGGAAGGAAGGAAGAAAGAAGGAATGAAGGAAAGAAAGAAAGAAAAAAAGGAAAGAAAAAAGAAAGAAAAAAAGAAAGAAAGAAGGAAAGAAAAAGAAAGACAGAAAAAAGGAAGAAGGAAAGAAAGAAAGGAATGAAGGAAGGAAGGAAGGAAGGAAAAAGTATTCTTTCATTCATTTTTTTTTAATACAGTGGCTTAACAAGGCTCTATTCAGTTAAGATCACAGGAGCTGATAACCTGTGCTCATCCCTGCTGTTTACCTGCCCTCATGGTTTTACCAGGTTCAGCTGCAGAGGCTTAATACCCTAACCCCAACTTTAACCCTAACCTTAACTGGCTCCTGACTCTCCCAGGTATTGGCTCATGCTCCACCACTTTACCCATTCTGACTCTAGTTGAAGGATTTGGGGCTCTAGTCTAAAGATTCTTTGCATCATAGAGGTGGAAGGGAAAAAAAAGGTACCTAGATTAAGTACATGAATTGATAGGAAGTTATATTCCCACACAGAAAATCAAATGCTGAGAAATAAAGAAACAAAACATTATTGGAACAGAATCTAGTGACTACTAGCATAATCTGTTTGGGAAGCTAATATTTAAGCCTCATTAGACATTTACCAATAGTCTTCTTGTGAATATAAATGAACTACTTCACCTTTCACCTCCACGAAATACCATCTGATCATTGACAAGTGGGCTTTTACTTTTTGACGGTCTCTCTTCCTTTGTCTTGTCTGTGTCTGTTGCTATTGATGCCACAACTGCTCCAGTTGCTACTATCACAATGTTTGGGTACCATGAAGGAGAAAATGCCAGGCTTCTTTTGATATTTCACAAGGTCCTGAAGCAAAGGTAAAAAGATACAAATGAGAAGTGGTCCTATCCCAGGCACAGGCTTCCCTGGGAGGCCACATGCTCACTGCTTACAGCCAACTGGGGAGAAGTGCACTTTGAAGCTTTTAGGAAGAGAGTAGCCAAGAGGTAGGGACTGACTGCCCATTTAATAGACCCATGAAGTTCTAGCTTAGCAGCCAGTTAAAAGACTTGTCATCACCACACAGCATAAATCCCTAAGCCATCATGGCTGAAATGAAGCAGTTAGAAGAAATCTGTGCATTTTCTGAAGTAGCGTTAGGGGAAGGCCCCTTCATTCACCCAGAAGTAGGCTCACCCCAAGCCTTCACGTGTTGACAGAGCATGCACCAAAGTGGGGTGGGGGAGGAAGGGTACAACTTATTTGTTTCATTCAGTACACCTTTATTAAACACTTAGTGCATGCAGAACACTATGCCAATAATAACACCCATTTATATATTTCATAGCCAGTGCAAGTTTTATTAGAATGTAAATTTTTTGTGTGTAGGAATTGTTTCATTCAGTAATAATTATTCATTGCTTACTTGATTGTTATGCTTGTTTTGCAGAGGAGGAAAGTGAATCCAACGAAGTAAAATAACTTGCCTATATTCTCACAGGAGCTATCGGAGTCAGAGGGCTTCTAGTACCCAGGCCAGAGCCCCCATTGCCACTCTTTTATGAACGACATATGATAACAGATCAGAGTACTAGGTGGGATTTCTTCAGGGAAAAAATATTTATGGCAAAGGGAATTGGCAAAGGCTTCTTAAGGTTAATGGCATTTGACTTTGACCATGATGCTGTGGCTCTTTCTTATCATGTTTTTGTTGTGCCCTGCCTCTGAACCATTCCTATTAACAAGATTTTTTATTCCCCCTTGTTCAACTTCATATTCCCATTGTTCAAGTCAATTGTGACCTGCTCTAAATGTAGCATTCTCAAGGCCCACAATGGAATACATCTTTCTGTGATATATATATATATATATATATATATATATATATATATATATATATATATCTGTGATATATATGTATATATGTATATATATATATATACATATTTGCATGTATATATAAAAAGGCATATATGTGTGTGTGTACACATACATTTATAGTACATGTGTATACTTACGTGTGTATATAGGTATATACATATATTACATTTACATATACCTACATATGTATACATTCATATATATGGAAAGAGTGGGGGAGGGGGAGGAGAGAGACAGAGAGAGAATGAGAACAAGTGTTAAGGGAAGACTAGCACCTCTGATGTGAGGGCTCTTGAGCTCTCTTTCAGGCTGCTCACCCACCTTTGGTGTCCATCAACCACCCAACTCTCATTTGTGTCTCCAAGAAATCTGTAGCACACACAGTAGACACATTCCAGTAAAACTGTCTTAGCAGACAGGCTAATCCAAACTGAGGGCAACCTCAAATCCATTGGTGAGTTGGGGGGTGACTATCCCAAACACATGAAGACTTCCCCAGTGGAATAGGTAGATGCAAACAGCGTGTACCAAAGAAGCCATGAAGGGTGGCAGAAGCAGGTGCTATGGATTGCTTAGAGTTTGGTTAGATGCTGAAGATGCCAAAGTCATCTACTGTATCCTGAGCCATTGTCAGTAATCTTGACTTAAGTCTGGACGTTATTGGACTCCAGTGACTGGAAGAGACAGTGACACCAATGACTTGTGCAATTCTCCCTCACTTAAATCCAATTTATTCAGGAGTCAAAAGACATCATCTATGTCATTTTACCGTTTTTACCTACCTTAAAGTCCTGTGGAGAAGGGCAAGTGAAAGAGCATCTGGTGCAGGTATCCTGGGAGCTAGAGTTACAACCTTGCACACAAGAAACCCAGGCTATAGCATCTTCTCACTGGATTGAAGTAGCAGTGGGATTCAGCAACCATTTGGGTATCTGAGCGGCCTTTTTAAGAACAACATTGTTCACCTCCTGATATGAGGCAGGGGCTAGAAAAGAAAAGGTGGCCTACAATTGTCTGCTTCACCTGACCTAACCCTGGCCTGCTTGCTGTCAAAGGCAGGGATCTTAACCTGTGGTCAAAACAAAACAAAAAAAATGTATGAGCAAAGCAGAATTGCAGTTGGTCAAAAGAAATGTGAGATGTGCAAATTCAGAGACATCTCCACTCCAGATGTTCATACAGACCATTTGTGCTCAATGTTAAGTAGAGCTTTCATAGCTCATATTGGTCTGATCAGCCAGAGTGAGACACATTGTACATTGACTCCAACATAGTGATGTCATTTTGGTCCACTTCATGTATGAAGGACAATAACCACTATATAAGTAGATGTGTGGATGTATAACATACACATATATTCATTTACAGATACATAATACATAAACATATGCAAATGTATATAATACACATGTATATGTATATGTACACATATACACGTGTAAATTTATTTTGTCTCTTGTCTGAAAGGAATAAAGTTAAAAGAAACTTCTGCCACCACCATTTGAGGAAAGGTTAACCATCCAAATGCTTTTCAGGATCATGAGAAAATGAATTTAAGCAGCAGTGACTTAGTGCTTTGGACTAACCACAGAAGCCAAAGGATCCTGAGAATGGCCAGAAATCAACCACTCCCAACTCCAGAACTCCCAGAAGAGCCAAGTCAAAAGGGAAGTTAAGGCAAAAATTATTCATGTGTGCAGAACATTTTATAAAACATTTTTCTTACAGCCCTTCTGAGGCAGATGGGGACAGCATTATCTCTATCTGAGAAGAGAAATGATTTACCCAAAGTCACACTGTTACTAGACTTAACTCCAAAATAATAATGCACTTCGAATTTGGAAAACACTTTCTTCACAACAAATTTAGAAGGTTGGTAGACTCATTGTTATTCCCCATTGTACAGATAAGGATCCTAAGGCTCAAAAAGTTTAATTGACTAGTTGAGGGTCATATAGCTAGTAAACAATGGAGCCAGGACTTGAACATAGGTCTTTTGACTCCTTGACCAGTCCTTTTTTTTGCTGCACCACATTATCTCCATCCCTAAAGCCCCCCATAGATAAAGTAACTCCAAATAAATTAGTTCAGAATAAATAACTGCAAGTGTTAGTCTTCCTCTTTTACAGAAGGTGCTGATGGGTTGGACTAGAAAGTTTGATGGAATTGGAGGCAGAGGATGAAGGTTTACAAACCAGTTCTGCCACTAGCTAGTTGTGATACCTTTGGGCAAGTCAGTTTTTATTTCTGGACCTTAGTTTCCGTGTTGGAAAGTGAAACATTTGGACTAAATGACCTTTTATGACCTTTCTAGCTTTCAATCTATGATCCTATAATACATTCTTTACATTTCACTAATGTAAACAAATCTAGAACAATGAATTAGTAAATCCATTAAAACCCTTATCTTTAGTGAGACCAAGTAACATTTCTCCTTAAGGTGATAACATCTTGAAGTGTGCTGGACTCTAAGACAGTGCCTGGGAAAAAGTTCAGGCCTCAATCTCTCTCAGATTGCACATGGATACAATCTGCTGTAGTCCTTGTCTGTTCCTCTAGAAGTTACATGGAGATGAATTACATAATGACTATAAAGTGCTTTAGAGAAGGGAATTATTGTTATGAATTGTGCTGTCTGAATCGTGTCCAGTTCACATAGTTAGAAAGTTGGGTCACATGTTTATATGACTTTGAGAGTAGCAACATTCTGAAAGATTTCAAAATGATTACTTCATGCTTATTTTCCAAATGGCCTGCCATAGAGAAGAGATATAAATTAAGGGAGATGAACTTGAGAGAACTATGGACACCATGATGTTAATGGAACTATGTAGTATGACCAGGTAAATGTCTAAATGTCTGCCATTGATAGATGAGGAATGAGGCGGGGCTGACATAGTTATCAAACACACACACACACACACACACACACACACACACACACACACACACCCCTCGATTGATACAGTTGGAACATTTATTTCTCCAAGTTAAAGTAGAATTCTTACCTAAGACATTAATAGCACATTCATTCAGATGAAAAAAATTGGCTGTTGTAGCAAGGGTGATTCAGGGAACCCATGACTGATTTGGTGTTCTCCTCCAGTCTAGTTAGAGACATTAACAGGCTATGGACCTTTGTGAGTCTGACACACCTCCCGTAGAGTTGGACTTGTATCTTTGGGCTGTTGCTAGAAGCTCACTATCTTCTCCTAGCAAGTCTCATGTCCCACAGTATGTGACTAAAAGCTGAAATTCAACTCTAGTGGAGGTGATCCAATTCAGTAAAGGTCCACACCATGTCATCTCATCAGTTGAACAAGATGGGGAGGGGGCAACAAAGGGCACCAAGTCAATCAGGGGTTCCCCTGATTTTCCCTATATTAGACAGACTACTCAAAATTTTTGTTTTCCTGCCATTCCACTTCTACTAGCCTTTCACCCCTAGTTGCTGCCCCTACTTCAAACCACACCAAGACCTCATAAAACTGACCAAACTTATACATCTATATCTGTGCCTTCCAAAAAGGAAATGTGAATGGGACAGAGTTCTTAACCATGTTTGGTGGTCACAGACCCCTTTTTTTGCAGTTTAGTGAAGGCTGTAGACTCCTCAGAATAATTTTTTCAGTGTATAAAATACATAGGATTAAAAAGGAATCCAGTTATATTGAAATAAAAAATATAACTTTCTCCCATCCAAGTTCATATGCCCTTAAATAGAAACATAAACACACACACGCACCTTAGGAGTCCATGAACCCCAAGTTAAGAACCGGTACAACAGAGGAAAGTAAAGTGTTTCCTTTGCCTTCTTTCACGATTCATTCATTGATGAGATACTTTGGCAGTGGAGCTGCTTGGGAGAGGTGGTGAAGGTGAGCAGACCTGTGATTTCATTGGCATAGATAATTGCTTATGGGAAAAACACCCTCTATGAAAGCGTGTCAGCACTTCTTCTTCAATGTATCTTCTTAAAAGAGAGCTTCCTGGGACACTGAGACTTTAAATGATTTGTATGGGATCAGAGAGTCAGAATGTGTCAGAAGAGGGACTTCACCCCAGGCCTTCCTGACTTTGAGGCCACATTGCCCCTCATTAAGCAGTAATCCTGGGGAAAATCTTTCTTACAAATAGGTCTAGCCATGTAATTTCTCTGCCAAAAACTCTCAGCTGATCCCTATTGCTTTCTGAATCAAATATGACTGGCCTTCAAGGTGCCCCACAACCTGCTTCCTACCTTTCTAGACTTAGCACATAGAATTCTCCTCTGAACAAGTTACATAATGATCGAACTAAAAAATTCTGCCTCCCAAAGATGTACTTGAGTCTTTAAAGTCTGATGAAGAAAGCTTTAAAACTGAGACAGAAAACTCTCTCTGTACAAATGCTAGGTTAATCTCCTAGATACTAGTAGTTTCAGTATGAAAAGAGTACTATCATTAGAGTAATTCAGAGGATGCAATTTCCAATGTAATAGCCATTGATAAATCTTTATACACCTCACCCCCAAGACATTCTCCTGTTTTCAATGAGTTCAAAGTTCAAAAGCTCAGCATTTCTCTCTTTAACATCTAGTCTCATAATGGGGGACTTCAACATACAAATTAGTGTTCCCTCAAATATCTGGCCTTTCCAGTTCTATCTCCTCAGTTCTAGGGCTTACTACTCAATTTAACATCAGCTACACAGGAAGATTTTCAGAGCCTTGATTTTGTCATCATACTCATGTGTTCTACTTCCATATTTATGTAACAATAATTCTATCTAGCATTTATACAGTGTTTTAAGGTTACTGAAACATTTTCCATATATTATCTCATCTGATCCTCACAACAACCACATGAGGTAGATCCTATTTCCACCGTTTTACAGAGGAAGGGACTGGGGCCTAGAGGGTAAATGACTTTCCCAGAATCACAGATCTAGTAAGTGTCTGAGGCAGGATTTTACTTCAGATCTGTCTGACTCCAAGTTTAGTATTCTCTACTATGCTAGCTATCTGCCTCCAAAATTCCTTCGCATGATCACAATTTCTTACCGTTCCATCTTGTGCTTACAGCCCCTAACTTTGTTCTTTGTACTCACTCTGAGTGTCATTCTCTCCACCTCACAGTGATTTCCCAGACTGTCATCCCTGCGGTGACTGTACTCTTCTCCTTTCCCAATTGTAACCCCATTGGTAAAATATCCTCTAACTCAAATCTCTTTCTCCCTTGCCCTCTCATTAATCACATTCTGCCAAATCTAGCTACTTTCCTTCTGGTTACATGCTGCTGGAATAGAATTGAAGAAAATTATGAAACAATGATGATTGTGTTCATTACAAGTTTATAATATCTATTCTCAATTGGGCCCTCACCATAGTAAGGCAGTCTTTTCTTTAAATCCTTGGAGCTGAGTACCTTGCCTCATATTTCATTGATAAATTTGAGGACATTCATTGAGCAGTTCCTTTTCCCTCCTCCTCATCTCACAGCACTCAGATATCTTCCTTTATTTTTTCCTCATTCTTGTCTCAGAAGATGAAATGACCCTTTCTTTTGCCAAGGCCAAGTCTTCTACATGCATTCTTATTCCCATCCCTTCCCATCTTCTCCAGCAGATTGCTCTATTATCTTTACTTTCTCTGTTATCTTCAATATCATCTTATTACTGCCTCCTTTGTAGCCTGAAAGAAGAAACAAGCATTTATTAAATGCTTCCTATGAGCCAAGCATCATACTAAGTACTTTAAAAATAATGTTTCATTTGATCCTCATAACAACCCTTAGTGGAAGGTGCTGTGATTATACTCAGTTTACAGTTGAAGCAACTGAGACAAACAGAAGTGACCTGCCCAGGGTCACACAGCTGATAAATCCTATATCACAAGTTACCTATTAGGTATCTCAAACAAGAGATATCATAGACATCTCAAAGTCAACATATCTAAAACAGAACTCATTATATCTTCCCCGAAAGCTCCCCTCTCTCCAACTTCCCTATTTTCACAGAGGGTACCCCTATAGTATAGTATAGGGCCTATACCATTCTCCAGACTTGTAACCTCATTTTTATCCTTAATCTCTCACTCTTTCCCCCTACATATCAAATCTGTTGCCAAACTTTTTCATTTGTCCTTCACAATATCTCTTACATATACCCCCTTCTCCCTATTTACACAGACACCACTTTAATAACTCTAATAGTTCTAGTCTAATCTAATCACTTCTTACCTAGACTGTTGTCTAGCTTTGTAGTTGGTCTTCCCATCTCAACTCTGTCCACTCCAGTCATCATCTCAGCTGCCAAAGTAATTTTCCTAAAATATATGTCCTATCATTCCCCCTTTTTCACCCAGCAAATCCTACTGGTTTCCTATTATCTCCAGGATCAGATCTAAAGTTCTTTGTTTGGCATTTGTAAAGCTTCACAGCCTGGCTCCTTCTTACCTTTCTTGTCCTCTTACTTTTTCTTCATCTTCATATGATCCAGCTTTACTGGATTACTATTTGTTTCCTGCATTCAGCACTCTGTTTCCCATCTTCATGACTTTCAGTGAACTATTGCTCATTCCTAGAATGTTCTCCCTTCCTATGTCTGCTTCTGAGTTTCCCTGGCTTGCTTCAGTTCTCAGCTCAAATCTCACTTCTCATGGGACTTTCCCTGGTTTCGATCCTCTTGCTGTCTGCTAGTGCTTTCCCCTCTGATGCTGCTTTCTATCTACTCCATACTTTGTGTGTACCTAGTTATTTACATGATGTCTCAAACATTCGAATGTTAGTTCATTGAGGGCACTGGCCATTTTTGCCTTTCTTTGTATCCTCAGCACTGTGTCTATGTGTCTAACACATAGCAAACATTTAATAAATTCTGATTGATTCACTGTGGGTTAAAAAAAAATAAGCTGATTTTGATACAAGGAGTCAAGTAAAAGAGATGAGGTCACATTGCTATCTCAAAGGAATGATAGGATGCATCTCATGGCTCTGGTATTTATAGAAAGGGATACTTTATTCAAATGAAACAAAGAGATAAAATTATTCCTTCAGTGCCCTTACAGTTCTCTTGTACTCAGCATTTTATTTTCCATATATATTTGATTCAATCTGATCGTTTTCTCCACTTCTTTTTTGTGCTGTTTCTACTTCCTTCATAAGAAGCTAAGGGACTGTGGTATTAGGGTCCAAGTGTAGTGGTTTCAATATCCTTGTTGAAGAATATAATTTGTGGTAATTGTTTTTGCAAATCTTTTCCGTTTTTCTTTTGTTTGTAGTTCTCTTTCCATTTTCATCCTTGAAAGCCCTTGGGGTGCCTTTAATGAGCTGGATATTTTGCCAAGCTTTTCTTAGACTGGTTTTACCCTCAACTGCTTTTCTCTGGTATGTGAGACAATGCTATTCATAAATGTCTTTTGGCAGCCATCTCTCTTCATTTGGCAAAGAAGTAAAATTTTTGCTGCCTCAGCTGTTCCAGTAATATATTCTCTTATTTGTCACTGGACCAATATATCAAACCATCAAATTAAAATTTGTTAAGTGTCTAAAAATTCTCTGACTTTAGTACCCTTTTTCCTGCCTTTGCCACCATCACTGCAGAAACATGACAGAGTTGAACAGAACCAAGAGCCATTTAAATTTTTTTCTGTATTATGGGTTGCCATGGCCAAAAAGATTTCATTACAAGATGGCCCAGCCTCCTGATGATGTGCCTCTTTGAAATTAGTTATGCTATTCCTTGGAAAACAGACTCAGTTTTATCCTGGGGCCCTCACTCTAATCCTTTCTTATGAAGTAGAACCTTTCAGAGCTTGTGCTACACTAGAATTGCCCTCAAGAACCCAGGGTCACCTCCGTGCCATAATGAGACATTAGAGTGGTACTGCACTTATTAAAAAGATATAATAATGTGATAAAATTCATGAACTGCAATGGGAGGAAGGAAACAAGAGGAGAATCTTTGGCTGAAGATCAGTTGAGGAAAAGACAAATGTAAATTTCTTCATATAAATATGCAATAGACCACCTGGAAAGATTGAGAACATTGTTGAGGATTATATGAAACTGTCATACATCTGGCTTGGAGACATCACATTTTATTAGTAATGAGGGATTTTAACTATTCAGACATCTCCTGAAGCTCTTGCTGTATTTATCTCTATGATAATTTGATTTTATAAGAGGTAAAAGAATAATGAAAAATATTATTTGGGGTATAATTATGACCAAACTCATAGTTTGATACATACCATAGATTTTGGAAAAAATGAATCTAAAAGGTTCAGAGAAAGAATAGGTAAGATCACATGGACTAAGATTAAACAGGGGTTATTTTGGCTGTTATGTAGAGGGAATACTAGAGAGGAAGGATATTAGATGCAGAGAGACCAATTGAGAGGCTAGAACATAAGGCAAATGAGGAAATGGAGTTGATGAGACTTGGCCAGCAAGTAATTAGATATGGAGGGTGGAGGATAATGAAGAGTCCAAAATTGTGAATCTGGGTGGTTAGAAAATGCTACCAGTATAGATTGGACGGGGTGAGAGGACAGAAATAAAAAGTGAAATTTTGGAAACAAGATTGGGTAGAGATATAGGTGAGACATGTGGTCATGGCTCTAGACAGCCTGGCACTGAAGCTTAGGAGACAGATTCGGACAGGCTATATTGATCTCAGAGTAATTATTATTATTATTATTTTTTTTTTTTAAAGAGGCATCATCCCTTTATTCTATACCTGCTTCTTTCTTATTTATCAATAAGGAGCAATGAGGCTGGATAAAGCCTGGAGAGGTGGAGGAGCTCCACTGCGACAGGGCCCTGGCAGTGGCTGCTCCTGGCAGCCCTAAGTCCCGCCAGGGGTTCGAATCACTTGGCCCTCCTTGGTAAGGGCCCAATTGTAGGTTCGAGGATTGTCAAGGGCGGCTTCAATCCTCTCCTCTAAGTTATCCTGAGTAATGAATGTTTTCACATCTTCCTGCAACTGTAGAACTTCTCTCTTCTTCTCTTGGACAAGAGCTTCCATTTCCTGGGCCTTCTGCATCTGTTCCAGCTCCCGGAGCCGCTCCTGCTCCTGTTCTTGCTACTGAAGCCTTGAAATCCTCAGGGCCTGCAGCCGAGCATTCTCTGCTTGGTTCCAGGCCATGAGCTGCTCATGTTCCTCAGAATCCTGTATAGCTTTCAGTCTTTCAAACTTCTGGTCATGTGCTTTTCTCCAAACCTCTTCCATGAACTCAAGCCTGAGGGCTCGGACGGTCTGTCTGTAGCTCTTATAACGCTCCATTAGTATGTACATCTCGGCGGGGTCTACGGTGGTCGGGGTTCGCAAGCGCCCGATCTTGGACTTGGCGGGCGGGTCATTGTGGCTCTTACGGCCTCGTATGGGAGGCAGCAATAGCGGTAAAGAAGGAGCCGTGAGCGGAGGCCTAACCAAGCGGCCCAAAGTGCCGAGCATGGCCGTAACCGCCTCAGAGTAATTATTAGAGTGATGATAATATGAAACATAATTTTCCTGAAAGAGAAAATATAGAAAGTTGAGTGCTCAAGTCTGAGTTTTATGGCACATGTGTGGTTATTGGATAAAGATAATGATCCTTCAGAGAACTGTTAGAAAGAATGATCATACATGTAGGAAGATCAAAGATTTGTAGTTGGAAGTGACCCTAAAGGTCATCTAGTCTAGCCCCTTAATTTTATAGATGAATAACCTGTGGCCTAAAAAGGTTAAATGACTGACCCAAGTAGTGTAACTGGTAATTTACAGAGCTGAAATTTGAGCCTATGTCTTCTGATTTCAAATCCAATTCTCTATCTACTGCACCATATGACCTCTAAAGAGAGCTGAGAGAGGAATATCAAAGGAGAAAAAAGGACATATGATGAAAGTAATCAACAATATTGGAAACTAAAGACAGATCCAGAAGCATGAGGACTGAGAAAGGGACATTAGATTTAGCAATTAAGAGATCATTGATAATCATAGATAAATTTTGTATTTCTTTTTAAATTTTCTTCTTTTTTGTCCCAAATTGTGTGTTTGAAAGCCAAATTACAAGGGGTTGAGTTGAATGGTTTAAGTCAAGCAAAGAGAAAAGTTAAAAAAAAAAACAAAACACTAGGTAAGAAATAAATATTTGTTAAACACTGAATATATGTCAGACACTGTAGCAATCAGTTTTATTTGATTCTTATGAAAACTCTGGGATGTTGGTGTTCTATTATGATCCCCATTTTATAGTTGAGAAAATGGAAGTAGACAGAGGATGTGACTTACCCAGGGTTACATAGCCAGTAAGTGTCTGCATAGGTAATATGCACAATTTTTAAAAGAGGAATTCTAATCTATCAACAATAATATGGAAAAAAAATTCCAAATCACTAATAACAAAATCAATGAAAATTAAAACAACAAAAACCTCTGAGATTTTGTCATATACTTATCAATTTGGTAAGGATGATAAAAGGCAAAAATCATTAATATTGAAGAGACTGTAGCAAGATGAACAAATAAGCACACTCTTGATGGAACTATTCATTAGTCTTACCTTCTGAAAAATGATTTGTGTACGGGAGAAAATGTATAAGTTCATAGGTTTACATTTTTTAACTCAGTAGCCCAATTATTTGACATATGTCTTAATTCAACAGATTCATATGTATGTACATATGTATACATATACACATATGCATACATACATATATAGATATACACACTAAATATGTGTTAAGTAAACAATACCAGACACTGTGCTAGGCACTTGTAGCACCAGTGCAATATTTACAGCACCCATGATCACAATAAAGACCATGACTATAAGTATCACATGACATTTGATTGCAAAATATGCCAAACTCTCCAGATAGAGGATAGAACTGAAGGAGTTATTTAGATACCAGAAAACTGAATCCCCAAACCAGTAAGCCGATTCCATCATAGTACCAAAGATATTCAGAAGCCCTAATAATGCCAAGATCCACAGCATCCTTCAGCCTTCCCACAAACCAATATGAGATCAATATTTATTCACAAAACTCTCTATCTTCTTAATGAGCATCCTCTCTCTCTCTCAATGTCTGGCTAGCTCTGAACTGGCTTCCTGTGGGCTCTGCTCCACCCTTCAGCAAAACTCCTCCCACCACAGGCTCCATGTGATTTCAGTCAGTCTGTTGGGGCAGAGTTTATCTTCACAGCAGGGGAGGTCTTCAAACTCCCCCCTAGGTCTATTAAGGGGCAGGGAAGATCTTCAAATTCCCATTCCCATTACAGCACAAGGATACAAATATTAAAAGAAAGATAGTCTCTGCCCTCAACTAGCTTATAATCTAATGGGGGAAGACAAAACACAAAAAGAAGCTTTAAAAAAGTGTGTGTATGTGGGGGGGTGGTGGAGAGAAAACTGGAAAAGGGGGCATAATTGGGTGGACAGAGTGAAGAAGTGAGAGAATTCCTCAAGTAGAGTAGCCAGGTAAGGAATGAGGAAATGTCTGAGCTGGGCTTTCTCCTTAAATGGAAATTTAGTGTTCTTGACCCCATGCTCCAATCACAGAAGCAGAGATTAGATATGAGGTGAAGTACCAAGGCTGGTGGGAACTTACAGGATGATAAGGTTATCCCAATAATGAATTTCCTGGGACAAGGCAGAGAAGTTAGTCAGAAAAGTTTCAAAGTAGTATAGCCATGTGCGAAGTGTGTGTGTGTGTGTGTGTGTGTGTGTGTGTGTGTGTGTGTGTGTGTGTAAATATATAAAATGTTCATCAGTGGGGAGAAAGAGATGCCTTACACATCAGCATATTCAAAGAAGCATTTTTTTCCTCCTTAGCAAAAGAAACAAACCAAAACACAAAAAACTGGGAGGGAAAGTGAATTCCCTTTAACTAAGGAGTAGCTCAACAGATTGTGGCAAGATAATAGAGAGTACTACTCTTGTGCCATAAGAAATGACAGAATTCTGAGAAACATGGGAAGACTTGAATGAGCTGAAACACAGTGAAATAAGTGGAACCACAAAAACAATACTTACACTGGCATATAGCACAGCTGCTTAATTGGGATAACTAATCTTGGTTCCTGAGAATTCATGATGAAACATACCTTCCAGTTCCAAGTGGGGAACTATGGATGAAGAATGTTGTGTAAACTGTTACATTCAGTTGCTGTATAGGTTGCTATTGTAACAACTAGAAGGAAGGGAACAATAGAAAAGAAAGTTCTATTTATAGATAATTATGATATGAAAATTAAATGCATTTATGAAACTTGGAAATAAAATTGAATGGGATAGGTAAATCATGTGACAAAGTTGTGACATTAAATCATAGATTGAACATTGGAAGGGACTTAAGCAGTCATCTATTCCAATTCCCTCATTTTATAGATGGTTGGATTTTTTTTTTTGCTTTTTGGAGGGGGGGAAGGTAGGGCAATTGGGGTGAAATGACTTGCCCAAGGTCGCATGGCTAGTTTTTTTTTGTGTTAAGTGTCTGAGGCCAAATTTGAACTCAGGTCCTCCTGACTTCAGGGCTGTTGCTCTATTCACTGCACCACCTAGCCGCCCCTTATAGATGGTTTATAGGGGTTCAGATACTTGCCCAAGCTACATAGGTAGTAAGTTTTAGAGCTTGAATTCTAATTTAGGTGATATTTTAATCCTTCTAGTTCAAATTCTATAAATATGATTTGAACCAAACATGATAAGTTAACCCTTCCCAACATGTGATCTTGTCTAAATTTGAAAGGCACCAACAAAGTTCTCAAGTTCCTTTTTAGTGAGGTCATTTTTATGTAAAATATCTCAAGTCCAAGAAAAACTGGCGTATCCATCACTAATAATCTTTTAAAATGTTGAGGTGTTTAATTTGGCTTTCTTAGACTCTGAGTGGTTCCTTGAATTGGCCTATGCTTTTCAGCATACTTAGTGATGAACCCATCTATGTTCATGGGCATAATTCCATATAAATAGCCCAAAGCACATATTTTAGTGATGAAAAGTTACATAGCTACTGTCCATATTAATATCCATGGCCCAGTGGTCTACTTGGAATGAGGAGATTTTAAACAAAAACAAAAATTAAACTAAACTAAGCGAACAACCTCTTTGAACCAAATGAATCTTTCTCCTACTTCTCTCTGTCTCTGCTATCTGTCTTTATCTTTCTGTTTCTCTGTGTGTCTCTGTTTCTGTCTCTGTCTCTGGTATTTTATTGTTGTAAGTAGCTCTAGGAGAGGAAATTCCCTCTACCAACACAGATAAACAATTGCCTTCTAATTCATAATCTTAAAGAATTGTCTAGGGGCACCAACAGGTAAGTGTCTTGCTCAGGATCACCCAGTGTTAAGTCAGGGTCAGAACTTCAGCCTAGGTTTTCCTGAATTGTAGCTCAACTTTCTATCTCCTCCATTACATGTTGTCTCTCAACTCAAACTCTATATTCAGGGAAGATAAAAACCAACAAAATAAAACAAACACATACATAAAACTATTGAACTAGAATAAAATTGAACTTTTTGAAAAGTCTCTAATCTAAACCTGAATTGAATGTAAACTTTCTTTGGTTTACATGTCTAAATGTATTTTAAAGATAGCAACAAGTTTTGATTCTATGCAAGTTACATATTCAGAAACTGAGGCCCAGGTGAGTAAAGAGGTATATACAATGGTTATTATTTAATATGCTAATGTAAGATTCTAAATCAGTTTGCCATTTTAATGTCCATTGCTAACTTTGGTGGGTTAGGTAGGGGGAAAAGAAACAGTGGCTAAAGTTCTGGAAGAGAATAGCTTAACATGTTGGTGTCACATACCCATAAATAGACTTTGTCTCTGAAATTCACTCCTGGGTATTCCCATAAAACTTTTTGCTCTCCATACTGTACCGAAGTATTCATGGACTCAAAGTTTCAGTTGAGTAAATGGCAAAGTAAAAGTCACTCAAGACATTACAGGATTATTCTGAGCCCTCCTGTGACTTCATAAATTTAACTTGGATATAAATAAGTAAACACCAATCTAAAACCTTTCAACCATAGCCCTCTTGCCTCACCCAAACAAATTTTTCCCCTAGAAAACAAATATCAACTGTGAAACAGGGTCCATTTCTGTAAGCAGAAACATTATCTAATCCCTTTTTATTATGATTCATACATATACAATGCACTTGATTATACTTTTTGGTAATGTTAAATTTCTAGTAAAGTTTATTAAAAACAGAACTTTTTGAAGGATGCAAAGGGAATGATTGTGAAATGATTTACAATAAATCGTGTACTCCCAACATTATTCCTCTAGTTAATGTCTTTCTCTAAGATATACACAGGAAATAAGTATATAACCCTTTAGCAGTTGTGTTATACTATATTCTGTTTCCATGGAAACAAATGCTAAGGGAATGAAGTCATGAAATACCCTAGGAGGTGCTAATAACTCAATGGGGCTTAATAACCTGCAGAAAATACCCGAATTCATATAAAATATTGCAAAAAAAAAAGAGAATAATGATAAACTGTAGGAAAAATTGCAAACCAAGGCAGAATGGAGGAAGTTTACACTTTTCTTCTGGGTTGATGTTTTTCTTTTTTCCAAACTAGTTCTTAGTCTGTGTTTATAACTGTACCCCACATGTAATATTAGGATGTGATAAAATTGCATTTCTGTTTCGGAGGCTTGGGTGCAGCTCTTTGGAGGATCCAAGAACTGGTTTTAATCTGTCTGAAACTCCTTTTCCAGTCAAATCCCTACTCACTAGAGTTTTCTAGCTAATTTTTCTGTCATCCATTTTTTTTTTTGCCAAGTATCCACCTGTTCACAATAACTAGTGGAGTGTTGCTAGTAAGCAAATCAATAGAGGTCATTTTTACCTACTAGAAATTAATTTCAATCTTGGCTTTGTGACACCCAAGGGGTTCCAGCACTTCAGAAATACTTATTTAGTACGTATACCCCGTCTACTTCCAAACAGATCTGGGATGGCTTATGAAGATGAATGTAATGCAAAATAGCAGAAATAAGGATGATATAAAGCAGAACTCATCTTACAAGAATAGATATCTCTAGGCTCAAAGGAAAAACAAAACAAAACAAAACAAAACAATTTGTTACTTTAGCTGGCCATTAGAACTTTAACTTTGGCTTCATGTTTCCTGCTAGCTAAAACCAAAATTGAGACATGCTGGGTTATATAATCTATCCATTCATTTATCCATCCAATATTTATTTATTAAGTACCCACTATTTGCAGAGAATTGAGCTGAGAGCAATAGGCATACATTAAGAAATAAGAGACAGTCTTCAAGAATCTTAGAAGCTAATAGAAGAATAAGGAAGGGGAATGGATTTTCTAGTTAAAAGATTTAAGTTTTAAACCTGGCTCTGCTATAATTTAACTAATTGTGTGAATTTACACAGTTTGCTTCAATTCAGTTCATTTTCATATTCAAATATAAACATGTATACACAAGTATTCACACAACATCTCTGGGCCTCAAACTAATCACCTACAAGATGAGGAAGGGGTTTATGTTATAACTGATTTCTGAATTTCTGAGATACTATAAAACAGAATAACAAGAAAAAAAATGGCAGGTCTCATATGAGAAGCTCAAGAGTATGGGAGTTCAGAAGAGGGAGAGATTATATCTGGTTGAGATAAAAAAAAAATCTTCCACAAAGGATAGATTGTCATTGTCTGGGATGATTAATTTCTATGCTTTATTGCCTTTTTAAAAGTAAAACTTTTCCCTAAACTGAATTTTTTTTCTTAACACTAAAATCAATGACAAGTGTGGATTCTAGTAAAGTAGTAGTGAGTGCCAGAATTGATAGTGTTTTTATGGTTTTGTAAAAGATAAACTTTGGGACTTCTAGCAATATGACTGAGAATTTCTATATGAGCAAACATATATAAGCTTAGTTTCCCCTCATCACCTCAAAAGAGACAGAAATATACCAAATACATTTGAAAAGACAAGAATAATGTATGGGAAAGAAATTCCTGTATGGGGAAAAAAATAGTAAAGAGAATAAAGGAATGAAAAAGCAAAGAAATACTTTTAATATAATGAAGAAAGATGATAGTATAAGACAGGCTCAGGAGAATCTCTAGAAGAAAAGCCACACTTCACTCTAAAACTTTAGCCCTAGTAAAGTTAATGGAATGAGAATAAGAATGCAGAGAATGGTTGGGAAGGGTAACAAAAGACGTGAAGAAAGAATTAAGGAATGAAAGTAGACATTTTAGTAAAAATTTCTAAGGAGTACTATGGCTGAGAACAAAAGTTGGAAAATTTTAGTAAAGCACTAGAAATCTGAGAGGAAAAATAATAGATGATAAAGATTTAAGAAATTCAATGATAGAACCAGAAATAATAGGAGAAAGTCAAAAGACAGGAAAATTGGAAGAACAAATGAGATTATTCACCTGGAAAATAGGGATGAGGGATAATCCTTCCAGTGCAAAATGAAACTAATTCTAAAACCATATTTTAGGAACTTATGAAATAAAATTATTGTACCTGCAAGTATCAGAACTAGAAGGGAAAGATTAATAGAATCCATAGAATGCCCACGGAGACAAATCATACATTTAACTTTCTAAAAAAAAATATAGTTGTCAAGTGCCATAGACCCCCTACACACACACACACACACACACACACACACACACACACACACACGAGGCCAGGAAAAGATACTATGAAACAACCCAAGTCCAAATCAAGAAGTATTAGATCAAGTATAGGATATTTACATAACGCTTTAAAGTTTGAAAAGAGCTTTATATACAAATATCATTTGAGCTTCACAGCAACTCTATGAGGTAGGTCATGCAGATTTTTAAAAATCTCTGTTTAACAAACCAGCAAATTGAGTCTCACAGAGAGACTTTGCCCATGACCAAGTACCATAGGGCTTTCTAACTCCAAGTATTCTATTCATTATGCAGTATTGTCACACTCACTGTCTATAAGAAGGGCAAAGGAAAGTTTGAATATCATATGCAGAAAAACAAAGAGAAAGGACTTCTACCTAAGGCTAATATTCTAAAGGAGAAAATGAACTTCTAACAGAAATAATGTCCTCCAAGGTTTTCTTTTATGAAAAGCAGAATTGGTCAGAGTCTTTGAAATGCAAAAACAGTGGATAAAACAAACTTAAATATTAACAAATTTGAATAGATTGAAAGGTCTAGGTGATAATCTTGTGATTTCATTCTGAAAGTAGGAGAAAAAACAATTACTCCTTCAGAATTGTACCTTCTTTGAGAGTCATTGAGGTTGCAGAGAAAAGGAAATTCTGGGCTTGTGTTCAGAAAAGAAATGCCCTAGAGAAGGAGTAAGGAGGGGAATTTAGAAACATGATATTTCCTCTAATTTATGCATTAGAGATAAGGTCATTGGAACATATAAATGGAGTTGCGGAGAAAGAGGGAATCTCATGGATCTCAGCTTCATCTGGGCCAGACATAAGAAGTTAAAATAATATTAAAGTAGCAGAAAGAATTAATAGGCAGGGAAATGGGCTAGGATGGGGTGGTTGCAGTCCTGATATGGAATATTGGACCAGAAAAGGGATTTTTTTTTCAAGAAAAACAAACTGTAGCCATAGAGGGCTGATTGCCAAAACAAACAAGTAGACATACAAAGAAAATCCTCCTGGAAGTTAAGATCCAGATTTTTTGGTCTCAGTTGGAAGGAAAAAAGGCAAGAAAGACTCCACCATTCAATAAAAATTGTGGATACCTAGTGAGAATTTTTTCATAAAGGAAAAGAAAGATTACAATGTGATTTGATGGAAGGAAAAATAAATTTTACAAGAATAACTGTGAAACTGAATGAGGTGAGCTCATCTATCAAAAGGGGGGTGGCAAAATAAGCTGCAAAGAAAACCTCTGAATTTTCTTTATATTGGAAACACAATTATAAAAATACATTCAGAATAGACACGAAGGCTTTGGAGTATAATATATCATGCTTCAGGGAATAAAAATAAAATGTGGAGCAACAGTCATACTACCAACAAAATAAATAGCAAGCATAGATGTAAGAAAGATAGCAAATAGGGAAGTTACATTATGCTTAAAGACATTATAATGGAACGAAATCAATATTAAATATATTTGCACCAGTAGGCAAAGCAATAAATTATAATAGATAGAGGACTGAATTTGAACTAAAGAAGAACTATATTTAAATTTAGTCTCTGATACTTGCTAGTCACTCATACATAGGGAAAATCAAATCAAATATCTTCCTCAGCTTTTTTATTTTAAAATTAAATTTAAATCTTAAAATAATACCTATAATACCTCCAAAAGTGTTGTGCAGGTCAAATAAGACAACACGTGTAAATTGTATTTCAAACTTTAAAGTACCGTGTAAATATCTATTATAATTATCTCATTCTTTTCATCTAAATTTGATAGAGTTCTATATAGAAATAGCCTGTCAACAGGTCACTATCTTGTTATTATTCTTTTACTTTCAATGTTCTGTGGACTATTGTGCATATGGATAAAATGATTGATTTTGTAATTGAATAAAACTATTGGTTTGTAAACTCATTTTTTTTGTAGGCTCACTGAAAGCTTATACAGGAAAACTCTAGCAGCAAAGATGATAACAGGGATAATGTTATTATTTCTGCTATCTCATTCTTCTCATCTTTTTGATGGAGTTCAGATAGAAATAGTGTTAGGATAAGTTACCATCCCAATATTTTTTATTTTATATTTAATAATCTTTTGACTGTTGTGCAAGAGGATCCCCTGACTGCATTTTTAACTAAGGGTATTGGATGCTTCAAGGTGATGGGAGGTCTACAGGTGTTGCACATTGTGCCTGTTTTCAGACTTTGTGTTTGTCACATATGCTGTTTTTTCTTTTTCTTGTCTTTAAAAAATACTGTTGTTAAACGAGATGGCTTTTGGAGGGAGGGAAGGGTACTGGACAGAACTGTAATAATGTGAAAAGCAAAATACATCAACAATAACATTCATAAAGAAAGAATGGGATATTGGCACATCTTTAGATTCATCGATAGTGACTTTAGAGCAGTTAAAGAATAGACAGGATGACAGAGAGAACATGTACCTCATTTTCTTCCCATGTGGTTTTTGTTTCTTTTGCAAGGTCTTTATATTTTGAAAGTGTTTGATTTTCTGTAATTTTGAGATTATAAGTATTTGGCATGGTGATATCATTAAACATCACATTCTTAGTTTTTTTTTTTAAACATCAATGTTATGCCTATATATTTGAGGATAAGAGCTGTGTCTAATGACGCCCCAGATCTTGGTGAACTTCCAAGGATGTTTTGGGACTTGTATTTGTAGTACGGTCATCTGTTCATCGAGAAATGACAACAAGCTTTTATGGTATAAGACTTACTTTCCGATATCATCTTTTTAAAATATCTGTATGATGCTGAATTTTTGTAACCTTCAGTGATACACTGCTTGTTTCTACCATATCCTTGAATAATCTGCATCAATAGATCAGTCCAGGAACATTAAGAATAACCTTTCTATACTCCCCGATGGCAATGACCTGATTTGAAATCACTGTCAAACCATCCACTCCACCCTCTACCATCCTTATTTCAATAAACAAATTTTCATGATTTTGACATTTTTTCCACACTTGGTTGGATTCATAGTTATTTGAAAAATAAATGGAACATATTTTCATTCCACTCTTTTATTTTAACCATTTGTTAGACTACTTGGAAACAAACTATTTTCAGTGAGCTATGTCTGATAAATCCAATGGTATGTATCTGTTGATAGATATCATTATTACTTTGTGAAGTAAGGTGAATTCTTACCTTCTTAATTGTGTTTTTTTTTGTCTGAGAATATCAATACGCTTCCTTTTTGATGAGAAAGTATTTTTTCTTTAGCTATTTTGAGGCAATGAGCCCTGTGTTTCATCAACAATGTATAGGTTTTGGTTTAGATACCTTCTAGATCAGGAGTTATTAATTTGAGGTTCATAAACTTGGGTTTTCTTTACGTGTTTTGATAACTGTTTTTATATAATTTGTTTACTTCAAAATCCTTTGTATTTTATTTTATGTATTTATAAATATGGTCAACTCTGGTCCCACTCTCTCATGGCCAGGCTTGTTGCAGTTTCTCCTCAGGGTTCTCATGTCATTTAAAGGATAGAGGGAGTCTCTTTGCTATCCACTTGAGCTCTCACTGCCTATGTTTGCCATGTTTTAGGAGGTCAGTGACTAACACCCTCAGTTCCATTTAACCACAATGTCAGATTAGCTTTTCCAGAGGGGTATTTACTTCATGTATTTAGCAAGAATGAACATAGAAACATTTCCCTAACATTTAGATAATATAGTTTCCTCACACCACTTTGGAGGATTAGCCTACCATTTTATTTCAGTCCCTGAATAGTGTTAGCCTCATCCAGGCTGCATTTGCTTTGCTGCTCACCTCTGCTGGACCCTTGTGTTGCTGAGGGAATGGGTTCAGGCTAAACTGCATGGAATATGTAGCCTAGATTCTTATACTACTTTATCCCAAGGAGGCTTGTGTTCCTTAGCCCAAATTGACCATTCCACTCCCTGCAACTAGCAGGGAAAAAAAAATTAAAAATCTAAAAAAGTTTGTTTCTTAGATGCCATATAGCTCATGAGGTAAGAAAAAAGCCTTAAGGTAGAGAAGAATATATTAAACTTTAGGTAAAGAAAAAAAAAGCACAGAGGTAGCAAACCTGATCTCAGACAAAGAAAAAACAAAAAAAGATCTAATTTAAAGAGATAAGGAAGGAAACTACATCCTTCTAAAATGTACCATAGACAGTGAAGTAATATCATGACTAAACATATATGCTCCCATGGAATAACATCCGAATTCTTAGAGGAGAAGTTAAGAGAGTTACAGTAAGAAACGGACAACAAAACTATATTAATAAGGGACCTCAACCTCCACCTCTTAGAAGTAGATAAATCTAACCAAAAATAAATAATAAAGAAGTTAAGGAGATGAATAGACCTTTAGGAAAGCTACATATGGTGAACCTTTGGAGAAAACTGAATGGGGATAGAAAGGAATATACTTTTTTCTCAGTGGTATATGTATTAGGAAGTAAAAACCTAACAATCCAGGAAGACAGGCAGAAATATTAAATGTATCCTTTTCAGATCATTATATAATGAAAATACATATAATAAAGGAAGGATAGACTAAAAATTAATGGAAACTAAATAATCTAACGCTAAAGAATGAGTAGATCAAACAACAAACCATAGGAACAATCAATAACTTCATCCAAGAGAATGACAATAATGAGACAACATACTAGAACTTACGAGATGCAGTGAAGTTTTATATCCCTAAAGTTGTATATCCTTTATAGGGGTGTTTTTATATGCCTAAATGCTTACATGAATAAAAAAGAAAAAGAAGAGATCGGTGAATTGGACATGCAACTAAAAAAGCTAGAAAAAGAACAAATTAAAAATCCCCAACCAAAGTAGAAATTCTGAAAACCAAAGGAGATATTAATAAAATAGAAATTAAGAAAACAATTGAACTAATAAATAAAACTGAAAACTGGTTTTATGAAAAAAAAACCCAATAAAATAGATAAACATTTGGCTAATTTGATTTAAAAAAAAGAAAGAAAAACAAATTACCAGTATCAAATATGTGAAGGTTGAATTCAGCACCAATGAAGAGGAAATCAAAACAATAATTAGGAGTAATTTTGCCCAACTGTATGTCAATGACTTTGACAATCTTAGTAAACTGAATAACTATTTATAAAAACATAAATTGCCCAGATTAACAGAAGAGGGAATAAAATACTTAAATACCCCACTTCAGGAAAAGAAATTGAACAAGACATCAATGAACTCTCTAAGAAAAAATCTCTAGGGCCAGATGGATTTACAAGTGAATTCTATCATTCAATTAATTCCAGTACTATATAAATTATTTGAGAAAATAGGCAAAGAAGGCCTACCAATTTTTTTTTATGATACAAATATGGTACTGATACCTAAATCAGGAAGAGCCAAAACAGAGAAAGAAAATTATAGGCCAATTTCCCTAATGAATATAAGCACAAAAATTTTAAATAAAATATTAGCAAAGAGATTACAGTGACTTATCTTGAGGATAATACACCATGACCATGTAGGATTTATACCAAGAATGCAGGGCTGGTTCAATATTAGGAAAATTATCAGTGGAATTGACGATATAAACAATAAAACTAATAATATCATTATCTCAATAGATGCAGAAAAAGCATTTGACAAAATACAGCACCCATTCCTATTAAAAACACAAGAGAACATAGGAATAAATGGGGTCTTCCTTAAAATGATTGGTAACATCTATCTAAAATCATCAGCAAACATTATATGTAATGGAGATAAGCTAGAAGCATTTTCAGTAAGATTGGGGGTGGAACAAGGATGTCTATTATCGTCGCTATTGCTCATTACTGTACTAGAAATGTTAGCTTTAGCAATAAAAGAAGAAAAATCAATGGAAAGAATTAGAATAGGCAAAGAAGAAACAAAACTATTACTCTTTGCGGATGATATGATGGTATACTTAGAGTATCCTAGAGAATGAAGTAAAAATTTACTTTGAATACTGAACAATTTTAGCAAAGCTTCAGGATATAAATCCACACAAATCATTGGCATTTCTATATATTACTAACAAAGCCCAACAGCAAGAGACAGAAAGAGAAATTCCATTTAAAGTTACTGTAGACATTATAAAATATTTGGAAGTCTACCTGCTAAAACAAATCCACAGACTGTATGAACACAATTACAAAACACTTTTCACACAAATAAAGTCAGATCTAAGTAACTGGAAAAACATAAGTTGCTTGTGGGTAGGCTGAGCTAATATATTAAAATTTCAATTCTATCTAAATTTATTTACTTGTTCAGTGTCATACCAATCAACCTACCAAAAGTTATTTTAGAGAACTAGAAAAAAAATAACGAAATTCATCTGTAAGAACAAAAGGTCCAGAATATTGTATCAGCAATGTAGCATTCACAATGTAAATTCACAATTCACAAGTAAGTATAAATATGCTGATATAGTTATTAATCACAAAATGGAACAGGCTCTCTACATAAGAAATATAGTTAGAGCATTCATTTAAATACCAGAAAACTGAGTCCCAAAACCAGAAAGTCAAAGTCAACACAGTAGTTATAAAGTTGGCACATGTGGTCAAAGTAGTAAACACCCACATCCTCAAGCCTTCAAACAGGACAGGATACCTCAGGCAAAGATTCTCCTCTCCTCACGCACGCAACTGCTCAGCGTCCAGGCAGCTTGGTCCCAGCAGCTCCGGCCCCTGGCAGTTCCTGCCCCAAGCAGTCCTCAACAGGAGTCCTTAGCACAGATTCTGGACGGCTCAAAGCAAAAGGAGTTCGCAACTGCAGCCACTGCCTCTGACGCTGCTGCTTCCAGTTAGCACCGCACGGAGACTAGCTTGGTTCTGGCGTTCTCTTGCTCCACTCCTTCCTGCTACATCAGCAAGCTCAAGGGGCATGGAAGATCTTCAAATCCCAATATCGTTACATTTGGCCCCAAGATCTTTCATGTCCCTTACTTAGCAAAAATACATTAACAATACATTTCATTCCATAGGTTAATAGGAAACAGAATTTTGCAACAATAAAAAAAAATAGCACACAATAAACACAGAAAACAATATTTTAGCACAAGCTCCCCATCATTCCCTCCCCGAACAAATGGGGTCCCAAAATCTTGGGTTAAGGGGCGAAGATCTCTTATTCCATATCTACTTGCTGCTGAAATTGGACATAGAGCTGTTCCTGTCCCAAGGGGACCCATTTGAGAGGTCTGTTCTTTAGCCAGCATTGGGAGTATGCTTGATGCCAGGTCCAGGGGTGACACATCACAGTTGTGGACAGGGAGTGACATCTAGCTTGAGCTATCAGGCATCTACAGGTGGAGCATACCAAGCCTGCAGAAACAAATCTAGCAAATAAAGTGAACAGACAAAAAAAAAACAAGAAAAAGCAAGGAGACAATAACCAGAAACAAGGTGGATATAGGATCAGCCACGCTACTGGAGTCCACGAGCCCACGTCACTCATGGTAGAAAAGATGAGTTAAGGGTACAATTTTATAATCATCTTCTCCAGAATAAACAATAGTTACAGTGTTATCCCTCCCATATGCTATAATCTGTGCAGCCTTTGGAACATCATCTGGCTTCTGTTTTACCCATACTTTAGCTCCCAATTTTATTCTATCAGTAGAACTAAATCCTTTAGTTCCTCTGTTAGTTATTTTGGAAGGAGGGTCAGTTTTCACAAGTGGTACTGTTTTACAAGGAACAATAATCACTTGAACTATCCTATCATTTTTACAAATCTGTATGGGCCCTTCACCTAAATTTTGGAATGTCACAACAATTTCTCCTTGATAATTGGAATCTATTTTTCCACCCAATACATATATTCCTTGAGCTGCTAATTCTGATTTGGGCAAAATCTGTCCAAAGTGATTTTTAAGGATTCTTATGCATATTCCAGTGGAGATTTTTCTTATTTCTTTTCCGTCCAACCAAAAATCCTCTAAACAATGTAAATCATACCCCACCGAACCAGGTGTTCCTG
>CM053583.1:341661271-341686451 GCA_028627135.1 Pseudochirops cupreus
GAGAGAGAGAGAGAGAGAGAGAGAGAGAGAGAGAGAGAGAAATGGAGAGAGAGAGAGAGAGAGAGAGAGAGAGAGAAAGGGAGGGAGAGAGAGAGAGAATGTGTGTGAGAGAGAGAGAGAGAGAGAGAGAGAGAGATTCATAGTTTTGAGGTGATGTACTTTATAGGGTAGTTTGTTGCTTGGGTATTTTCAAGGAGTGTGTTATGTCAAAATAGATAAAAAATAAAGAACATACAGAGTCTTCTATCATTTCTATAAATGATATTGTCTCTGTCTCTCTCCCTATCTCTCCTGTTCCTGTTTCTCTTCCTCTCTGTTTCACTGTCTCTCTTTCATTTGTACTGTTATATTAGCACTAAGAAAAAGGCAAATCTGTATGATATCCAATAAGTAGGGATGGGGGGCACCAACTACAAAAAGGTTAGAAGTCATTGTTCAATAGACATATCAAATCAGACACAGTCACAGATGGAAGGGTTAGACTCATACGTTCAGCTATAGAGGAATCAATAACATAAAATTTACTTTTTAAAATGGATATTCATTTAGAAGAATGGTTGACCTGAGGCCAGAAAGATGTACCAGTTAGTTCATAAGTAACACTTCAAAGCAGAAATTCCAAATTGTGGATGTAGCTAGAAGGGGAAGCTACTCAAATAGCCTACTGACAGTTATCAGGACTGTGACATTAGCTTTACTTTAGCACAGTTACTTACCCATCAGGCTACCGATGGAGACTGAAGAAACCAAGATAATTCTCACATGGAAAGATCCATTTCTTATTGAGAGATGGTTTAACGTGGGTCCAATAGTAGAATGTGATAATCATACTCCTTGCTACATGAAATATTGAAGGTTTGTGTTTAACAAATACTGTTTTGGAGAATTGGGGGGGGGGGTGAATATGAAACAAATTTCCAGGGAATTTTGAAATTGGAAAAATATCAGCAATTTGTCTACATGTAACTGCCAAGCACTAAATAAACATTGATTTTGTTTTATGAGTTAATGGATTAAACTGGATTTCCATGGCATTTTTTGTAACATACACAGCACACATGGGTTGAGTCAAGTCTCCAAAGCATCCGGGTGATTGATGCTGATCACAGAACTTTCCAGCTGTCATTATTTCAGAATAACACTGTGCAAGAAGTTTGCATTGGGTAGTATTGTTGATCAATGCAAAACAGTGAAGAAAAGAAATATAATAGTCAAGATTCTTTTGCTGCCAAAAGATTTAGTTGTTCTTTGAAATACTTAGTATTAAAATGGAAGTTCCTATATGGAAATAATCCGTGGAGTATGTGTATGTGTGTGTGTGTGTGTAGATAGACAGACAGACAGATACATAGATAAGAGAGAGTAGGAGAGTGAGAGAGAGAGAGATGGTTTTTCCCCTTTTAGGTCCCATAGATATCTTAAATTCTACATGTCCAAAACTGAACTGTTTATCTTTCCCCCCAAAAAATCCCCATTTCCAAATTTCATCATTACTGTTAAGGAGTTCAGGATACCATTTTCCTCCCAGTTCTTCATTCTTACAACTTAATTGCCATTCTTGACTTCTCATCCCCTCCTCCCCATCCAATCCGTGGCCAACACCAGCCAGTTTTACATTTATGACATCTCTTGACCGACCGACTAGAAGGCATTAATATTCACCTTGTGGCGGCTACTGTGATTGTTATGTTTAATGTCCATGTGAAAACTTTTATGTGTGATTTGCTTTGGAAAATCAACCCTACTAAGCAATAGAACATAAGAGTATGGATATGAATTAGTTAAGTGATGTTAATAAAAACCGTGTAAATCCACAAGTAACTTGGACGTACCCACCAGTTTTCCCATTGGAGTGGAATATATACCATAATTTCTTGCCATAGTAGTCTAGTTAACTGTGTCAATTAATTTTTTCTTTTCTTTCCTTTGGTCATTATTTGGTTCACTCATCTTTAAGATAAAAAGGGGATAAATCATTATTGTTTAGAGAAATGCAGATGAAAACAAACTTGAAATATCATTTTACACTACAAAATTGGCTAAAATGCTTGAAGGGAAAAGTGACAATTGTTGGAGGGGATGTGGAAAAACTGACACTAATTCATTGTTGATGGAATTGAGAACTGATCCAGACATTTTGGAGAACAATTTGGAATTTTGCCAAAAGAGTTATTAAACTGCCTATACCCTATGCCCAAAGAGTTATTAAACCAGCAATACCACTACTAGTCTATTTCCAAAGATGATTAGGAAAAAAGGAAAAGAACTTATATGTCCTAAAATGTTTATATCAGTTCTCTTTTTGGTGGTAAAGAACTAGAATTTTCAGGGACGCCCATCAATTAGAGAATGACTGAACAAGTTGTGGTATATGATTTTAATGAATACTACTGTGCTATAAAAAATGGTGAGATCAGTGCTCTTAGAGAAAAAAGCATGGAAAACTTGCATGAAATTATAAAGAGTGAAATGAGCAGAACCAAGAGAACACTGCATATAGAAATAGCAATATTCCTTTAAGAATGACTTTGAGCAAATAAGTTATTTTGACTATTATACAAATTAACTATAAAGGAAATATGAAGAAACACACTATCTGAATCCAGAGAAAGAACTGATAAATAGAAGTATGTGTAGAATAATTTTACATATAAGCATATGTATATATGTATATATATATATATATATATATATATATACATATATACTTATTTTTGTCTAATAACAGTGATCTCTAGGACAGGGGTGGGAGAAAGGAAAAAAAAAAGGAAAAGAAATTTACCTGATAATTTTAATATATATTTAAAATAGCAAGCTGTATATAATAGACTTGCAGTTTCATATGTAATAATCTTTTTTTTATTATACTGTGTTATAGAAGTACTTGTTTTAGTCTATAAATTAAAAACGAGAAAGATAAAAAGGGGAAAAGCCCTCCCAAAAGATATCATTATTATCTCATCATTCAGAGATATCTGAGTGAGTGTGTGTATGTGTGTGTGTGTGTGTGTGTGTTTGTATGTGTGTGGGCATGTGCATGTGGTGGGCTGAGTACAACATGCCACTATCTTGGACTAGGTCAAAAAGATGGAGAGGAGAGGGAACGTTGAAAGACCACTAATGAAATCATTATATTATGGGAGATAATCTTTAAAAATGTGGCATGTCTTGAGGATTAACTGGACTATAAAAGAGTCTTGGTCTTCAAATAAAGTTTGAGGGGCTTATGATTAAACCAATCCAAGCAAATAAAGCTTTGCATACTTTAAAAGCCTTTAAGAGAAGGTTTGCAGCCTTCCGAAGGAGCACATTCCAATGTTTCATAAGCCTTAATCCTAGCCAGGGGTCAAACATCATTTTTCTGGGCCTTCCTCATACAAACTTACTGTAACAACAACTCCTACCCAAGGTCCAAGCATCATTCTACCCCTGGGTCTAGGACAGCTTTCTGATAATGCTGACTCCTATCTCTTTGAGCATACTCAGTGCAAAAGATAAGAACCCTCCATGGCTTCTATTCTTCTCTCTGCCCCTCTACTGTTCAAATGCACCAACATAGCTGCTAAGTTTTTATAAATGGAACAATTTGTTTTTCAAACTTCCAAAGAACTGAGGATGATCAGACTGGAAAAAAAAAAGACTTATAGGGAATTTGAAAGGGCTGTCTTCAAGTATGGGGGGGGGGAGGTTGCCTTGTACAATAAAGAATAGATTGCTACTTGACTACTGAGGGAGGCACAAGGGACAATAGGTGCATAAGCATTTTGGCTTAACACAGGAAAAATTTCATTTACAATTAAAGCTGTCAACAATAGAATGGGAAGTCTTATAGAGAAAAGTAAGTTCACCATCACTAGAGTTCTTCAAAGAGAGGTTGGATGATACTGTTAGCTATAGAAAGAATTCATGTTTTGGGTTAGGATGGGATGAAATTTCCTTGGAAGTCCCTTGGAATTCTATAAGACTGTGATTCTATTTTCTCTTTAACATAAGTCCAGACAACATCTGATCATTAATAATAATTATCTAAAATGCATATAGCTCTTTAAGGATTACAAAAAAATTAATATATTATTTGATCCCCATAACAATTCAAGCAGGTAGGTAATATTATTATCCCCAGTTTACAAATGAAGAAACAAACTGAAAAAGTTAAATAGCTTGCTGTAGCAGTAAGCAACCTAGCATACCCAGGTTGCCTACAAGTATAGGTTCTTTGATCAGCTTTTCTAAAGGAAAGCAACTCAAAAAGGGTTAGCAATCTTACTTTACTCAATGAAACATATATTATTTACTTAGTTCAGGGAAAAAAAGTCAGCACCCTAAAGTTCGGAGAACACAAACAGAAGTTACAAAAGAAAATAACACAGTTCAGCAGACAGGGCTTCTAGCTGTCTGACCATTACATCCATACCTAGTTAGTCACTGGAGAGAGAAGCACCAACATTTGGGTTTTCAAAGCCAAGGGGCTCAATGGCTGCTCAGAGTCTCATCTCGCCAAATCACACAACTCTTCCCAAAGTCAACCCCAAAGCAAAACCTTGTCTCAGAGGTATATATAGCCTTCTCCAGGGTCAGAGAACATCACAACCCTTGTGACTACAAAATAACAAAAGTTGTGCCTGCCTGAGAAACAAGCCTCCCTCAAAGCCAGCTTCTCCTGTGGGCTCTGCTCCACCTTTAGCAAACTCCTCACGCCACAGGTTCCATGTGACCACATTCAGCCTATTAGGGGCAGAGCTTATTTTCAAGTCAGGAAACGTCCTCAAGTTCAATTTAGGCTTATTGAGAGGCAGGGAGGATTTTCAAATTACCATTACCATTACAGTTGCCCAAGATCACATAGCTAGTAGGTAGGATATGAACTTATCTTTTTGAATCTAAGGACAGTACTATGGTGGACAACATATGGTGACCCCATATGTTGAATAGAAAGTGAAAAGAATAATGACTTAATTTATATAAAGTCATGAAGAGGCCTAAGAAATTAAGCAGTTCTGAAATTATCTATTGAATATCTATTTTTGAAAGTAAACATTTACATTCTATGCTATCTTCAATAGGAAGACCTATTTCATAAACATTAATTAATTTCCCCAAATGTGATCATACGTAGATGGCCTTGATTTTTCCTTGTGGAGTATTGAGATGCAACCTTCCCTAGGAGTTTATGTGGATCTCAGCGTTGTACCCCATGTTATGGGGCAGGTTAAGAAAGGGTCAGGCAAGAGGAGCTAATGTCTGCTTCATGTGTTTTTTTTTTCTTTTGGTGAATTTTCTTCTTTTAAACTCAAATACAACATGAGGAAAGAAAAAAAAAGTTGCCATGTACTCAGCAAACCATGAGAGGATTTAATATGAAACAATATATTTCCATTTCAAGAAAACGTATATGATAAGTACTATGTGTTGTTTTCAAAGCTGCCCGGCTTTTCTTTGCTTCCTGGTTATTTTTTTGTTGTTTTTGTTGTTTTTTCTGTGTACTTTTTACTTTATTTTCCCCCTCCTTCCTCTCCCCCCCAAACAAAGGTACAAATACATGTGATACACACATACACACATATAAATACATCAATATCTATAAACATACAGATACATGTGTGTATATTGATATATACATGTATACTATATACATATATAAACATACACACACATATATGTATATATATATATATACACATATACACTAATACACATATATGCAAGACCATATTATGCTTTCTTCCTTCAGAAGTTCAGTTCTTTCCATGTTTTTCTAAATCAACCAGTTTATCATTCCTTACACCACAGCAGTATTCCAACTCAATCATATCCTATCTGTGAGGGTGTCTTTGAAAGCTTTCCCCCTAGTTTTCTTCATTCTTTCTATTCTTGGCTACATAGGTTTTATTTATATAAGAAAATTTTAATTTAAAATAATCAAAATTATCCTTTTTATACTTCAATAATGCTCTCAGCTTATAGTATAGTTTAAGGTCTGATGCTACTAAATCTACTTTTTTTTTTTTTGGAGGGGGAAGGTAGGACAGTTGGGGTTAAGTGACTTGCCCACGGTCACATGGCTAGTTTTGTGTTAAGTGTCTGAGGCTGAATTTGAACTCAGGTCCTCCTGACTCCAGGACCAGTGCTCTACTCACTGTTCCACCCAGCTGCGACTAAATCTACTTTTTTTACATTTTTTTTTCCTGGTTTCTCTGAAGTTTCTAACCCTTTGTTCTTCAAAATGAATTGTTAATATTTTTTTCTGACTCAGTAAGATGTTTTTTTAGTAATTTAATTGGGATGACATTGTATAAATAGGTTATGTAAAATTGTCATTTAAAAAATTATATTGTCTTTACCTACTCTTGAACAATAAATATTGTTTCTATTATTTGGATCTGAGTTTATTTGTACAAATTTGTATTTGTACAAAAAGTTCATTTATGCTTATGTCCGTATAGTTCTTGTGTCCCTTTCGGCAGGTATATACTTAGATATTTTATACTGTCTAGGTATTTTAAATGGTCTAAATGAATATTGAATAATTTTGCTGACACATAGTATAGTTTTCCTATTTTTCACTTTTGATTAAATCTATTTTAAATTTAACTTTGTTTGATATCATTATTTTAATACCCTGCTTTTTATAGAATAAATTCTGCTCCTGATCTTTATTTTATCTTTGTATATATCTCTCATTTTTACAATATTTCCTGAAAGCAACATGTTGTTCAAAGTTTTAATCTGCTGTCCATTTCCATTTTATTGGTAAATTCATCCCATTCGCATTCTAAGCTACAATTACTTATTGTGTACATTCCTCCTTCCTATTTTTCCTCACTATCCTTCTTACACTATTTTCCCTATCCCTCTTCACTCCTCTGCTTTAGTTCTGTGTGCTACCTTGTCCTCCTATTCCTTAACTTACTCACCCCTCTAAGAGTTCCTCCATTATCCTATCCCTCTACCCTATCCCCTTACCCTCTTATTTATTTCTGGAGTTAGAAGACTTTTATGCCCTTCTACATATATGTATGTATGTATGTGCATGTATATATATGTATGTGTGTGTGTGTGTGTGTGTGTGTGTGTGTATGTTCCCTCTTTAACCCATTCCCAATGAGAGTAAGGTTCTGGTATGACTCGCTCTTCCCACTACTAGCTTCTTTTGTGTCAGTTTTTCCTTTTATATCTTATCTGTATGAGATAATTATTCCTTTTTATCTCTCCCTACACCATTTTTTTTTAGAATCACCCTACCATACTCAGCTCAGCCCGTGCCTTTTTTTCCATACTACTCAAATAATCATGACTGTCATAAAATTATTGCTAATATTTCCATATATATGAAGTAGACAAGTTGAGCTTTTTGAGTCTCTTATAATTGGTCTTTAATGTTTCCCTTATATTTCTCCTGGATATTACATATCTTATTTTCCCTTAAGTTTTGGGTTTTTTTGTCACAAAAACCTGAAAGTTTTTGAATTTGTTAAATGTCCATTTTTTTTTCCCATTCAGGATGATAATTAACTTTGCTGGGTAAGTTCTCTTTCGTCATAACCCCCGCTCTTTTCCTCTGTGGAATACAGTATTCCAAGACCTGCAGTCCTTCAATATAGTAGCTGCTAGATCTTGTGTATTCCATATTCTAGCTCTATAATATTTAAATTGCTTTTTTCCCCCTTGTTGCTTCTAATATTTTCTTCTTAACCTGGGATCTTTGAATCTTGACTATACTTCACCTTTTTCTTGGTCCTTATTCCTTTTCTTCTATAATGGATATTTGATGTGGAATTCTATGGTGAGAAACACAACAGGAGTTTGACTTTGGAACCCTGTGGCTTATAGAGAGGAGAGAAAAAGATCAACAACTTAGGGAAGGAGGGGCCTCCTGTGGTTTCTAATAAGACTGATAAGTGGAGGAGGCTGGGCTTTGAATGCAGAACAGAAAATACCAAGATCTAAAGTGTGAGCTCCACAGTAAGGAAAATTATATTAACCGCTATCTTGAACTCTGCTTGTAAATTGTAGTAACCAAATAATAATGTACTGCATCAAACTTTCCTTAAACATCTGCACTGTGCTGGTCTCTGGATGTACAAAAACAAAATAAACCACACATACAACAATTCAGTCCCCATCTTCTAGCTTAGGCTATGCACATGACCAAAAACAAAATGACAATTCACTGGGGTTTCAAGAAGCCCTCCTGGTTGTTCTAATTTTTATAAAACAAGACTTATTACTAGAAAGCTGATTTTCCTAATAAGGACAGCAAAAACATATGACATATGTTAAGAGATGACTGAATCAGCCTCTAGGGGTAAGCTTTGATATAGCATTGACCTAACAACAGCAAACATATATTGAAAGGAAGGGAGAACAGATGGGTAGCCCTAGTGTTGTTCTGCCTGTCCATGAATTATTGAGAGTCAGAGGCTAGCCTCTTTGGAGGATTTATGGTATGACAAGGGCCAAAACTGCGCAGCATAAGAAAGTATAAGATTTGTACTGTTTGACCCCAGAGGGCATAACTAGGAGGAATGTGTGAAAGTTGGAAAAAAGCAAATATGGCCAGGAGTCAGGGAAAACAAAAAACAAAGAACCACCCACAACACATGTCCTAGCAATTAAAATCATCTCACAATGAAATGGGAGACCTCAGGAGGCTGGAGGGGAGAGTACCCACCACAGAAGATTTTTATTAGAATTATAGAAGGGATTCCTTTTTAGGTATGGGTTAGACTGTGTGACTGCTGAAATCTCTGGTACTCCTGAAACTCAGTCATTCTATATGGATAGGGGGCAGTCTGCAATGGTGGAGGGAGTCAACATCTACAACATACCTGAGCCAACAGAACACATTTACTAAGGTGAACAGAGCACTCTGCTAGGTTGAGAGAGAAACAAAGTTTAAATCAAACAGTCCCTGACCATGACTTTTACAGTTTAGGAGGGTCATGGCATTAAGAGCCAATAGGACTTACCTTTTTAAAAAATCTGCCATAATATTCAAGACTGTTAAATAATATTGAGTTTGCAATCCCTGATTCTTGGATATTGCTATCTAGATACATCTCCCCCACATTAAACTCTTGAAGATATTTTTAATCCAAACATAAGTCTTAATATTAAATTTTATTTTATCAGAACACTCCAGCATTCTGAAATGTGAATATTATTTTGTATCCTGACTCTGTCATCCAAATTTTTTAGCTATTCCTCTCAACTTTATGTCTTTCCCAAATTTGATGAGAAAATGGTAATAAAAATCTTAGAGTGAATTGAGAAGACTAATTTCCCAAAAAAGGGAAGGTGATAGTCCTATTTCTCTGTGCTCTGATCAGGCTGAACCTGGAGAGCTGTTCAATATTAGGCAGCACATTTTAGGAATAATACTAATACCCTGGAGACCATTCAAAAGAATGTGTTAAGGAGAGTCAAGACACTTGATGTAAAGCTCTACTATGATTGGTTGATGGATCTGAGGATGTTTAACTTGGAGAAGAGAAGATTCAGGTGGGACATGATACCTCTTTCCAAGTATTTTAAAGGTTATATTGAAGAGAAATTAGATGTTCTCTGCATAGTCCTGGTCTTTGGAACTAGGAGTGGTGGGTGGAAGTGGCAGAGAATCAGATTTTAACTTGATACATTGGGGAAAAAAATCACTTTTTTTAATAATTAGAGAGATCCAGAAATAGATTTGGATACCTTAGGTATTGCAGTTTCTTCTTGCAAGAATTGGTTCAGTGAAATCTGGATATTGACTACTTGACAGCGCTATAGACAGGATTCTTATTCAGTTAAGGGCATGATGGAATGGCCTCTGAGGCCTTCAAAACCATGAAATTTTGTAAGATTCTATGAAATTCACCTATTCTGCGGTAGCAAATGTTTCTTTTGTTGGATTCCTATGGGGATATTTAAGGGTAAAAACAATCCCCAAACAATTATTCTATTAGGACATTTCCCCCCTCTCTGGCAGTGTTTTTTTGTCCACTAAAGGGCACTTTTTCTGATTTGCTGATTGCTCCGTTTTGGGGATTAAAAATCCTACTCATACAAATAACATTTGTTAATTCAGTCCTGGAACAGATTTATAAGAGAAGACTTCCTTATTTTTTTTTTGAAAGGCAGAAAGGTTGCATTATATTTATTTGTAATTTTGGTGAGTCAAATTATTCATATATCAATTTTGTAACTCATTAATAAATAATAATAATAAAAGGTTAATAATAACCTTGTGCATCTTTAGCACAGTAGGTAATTAGTGACAGAAACCAAGGACTGTAACTTCCTTCTAACTAAAGAATAGAAATGACATAACATCTGAAACTGCTTTCTGTGTGTCCATATGTCTCTTATGAGCTCTGCTGAGAAGTGCCAAAGTTTGGAGCTTTTTCTTCTGGGTCTGCCAAGGTTGAGCACTTAGCATGTTAAAATGTTTCATTGCACGGTTCACTCTGCACAAGCTTTAAGCTACCTGATTCATCATTGGAAACCAAATAATTGTTCATGTCTCTCCAAATCTCATTGTTTTCCGTTTTTCCTCATACTGCAACTGTCAGGAAGTGATTGTGCTTCTAATTGTTTTTCTTCAAGGTATACTCATCTTTCCCTACACTTCCATTGAGCCCTTGCCAAGTTATGATTTTGTCAGAGGACAAGCGGATGTTTGTCCGTTAGCCCTTGGGGTAACTTCGTTTTTCATGATGGAAAAACGCAAGAAGTGCAAAAAATAAGAAGACAGGATCTGTCACCCCTTGGAAGGGCTGCCTGGTTGCCTGGCATCATGGAAATTTGCCCAGTCTACATGGTAAAGGTTGTCCCACCCTAGATGTTGCTCATGTCTGTGTAGGAGAGCAATTTATTCCTGGATGGAAAATGTGCTATAAAAGAGGTGAAACAAACCAATGGCGCTTTTCATATGAAATATCAAACCCCTATACAAAGTATTTCTGGAGATCTGTGGATGTAGCAAACATAAGAATGAGTTGGTATGCACTTTCTTTAGGGCCAAGTAGTGTATATATAGTTTTGTCTTGATATTTTTTTCCCTTTGAAAAAGTAGTACATTCATGGAATCAATAGAATCATAGAGCGTAAGCATTAGACATCTAGTTCCACTTTCTTGCACTCAGGTATGCCTTATATGTTAGGACCACTTGTGTGCCTTCCTACCTTCCTACTCCCCCCACATCCTACCTCAGTTTCAAAGCAGAACCCAAAAAATCTTATAAAATTCAGTATTTATAAGACTAGTAGGAGATCAAGTATGATATATATAGAAAGCTCATTGTGTCAATGAACATGAACATATGCTTTAGTTTAGCTTACTCCTTCAAGGTCTTCCTTAATTTCAGTCCTTGTACTGTTTTATTGATTTCTCTCATCATTGGTTTTCAGTTGGTATATATTAATGGCATGGGGCATGAGGATACAGATTCATAACACATAATCTCACTCAGTTCAGGGCTTAAAACATGACTGAAGTTGGTCAAAACTCCATCCATGCTTACTCATTCACTGTCTTGCATCACTCATGAATCCTCTCTCCCAGTCAATCATTCTACTCATTCTTTCCAAGTTCTATACCTTCATTTCAAAGTTAAATATGTCTGAATAACTGCTCCCACTTGGTAGTAATTCAGAAACTAGTCCACAAAAAATAGTGATTCGTTTTCACGATGAGGTAAATGTCACACTACTATTCTCATTCTCCATGTATCAAACCATTCACTTTGTCTACAAACACTAGCTTTTGGTCCAAACTCCTCCCTTCACTACTTTTAGTCAGTTGGAAGGATCAATTCTAGCTCAGAGGGACCTTCCTGATGCTTTTAAATTGGTCTGGAGAATAACTGACATGTATGCCCAGTGGGTGTCAAAAAATTTAAATGAGATAATGATTGCAAAGTACTCTGCAAACCTTAAAGTGTTATATAAATAGCAGTTATTATTAAACTCGTCATCAGGCCTCCAGTTTGGTGATACTTTCATTCCCTGAGCCTTTGACTGTCATGTCTGCTGAACAATGTTTATAAAGCAGTATGGGGGAATGCTGGTAAATGTTTGACAACTAGCCTCTCCAGAAGAAAAAAATAGATTAACACACTTTTAAGTTTAATTAGCATTATTAATACTTTTCATCCAGATAGTCAAGAAAACCATGTCAAGATCTAATTATAACTATTATGGATTGTGAGGTATAAATGCTCATACTGAAAATTGAACAACCAGTTCTTCAAGCTGGTTAGAGCTGGCTCCAGCACCCTCCTGTTTGCTTTATAGCACACATGTTCCTCTGTTCCAGTCATCCTTTAATATTTGACATTGCCCTCATGAGGTCCATTCATCTGGAAGGTGGAGACATTTTAGGAATAGTGTCTGCTCCAGTTCCATACTAAGATTTAATTCAGAGAAACTGAATTTAGACTGTTGTAGGTATTTCAAATAGAAGTGGGATTTTGACAACAACTGGACTTCAAGAATCAAGATAGAAGACTGGCTTTCAGAAAATGAGGGAGACTGGTTATTGGGGGAAAGGATATGCCACAGTACAATAATAGTAGACAGCTAAGAAGTATGCAGAGCCAAAAGAACAATTTATGGCAACATTGTAAAAGGAACAAATTTGAAAGACTTAAAAATTATGATCAGTACAATGACCAACCCTGATTCCTGAAACCCAGTGATGAATACTACTCATCTTCTTACACAGAGACAATGGACTAAATATGCTGTAGAAGAGGCACTATTTTTGTAAATAGTGTTTTATTTTTTCCAAATACATGTAAAGAAAGTTTTCAACATTCATTTTTATAAGATTTTGAGTTTCAAATTTTTCTCCCTTCCTCTTTCTCACCCCTGCCCTCCCCAAGACATCAGGCAATCTGATAGATGTTATATACGTGAGCAATCATGTTAAACATATTTCCACATTAGTCATGTTGGGAAAAAAGAAGAAAAACAAAAGGGAAAAACCATGAGAAAGAAAAGAAAACAAAAAAACCAAAATAAAATGGTATGCCTCTATCTGCATTCAGACTTCATCAGTTCTTTCTTTGGATCATGCGTCTTTTGGAATTGTCTTGGATCATTGTATTGCTGCGAAGAGCTAAGTCTATCATAGCTGATTGTTGCACACTGTTGCTGTTATTGTATACAATGTTATCTTGGTTCTGCTCACTCCACTCAGCATCAGTTCATATAAGTCCTTCTAGGTTTTTCTGAAACATGCTTGCTCATCATTTCATATAGCACAATAGTATTTTGTTAAATTCATATACCACAGCTTGTTTAGCCATTCCCCACTTGATGGGCATTCCCTCAATTTCCAGTGTTTGGAGAGGCACTTTTTTTTACTTGACAGCGTGGGAATTTATTTTCCTTGACTCTGTGTGTGTGTGTGTGTGTGTGTGTGTGTGTGTGTGTGTGTGTGTGTGTGTGAATGTACTTATACATATGTTGTAAGGTTTCTTTTCTTCTTTTGTTTTTATGTGGGAGGGGAATAGAGAAAATAAATGCTCATTAATTTAAAAAAATTAAACTGAATTAAAAGAGGAAAATATTCCCTAGGTCTTATCTCTTAATTTGGACATTTGATAAGAGTCATAAGATTTAGAGTTTGAAGGGGCTTTAGAGTCATCTGCTTCTGCCTTCTCATTCTGTAGATGAGGATGCTAATGATTAGAGATTAAGTGACTTGACAAAGGTCAGGGCAGCACTTAGTAGAAGAACGATAATTTGAAAAGTTCTTATTTCAAATCCATTGATCTTTCCATGACACCACACAATCATCCTCACTATATCCACTCAACATCAGGATGAAATACATAGGAATCAGAGCATTTGTTTACCAGAGACTCATATACCATTGAAAGCTCATATAATGACTTGGGCCACACAGTAAGGTAACAGTCATAACTTGATCAAACATGAATGGCTGATTGCTATTATTCATATATGCCATATTCATGAGCCATTGGCAAAGGGAAGGAGAGACAACAGTTTTACCACTTGCAAGAAACTCAATAAATCAACCTTATTAAATGGTCCCTAGCTCCAGATCTGAGCTAGAGAGAGAACATATCTTTCCTATTCCAATGCCCTCCCTCACTCCCGAATGACGTGGCAAGCTAGTGCAGTTGAGCAATCACATAACACAATGTCTGTCTATTTTTCTTAAACATTTTCCAACTGTATCATGTGAGTTTGTTATTGTTGTTGATTATATTCTGTTTTTCCTAAATCCCCACAGCTGGAGTTCTGTTCATTTTGCTTTAGCCTCCTTAGAGCTTGGAAAAGTCAGACAAATTCCAAAGGCTAAATTGTCCTGAGTTAAAATGGTTTTCCTTCATCCCTAATCCAGAGGGTTTAATGAATATAAAACTCATTTAGAACTTCTTGGTAACTATCAGCTAGGGATTCTTTATCATGCTTTTAGATTAAACGACTAAAGACTGAAGCATCTGGAGTGAGTCCCACACTTTCCTCCAGATGTACCATGACTTCTGCTAATTGCCTGGTGTTCTGATAGGCGGTGGGCTGTTTAGCGATTAAGTGATCAGAAAAGAAGTTAAAGTCTCAAGATTTCCAATCCTGGCTCCTTGTGTGTTTGGGGACAAGCCATGCCTCTACACTGAATTTTCTGGAGCCTGGTTTTATGTACTGCAAGGCGTAATGAATACATGAAATCACAGAACTGGAGATTTGTAAGGGATCTCAGTGGCCATCTGGTTCAATCCATACCCACAAAACAGTCTTTACTACAACATACCCAACAAGTGATTGGATGGCCTTTGATGATGCTCTCCTGTGAAGGAAGCCACTATGCTACTCAGGTAGTACATTCATTTTATGGACAGTCCAAATAATTATAAATATTTTCTTTAAATAAAGCTTAAATTTGTCACTATGCAACTTCCAGACAGTGTTCCACGCAGGGCCAGGTCTGTACTACACAAAGTGAAGTGAGAATTGGCCAAGTACCTAGATTACTTAATACAATAGCCATCCAATCCAAAGCAAATTCATTATTTTGAAATGATTTAACTAGATATGTTTAGAAAAAGTGGTCTAAGGGGAGTGGCTAGGCCTTGGAGTCAGGAGGACCCGAGTTCAAATCTGGCCTCAGACACTTAACACAAAAACTATCCGTGTGACCTTGGGCAAGTCACTTAACTCCAATTGCCCTCCAAAAAAAAAAAGAATAAAAAAAAGTGGTCTACGAATGTTGAGTAATGTTCTTAGTCCATTTATGGGTTGTAGACATAGTGCTTTTAAAGTAAGAAATCAAATATGATGACATACAAACACAAAGGATATTGTGAATGTAATGTGAGACTGATAGAGTACATAGGAACAAGTGCTCTGGATTACTCAAGAAATAAATAAAAAAGTTTTGATTGCCAGGTTTAAATTTTTTTTTAAATAGCTATATAGAATAAAATAAAGACGGACTGTCATTTTAAATTCAGCTTGCCCATGATATTCCCATAAAGATAGTAGAGAAGGGGCTTATGGGAAATATTCATTAGAGGGTGAGGAAAAAGGACTAATAGATCTGCTTCCAGTACAAGATCATTTTATGAATAGAAGATGTCATTTATTAGTCAAGCATTAATAATATGGATAACATTTTGTATTTATGTGAAGCCATAAATAAACTTATTTTCAGGTCCCACACCTTTTAAATGAAATTATTAAGCATTTTACTGAATCTTTTCCAGAATAGTCCATTAATTAGACTGTAGAGGCTTTTTAAAATGGTGACTCATGACATTTAAAACATAAATTTTTAACTTTTAAGTGGGCTACTCTGAAATGCAGTGTTTTCAGCAACAAAAGAGACTCTAAATTTCCAAATGATTTATAGAATCAACATGAATTTCTTGCACTGAACTTCTACATTTAGTTTTTGTGATTTGATTTGTTTAACTTTTTAATTTTTTATTAAGATGCAATTTTCACACAAAGCAAAATGAAAAATTCCAAAGAATGCAAGTGTCTATAGGTATGAAGAAAAGAAAAAGCCAAAAGAAATGGTTGAAAAATGAATAAATTCAATCAGTCCACAAAGCTGGATAGACTGATAGTTCACCCAATTAATTGAAACAACTGATTTCCTGACAATTTCTTACCTACATTCCTTTAATATACCCAAGTAAGATTTTTCAAAATGGTTTGGATAGCAGGCATGCAAGAAATTCTGAGGGCCATGTGGCCAATCCAGGAAGTACAAGGAGTTGGGGAATGGTAGTGGTTACTGAAGTTGAGTTAAAAGGGAAAATTCTCTCTCTCTCTGTCTCTGTCTCTGTCTCTGTCTCTGTCTCTGTCTCTCTCTCTCTCTCTCTCTCTCTCTCTCTCTCTCTCTCTGTCTCTCTGTCTCTCTGTCTCTGTCTCTGTCTCCTCTCTCCATTCTCTTTCATTCTCTCATTTCTAATATAATAGTTATGCTATACCATGATGTGGAAGTTGCCAAGAAAGCCAGTGCACAACTGGGAAAGAGGATGAGTTCTATTTTTTCTATATTGCATTTCTGATGTCACTGAGACTGCAGTGCAATAGGAAGAAAACTGACTCATTGGACCAAAGGATTTCTAGACTAGTCATTATTTAGTGTAACTCTCTCATTTTTATAGGTAAGGAAATTGAACCTTAGGGAGAGGGAGGCCGTGGAATTAGTAAACAGAAAAGCCAAAATGTGGTCCTTTAATTCTTCTCTCCCTCCTTCCAAACTCTCCCTCCACCACCCCCTCCTGCCACCTTGAAACATATCCATCTTCTAGGACTAGTCCATGACTTGCTGTCTCACTTGGCTTACTTTTTCACTGAATTTCACTGACTTCTCTCATCCTTATTTCCTAGCTTTTTTCATAAAGGTGCTCAATTTCTCATGCTATCTCTAAAATAAATGCAAGCCACTAGTAATTGGTCCTCCAAGGATTTTACTTTGAAAAGCTATAGAATATCTCCACAAAACCCCTCTTCTGGTGTCCCCTTGTGTAGAGCTGACCTTATGGACAGTATTTTGCCTCTTTTTGTACTCTTAGGACTTAGCACAGTGCCTGTCACAGAGTAGTCACCTTATAAATGCTTATTGACTGACTGACCTTGGACTCTTGGCATGGAAGCACAAGTTCTGGCATGTCCTAAATATCTAGACAGGCTTCAAGTACAAGCTCAATAGCATATTGTGTTTAAGTTACCTAAGAACCAGCCTAGAGAAATTCCAAGGAACTTAGCATTGGGTTATTAAGTGTTTCTGCTATAGAAACACAAAGGTGGTCTCCTCTAGAAGGGCTGTGGTAAGGGAGAAAGGATCTATAATAATATTGAGGTAGAAGATTTTTTTGAGTAAAATTATATTGAAACTTTTTTTTTCCTTTTGGTTTAGAGAAGAGGGAGTTTAGATCCATGGTGACCCAGGAAAGTTCAACACTTTCAATTTATGTAGATTAACAGCTTATCTGTAAGTTATTGTAATACTGGGCTTTATTGAATCAGTAAGATTACACTTACCCACTGTCACAAATGTGGCATGTTTCAGGATATAGATCAGAGTGACCTACCCTATAAACTAAGCTTAACAATAAATGAAAAAAGGTAAACGTTCAATATTAAAGAAGCATTTGATATATTCTGATAAAGAATACAAGAACTGAAGAGATTATTTGCTTCTTGAAAACTCTAGACCAGGGGTGTCAAATTCATGAACTACAGTCTAGCCAGCTCAATTCTTGAGTGATACACAAACCAGATTAAATGTAATTAGGAGATATTTAACAAAATAAAGAAAAATACAATGGAACATAGATATTGTGAATATGTGATTTTCTAAGTCAATATGTAACTGACAGGGATTCTTCTGTATGGTTTAGTAGCTCCTGATTCTATCTGAGTTTGACACAACTGCTCCAGACAACAGTAATGAGGAAGAAATGAACAAATTCAGCACCCACAAGTGACAACAGCAGTAGAGCAAGAATTGTGAGACCAGTTAGAGACATTTCTAAATGTACACAAAAAAAATGAAGGGTAATATTGCAGAGATGAGCATTATGGACAGAACCTTGTGACATCCTGACTACAGGTGAATCAGTTTTGTGGGACAACATTACAAAATTAGAAATTGCATGAGGAGAGAGGATCAGGGAGAGAGAGGGGAGTATAAGATGTGTCTGGATCAAATCAGTGGCTAGAAAGGAGGGAATATTGAAACTTGTGATATCTCAGAAAGAGTAAAGCCTGCAGTGGAGTGGATTATGAGGGGGAGGTAAGGACTGAAAAAGGTGGGGAAACTGGGAGGCTTTGCTTTGGTAGTGTGAAGGAATTTTGCTGCTGAATGCTTCTCTGGGTGAGGAGAGAAGTTCTGTGAAGGGAGATAGTGTTACCTTTAACTGGATGTTGTATGGGGGATTTGGTGCTTGAAAATATCACTCATTTGATTTTGTAAGTGTGTGTGTGTGTGTGTGTGTGTGTGTGTGTGTGTGTGTGTGTGTGTAGTTAGATTTATTAGGGGCAACTGACAACTTAGGGAGAAAGAGAACATGGACCCAGGGAGGAGATTTTGAGAAAGATTGGGAACTGTATAGATCAGTATTGGGCTACATAATCAGGAATGTTGCTGGGTGGTCCTACCATTGGCCAGTGTCCTTTGTGTCACCTCCTGGAATTGGCATTGTTCTGAGAATGAGGCACAATATAAAAAAGGAGAAAATCCATGTTGTGCTATGCGATGGTGGTGGAAAGTGCCAAGAAGAGAGAGCCAAGAATGGATATTTGGATATTTTACAGAGAATAGAGAAAGAAATGCAATTATAGGAATCATGAATCAGAGAAAAGGATCTAGAATAGACAGAGAGAATGAACAATGAAGAGAGTGAGAGAAATCCTTTCTGGCAAGGGGCACAAAAAATTAAAGTTTAAAAGCTAGTTAGCAGGAATAGTTGAAGAAGGGTAGAAGGGGAAAATCTCCTTGACTAACTGAGAGGGGGAAAAAAAAGAGGTGAGGGAAAATTAAATAACCAGATAGAATGAAAAAGAAAAAAAAACAAAGGAATTAATAAGCAAAACTCCAAAGAGAAAGGAGTAACAAATGGGAAGGGAGTATTGCAGTGAGGGAAAAAGAACCAGTTGGAGTAGAGCCCCCTAAAAGATTCTGAGCTAAAGTAACTGAAGCGACATAATTCTGTGTTTACAGTGGAAGAGGAGGGGGGGAAAACTATAACTTGAAAAAAATCAATATTAGAGACAAATGGAAGAAAATATAAACCTGATTCTTATAACTTAAAATGTGAATGGATTAAGCAATCCAATAAAACAATAAGGAGTGACAGATTGGATTAGAAATCAAAACCCAACAATGTATTGTTTATAAGAAACATATTTAAAAAATGAAATATACAGAAAATAAAACTTAGGGGAATGTGAAAAAAATTGCTATGCTTAAAATGAATCCCAAAAAGCAAGAGTCATAATCATTCTTTCAGACAAAGCAAAAAGAAACATTCAAAAAATTTAATGGTATAAACAAGGAAACTACATTATCCAAAAAGGATTATAGACAACAAACCAGTATCATTACTAAACTTAAATGCTTTGAATCTCTTAGCATCTAAATTCATAAAGGAAACATTAACTCTCAGTAGACATAAAAACATGATTGTGAAAGGCAACTTGAATGTCCCTCTCTCTGTTTTGGATAAGTGTAACAGAAAGATAAACAGAAAGGAAAATATGAAACTGAACACATTGCTGGATAAAGTAGAGCTAAAAGGCTTTTGAAATCTTGTAAACATTACTGCAAAAAAATATACCTATTTCTCAGCACAACATGGAAAATTTTACAAAAAAATTATTTTGTATCAGGGCACTGAGAGGTTGCTAATCTAAAAAGAATTACATTTTATAGAACATAACACAATGAAAAAGCAAAACAGTTATTAGTTCAAGGGCCACAAACAAAAGACATAGACCCACATGGACACTTAATGAAATTCTAAGTAATGAGTAGATCAAAGAACAAATAAAATAAACAATTATGTGAATGAAAATGATAACATTTATTTTTTGGATTCAGCTAAAATAGTCCTCAGGGGGGAAATCATATCCCTACAAAGATATACTGACAAAAAAGAGAAGATTAATGAATTTAATATGGATTTAAAAGTTGGAAAGTCAACAAATAAACTGAAAATAAGCTTAAAAGAGGAAATATTAAAAATTAGAGGACAAATAGGTAAATTGGAATAAAAAACCCAACAACCTAGAAATGGCAAATAAAACTAAAAACTGGTTCTTTGAAAAGACTAATAAAATTGATAAACCTTACCTAATCACATTAAAAAGAGGAAAGCAGCAGGGTGGCTAGGTGGCACAGTGAATAGAGTACCAGCCCTGGAGTCAGGAGGACCTGAGTGCAAATCAGGCCTCAGACACTTAACACAAAACTAGCCATGTGACCTTGGGCAAGTCACTTAACCTCAATTGCCCTGCCTTCCTTCCTCCAAAAAAAAAAAAAAAGAGGAAAGCAGAAAATCAAATAAATGAAATAGCAAAATGAGCAAGGTGATATTTCAACAAAACCAAAAGAAACAAAGACTAATCACAACATATAATATGCACAGTTATATTCTGGCAAATCTAAGAACATAAAAGAAACAGAGGAATATCATAAAATATATGAAACATCCAAACTATCAGAAGACCAGATAGAGATCTTAAATAACCCAATCTCAGAAAAAGGATAGTTAACTGTAAAAGAATTATCAAATCTGATGGTAGGAGATGAAAACTGGTCCTATGTGGATCCACCAAAGAATTCTATCCAACTTTTAAAGACTTATTAGTGCCTGTATTTCTCAAATTATTCTCAAAAACTTAGAAAGTATTTTGTCAATTCTTTTATGAGATAAAATATAGTCCTACTCCCTAAACTGTGTAAAACACAGAGGGAAAACTATAGGTCACTATCATTAATAAATATTGACTCAAAACTTTTAAACAAAATCCTTTTAAACAGACTACAGCAATTTGTCCAAGAAATAATTCATTATAAAGAGAAATTTATGTATCAGGGGTGCAAGGACGGTTCAACATTAGGAAAACAATCAACATAATCATCTTAAAAACCAAAACATTCAAAACCACATGATCATCTCAGTAAATCCAGAAAATAGCCATCATTAAAGTACAACACTCGTTTATGCTAAAAACCTTATAAAATATATTCATAAATGGACTTTTAAAAAATATCATAAAAAAGCATCTATCTAAAATCAAAAGCAGGCATCATATTCAATGGGGATAAAGTAAAACCTTTTCCAGTAAATACAGAATTGAAAGAAAGATAATCACTATCCCCAGTATTATATGATGTAGTTCTGTAAATACTAGCAACAGCAATAAGATAAGAAAGAAATTAAAGGCCTAGATACAGCACAGAGGAGGATAAACTATCCCTATTTGCTGATCTATACTTAGAAAATCTACAGAATTAGCAAAGATACTACATGAGAAAATTAATAGCTTCCGTAGAGTTTCAGGGTCCAAAATAAATCCTCCAAAATCAATAAAATTTCTATACGATAATAAGAAAATCCAAGAAGCACTCCTAGAAAGGGAAATTTCACCCCAGATAGCTAGAAAATGCATAAACTGGGTGGAAATTGACCTATGTACACAGAAGACTTAGAGATTCAGTTATAAAGCACTATTTAAAGAAAGTAAGAGCAACCTAAAAGACTGGAGGTCAGTGCTCAAGTGTAGACCATGCCAATAAAACAAAAGTGACAAAACCACCAAAGTTAATTTATATTTTTAATGCTATACCTATCAAATTGCCAAGGGAATATTTTATGGAACTTGATAAAATGATAACCAAAATAATTTGGAAAAACAAAAAAAAAATGTATATTATCTAGATGAGAAATGATGAAAAGAAGTAGGGAGGAATGGGTGATAGTGCTTCCAGATGTCAAACTATATTATAAAGCAGCAGTTGGCGGAAACATGTGTTATTGTTTAATAAAAAATAGAGATATCAGTGGGACAGACTAGACAAGGGAGAATCAGAAAGAACGAAACTCATGAACCTAGTATTTGATAAAGCGGAAAACAAATTACTTAGCAAAAAAAAAAAACCTTATGTGTTGAAAAATGCTTGGAAAAAATACATAGCAATCTTATAGAAATTAGGTTTAGATCAACACCTTACATCATATTTAATAATACATTTTAAGTGATAATCAATCTTAATAACAAATTTGTATCATAAAAACAAGTAGAAGAGAAGCAAGTCATATATCTCTCACAGCTCTATGGGTAGGAGATAATATCTCTTTTTCGGGATAATTTTCAAAAATTATTTTAAGCTTGAGTGGGAAATGAGAAAAGAGAAGAAAAACATAGCCATGTACAGAGAAAGTAAGAGAGGATTCAGTATTAAATAAATAAATTCCCATTTCAAGAAAACCTATAGAATTGTAAAGCCAATCATGAGCAGCTCTCTTAAGGACTGCTGCTGTGAATAACTTTGTAATTGCATAATATAGTAAACTCTATTTATTTAGCAATAAACTAAAGCATAACATTCAAGAAACTAAAGCACAACATTCACAACAATTTAACATAATACCTTATTATTAAGGTGACCACATAATTTTAAGCAAAACATTCAGTAAGTTACAGTCTCCTTAGTCAATACAGAGGGTCCAAGTAAAGTCTTCTTTCAATTTGAGTGGAGGCTGACTTCCAATCACCCTTAAGCCAATCATCTTTAAGGGGTAGCAGAAAGTACAAACATCACCCACACTCAGGTCACAGTAAGTCACAATCTCATCAGTCAATACAGAGTACCCAACACAAAGTCTTCTTTCATCTTAACTTGAGGTGAGGCTGACTTCCAAACCCCATGGCTCCCATCTCCTGACTGGACTCACATGTAGTCAACTCTCCACTCCTGTTTCATACCTCAGCTCATGGGGACTGCTCCACTCCAAGCTCTTCAAAGTTTCTGTTTCTAGGAAGATAAAACTTAACAGAGCTACAACAATATTTAGACACATTAAGCTTAACAGAGTTACAACAATATTTACACGCATTGCAGCACTATCATCTCAGTTCACTTTCTGTCTGACAAAGTAACACAAATCAACAGAAATTTGAGGTTTGAGAAATCAAACACAAACCAACAATAAAGTCTCAGGACTTCTGTAACAGCAGTTAAGTCCTCTTTCAGGACTTCTGTCTAAGAACAGACAGGTTGCTTTTGTTTGACGGAACAACAGACTGAGTACTACAGAGTGCTGACATCACAAACACTCTCTTTCTCAGTTCCCAGAAAGTAACACAGATTAACAGAATGTTGAAATCACAAGCATTCTCCCTCTCAGTTCTGCTTGATCCCAATTCTGTTCAAGTTTATCTCTGCTCTGCTCCTTCCTGTTCCACCCTTCCTGTTTTGCTCTTTCAGCAATCTACTCCTCCCACCAGGGGCTCCACATAATGATGTTAGGCCTATTAAGAGCAAGGAAGGTCTCCAAACTCCCATAGACCTATTAAGGGCAACACAATGTATACTGTTTCCAACAAAGACTTTTGATACAATCAAAGGTGAGGCTCAAAGGCACTTGGATAGCTTAAACAAGCAACAAAGAATTACTTTGCTTGCCATTACAATAACAAAAACTACAGATAGTTTTCAAAGCTATTCAACATTTCTTTGCTTCCTTTAAGATTTTATAAACATTAAATTTAATGTTTATTTTTAGTTTACGTCATTCATTTACACAAGATTTTGAGTTACAAATTTTCTCCCTGACTTTCCCCTACCCACCACCCCAAAACAATGATCCCACTGTATACCCCCTCCCCCATTTCCTCTCTTACTTTCCAGTAGGGCAAGATGGATCTCCCTATCACAGTGCCTGTATATCTTTTTTCCCAGTTGCATGTAAATAATAATAATAATATTTTTAAACATATGATTTTAAAACTTTGAATTCCAGATTCTTTCTCTTCCTCCCTCGTCAACCACTCTTACTGAGAAGATAAGAAATTCAATATACGTTGTACATGTATAGTTACACAAAACATTTCCATAGCGGGTATATTGTGAAAGACTGACTACATTTCCCTCCATCATATCCCATTCCCCACTTATGCTATTCTTTACTTTGACCCCGTCCTTTTACAAAAGTATGGACTTCTAACTACCCTCCAGCCACAACCTGCCATCCCCTCTATCATCCTCCCTCTTATCTCCTTCCCCCTACTCTCCTGTAGGGCAAGATACCCAATTTAATGTGTATGTTGTTCCCTCCCTAAGCCAAATTCAATAAGAATAAAGTTGACCCATTCCCTTTTGCCTTCCTGTTCTTCTCCTTCGTTGTAACAGTTATCCCTTGCCTCTTCTATATGAGATAATTTACCCCATTTTGTTTCTCCCTCTCTCCTCTTAGTAGATTCCTCTCTCACCTCTCAATTTCACCTTTTAAATATCATCCTTTCCTATTCAACTGATCCTGTGCTCTCTATGTATACCTGTACACATATATACACATACTTACATATGTATTCACACATACCCTCCTATATAGACATATATATGTATGTGTACATACATATACATTTATATTCCCTTCAGGTATCCTCATACTGAGAAAAGCTTCATAGGTTACAATTATCATTGTTCCATGTAGATATGTAAGTAGTTCAACTTTGATAAGATGCTTATGATTTCTTTTCCCTGTCTACCTTCTTATGCTTCTCTTGCTTCTTGTATTTGAATATCAAATTTTCTGTTCAACTCTAGTTTTTTTTGTCAAGAATGCTTGAAAGTCCTCTATTTTACTGAATGACCATATTTTTCTCTGAAACATTATACTCAGTTTTTCTGGGCACGTGACTCTTGGTTTTGATCCTAGCTCCTTTGACCTCCAGAATATCATATTCCAAACCTTTGATCCCTTATGTAGAAGCTGCTAGATCCTGTGTTATCCTGTTGGTGTTTCCACAATATTTGTAATGTTTCTTGTTGGCTGCTTATAATATTTTCTCCTTTATCTGGGAACGCTGGGATCTGGCTATAATATTCCTAAGAGTTTTGTTTTGGGGATCTTTTTATTTATTTATTTATTTGTTTATTTTTTAAATTTTTTTGAGTTACATATTTTCTCCCCGTCTTTCCCCC
>CM053583.1:341686951-341709441 GCA_028627135.1 Pseudochirops cupreus
CTCTCCCATGATCTTTCTTTTCCCCAAAGAAGGAATCAAGGCTTTGGGTGCTGTTCTTACTTTGCTTCTTATGCTTATTCTTACTCATGGTTCTTCAGACCGTGATTTTTTTTTTAAATCTCTGTGGGACTCTGCTTCCAGAAGGGAAAGCTCTGTCCCAAATCACTGGGGTCCTCCCGGCTGCTGTAGCTCTCAGGAAGATGCTAGGAGTCTTCCTAAATACTTCTGGCTGACTGGATAATGATGACTCCAAGACAGAGGCCCAAGACCGTGATCTGGATCCAGGCTGCTCAACACAAGAGCACTGGCCTGAAAACAATCGCTAAGTCCCCCTGCTGTCTGCAGGCTGTGGGCGGGAAGCTACAAGGCAGAGGCGGGTGTAAAACCTGTGCCTTTCACTTTTCTGCTCTGGAGGCCTTTCACTGGACTGCTTATCTCCCCCTTTCACAATTCCCACTCGCAGCTGCTGCTAATCTGCTCACCTGAGAGGCTCCTCCACTCCTCCCGTCCAGCTGCCCCCGGGGCACAGCCGCGACTTCAGAGCAGGCTGGTTTTGGTTCACAGTGCTGATATGGTTCCTAGTAGCCGAGCTGACTTTAGTGGGAAGTATCTTTGTGTGTGTTTTGGAGTTCTAGGATTGGTTTAGAGTCCTATTTTATGGGTATTTTCGGGTGGCTATGTGAGAGCTGCGATATGTTGCTGCTGCTACACCGCCATCTTGAGGATGTCTTGGGGATCTTTTTAAAGAGGTGCCCAGTGAATTCTTTCAATTTCTGTTTTGCTCTCTGGTTCTAAAATATCAGGGCAATTTTCCTTAAGAATTTCTTGAAGGCTGATTTCTAGGTTCTTTTTTTGATCATGGCTTTCAGGTAGTCCAATAATTTTTAAATTGTCTCTTCTGGATCTATTTTCCAGGTCAGTGGTTTTTCGAATGAGATATTTCACATTGCCTTCTATTTTTCCATTTGTTGGGATCTGTTTTATAGTGTCTTGATTTCTCATAAAGTTATTAGCTTCCAATTGTTTCAATCTAATTTTCAAGAAGTTATTCTTTTCAATGAGTTTTTGAAATTCCTTTTCCATCTGGCAAATTTGGCTTTTTAAAGCATTCTTCTCCTCATTGGCTTTTTGGACCTCTTTTGCCATTTGAGTTAGTTTATTTTTTAAGGTATTATTTTCTTCAGTATATTTTTGGGTCTCCTTTAGCAGGCTATTGACTTACTTTTCATGATTTTCCTGCATCATTCTCATTTCTCTTCCCAATTTTTCCTCCACTTCTTTTTACTTGATTTTCAAAATCCTTCTTGAGCTCCTCCTTGGCCTGTAACCAATTCATATTTTTCTTGGAGGCTTTTGAGGCAGGAGTTCTGACTTTGCTGTCTTCCACCATTCCATGCCTTGATGTCTTCATGTCCCCAAAAAGGGAATCTAAATTTGGATTGCTGTGCTTGCTTTGCTTCACTTGCCTGCTCATGTTACCACTCAATTACTTGACTTATGAGCTCTTTGCTACAGTAGAACTGCTTCCAGAGGGGAGAGCTCTGTCCCAAATCACTGAGGTTTTTACAGCTGTTGGAGCTATTAGGAGGGCACCATCTCTACAGCTCCCACCAGCTTTGGCTCACTGGTCACACATCTCAGGACCACCACCCAAGACTGTGATCCAGATCCAGGGAGGTTAAAGCAAGAGCAATCACCCCTCTGAATGGTCTCTTGGCACCCCTGCGATTTGCAGGCCAGGAGCTCTGAAGCAGCTACATGGAGGCAGCTACATGGCCACAGCACCTTCACTGCTTTTCCCACCAGGGGCAAAGGCCAGACCCACTCCTTCATCCTCCCCAGTTCCAACAGAGATCCACTGACTTGTCTTTGGAATTTATGAATTGATATTTCTGCAAACCGCCACAGTTGCTCCCTTTTACGTTTTCTTTTGTTCCCTGCTATACACTTTTTACTTTATTTTTCTATCCCTTTCCTTTCTGGTATCCCCTTCCCTCCGCTTAAAGAAGACTATAATTAAGTGCAGGTCCATCCATCTATCTATCTATCTATCTATCTATCTATCTATCTACACACATATCCATAAATATGTATAAACATACACACACATACATACATACACTCATACACATGTATGTAAGACCATACTGTGCTTATTTCCACTTGTCCTCTGTTTCTCTGAAGGTAGATGTCATCTTCCTTAATATGTCTCAGTCTTTTCATATTTTTCTAAATCAACCAGCTCATCATTTCCTACACCACAGCAACATTCCAAGTCAATTTCATCCTGTCTGAGAGATAGTTTTTAAAATATTTTTTCACCCAAATTTTTGTATTCCTTCTATTATTGGCTATATAGATTTTGTTTATAGTAGAAAATTTTAATTTAAAATGATTAAAATGATCCATTTTATACTTCACTAATGCTCTCAGGTTGTAATAGAGTTACTACTGAACTTACTTCCTTTGCATCCTTTTTTCCCCGGTTTCTTTGAATTTCCTGAACTTTTGTTCTTACAAATAAACTTTGTTATTATTTTTTCTAACTCTGTAAGATAATTTTTAGTAATCTAATTGAGATGACATTAAATAAATAGATTAGTTAAGTAAAATTGTCATTTTTTAATATTGGCTTTACCTACTAATGAATAATAAATGTAACTTTAATCATTTAGATTTGAATTTATTTGTATTTTATGTTTATGCTCATGTAGTTCTTGTGTCTGTTCTGGCAGTTATACTCTTAGGTATTTTATACTGTCTAGAAATTTTTAGTGGTCTAAAACAATATTGAATTATATTGCTGGAAAATGGCGGGGTAGAAGCAGGAAAACTCCAGAGCTACCTCCATAAGCACTTTAAATACTTATAAAATATGACTCTAAACAAATTTTAGAGCTCTAGAACTCACAAAATGACAGAGAAACAAAGTTCCCCCTGAAGGCAGCCCAGCAGGCAGACAGGAAGGCCTCATCTCAGCACTCTTGGAGCCCAGACAAGCACTGCTTGAACCTGTAGCTGTAGCCCAAGGGTGGCCAGGGAAAGCCATGGCTGGAGCTTTAAGGAGAGCAGATCACCAGCAACTGTGGCTGTTTCCCCATAAGAAACAAGGACAAAGTGAAAGGTCAGTGGAACTCAGCTAAATCTGTGGGAAAGGAGCAGGTCTGGCCCTCTGCCTCCAGGGCAAGAAAGCAGCGGAAGCAGTGGCCCTGCAGCTGCCTCCATGTGGCTGCTTCAGAGTTCCTGGCCTGCAGATTGCAGGGGGGCCAAGCAATCATTCAGAGACTAAGTGTTCTTGCCTTAACCTGCCTGGATTGGGATCATGGTTTTAGGTGGTAGTCCTGAGGTGTGTGACCAGTGAGGCAAAGCTAGTGGGGGCTACAGAGATGGTGGCCTCCTAATAGCTCAGGCATCTGTGAGAACCCCTGTGATTTGGGACAAAGTTCTCCCCTCTGAAAGCAGAGTTCTTTGGAGCCCAAAAGTCAAGTAATTGACTGGCAGCATAAGCAGGCTAAGGAAGCAAAGTAAGAACAGAAATCCAACTTTAGATTCTTTCTTTGGGGGACAAAAAGGATCAAAGCATGGAATGGGAGGAAGACAACAGAGTCAGAACTCCTGCATCAAAAGCTTCCAAGAAAAATGTAAACTGTATACAGGCCATGGAGGAACTTAAGAAGGATTTTGAAAACCAAATAAGAGAAGTAGAGGAAAAATTGGGAACAGAAATGAGGATGATGCAAGAAAATCATGGAAAGAGAGTCAACAAGCTACTAAAGAAAATAACACCTTAAAAAATAGATTAACTCAAAAAAAAAAGATTAACTTAAATGGCAAAAGAGGCCCAAAAAGCCAATGAGGAGAAGAATGCCTTAAAAAGTCAAATTTGCTAGATGGAAAAAGCATCTCAAAAGCTCACTGAAGGGAATGATTCCTTCAGAATTAGAGTGGAGCAAATGGAAGCAAATGACTTTATGAGAAATCAAGATACTATTAAACAGATCCAAAAAATGAAAAAAAAAATCAAAGGCAATGTGAAATATCTCCTTGAAAAATCCACTGACCTGGAAAAGAGATCCAGGAGAGACAATTTAAAAATTATTGGACTATCTGAAAGCCATGATCAAAAAAAGAACCTAGAAATCATCCTTCAAGAAATTCTTAAGGAACACTGCCCTGATATTTTAGAACCAGAGGGCAAAATGGAACTTGAAAGAATTTACTGATCACTTATTGAAAAAGATCCCCAAAAGAAAACTCCTAGGAATGTTATAGCCAGGTTATGGAGTTCCCAGATCAAGGAGAACATATTACAAGCTGCCAAGAAGAAACAATTTGAATACTGTGGAAACACAATCAATATAACACAGGATTTAGCAGCTTCTACATTAAGGGATTGAAGGGCCTGGAATATGATATTCTGGAGATCAAGGGAGCTAGGATTAAAACCAAGAATCATCTACCCAGCAAAATTGAGTATAATGTTTCAGGGGAAAATATGATCATTTAATGAGGTGGAGAACTTTCAAACATTCTTGAGGAAAAAACCCAGAACTGAATTGAAAATTTGACATTTAGATACAAGAAGCATGGGAACGTACACATGGAAAAGAAATCATAAGGAACTTATCAAAATTGAACTATTTTCATGCCAACATGGAAAAATGATAATCGTAACTTATTAAACTTTTCTCAGTATAAGGATAGATGAATGGAACATAAATGTGTACATATATACATACATACATTCATATGTGTGTATATATATATGTATATATATCTACACACACACACATACACACATATGTCTATATAGGAGGGTCTATATGCATAGGAATACATACGTGAATATGTATATATATGTATACATAGATAGAGGGCACAGGATCAATTGAATAGGAAGGGATTATATTTTAAAAGGTGAAATTTAGAGGTGGGAGAGGAATAAAATGAGAAGAGACAGGGAAAGATATAATGGGGTTAATCATCTCATACAGAAGAGGCAAAGGATAACTGTTACAATGAAGGGGAAGGACAGGAGGGCAAAAGGGAATGGGTCAACCTTACTCTCATTGAATTTGGGCTAGGGAAGGAATGACACACATTCTAAATTGTGGATCTTGCCCTGAAGGAGAGTAGGGGGGAAGGAGATGAGAGGGGGAGGATGGATGGGAGGGCAGTTTAGGGGGGAGGGTTGCTAGGAGCACATACTTCTGTATAGTGATAGGGTCAAAGTAGAGAGTAGAACAAATGGGGGGTGGGATAAGAAGGAGGGAAATATAATCAGTCTTTCACAATATGTCCATTGTGGAGATGTTCTGCGTAACTACATATACAGCCTATATTGAATTGCCTATCTTTCCAGTGGGGGTGGGTGATGAGGAAGGAAGGGAAAGAATCTAGAATTTAAAGTTCTAAAATCAAATATATATATATATATATATATATATATATATATATATATATATATACACACACACACACATGTAATCATTATTATTATTATTATTATTATTATTATTATTATTTACATGCAACTGGGAAAAAGATATACAGGGACTATGGTAGGGAGATCCATTTTGCACTACCAGAAAGTCAGAGGGAGGATGGTCTAGGATATAAGAGAGAGCAGACTGGGGAAGGGTGTTTACAGTGGGATTGTTGTTTTGGCATGGTGGGAAGGGGAAAGATGGGGAGAAAATTTGTAATTCAAAAGCTTGTGGAAATGAATGGTGTAAACTAAAAAATAAACAAAAGTTTAAAAAAAGAGTAATATTACTGACATATACTGTACTTCCCCTATTTTTCTCTTTTGATGAAATCTATTATAGTCTTAACTTTGAGATCATGATTACTGCCTCTTTTTTTTTACGGAATAAATTCTATTCCTGACCTTTATCTTATCATTCTGTTTGTCTCTCATTTTTATGTTTCCTGAATGCAGCATATTATTTAATTCAAATTTTTGATCTGCTACCAATTTCCATTTTATGGGTAAATGTATCCCATTCACATTCTAAGCTATAATTACTTGTTATATATTTTCCTCATTCCTATTTTTCCTTATTATCCTTTTTGTCCTGTTCCTATGCCCTCACTCTTCTGCTTTACTTCTATCTTCTACCTTGCTGTCCTATTTCTTAATCTACCTACTCCTATAATAATCCCTCTGTTATCCTCTCTCATTCCCATACCTGCTTGCCTTTTTATTTATTTCTGAATTTAAGAGACTTTCATACCATTCCTGATCTATATGTTATTCCCTCCTTAATCCATTCCCAATGAGAATAAGTTTCCAGCACTATCAGCCCTCCCCCATTCTCCTCCTTCTAGCTTCTTCTGTATCCATTTTTCCTTTTTTTACTCATTTTTATGAAATAATTACTCCTTTTTATTTCTCCTTGCATAGTTTTATTTTTTTAGAATCACCATCGTACTCAGCTCAGCCTGTGCCTTTTTTAAAACTACCCACGTAATGATGACAGTCATAAAAGTACTGATGGTATTTTCATATATACAAAGTAGGAAATGATCTAATTAGGTCCCCTATAATTGGTCTTCAGTGTTTATTTTATGTTTCTCCTGGATGTTCTATGTCATATTTTTCCTTAATTTCTGCTGTTTTTGTCATAAATTCATGAAAGTCTTTCAGTTTGTTAAATGTCTTTTTTTTTTTAAATTCAGAATTATGTGTAACTTCACTGGCTAAGTTATCTTTGGTTGTAGCCCCAGCTCTTTTGCTCTATAAAATATAGTATTCCAAGGTCTACGGTCCTTAAATTTAGTAGTTGCCAGGTCTTGTGTAATCCTTATTGTAGCTCCATGATATTTAAATTTTTTTATCTTGTTGTTTCTAATATTTCTCCTTAACCCATTTGCTTCAAAATTTGGCTATGATATTCCTGTAAGTTTTATTCCTGGGATCTCTTTCTGGTGGTGATCAGTAGTTTTTCTATTTCTACTTTTCTTTCTTGTTCTAGAACTTCAGGGCAATTTTCCTTATGATTTCTTATGATTTTGGTTCAAGATTTTTTTAATCATAATTTTCAGGTAGTCCCGCTATTCTTATATTATTTCTCCTCAATCTGTTCTCCAGATCAGTTGTTTTTCTGATAGGATTTTTCACACTCCTATTTTTTTCATTCTTTTGATTTTGTTTTTATTATTTCTTGGTGTCTTAGAAAATCATTAGCTTCATTTTGCCCAATTCTAGTTTTCAAGGAATTATTTTTTTCCTTAAGTTTTTGATTCTGTATTTCAAGTTGGTTGACTTTTTTTTGTAGTGTTCTTGGATTGCTCGTGTGTGTGTGTGTGTATGTGTATATATATATATATATAGAGAGAGAGAGAGAGAGAGAGAGATAGATATATAGATATATAGATATATAGATATATCTACATATATATTCCCTAATTTTTCTTCAATCCCTGTTAAAGTCCTTTTTAAGCTCTTCTAATATGAATCCGGATCTTCTCTATCCCTGTAGTAGCTATGTTGGAATTCTTTCTCCTTTGCTTACTCATTTTTTGTTTTATTTTGTTTTGTTTTGTCTTGTTTTGTTTTTAGCATCTATTAGTGTAATTAAGTTCTAGTACCAAGGTATGGGGAATGATGCTCCCAATCTTCAGTCCTTTTTACCGTTATTTTCTGCGGTTTTTCCCAGGGTTCAGTCTTGGCCTCTTCTTTCCATCCTAAGCCACCTCTAGGTCCCACAGGAATACTACCCTACAAATGATCTTGCTCCCTGCCATCCCTCAGGTGACTACTAACTACAGCTGTCTTTTCTTTCCCCCGAATTGACAAGTGCCCACAGCCAGCAGGGTCCCCCATCCCTGTGCAACTTCACTCACCAGGTGTGTGCTAGTGCCTTCTCTGACACAGCTGCAGTCCCGTCCAAGACTCATCTGGTCAGCACAGCTGTACTTGGTGCTCCTTGACAATGGAAGGTTTTTTTTTTTCTTTTTAAAATTTATTTATTTATTTTTAGTTTACAATATTCAGTTCCACAAGATTTTGAGTTCCAAATTTTCTCCCTCTTCCTCCCCACCCAAGACAGCATGCAATCTGATATAGACTCTATATATACATTCACATTAAACATATCTTCACATTAGTCATGTTGCAAGGAAGAATTAGAACCAATGGAATGAACCACAAGAAAGAAGAAACAAAACAAGAGAGAGTAAATAGTATGGTTCAATCTGCATTCAGACTTTTTAATTCTTTCTCTGTATGTGGATAGCATTTTCTATCATAAGCCTTTTGAAGTTGTCCTAGAACCTTGCATTGCTGAAAAAAGCCAAGTCTGTCAAAGTTAGGTATCATACCATGTGTCTGTAACTGTGTACAATGTTCTCCTGGTTCTGTTCCCTTCACTCAGCATCAGCTCATATAAGTCTTTCCAGTTTTTTCCGAAGTTTACCTGCTATTTTTTTTAGCATTTCTTATAGCACAATTGTATTCCATTACATTCATATATCACAACTTGTTCAGCCATTCCCCAATTGAAGGGCATCCTTTCAGTTTTCAGTTTTTTGCCTCCACAAAATGAGCTGTTATGAATATTTTTGTACATGTGGGTTATTTTCCCCTTTTGTATGATCTTTTTGGGATACAGCCCTCGAAGTGGTATTGTAGAATTAAAGGGTATGCACATTTTTATAGCCCTTTGGGCATAGTAATGGAAGATTTTTCAATCTCCTGCTCAGCTGTGAGACCCCAACACTGTCCATGATTGAATTTCTAAGTCTGAAGCTGCCTCCTAACCCCAGCTGCCTCTGGGGCTTATTATTTATTGATTCCACAGAGATGGCCTGGAGGTGTTTGTACTTCACTCAGGGTGAACCTCCATCCCTGGAGATCTGGTCTTTCCTGAACTTCTCAAGTTGTCCCCTGACTTCTGCTTATTGTCACTGTCTTTTTTTGTGTGTGTGTGGAGGAAATTTGGAGAACTAAACATGTTTTTACCTACTTCACCATTTACCTAGAATCCTCTCCTTAGGAGATATATTCTTAACCAAAGAAGAGATTGAAGTAATTAGAAAAAAAAATAGATAACTATTTACATGAAACTGGTAGGCTTGCATACAGACAAAATAAATGTACCATGATAAGAAGGGATGCAGTTGAATGGGAAAAAGCCTTTCTAATTTCAAAACTATTTGTTATTCAAGATATATTGCACACACACACACACACACACACACACACACACACTCATATATATACAAATAGCCATTCCCAGTAGATAAGAAGTGAAAGGATATGAACAATTTTCCAAAGAAAAATGTCAAAGTATTCCCAACCACATTGAAAGACTACTCCAAATCACTAGTAATTAAAGAAATGCAAATCAAAACAATCCTGTGATTTCACCTCATATGCTGCAAATTGGCAAAAATGACTAAAGAAAATGGCTGTACTCAATGCTGGAGGTGCTGTGCAATTGATGTGGATACAAACAGTACCACAGGGGTTAAGATGAATGTTAAGAGTTGCTTTTCCAGTACTTTGTCAGGCCTCTCCTGAGGGAATGGCGGGGAGGGGGGGGGGGGCGCCTCATTCTGTAGCTCATCCTATAACTTGAGAGTATCCTAAAGTCCTCTCCTCCTTATCTCAAAAAATCATAAAACTTCTCCTTAACTTATACCAAAATGATTGTTTTTCTCTTCCTTGTTCTGTGTCCCCCTTAACCTTAATCTTTAACCTGTTTCCCCCCTGTCCTGTCCTCAATCTTTAACCAACCATAAAAACCTAAAAATCTATAGGCTATATAGCTTCCTGTCAGGATTTTGTCTATATAAGCCTAGTTCTCCCAAATATCAGTACCTTTTACTCAGCCTTATGGCTACTGTAGAGGTCTGTGCGCTATCATGTTAATAAAGCTCTTCATGCCTGAAAGAGAACACCTAAGTGAATTATTTCACACCAGAACTGCTCTCCTTACTCTGACCTCAACAGAATGATAGGCACAATAATAATATAATGTTGGTGGAGCTGTGAAATGGTACAACCATTTTGGAAAACAATTTGGAATTATACAAATAAAGTGAGTAAGATGTCCCTACCTTTTGAACCTGAGACTCCATTGCTGGAGTTTTACTGCAAGGAAGACATTTTTAAGAAAAAAAGCCCCCATACACACCAAAAATATTTATAGTAGCAGTTTTTGAGATAGGTAAAGATTAGAAACAAAACAGATGTCCATTAATGGGGGAGGGGATGATTAAACAAATTATGATACATAAATGTAAGGGAGCATATTACTGTCTTGTAAGAAATGATTAATACAGACAAGTATGAAAAGATCTGCATGAATTGATTCAGATTCAAATAAGTGAGGCCAAGAAAATAATATGCACAGTAAGTACAATATAATTTTTTTAAAAACCCAACAAACTAAAAAAAATCTAAAGTAAGTCTAAAAAAGTTATTGAGCTCAAGTATGGCTTGAATGAAAAGATGCAATAGAATATCCCCAACCCATCCCTTCATGGATATTGGAGATCCACGGGTTGCACATGTCTTTGGCCTTTTTCAGTATATTGATAAGTGGCACAATGTATTGATCATGCTCCTTTTTTCTTGAAAATATACTTTTTTTTTTGCATAGGTTGACTCTCTGGAAGGGGCAGGGAGATCAATACTATGGATAACTGTTCTGATGTAAAAAACAAGAGACGTCAATAAGAATTTATTTTTTTCTTGTTTGTTTTTTGGAGGAGGGAAGGCAGGGCAATTGGGATTAAGTGATTTGCCTAAGATCACATAGCAGAAAGTGTTAAGTGTCTGAAGTCAGATTTGAACTCAGGTCCTCCTGACTCCAGAGCCGATGCTCTAGTCACTGTGCCATCTTGCTGCCCTGGAAGTTATTTTTAAAAAGAATCAAAATGAGAGAAAAGAAAAGAGAAACTTGAAAGAAGTTACAAAGAGAGAAAGCAAGTTGGTTATGCTTGTAATGTACCTATGATCATAGATTAAGAAGTAGAAGACATCTTAAAGACCAGGTGGCCTAACTCTTTAAATTGAGAAATAAATAATAGAAATAAATAGAATCAATACTTGAACTCAGGTCCTCTTACTCCAAAGACATGCCCCTTTCTTCTCCAGTCAAATGAGAAGGAACTAAAAATATGAAGAGGGTGAGAATTCAGAAATCAGAGAGTTCTTCAAATGTTTTCCAGCGAGGTTTCCTCAGGGACTAGACCATAAAAACTATGAGTGAGAATGGCAGAGAACTGAAGGCCTTGCTTCCATCAAGTATAGACAGCAGGGTACATTTGGCAGTAATTTTCAATAAGTACATGATTTGTGTTGTTTGGAAGCATATATTTCATTCTTTCTGATAATGTGAAGAACAGAAACATTCTTCTAGCTCCTTTATGTTCTTTTCTGGAAGGAAGGCCAGCCTGCATGTCTGAGCATCTACAACAGGTATTTTTGTTAAAAACACAGAGAAGAAACAGAATGGGAGGAGGCAAAGGGATTCCTGATATGTTTCAGGAGATCAGAGAGCAGAATTTGTTCCCCAGAGGAAAAAATGTAAGTTTGTTGAATGCTAAGATCAAAGAATACAAAGAGGAGTCTCTTATATGGGAAAATGGACCTTCTCAAGAGGAAGATGTTGCTTTAAAAATGGAAGCGGTGCTTTAAAATAATAAAAACAACATATCATGTACTCCTTGAAAGTTACATTGTAAATTTGCCCAATCACTCCAGGAGACAATGAAAATTGGAAAAAAAAAGATTTAAAAAATTATATAATTATAATGGCCAAGCTTGTCTCTAGAGAGAAGTGGAAAAAATACATCTTCCTTCCTTCACTGTTAAGGTGAGGAGCTTTATAGGATTGGAATACTACATGTACTGTCAGATGCAGTTGGATGTGCTTTTTGATTTTGCTAAACTGTTTTTTTTTCTTTTTCAATTTCTTTTTGAATAATTCTAGGGATGGTTCAGTAGATAAGGAAAAGAAGAAATAAATGTGATTAGAACAAAGGGCATCAATAAAAATTGAAAAAGAAAAAAGACAAGAAGAAAGTGATAGCATCAGGAGTCCTTAAAGTTCAGAATGAACTGATGTTGATAGTAAATTCTAAGGAAATAAAAAATGCTGTTCTGTCTGAGCACCATTGTAGTCTTGCATGCTGCCTAATTGCTGCCTTCTTTAGGAGAGCATGATTGGAGATGGGGAGAGTTGAGTTTTCTTGCAAGCTTGTGTGTTGTCTCATATGGGTCTGACAGAACACTGTGGCTGGTAGGGGAGGAGGTACTGAACAAGTCCCCTCGGGATTTTGGGTTAGACTTCTCTAAAGTTAGTTCATTGAATTGTTACCTTGTTAGGGGTTCACGATATCTAGACTGTAGAGGTGGTTGAAATTCCTTTATATCTTGCAAATAATTTGTATTTTGGAGAGGTTTGCAGGGTTGTAAGGACTGGAGAAAATGTCTAGTCTGCTACCTTGTCAATCACATGACCTGGAAGTCACACTTTGGCTCAAAAAATCAACTTACAAGTAAAAGTTTGAGGAAATATGGATAGATAGCAGTTCATCTCAAAAAGATCTCATGGTTTTAATGTGAGGGAGCTGAGAATCTGCTCACCTGTACTTTGCCGTGCTTAGATCCCATTTGGAGCATGTTCAATTTTGACCACTATGTTTTAGGAAGGGCATGGAAGGGAACAAGTAGATGGTGTCAGAAAGATATCAATCAAGTCTTTCCCTGGAATGTGGCAGTAGAGCAACAATGGGCAATTAACAACTTCTAGGCAACTTGGCAAGATTCTAAATTATGGAGAACTTTCCATGCTGCATTGGTGGAAGGAGTTTCCAGATTAGGAGTTCACTATGCTGATGAAACCATAAATCCAGACCAAGAAAGAAAAAAAGAACTTGATACAATCAAAAGTGTGCAGATGTGGGCACACAGGATGGTGAGTGGCCTTTAGATCATGCCACATAAAGATAGGTTGGAATAATTTTGTACCTTTAACCAGGAGAAGAGATATCTTACAGGGAATAAGAGTTGTTTTTAAGTATTTTGAGGATTATTTTGTGTGAAGAAGGATTAGACTTCTGTTTGACCTCAGAAAACTCAGCTAGGAGCAATGAGAGTAGAAGATGCAAAGAGAAAGGTTTAGGTCTGTTATAAGAAAGTACTTCTTAACAATTAGAGATGTCCTAAATTGGAATGGGCCTCCTCTGGAGTTAGGAAAAGCCAAGTTCAAATCCAACCTCAAACACTAGTTAGTTGATCCTGGGCAAGTCATTTAACCTCTGTTTGCCTTAATCTACCAGAGAAGAAAGTGGTAAATCACTCTAAGTATCTTTACCAGGAAAACCCCATGGACAGTATGATCTGTGGGGTCACAAAGAGTCAGATATGACTGAACAGTACACGGCAGTCACTGTGCTGAGTGCATTACAAATATTATCTCATTTGATCTTCACAACAACCGTGTGATGTAGATTCTATTATTATCCTTATTTAATAGTTGAGGACACTGAGGAAAACAGAGGTTACATGACTTGCTTTGGGTCACACAACTAGTAAGCATTTAAGGCTGAATTTGAGTTCAGGTCTTACTGACTCCAAGCCCAGGGCTCTATCCAGTACACCATCAGCTGTCTTAGATGAATTCATCTCACATCCTTTGAGCCCTTTCATTGTTTCAGCAACTAATTCCTAATTTTTCTTATAAAAACAGTATTTGTATTATACATCCACAATTAAGAAAATAGAATCAAACATAGAATGAGTCATAAATGTGTGCAGGTTGGCGTGTATGTCTTTTGTACAATCTTGAAGAAAGGAACCAGAAGAGAAAATAAATTTAAATGTTTTTCTAAGATTCTTTAATTATTAAACATTTCAAATGATGATAAATGGAAAAAAAACTGCAAATCTATGCAGTTAAACCATTTCAGATAATATAAGTATAAACTCAAATTTAAATCAATGCCTTTTTTTTAGGGCCAACTATGGGCAATGTTCTGTATAAAGTGCAGAGGGGAATGCAAAGACAAATTTAATATGATTTCTGACCTCAAAGCATTTATGGTCTAAGAAAAGAGAAGGATGAAAATATTGTCCAGTGCATAACTATGCTATGATTGGCAGAGAGTTCTTGTGAAGGGGGTGAGAGAAAGGTACCACACGGGCAGGGGAAACCATATGTTGTCTTGTACCTGACTTGTAGGAAGTCATTGCTCAAAAAAATTTCCCAGAAAGGTTTTATAAGAAGGTGAGTGTAGGTGATTAGTTCATGTTCTTCTCTATAAAGAGGAGCAATAATGTCTTTATTCTTTTAGTGTGGTGGGGCTAAGGAAATTCTCTCAATTCTGTTTTATTTGTTTGTTTTAAATTTGGGGCCCCTTCTTTTAGTGTTTCCCTAGGCTGGTACCCTAGTAGTACTACAAAACATGAGAAGCATAATCTCCTTTGGGTATCAGAGCTTTGAGGACAGCCAGAAAGCAGAACCAGAGCTCAAGGTGGGAACCAGGCATTCTTGATTCTCTGAAATTTACTTAGCTGTATAATTATTAAAATAGCTAGGTAGCATAGTAGATAGAGTAGTGACCCTAGAGTCAGGAGGAACTGGGTTCTAATCCAACTGCAGATACTTACTAGCTATGTGACATTGGGGAAGTCACTTGACCCCGTTTGTCTCAATTTCTTCATCTCTAAGATGAGCTGGAAAAGGAAATGGCAAACCACTCCAGTATCTTTGCCAAGAAAACCTTAAATGGGGTCACAGAGAGTTGGTCACGATTGAAAAAACTCAACAACATGACTGTTAAAGTCTCAGTTTTCTCATCTGTAGAACCTTCCTTTTGAGATTATCTTTCATCTGTTCTGTTGCAATCTTGTATATACATAATTACATACATATCTCTCCCCTTCCCCACCCACACACTTTAACAGCAATCTACTCAAGGAGTAGGGACATTTTTTCCCCTTTAGTTGCCCAAACCATTTACATCCAAATATAGAGGACTCTCCCTTTGATTCTAGTAGTCCTGACTCAGCAGTCTAGCTGCTCCCTCCTCCTTCCCCAAATGATGTGTTTTTACTTTGAGAGAAGCCCAGTTATTAAAAATCTCAAAGAGAAAGTGGGCACAACTGAAACTGATCCATTCAGGACCTTCCACTAGAGGAGCAGGTTCTTTTGATTTCTGATGCTTATTTTAGAAAGTGACTTCCTCCCGCACAGCCACAAATCTACCCAGACAACTAGCACTGTGCCACTGTGTCCATGCCACCAGCACACGGAAGGCATTTTTAGCACACATTTGCAAATAATGCAACCATTTTTTTTATTAGCCATACATTGATATTTATGGGTCTTCTATTCATTTGAGTGGAAAGAACAGAGTTGTCTTGTGGTTGTGGTAAGGCTGACATATGTCTCCCTTTCTGGAAAGGCGTCTCTGGGTTGCAATTCAGTGTTTGGCTACTTGTGCATCAGTGACACAGCAAACCCTGGAAGTGTTCCTGTCTAAGGGCGATCTCATTTCAGCTCCTTGGGGCTCCAGAACTCAATACCCAGGCTGGGGCTAGTGGCAAATGAGCATCTTTTCTGAAGTTTACTGGATGAGAAAAACATCCAACTTGATAGCTTGAAAAAGAACATAGAATCGATCATAGATTTAGAGGCAGAAGGTACCTTAAAGTTCAATCAGCCCAACCCCTCTGAGGTCCAGGGAAGTAAAAGTGATTTTTGCCCAGAATCATGGAGGACATAAATAGTGGAGTCAAGATTTTAACCTAGGTTCTCTGTCTCCAAATCCAGTGGTCTCAGTTATTAAGTTTGATCATACTAGTAGTTTTCCATCTAAATACAGTTTTGTTGTTACAGGTCTGTCATTTTTAGCTATTTTGATTCAATTTTAAAAATTATACAATTATATAACTTTAGCATTATTTTTTCTTAGGTGTCACAAAAATAAACCCTAAGCTATTAAAAGACAAAAAATAGATTACAAGGATATTAGAGGTCATTTAATCCAATCCTTTTCTTTAGGAAGGAAGAAACTTGACTTCCAGAAAAATGTGTACACTTGCCCAAAATCACAGAGTTAGGTCGTCTCTGGATTCCTAGTCCGGCTATCTCTCCCTTGCCTGAGTAGTTTTGAAATACATGCCAGGATTTAGTCCCATCATGTTTGTAATGTAATGCCATTGATTAGTTTGGAAATTTGATGAATCATTAAAGTGAATCATGTTTAAAATCTACTGGGGAGTCTCCATAGGGATGAGTAACAGAAAGTAGAATAGGGTGGTTTGGAGCAGTTTTTGGAAATTTAAATGTCACTTGAGAGTAATTTGGCATTATGGATATAACTTGATGTAGGGGGAAAATAACCAGAAATATAGCTTCCTATTCTCAGTCCTAAATACCACCCACTCCACAATGATTCTCTTCTAGTCATCCATGTCTTGGACTTTCAGGGGGGAGAGAGCAAAAAAAAAAAAGAGGAGGAGTGGAGAGGGGCAGAAGGGGAATAGGAGAAATGGGGAAGGGAAGAAGAATTTTTTAAACACCTACTACGTACCCTAGAGTAGCTAGCTGGTACAGTGGATAGAGTGCCAGGCCTGGAGTCTGAAAGACTCATCTTTTTATGTTCAAATTTGGCCTCAGACATAAGCTATGTGACCATGGGCAAATTGCTTAACCTTGTTTGCCTCAAAAAGGTTAAATTATACGTCCAAGGTCACATAGATAGTAAGCAGAGACTGTCCTTTTTCATTTTTGTATCCTCTAAGTACTTAGATGATGCAGTGGATAGAGGGCTGGTCCTGTAGTCAGGAAGACCTGAGTTCAAATATTGCCTCAGAAGCTTACTGGTTGTATGACCCTAGGTAAATCACTTAAATTCTGTCTTCCTCAGTTTCTTTAACTATACGCTGGGATTAACAATAGTACCTACTTCTCAGGGTCGTTGTGAGGACCCGATAAAAATATTTGTACATTGCTTTGCAGACCTTAAAGGCCAATATGAATTCTTTGAAATATAAAATTTAAAAAAATGAAATATACTGTTGATACTGAAACACAGTAACCAGTCTATTAAATTGAAGGGTCATAGAATCATAGAAAACAGAACAGAAAAGGATTTCAACAGTCCTCCCAGTACAAACAGTAGATACAGTGAATATTTAGTGGAATTTGTTTAATTGAATCTTAGCCCAAAAAGAAACCACTACTCATGGAGTATCTCTTTATAAATTCAAATATTATTCCTGATTCAAAAGCCTTCTGTGCTTTAAAATAAACCCATATCCTTCAGTCCATTACTCTTGAGACCTACTGGCAAATCTTTAGCTATTTGTACAACTCTTTTGTGGATATTCTACATTTTTTTTTGTTCCTTTCTTAAGCAAACAAAAATAACAAAAATAATTTCATATTCTTATTTGAAAAAGAACCATTAAAACAGAGAACTTAATTGACTCATTTGAGACTACAGTGAGAAGAGATCCCAGTATACATTTGCTGGATGCCCAGTACTGTTGGTGCAATGTTACTAGGTCCTAAATTTCCTCCCCACTGCATCATCTTGGCTTGAAGGTAGAGATGTGCTGGTCAGCTCCAATTAGCTTTGAAAGTCAGTTGTTAAATTTTCAGTGTGAGGATTTACATCCCAAAAATTTTCAATCACTACATATCATGAAAAAGTATTATTTTGTTGATTGCCTAGACTTGAAAAAGTATAAATAATGCAGATTAAACTTAGAAGTGTATGTCCATACATGGGTTGTTAAACATGTACCAGCACCCTCTCGTATTGCTCTACAAACATTACTTGAGTTCTGCAGGGGTGTATAAATGGCTAAGTGAATGAAGTTACCACCAGAATGCAGGCCTGATGACTGTAGGCTAATTAATAATGATAGTAATAATAACAACAATTGGCATTTATAAAGCACTTTAAGGTTTATAGAGTACTTTATATCCATCATCTCATTTGAGTTCCATGACTTATCCCTGCTTTAAGGTGACACTGGGTTATTAAAAAAACTTTGACAGCAAAATTCAAGTTCTGGTCAGTCGTCTCAATGAAGACAGGATTTAAATACTGGCCAGTGGTGGACCATATATGTCTGTTGTCTAAGGCATAGAGAGATGTGGAGAGGTTCATCACCAGTTGGGCTTCAAAGTGGTGATTTTTTCCCGGGGGGTCATGGTGACTTGACATGGTTTATCACCCATACTCTTTCTGGATACTCTCTTCCCTCCGGTATAAGTGTTTTCTCTCCTGCTTTTTGTCCTTTCTGTCCCCTTGGTACTTTTTAGTTTCCTTTGCTAGATCATATCCGTCTCCAACTCCCTTAGAGTGGGCATCCCTCAAGGCTCCATCCTGGCCCTGCTTCTTAAATAAGTCTACACTCTCCATTAGTGACCCTGTCTGTTCCCAAGGGTTCATTAATCATCTCTATTGAGATGACCTCCAAATCCATATCTAGCCCTACTCTGTCTGTTCAACTCTAGCCCCACATCATCAATAGTCATTTCCTGGATGTGACTGTTCCATAGGCATTCCAAAGTGGATATGGGCATAATAGAACTCATCATCGTCACCACAGCTTCACCAGTGTTCAGCAGTTTTAGTTGTGCCTTATCTTCGTGATCTCATTTGGGGTTTTCTGGGCAAAGATATTGGAATGATTTGCCATTTCCTTCTCCAACTCATCTGTCACCATTATGGCCTGTCCTATGAACCTTCCTTTGTTATCCCTTACATAGCCAATCTAATGAATTAGTCATTCTTCCCAGTTATACCTCTACAACATCTCTTGTACTTTTCTTTCTACTCACACAGATGCTACCCTAATTCATTCAGGTTCTTCTGAACTTTCCTCTGAACTTTTGTGATAGCTTTTGAATTAGTCTTCCTCTTTGCAAATCATCCTCTACACAGCTACTAAAATAATCTTCCTAAAACCAAGTTTAATCCCATCAATTCCCTACTTAAAGGCTTTAGTGTAGGTGTGTGCTGGCAAATGTTTAGCAACTGGCTCTCTGAAAAAGAAAATGTATGCAGGTCATACTCTGAAGTTTAATTGGCATTATCAGCATTTTCTTTATCACTTTATCCACAAAACAATACAAATCAAGGCCAAATTTATAGTATCTGCTTATTTCCTAGGTATAAATGCTCACACTCAAAATTTAACAATTGATTCTTGTGACCCTGTGTAGTCTGGGTCCAGTATACCATGGCTTTAGTATCTCCCTATCACTGCTAGAGTGAAATAGATATGGTTTCCACCATTAGAATATAAGCTCCTTGAGAAAAGAGATTATTTTGTTTTGGTTTGTTATGTGTTAAGCTTTTATTCCCAGTACCTACTATATTAGGATTTCTTGTGCATAGCAGGCACTTGATGCATATTTGTTTCAGTTGAACCTACCAAGTCAGAGAGGGCTTGAAATCTGGCTGGTGACATGTGTCTGCACTGACAGTATCCTTGTTGTTTAGTTGTTTTTCAGTTGCGTTTGACTATTTTCTGCCCCATTTGGGGTTTTCTTGGCAAAGACACCAGAGTGGTTTGTGGTTTCCTTTTCCAGTTCATTTGACAGAAGAGGGACTGAGGAAAACAAGATTAAGTGACTTTCTGGTAAGTGTCTGAGGCAGAATTTGAACTCATAAACATCCTAAAGATGAGTCTTCCTGACTTCAGGCCAGGTGCTCTATCTACTGTGCCACCTAGCTGCCCCTTCTGACGGTATCACAGATCTTCAAATTGTGTATGAAATATGAGAGTTAGATTTATGGTATCAATATTCTCTTAACTAAAAAGTGTTTCCATAATCTAACAAAGGATATTCCTTGCCAAGTTAAGTACAAATAACTCTTTTCTTGAAATTTAGACTATTTCAGTTACCCCTCTAGTTATATGTAATATGGAAATGATTTTGCAAATTCAATATTGTTATTCCTTTCATGTGTGCAGTATGAGGCAACATGGCAGGGAGACTCTCTGATGGCCTGTAAATGATCAGATGCTCAAAGTTTCTCTTTAGGCTACTTATGAGAACTACAGCAACAATAACAGCATTATCTTTGATATCAGACAACACATTTTTCCCAAAGGGAACTCAAAACATAGTATGCTTCTCTCAATAATTACCCATTCTTGTTGTTATTATTTCTCATCCTTCATTTTTGAAGAGGACCAATGACATTACAAGATAATGTCTTGACTCACGTGTGAATTAGATTCAAGTGAAGCAGAGTTGCACAAAGTTGTCAAGCTTGTATAGGATATGTGTATATATAATATGCACATATACATAATTAAGGCATGATATATATGTATATATGAAGGAAATCTTATCTCTACATTACATACGAGGAAACATGTTGCAGGAGTGAAATGTCCAAAAGGATCCTGAACCAAAAACCCACTCACTGTCTACTGTCCACTGATATTCTGCTCATCAACTATATTTTTATTGAAAAATAATGAGAATATATTTGGTATTGAGTATTTGTCAGTCTCACCCATGTTTTTTTCTTCCGAAATATGTCTGAGTATCCTTGTATTTTCTTTCTGAATCAGTAACTCCCGCTGCCTGAAAAACTATAGAGAAAAAACAAAATAATAGAAGTTTTGGGCAGAATAATAGGTATGTTTAGCAATTTTATTTTAGAGTCAAAAGTAAATTTTCCTCCATGGATTTCTAATTGTTTTCATTACTGGTAATATTTAAAGATAAACAATCACTGATATTTCCAGTGAATTGTATATGAACTTGGTCAATTCAATCAGTCAACGAGCATTTATTTGTCAGGTACAAAAGTAAGAGTTCCTACTTTTAAGGAGCATTCTTGGCCTCTGTTTCTTCACTTACAAAATGTGATTAAACCTGATAATGGGGGAGAGGAGAAGAAAAAAAGTATATGGTACCTACTATGTGCTGGGCACTGTGCTAAGCACTCTACAAATATTATCTTCAAAACAACCCTGCGAGAGGTAAATGCAGTTATTACCCCATTTTGCATTTGAGAAAAATCAGGCAAGTAGAAGTAAAATGACTTGTCCAGGATCACACAGCTACTCAAATTTGATATTCAATCTCAGGTCTTCCTGACTCCTGGCCCAGCACTCTGAGGTCCTTTACAGGTATAAAATTATTTTCCTCTAAATCTCATGTATATGGGGACAGAATGAAGGGAAAACAAACAAAACAAAAGCATTTCCATTAAAAACAAATACCCCAGAAAAAGTGATTGAAAAGTGGCAGCTGCAAACCAATAACATCTGGAGCAGAGTGACAGGTCAACCCAACCCTAACCACAAACACAAAAAAAGTCTTGCATGGTCTGGGTTAGGACTGTTGTATTTAGTAGTTCTAGGCATGGCAAATTTATTGCTTCCTTCATCAGTGAGCTGAAGCAAAACTTATGGATCCATTCTTATCTTTCCATTGCCCTAGAATGATATCTATCATAATTCTTCCAAATTCCACAGGAGAAAATGGTTATAAAACATTCTGAATTTCCTGGAGAGAGATCGTTTTGCCTGAAGACAGGAACATAGGATTTAGATGTGGAAGGAACCTTAGAGATCTCCAAACCAACTTCCTCGTGTTGTATCTGAAGAAACCAGTTAAGATCTGGAGAGAAGAATAATTTACCCAAGGTCACATGGGTAGTGAGAAGCTGAGCTAGAATAGGAACCCAGGCTTCCAGGACTCCCAGTTCAGTAGTTTCTTCATCTTACCACGTTCTCTCTTCATATGCTATCTTGCTTTCCTCTGGCTTCGTAGAATTAGAAGGTTAGATGCTGGTTTGCACTGATGGTGCTTTCCTTTCAGCCTCTTTTGGTGTAAAAAAAAAATGGTCAGATAAATTTGCTTGTTTTCTGAGAGTTAGACTTTCCAAGATAAAGTTAGGATGAGGATATGAGAATGGAAAGAACACTGACCTGCGTGTAACAGAACTGTTATCTATTATGGGGCAAAGAGAATTTAGATGAGGGTTGTCGACAGACATAAGTGCTGACATATTTCTTTGCAATCACTACCATTGTCACCTCTTGGCTTATATCATGGTCCTCCACTAGCTTCCACTGTCTCTCTGCCGTGTCCTACTTTCTTCCCTTACCTGAGTGAGGATGAATATCAGACAGCTCCTTCACAGTGTAATTGCATTCATGGTTTGCCTTTATTCAGTGCTGCTGCCCCTAATGCTGTCAGTGTCAATCTGAAATATTTTTGCCCCAAGTTATAAGAAAAAAAAAAGTATTCTTAGATGTTTTAGATAATATCTAGCTTCTAGTCTTGTTTCATTAACTAACTTGATGACCTTTTTTGAGAAAGTCATATTATGGTCATATGATTTTTTAAGTTAAATTTTATTTTTAAAAATTTATACAAATTTATTTTCTCTTTCTTGCCTTCATGGTTTTGGGAAAAGAAAAAATGAGGAAAAAAACCCCGAATTCCTCATAAATTTCCATAGTCAAGCAAAACAAATTTCCT
>CM053583.1:341709941-341762555 GCA_028627135.1 Pseudochirops cupreus
TTATGTTCACAGCATAGTAAGAGAGGATTCAAAATAGATAGCAATAAGTTTACATTTCAAGAAAGTCTATATATTAAATACTACATGTTGTATTGAAAGCTGTTCATCTTTTCTTTGCTTCCTTGTAGGTGTTCTTGTATGTGTCATTTTTCACTCTCATCTCACCTTAATTTAAAGTCAGGATGCACATAGCATTCTTCATCACTGGTCCTCTGGGTTCACAGATTGTCATTGTATTCATCAGAGACACAGAAGGGTCACAAAGCTAGGAAGAAGGAGAGTTCTGGGGTGTGTCTGACCCTAGATCTACCTGGATTTGTGGTTAAAGCAGACCAGAAAAATAATTATTAGACACTACTGGTAATCCTGAAATAGGGATATGGGTCCTCTGGACTGACTGTTATAATGCTCTGCAATCCTAGAATCCTAGAGCAAGATGGAAAGTCTAATCTCTATCTCCCATTGTCTTCCTGTAGGTGAATGACTGCTCCTTCCAAGACCAGTGGTTTATAAATTCATATGTTAGAGACGGAATGTGTTTCAGAGATAATCTAGGCCAGTTCTCTCTCTTTACAAATGAGGAAAGTGAGGTTAAAGAAGAGATTTGCTTGGTGTTTCACTGTTGAGGTAATGGCTGGGTAAGGATTCCAACCCAGATTTCCTAGTCCAGTGTATTCCACAACAAAACTGTTGTACTACTTACTCTCCTTAAGTAGATCTCTAGGGGCAGAGTCCACGCCCTCTGTTAATAGTCTCATCCACTCTTTCCCTGATCACTTTGATGATTAAAGTTTTTCTCTTTGTCCTTGTGAAATTCTCTTGCTGTAACCAGAACTCTAGTTCTTCTGATGTGAGCCTCTGCAGACATGAAGCCCTGAGGAGAACCTCTCTCATGTAGTAGTCACCAAAGCACTGCCCTTAGATTCAGTACAGGGATGCCCAACCTCACCTGGATGGCTTTTGCTGATCTGGGGCCCAAGCTCCACTTAAAGTCTGTATTTTGGGCCCTGCTAATTTAGAGTGAATATTAATGGTAACTGTTTCTCTTTGGAACAACTACCCTGAGGGTCTTCTCCTCCCAGCTTGATATTTTTTCTTTTTTTAATTAAAGGGGCCATCCCTTGACTCACTTCTTAAAGAGGCCTATTCACTGAATGGGTTTACCTTACTCTAAGTGAGTAAGGGTAAAAGGCCCTTAGCCTAAAAGGGCCAGATGGCTCTGGAGGAGAAAGTGAGAAAGTGAGGCTGAGGACCTTGCACAGCACTCCCTCACTCAAGTCAAAGTCAACAGCAAGTCATGTCATCATTTCTCTGTTGCCATGGTCCTTTTCAAAAAAGGCAGACAAACACAAAGAATAGGCATAACTCCAGAGTCATTCTTGTATTGCAAATGAAAGCTCCAGCAAGAACTGCAGAACTAATACTACATTAAGGAGGGATAAATTAACCTTAGGAAAAGGAAAGACGGATTCTGTTTTCAGGTAAATGCTCCTGCTTTAACAAAGAAAGGAGAAGGATGCCCTTATTTTCCTTCTTTTCCCTTCCTTCCACTTTCTCTTTCCCCTCTCTCTGTCCCTTCATTCTTTATTCTTGAAATGCCTTTAGCACCTCATTGCTTTAGTAGTTAATTCTAGGAGTCATTTTGGCCAAAATAATTCATCACCCAGTAGCCAATCCTTTAGTGGAAAACATCTTTATTTATTTAGTCTGGTTATCAGATGCTAAATATATAGTTGCAAGAGCATAAGATTATTGATCTAGGGCTGGATGGGACCCCAGAAGTCATTTAGTATAGTGTTTTATTTTGCAGATGAAGAAATTGAGGCCCAAAAATTTAAGTCCATTGCGTAGCCTATATTTGAATTTTTTTCCCCCCAATTTGGAAGAACCAGGAAGAATATGTATACTCCTGAAACAGTCATTTAAAATGCAGGATGAGGCATAAGAAGAGAACTTCTGTGGAGGAATCACCAATGATATAGCCCTTTAAAGTTCTGCAAACTATTTTATACATAGCTTAGCCTTTGGCCTCTCAGAAACCCTGTGAGGTAGATTCTTTAGGCTGTTTCCATTTTAAAGATTAGGAAAGTGAACCCCCAAATATTAAGTGACTTTACATTTGAGTGGAAAGAGAGAGAGAGAGATGATCAATCATTTTACAGAAGAAATTGAGTCTTTAGAGAATTAAGTGACTTGCCTGAGTTCACACCATTAATTAAAGGGGAAGAGATCTCAGATTTCCAGATTTCCACTGGACAATTTACACTGCATCAACATGATTCCCTTGCACATATATCTCTGTTTCAGAATTGCTTAGACTTTAATATCCAATGAGCTGATCCTGAGATTTTTGATAATACAAGTATAGTGTAACTAACGACATAAGGATACAGTATGGGGGAGAACGTAGACAAACCCAATTTATCCTCTGTCTCATTTGTATAAATTCATTTCCAGTACACTTTTGCTTAGGAGGTGTGCAAAAAAGGGCCAGAGACTGGAGAGAATATAGATTAGAAAGAAAGTGAATAAATCATATCCTGGAGGAATCAGCTGTCTCAATCAGCTGGGCTACATGGCTTGGATAGTCTCTGGAAAGGTATGCTGCACTTGTCAGCATATAATTAATTCACAGTCATTTTTAACAGGTGATGTTTAGTTTGTAGTGAATTTTGCATACTGGCTAATGATAACAGTATTTTTCATGGACAGAGAGCCCTTTATCCTCAGATGCTTCACCCTCAGTTGTCATTCAGGTTTGCCAGTGAAATGCAGCCACCTCTGCGGTAGAACAGGTGCTTGTGCCTAAAAGAACAGAAGAGAGGGAAGACTTGCCAATGACACAAGGGCAAATATGATACCACCCCCTTCCAAGTCCTGCCAAGCCTGCCTTTGGGCCTGGAAATCAGGGCAAGGAAAGATTCCCACGCACAAAATTAGATCTTGGAAACAGGTTAACTTGGATACCTTTACCACCAAGGAATGTTATCTCTATAAATCTATACCTAGATCTATATGAAACTGACTTGAGACTGTATAACCTTTTGTAGATAAAATCATTGGTCCAGATACTGAGGATTATTTAGGATACCTCACTTATTCATTTATTTTATTCATCTGTTCAGCAAACTGTTAAGCTCTTACTATTTTATCCTAATTGATGCAAGGATTACTCTTTATAAGAAGACTTATTCTTAAGATTCAGCATCTCACCAAGACCCCAGCCCCCGTACTCCATTCATCTCTCCTCTATTCCTAACCTAAAAGCCATTTCCCTGAAGAATAAACACTTATTATAATAACACCTAAAATTGTAATTTTCTACTATGTATATGTTATTTCACTGCACTGAACAGTAGATTTTGCTGGTTTTTGCAAAGTATAAAAGAAATTATTGCATAGTAATATCTCTTCTGAGGCAGGCCATAATTACTTGATGAAATAATTAATCAGTATAAAGTAGCATCTTGCTGATTTGTAAATGTTTTGTAAATATTCCCTTCCTTCACTTGTTATTTATTTAAATCATCCTTCCTTTCTCATTATCCCTTCCCTCCCTTATTTATACTTCTTTTCTCCTCTCCCTCACCTCACCAGACATCATGCTCCCCCCACCCACATACCTGCTCCTTCTCGCCCTTTCATTATTTCTTTTTCCCACTGGAGCATGTAGCCTCTCTACTCTATTTCTGCCATTGGTGACTGTCTGCTCCATTGTTTACATCCATATGTTCTGTGGAGGCAATAATGTTTAAGTTATCCTTCACCGAGATATCATTTAGTCCACTGGGTGAGAAAAAGAAACCTTGTGAAATTGTTCATTTGGGGGCATCTGAACTAATATGGAAGGTAGGACCATTTTTGGCTATGGAAGAAAGAAAGAAAGACTCACAATGTTTACCTAAGTAATTATTCTCATCTCTATTGGCTTTATATCCATTTAGAAAGATTTTTAAAAAGGGATTAAGAGCTAGAGGCAAAGAATTCTCTTAAGTGAGGAGCCCTACTAAAAAGAACAGTTGTTTTAAAACCATGAACTTCCAATACATTACTAATTCCCAAATAGGACTGTTTTCTTAAAACAAGCTACTCTTTGCAAAACCATCTGTGGAAATCTTGGGCAGCTTTTATTCCATTTCAGTGACTTTTTTTTTTTGTCCATGAACCTGCCTTTTCTTTTCTCCCTAGCATTCTCAGGTGTGCAGGAACCCTGGGAAGATAGGAGACTTTTCAAAAGACACTTCCACCTCCTAATCCTTATGCCTACAAACCAAATATTGATCTATTTAGTAAATCAACCTCTAGTAGTAGGGATTGTAAAACAGTGTTTACTCAGCAGCTAGGCCCCCTGACAGCTGCTCAATGGTGGGATTATGATGTCACAGTAGTAATTACACTATAAACAGAGGATACTGAGAAAAATAAAACATGAAAGGGAACTGTGGGGTTGGTTACCAAGCAACAAAAAATATGTAACTTGAAACCCTACAAGCATGTAAATTTCCTTGCAAGCCTCTGCAGATGTCCTCACTTTATAGCCAATTCTCAGTTTCACTTTCAATTTATTTGCTTCCCCTACTTCAGCCACAAAGTGGAGCTGATTGTTTCAGGGGAAGAAAAAGAAGAAGAGGAAGAAAAGGAAACATCTAACAAAGCACTATTTTTCTGTGCCTTTTTAAAATGTGTGTTGGTTCTTTCAGGATGAACTTGTCATCTACTTGGTGATCTTTGTTGCTTAAGGTAACGCAAAGCCTCACTCCCCTCTTACCTGGAATTTGCTTCATTGAGGAAATCTGAGGGACTAAAGTGACAGGTTATTCCAAGTTAGTAATGGAGGCAGATTAAGAAACTTGTGCTAATAATACCTTTGGAGAAGCAAAAAAGGGGTAAGAAATGGAATAATGAAAGTGGAAAGGGAAGAAAGAAGAGGAAAATGGAGAAACTGGAGAATAGAGGAGGGAGAAAAGAAGGAGACATGGGACAGACTGATTGGATTTTGGGGGTCTCTCTGAGCAGGGGAAAATTTCTTTGAGCCTGAAGAACCTCAGAAATGAATAGGCCTATGAGTGAGTTTATAAGAGAGGCAATGATAGCAATAAATTTAGGCTGCTCAGAACGTGAATGTGATCTCATTTTGGTTTAACACCAGTACTAATCAGGTGTGTTTTGACTTTGCTGCTCAAGTTTCTGCTTGACTTTAATGACATTAGGGCATTAACTTCACTTCATAACCCACGTAGATGATGTCTGTTTGGCCATTTCTGCCTCAGAGATTGTTTTAAGGTCTATGTGGAAATAGAAAAGCCTATTTACAGTATTCTTTTTTTTTTTTAGAAACCTATGGGTGTTTTCAGAATTTTTCTTCATCATTTAACAATTTGATTCAATGTAACACACATTTATTAAGCATCCACTATATGTACAGATTTAGGCCAACAGTTTAGCAGTTAGATGGTATGGTGGATAGAGTGTTGAGCTGGAGTCAGGAAGACTCAACTTCCTGAATTCAAATCCAGCCTCAGACACTTTCTAGCTATGTAATACTGGGCAATTCACTTAACCCTTTTAGCCTCAGTTCCTCTGCTACAAAATGAAATAGAGAAGAAAACGGCCAACTACTCCAGTATCTTTTCCAAAAACAAAACAAATAAACCAAATGGGCTCATGAAGAGTTGGTCACTACTGAACACTACGAACAAGATCCAACAGTTCACATATCTACAGTTTAAAGATACTGCAAATGGACAATGTGCTAGGTAGGCCAAGAACAGGAGGAAGAGAATGGTCTGGATTGCCTTTTGAGAAGCTGAACCGTGCTTTTGGTGACACATTCTTCTTGAAACAGCCTCTCCCCCTTTTGTGAGCATCCTTATTCTTCCCATGATTTTGCAGCGTTGCACGACATGTAGAATAGTCTCTGAAGAATTAAAGCAGAATGTTGCCCAAAGGGTACACATGGCAAATCTGAGCAAGCTATAACACATTGCATTTTAGGAATTATACGGGAATCATACAAAGGAGGATATTGTGAGTAAAATTTATGACCAGAAAAATGATGAGTCAATCATGTATCAAGAATGAGGGACCATCAGTAGACAGAATGCATGGGCATTTCCATTGATATCTATGTAATGTCAAAAGAATGTAATGGCACTTTGGGTGGACTCTCTATAGGGAAGTTGTAGACATGTATGGATATCCTCAGGGAAGAAGTGCCAGCAAGAGATATATTTAAGTAAATATTTATGGCCAAACAATTCATGTGGAAAAGCATCAGAACACTTGAAGTTAGCACAGTAAGCTGCACAGTCATCCATCCAGGAAGGTCTTAGTATGTCAGTACCATTGCCAATACTTACATTAAAGGTTGTAGCTCTGGATAGCCTCCTTCAGCTACAAGTGGCATCAGCAAAGAATCAGAGCTGTGTGGATGACAGAGGGGTCTCTGAAGATGTCCTGAGTTCTTAAAGTGAGGAATGATTCCACCAAGATGTAGGCAGGGTACCCGAGGTCACAAATCCTTCAATGTGATTAGCAGATAATGGCAGTTAGCTGATACAATCTGGCTTTTATATGGTTCCACATCTTTCACAAAGGAACAGCTAGGTGGTGTTGGGGCTAGGTGACACAATGAATACAGTGCACAGCTTGGAGTCAGGAAGATCTAAGTTCAAATATGACCTCAGATATTTACTAGCTATGTGACCTTAGGTGAGTCGCTTAACCTTATTTGCCTCAGTTTCCTCATCTGTAAAATAATCTGAAGAAGGAAATGATAAACCATTCCAGTATTTTGGCCAAGAAAATACTAAATTAGATCACGAAGAGTCAGACACAACTGAAACAACTGAACGACATTTTCCACCAAACCAGTGATTGCTCTTGCCCAGAGATCTTTGAGGGTAAAGGAATTACTTAGTATTGGCGGAAGGACCAATTAGGCACTCCCACTGAGTGCAAGCAGATTTCATTCCTCTCAGATCTCAAGTGAGACTCCCTAATTAAGTACACAGTGTCAATATGTTATGAGATATAGTTCAGATCCATATAAATTGGATTAGTAGTGCTTTTCACAGGCTAGTGCCTAGAAAACCTTCCCTAATATCTTCAGTCTTCTGTGATGTTTGAATAGTCTGTTTACTGGCAACCTTTCCTTGAAGTACCAGAAATGCTTGTGGAAATTTCTTGAGCAATGTAGCAACTGACCATCTCATGTCCCAAATAATGAATAATCAAGAAGCATTTTTAAGTGCCTACTATGTGCCAGACACTACTAAGCTTTGATGATACAAAAAAGAAGCAAAAGATAGTCTGTGTCATCAGGAAGCTCACAATCTAATGGGGGAGACAGATAAACAAGTTATATACATGACAAGTAGGAAATAATTAACAAAGGAAGGGCACTAGAATTAAGGGAAACTAGGGAGGACTTTCCATAGAAAGTAGAATTTTAGTTGGAACTTAAAGGAAGCCAGTAGATGGATATGAGGAAGGAGAGCATTCCAGATATGGGGGGGCAGCCAGAGAAAATGGCTGGCAGCAAGAGATGGAGTGGTATACATACAAAACTCCCCCTGATTCTATCCAACTCCTGTACTTCTCATAGCACTTAATTCTGTACCTTAATAATAAATGATTCATTTAATATCATGTATTTAAATGTTCTTGTCTTAGTCACCTTATGAATTGCAAGTTACTCCATGAGGGTTTAGACAATATCTTATATAAATTTAGGCACCTCTCCTAGGGCCTGGATAATTCTCAGAAGACAGTAGGTGCTGAATAAATGTTTGTTGAACGAATGATTGAATGAACAAACTTCATTAACACTTGCATCTGTGCTATCCACAGGTACAGAAAGCTTAGATCCTGACTTTTATGTGCTGTTTCATATTAATACAACCTTGGCATGATAGAAATGGCCCTTATATTCTTATAAGTTTCTCTTTCAGTGGGCGACTGAATTTCAATTAGAGATTCATTCCTTTATTTGAAGCAAAATTAGTGATTTGCACCATGTTAAAATGTAAGTATTGCTGCTCTAAACTTTTTTTTCTTTATTTTTTGGGGGAGTATTTTCTTAACCATCCTTCAAAGAGAATCTACCCAGCTCACTCATTATTTTCTTAATAATTTGATGGCACCAGTGTAGACCTTGAGATGTTCATTTTATTATTTCTCTTTCTTTCTACTTGATGGTCTCATGTTCTTTTCCAGTTAAATATGTCCTCAATCCAACAGACACCTGATAGGTCTCCTTTAATTTTAATTTTCCCCTCTCTCCAATCTATCTTCCACAGAGATGTCAAATTAATATTCCTAAAGCAGACCTTGTACCTCCCCTGCTCAAGATGCTTCCATAGCTCCCTAGGATAAAATACAAACCTTTCTGTTTGTTATTTAAAGACAACTATAATCCGACTTCAATCTGTCATTCCAAAGGATTTCTCATTGCACCTCTTCTATGTTCTAGCAAAACTGACCTATTTGCCATTCTGCATATGCGGCATTCTACTTCCCCCTTTGTGACTTTGTTTAAGCTATCCTTCATGTTTAGACTACTTTGCCTTCTCACTTCTGCCTCTTGGATTTCCAAGACCCCCTAAAGTTTCTTCTGAAGTGTCACCTCCTACAGACTAATCTCCCCAGTAATTGTTCTTCCCTTTCTGCCACCAGAATTAATTTGTATTTGAAAATGCTGAGTATTTACTTTGTATGTATGTCTGTGTTTTGCATTGCTAAATTCTTCCTTTCCTTCAAATAGAATATAAACCACAGGTAGTGTGATAGAATTGGCAAAAGGGCTGGTTCTGAAGTCAGAGTATACTTGGTTTCAGTGAAACCTACTACTTGCATGACTGTGGGCAAATCACTTAACACTTCTAGGTCTCAAGTTTCCTTATCTATAAAATAAAGGGACTAGACCAGATGGTCTATAAGTGCCCTTCCCCTCTAAATTTATTATACTATGATCCTTGAGAGTAAGAATTATTTTTCATCCACAACACCCAAGAATGTCATTATTGGCAATGTGCTGATGCCTACTTATGCCCACGGTACATTTTTCCTTTGCCCTTTTAGTTATTTGGAAATTTAGTCTTCTGATATCAACTCTAAATGCCATCAGAAGAATCCTGGTTCAAAAAAATGAACTTTTGGGAGCCTTGGCCCTGCAATTTGGGATTTTTGAAGGATATGAAGTGTATATAAAAGAATGAAGTTTTGTTTCTCATTGGTAACTCAAAATAATATCTCTCCCCTCCAAGTTTTCATCCATAATATGACAAAGTGATGAAAAAGTTTAAGGAGGAGAATGTTGGTCTTAAGCTCAGTTAGAGATAAAAAAAAATATATTAATCTCTTGCTTTAATGATGCCATTGGCCCTAATAAACCTGGACCTATCAGAGCTTCCCTGAACCTCACCTTTCCCAGGTGTAGAAGGGCAGAACTACCTTCTTTTCCTTTATAAGATGTTGAAAAGATTGATTACTGTGCAGTAAGTTTAAAATATAAAAATGGCAGGCATTCATATGAAAATGATCATAATAATCAACATCAAAATGGTTGGCATGACCTGAGGAAATTAACTAGTTAAGAAGGAGATTCTGTTGCTAATCACAATTACGCTCACACCTTAAAGGCACACTGTCTGCTTTTATCGTAAAAACTTCTGGGACATTCCAAGATGGTAGTGGTAATAAAGTCAACTCATAAGAATCATTCAAATTCCATTTTGAGCTACATCCTTAAGATTCAGAAAACACAAGCCTTTCCTCAAATCCCAACCAAGAGAAAAAGTCCATGCATCTCCTCTACATTTATCCTGGGCTTATTTCTCTTTGGGGCTCAGCAACTATGATCTTGGTGAATGGGCCAATTTTCAGAAAAAGAATGGCTTTCCAAGAGCATAATAATTTCTAGGTAATAGATAGAATTCAAAGGGCCACAATATGCCAAAGTCCCTACTCTCCCTCTGAGAAATCTTTTCCTTTTTCCATTATGACCAGCTATATCCAAAAAATATTTCGGCTTCAAGAATCTATGACCACTCCATTTTTTTTTTTTGTCGAGCCCTCTCGTCCATTGCTACACATGTCTTCTGAGGGCCACAGAAATTTCTCATATAAAAGGATTGCCCTAATGTGAAAAAGCAAGACAAAAAGCCTACCTTTTTTCCTTCTGATTTAATGAAATTCGTTTCACTGCTGTAATGTCAAATGAAAAGTTGCTTTTAGCTTTCAGGTGGGATCAAAAGCAGGCAGACATTCATTTTTGCAAATTGGTAATCATAGATTTAAAACTAGAAGGAAACTTAGAGGCCATTTAGTTCAACTCCACTCATTTTATAGATGTGGAAACTGAGGTCCAGAAAGGATAGGTGACTTGTCCACAATTACTTAGTGAAACATGATCCAGTCTCCAAATCTATCCCTTATTCCTCATTCCCTACCCATATCACTGACAGTGAAGATAAACCTTTTTTTGGGGGGGGCAATTAGGGTTAAGTGACTTGCTCAGGGTCACATAGCAACTAAATATCTGAGACTGGATTTGAATTTAGTTTCTCCTGACTATCTACTGTGCTATGTAGCTGCCCCAGCCTTTGGTTAAATGAGAAACTGATCAGTCAGATGGCACAGTGGATAGAACGCCAAGCCTGAAATCAGGAAGTCTCATCTTCTTGAGTTCAAATATGACCTCAGATACTTAGTAACAGTGCGACCCAGGCTAAGTCACTTAAACCTGTTTGCCTCAGTTCCTCATCTATAAAATAAGCTGGAAAAGCAAACAGCAAAACCACTCTAGTATCTTTGCCAAGAAAACCCCAAATGGGGTCATGAAGAGTCAGACATGACTGAACAAGAAAAAAATGAGAAGCTGCTTAATCCATCTCATTAATTTCTTATTTTTACTGAAATATGATACTGACTTCCGTCTTTGCAATGCTGTATCTACAACCAGCAGTTACTGATATGAAAGTGAGTATTACTCATTTTATTTTACTTTATTTTGGTTTTGGACTTATGATTTTATCAGGGTACAAAATGTACTCTGAGATAGGCAAATCTTTTACAATTCATTGTTCTAGGAATTTGCCATGGGAGTACTAGTAAGTTAGCTAGTATTGTGTCATAGGCTGGCCTTAAACCCTGGTCTTCCACTACCTCCATTGATTCTCAGTCTGATAACATTTGAGAGACAGTCTCTCAAATATTATTTGGAAAGTCTGTTAGTCAATCAAGCCAGTAATTGTTGATTATTTGTTATGACACCAGGACAATGCTTACTACAAGTAAAAGAATTCTAAGATCCCCTTCCTTGAGAAATTCATTTTGCAAAGTACACCGAACTACATGTCAGGAATTGTAGGCATGGCTCAGCTGCACCTAGCTGTGTGACATTGAGCAAGTCAATTAACTTCCTTGGGGCCAAATGAGTTTCCTTTCTTGTAACCCTTACTGGGTCAGATGATCTGTAAGGTCCCTTACAGCTCTAACATTCTATGACTTTATTTCCTAATAGGACATAATAAATTCATAAGCAAATAATGAGTTCATACCATATACACAGGGGGCCTTTTCCTAAATGATTGTACACATATGGCTGTTCTGAAAGGGAAGCAGAATATGCTTGTCAGGTCCTGATGATAGCATAGATATGAATTTATCACTAGGCCTAGAAGAATTACCTATGTTCTTTTATGTGCTTCTCTCTACTTCTGTGTAGTGCCTAAAAACAAGCCTGGGCAACAAACCTCACTATAGAACAGAAGAAACCAATGCCAAATAACTAAAATAGCCTCCAAAAAGTGGGGCTAAGCCTTGAGATAAATGACTAACTCCATAGGTGTCTACTTGAAGGAGAACCAAAGTACGGGATTATATTCCAAATCCTGAGCTCCAGTCACAGAGGCTTTATATTACCATGATAGTCATGTTTGCTTTGCTTTTTCCCCCCCTTATTTGTGAGAATCAGGCAGGCCCAGTACAATGAGGTGACTTTGGCATTTGGCAGATAGCATCCAATGATAACCATGACCCACCTCGACAAGTAATACCCTCTGGAATATATTGGGTGGGTTTTTATCTCGATATTTCAAGAGGATCATGATTTCATCAGTAGGGGTATTCCATCTCCTAATGCAAATCAACAAGTCAACAAAAATTTATTAACTATCTGATATATGCCAGGCACAGAATGCAACTAATTCTGGAACTTGACGGATAATCTCGGTGATTTGTCATGACCTGAAAAGAGGAAGTCGTCACCCAATGACCAAAATTTTGTTGATGAGTTTTTCTCCTATTAGCAGGGCTAGTTCTTGGATGGCAAATAGTTATCATTGCCAGGCCTGGAGTTAATGCCTTTTGAGCTTGGTAAGACCTGCCAGTGCTTGAACTCTGTTGCCATGGACTTTGAGAAACTAGGGTTACTTCCATTCCAGAATGAAGCATGCAAAGAGGATTTTAGGGGAAAAGATGTATCATTATTTTTTTTTTCTCACTGGTACTCTCTTTGGCAGGTTATTCTAAATTAAGGATTCCTAGGATCCCAGCCTTTCTACTCCAACTATTAACAATTATTTTTAAAGTGATAGATTTCAAATTATATTCAAGATTACCAATAGTTTCCATCACTCCTTTATTTTGAACTAGGTATGAATGAAGGTTAAAATGGAAGTGGGGAAACTTATGAGCCTTCCAATTTAAACCTGAAGTACAGATTTGTCATCGCATGAAAACATGTTGGTAATTACCAGGTAGTTGAAATGACAATTAACTGTGTCACTAATAATTATAATTTGACAGACAATAAATTATGATGGCAGTTATCTATAAATAAACACCCACATAGCCAGATGAATAGCATTTCACAATGTTTTAACCTCATAAAACTAGAAAACTAGTACTAACTCGTGAGTGACTAAATTTCCCTAAAAACAGACAGAAGCAGTCTTTGGGGCCACATGTTCTGACATTTGTCAGCTTAAGGGAAATCAAAATAGCATTTCACCCCAAATTGGGGAAGGAGTAGTTTCCTCCTACAATTTGTTGTCTTCTCTTCTCTTCTCCTTCTGCCTTTCAAACAACAAAACTTTTTTTTTTAAATATTGGATTTTTTTTAGAAAGATGAACAAAATATTTAAGGTAATGTGTTTCTACATGCAACAGAATGATTTTTAAGTGTAAATTTAGGTAAAATATTAGATTACTAAGATTCCTATACTTTGAGGACAGACAGCACAGGATAACTCTCAAATGCAAGAATATGTTGTGATTCTAACTGCAAAGCAGTATCATTTTCATAAAACAAAACATAACCAGTTATGTCTTTGTTTGTGGCCTTCCCTTTGTGATTCTTTCTTACTGGCTAGTCCTCAAAGACTAGGAGTGGGATTGACTGGCAGTAGGATATGCTTATTCCCACAGAGATTAGAAACAAGAAAGTTAATAACTATCGATTGCTCAAAAGGCAGAGAGAGGACCAAGAGAATTAATTTTAGAAGTTTGGAAATTGGAAAATTACAGGATCATTGTAACTCAGCTCACTCTTGGCCTTATGACCTTGAGACCCTTCAGAACAGACCTTAAGGGTCTGAGGATCAACTTGAGGGGAATTTCAATTCAACATAAGTGAGAAAAAAAATATTTTTTCCACTAACTGCCAACTGAAATTTAGCATTTTAATTTAATTATGAATTTAAAAAGATATTCTGAGGAGTCCATCAGCTTCCCTAGATTTTCAGAGGAGTCCATGTTTAAAAAAAAAAGTAGTAACTAGAGAATACAAGAAATACTTTTTATTGAAAGACAAAAACTTAAATTTATCTGAATTCAGAAACTTTAACCAATTTTTATCTCATTTCACAACCTACCAAGGGAGTAACCAAAAATGAAGTGCTTTCTTTTGGAAGTAAAAAGCAAATCTATATAACTGAAAATTCTTGAGCTAGGAGGAACTTTGGAGGACATTCAGTCAAATCTACTTATTTTATAGATGGGAAGATTGAAACCTAGAGAGATCCAGGAGCTTGTTCAAGGTTATGGTCAAGGTTATGTTCAGATGTTCTGAATCTCAGTCAAGGACCCTTTCCATTATACCGTCCTACTTTGGTTTTGTTGACTAATTTCCATGGCTTTTGGAAATCGTGAATGAATTTTTGCTGATTCATTGTTGTTTGGAAAAAATTATCTAATTAAACTTAGAATTGCTTACAACTAATTCTGAGGAAGCACAGTTACTCAATATTCAGGTGATGGAAGCAAATGTTTTTCTGCAGGTTAAGCTCCATTTTTCTTTTTCTTTTCTTTTTTTCCCCTCTCTTAGCAAAGTGTGAGATAAACTTCTAGCATATGGGGAGCATTTCCATACTATAAGTTATTCTGATGAGAAAAAAGAAAAGTAAAGTAAATGTGATATACAAATATTCTTAAATTAAATATACACCTCTAAATATATGTGCTTTTCTACCCCACATCCCATTCCAACCAATGACTTCAAGATTTCCAAAATTTTTATGTTTAACATTTTTTCAGCTGTTATTTAATTCTTTTATTTTGTATTTTATACCTCCAGGAGATCCAGATGTCCCTGAGTAGTAATATGCTGAAGTTTGATTTTCAACCCTTTAATTATATGAGACTGTGATTTTGGTTTGCTTCCTCCCCCATCTCAACTTTAGGTCACTGATAATTGGTATTACCTTATGTGACATGTCCACACCAGGACACCAAATCGGGTCACCATTTGTGCTGCTCTACATAGCACTAAAATTGGAAATACAATCTCCTGTTTTGGAATCAAAATGGTTTTGTGGGTGGCCTCATCTATGGATTGTGAGTGGTCATGCCTCCCTGGATGCTGATGTCAGCAGGCTGGGGAGTACATTCCAAAGAGTCTGTAATGAGGACTTTGAGCCAGAGCTTCTCCAGAGAGATGAACCATCTGGGATCCCTTCTGACCCATTCCATTACTATTCTTCAGAGTGGCTTATCAGATTTTCTTCAGAGACTGTAACCTGCAACCTGATGAGGTCAATTCTTTAGAGGGGCCTCCCCACAAAGTAAGCTTCTGGGGCATACTGTCAGTCATCACCAGCCAAGAGTCAATCAGAAAGTAACCCTGAGAGGAGGATCTTAGTTGAAACAAACATCATATAAATCAGTTTTTTACATGTGGCATAGATTTGGTTTGAATGAAAATGGGTGGATTTAGCCACAGTAAAAGTCACATGATATGGGGTAGTATTTTAAAACAAAACAAAACAATTCTACCATGTTTCCTCCATGTCTCAAAATGGTTTGGGGGGTGACGCATAGACATTCCCAAATGTATCTTGTTGGCTCCCAACCAGTTGGAATAGCAAGGAGGACTTTCCTTAGGATTTCAAAATGAATTTTTTGGGGGGAGACATGATAAACCACCCATAAGCTGTTGGTAGTGGCTCATAATCACTAGGACAAATGAAATTTCCCAGTTGCATTGGAGGCGTTGTCCTTTTCATGTGGTTCTGCACAAAGATGAAATTCAAAGGGTAAGAAAACATTTCAAATGGAATCTGCCAAGAAGTCCTCCAGAATAAATGCAAAGTGTCACTGGGAACATTCATAACCCTCTGACATAGAAAATAGTACTTTCTTTGCAAGAACTTAAACTTCCCTAACATTGATTTCAGGAAACCTAGAGGAGTTAGAAAATGGATTGAAGGGCATCCTTAATGAGCTATCTTAATGACCTTTTTCTAAGTACTCAATGTGCTTCACAGCATGTGATGTTGGCCATAAAAGAGCATAAAACAAATCTTCCAAAGATTGGCCTGTTAATGAACCTCAAACACTATGGCTCTGTTTAAACAAATAAAGTAAAAGTAGGACTGGAAGAAGTTTTCTAAAAGTTAAAAACAAAGGAATAAATGAAGAAATGAATGAACAAATGGATAAATAAACAAATAAACAGTCAAGCAGAGCCAGACCCCAATCCCAAAGGGCGGATCCCTCATTTACTGCACATTTCAGGTCTGAGTTTGGGGAAACCTGAATTAAATAATTGCGTCATTTCTTTAGCTTACTTAACTTGTGTCAAGGTAGCTTCTGGTATATTTGGCATATTGTAGGTAGTTATAAAACTCCTCCTTGTTGGGAAGTTTATTTAAGGTTGCATCACTGACTTGCAATCAGTCCCTATAATGATGTAACTTAAATTTCATGAAAATGTCACTAGGAGGCCCTGGTTGTGCTCCATACAATTTCAAATGAGTAAGATATCCCAGAAAATACCCTGTTTTCCCTTAATTCCCATTCATAGATCTATAATCTGGGAATTTGTTTAGATCCTTTTAAAAACTCTGTATTCAGCCTGTTATCTCTTGAAGTTAACAGATGCCATCAATTTACTAACTACTGAGCAAAGTAGAATGTAATTCATTTATCCTAAAATTATTTCTTTCACTTCTGAAAATTATAGACTTTTAGATTTGGAAGTGACCATAAAGATCTTATAGTGCAATCTTCTTCATCATAGATTCCTTTTACAATATCTCAAATCTAGTGACCATTTGATTTTTGCTTCAACACTTCCAGTGATGGAGTGATTTCTAGCAAATAAAGCAGGCCTTTATATTGTCGGGCAGCTTTTATTGTTAGAAAAATCTACCTTCCAATAAATTCTGTTAATATTGGCCCCTTGAGACAATAGGGTCTGAAGATTAAGTTTAATTCTTCTCCTTGAGTAATGATTAAAGGAAGACCATGACTTTGAGAAACTATATAACTAGAAGGATAGTGTTTGCCTTCAGAAGAAAGAGGAGTTCAGAGATAAGGTGGGATTTAGGAGGAAGAGATAGATAAAACATTCATTTTTGTTGAGTTTCAAATGACTATAAGATTTCCATTGGAGAAAGCCTACATTCAGCCAGTCACAGGACTAGAGCTCTGGAGAAATTTTATGTCTTCATATATTTTAATCTTGGTGTCATCTCCAGATAAATTATAAATCTTTGAAGTCTAATGAGATCACTAAGAGAAAAGATTAAGAGGGAAAAGGGAAGAGAAATGGAAAAAAAAGGGATAGAGAAACAGAAGGTAAAGGGAAAAGGATCCAGGATAGAACATTGAGAGATATCTGTGTTTAAGAGGCAGAAGATGGGTTATGATGTAGCAAAGGGGCCCAGGAAGGAACTGTTAGACAGAAAGAAAACAAGGAGAGAGCAGTGTGACTGATGTCAAGGGAGGAGATATTATCCAAGAAAATGAGGTTGGCATATTTGACAATTTCAGGAGCTGAATGAAGATATCAAAAAAGATGAAGACTGAGAAAAGTCCATTGGATTTGGTCTTTAAGAAATTGCTGATAAATTCGAAAGACCAGTTATACTGAATTAATGGTTATGCATACCAAACTATAAAGGGCTAAGAAATGAGTAAGAAGTGAGGAAGTGGATGCAACAAAAATAGACAGGTTCATTCCCAACCTACCCCCTCGTGGGTTTGACTGTAAAAGGGAAGAGAGATATAGGATGATAGCTTGGGGAATGATAGGGCCTAGTGAGGACCTGGTCCTTAACTTTATTTACTACCTGCATGACGTTGAGTAAATCATTTGAAAATATCTAAAACTTAATTCCTTGAACAAGCATTTGTTAAATCTACTAAGTATCAAGGTCTATGCTAGGCTCTGGAGATTCAAAGATAGATAAAAACAAAAGGAATTACCTCAAGAAGTTTACGTTTGTTTTTATAATAGGAAATAACATTTTTCTAGTAATTTTCCAGTGTAACAAGTGCTGTCACATCTCTTGGCTTTAGTTGTTTTCTCTGTCCCATATGCTTGAAATACTCACCCTCCTCCTTTTGATTGCTGTCCTCTCTTGCTTCCTTTAAACCACAATAAAAACCTTACCTTCTACAGGAAGCCATCCCCAACCACTCTTAATTCCAGTGCCTTCCCTTTCTTAATTATCTCCCATTTGTCTTATATAACTAATGTATAATATTATATATTATAACATATAATAAAATATATAATATATAACTTGCTTTGTATATTTGTTTGCATGTTATCTTCTCCATTAGGTTTTAAATTCCTCGAGGACAAAGATTATATTTTGCCTCTTTTTGTGTCACTCAGTGCTTCTCATAGAATCTGGTACATAGAGGGCATAGTATGTACTTAATAAATAATTATTGATTATGATCAGAATTTCCTTTTCTACCACTGGTTGGATCTTTGACATTTGCTTCTAACCCTCTAGAACTTATATTTTGAATTGATGAAATTTTCCTTATTGGCCACTGAGTAGAAAAAGCTAATGACTCAGTGATATAAAAGGGACTATCAAGGCAGAGCCAAGATGGTGGCATAGAAGCAGCAAGTTTGCTTAGCTCCCACATAGCTACCTCAAATACCCATAAAATATGACCCTAAACAAATTTTAGGGCTCCCAAACTCATAAAAATACAGAAAAACACATCTCCTGCTGAAGGCAGCTCATCAAGGAAGGGCTCATTGCGGCACACTGGGAGCTGAAACCAGCCCAGCCTGAAACCATGGCTTGGCGCCTGGGTGGCCAGGATGAGCCACAGCTGGAGCCTTCAGGAGAGTGGATCAGTAGCAGCCGTGGCAGTTTCCAGAACTATCAAACCCATAAAAAACAAAGACAAAGTGAAAGGTCAGTGGAACTGTGCTAAATTTGGGGGAGAAAAGCTGTCTGGTCAAACTGCCTCCAGGTCAAGGAAGCAGCAGAAGCAGTGACCCTGCAGCTGCTTCCACATGGCTGCTTCAGAAGCTCCCAGCCTTCAGATTGTAGGGGGGCCAAGTGATCATTCAGAGGCTAAGTGCTCTTGCATTGAGTGGCCTGGATCCGGATCGTGGTCTTGGATGGTGGTCCTGGGGTGTGTTTTCAGTGAGTCAAAGCTGGTGGGGGCTGCAGCAGTCTCCTAATAGCTCTGGCAACTGTGAAAAACCCAGCAATTTAGGACAGAGCTTTCACCTCTGGAAGCAGAGTTCCAAAGAGCTAAAAAATCAAGTAATTGACTGGCAACATGAGCAGGCAAAGGAAGCAAACTAAGCTCAGCAACCAAACTTTAGATTCCTTCTTTGGGGACAAAGTGGATCAAAGCATGGAATGGGAAGAAGAGAACACAGTCAGAACTCTCACACCAAAAGCTTCTAAGAAACATGAAGACTACCCACAAACCATAGAGCAGCTTAAGAAGGATTTTGAAAATCAAATAAGAGAAGTGGAGAAAAAATTGGGAAGAGAAATGAGAATGATGAAAGAAAATCATGAAAAGAGAGTCAACAACCTGAATGAAGAAAATAACACCTTAAAAATAGATTAACTGAAATGGTAAAAGAGGCCCAATAAGCCAATGAGGAGAAGGAAGAACTTGAGAAGGAGAACTTGAAGGAATTCACTGATTACGCCTTGAAAAAGATCCCCCAAAGAAAACTCCTAGGCATGTTATAGCCAGGTTCCAGAGTCCCCAGATCAAGGAGAAAATATTATAAGCTACCAAGAAGAAACATGTGAATACTGTGGAAAAAATTAGGATAACCCAGGATTTAGCAGCTTCTTCATTAAGGGATCAAAGGTCTCGGAATATGATATTCCAGAGATCAAGGGAGCTGGAATTAAAACCAATAATCACCTACCCAACAAAATTGAGTATAATGTTCCAGGGAAAAGTATGGTCATTCAGTGAGGTGGAGGACTTTCAAACATAATTGCCGAAAAAGGCAGAACTGAAAAGAAAATTTGACACTCAAATATAAGAAGCATGAGAAGGTAAACACGGAAAAGAAATCATAAGGAAATTATCAAAGTTGAACTATTTACATGCCAATATGGAAAAACGATAATTGTAACTGAGGAAACTTTTCTCAGTATGAGGATAGGTGAAGGGAATACAAGTGTATATATATATATGTATACATACACATATGTCTGTATAGGAGAGTTTATATATGCATACAAACACATATCTGAATATGTGTATATATGAGTACATAGAGGGCAAAGGATCAATTGAATAGAAAGGGATGATACTCTAAAAGGTGAAATTCTGAGGTGAGAGAGTATTAGAATGAGAGAAGAGAAGGAAAGACAGAATGGGATTAATCATCTCATAAAGAAGAGTCAAGGGTTAATTGTTACAATGGAGGGGAAGAACAAGAAGGCAAAAGGGAAAGGGTCAACCTTATTCTCATTGAATTTGGTTTAGGGAAGGAATAACAAAAACTCTTAATTGGATATCTTGCCACACAGGAGAGTAGGGGGGATGGGGATGAGAGGTTTGACGTTAGAGAGGAGAGCAGGATGGGGGGGAGGGTTGATGGAAGTACTCACTTCTGTAAAGGGACAGGGACAGGGACAGGGTTGAGAATAGAACAAGGGGGGGCATGATAGGAAGGAGGGACATATAATCAGTCTCTCACAATATGCCCACTGTGGAGATGTTCTGCATAATTACACATGTACAGCCTGTATTCAGTTGCTTATCCTTCTAGTGGGGGTGGGTAATGAGGGAGGAAGGGAAAGAATCTAGAATTTAAGGTTCTATAATTAAATGTTAAAAATATATATGCATATATTAATATCATCATCATCATCATCATCATCATCATCATTATTATTATTATTATTATTAAACTACCTTCAATTGAAAATTAAGATATATAGGCACTGGGGTAGGGAAATCCATCCTCCCTACTGGAAAGTCAGAGGGGCAAGGGGGAGGACATAGGAGAGAGCAGATTGGGGGAGGGGTTATACAGTGGGATGGCTGTTTTGAGGTGTTGGGTAGGGGAAAGATGAGCCAGTATGGTGGCTCAACATGGTAGAGTAGAAACTGGAGTTCCACACAGCTCTGGCTTCCACCTCCTCCAATACATGTAAAAAATGACTAAACAAACTTCAGAGCTACAGAACCCAGAAAGTGTCAGAGAGAACCAAATCTGCTGCTGAAGGAAGCCTGGCATGCCACCAGAAAGTGTCCATTGTAGCACACTGGGAGCCAAGCCTGGTCCTGACTGAGCCGACTGAGCCATAGTTTTAGCCCCAGGATGGCCCTGACCAGTTGGCAGCTAGAGCAGTCTTCAGGAGAGTAAATCACCCAGCAGCTGTAGTGGTTTCCAGACTTCTCAATCCACAAATGTCAAAGAGAAAGTAAAAAGTCAGTGCGGAACTTTATTCAAACTGGGAGCATGGTCTGGCTGCTACTCCTGGGGCAAGAAGCAGAGGAGACATGGTGACTGCAGCCGCTGCCATGTGACTGCTTCTGGAGCTCCTGGCCTGCAGATTGTAGGGGGACCAAGCAGCCATTCAGAGGGTAATTGTTATTGCTTTGATCTGCTTGGATCTAGATTGTGGTCTTGTGTGGTCGTCCTGGAGTGCGTGACCAGTGAGTCAGAGTGTGTGGGGGCTATAGAGAGGGTGCCCATGTAATAGCTCTGGCAGCTGCAAAAACTTCAGCAATTTGAAACATAGCTCTCTTGATTTTGGAAGCTGAGTTCTATCATGGCAAAGAGCTCAAAAGTCAAGTAATTGGCTGCCAGTATGAGCAACCAAGGGAAGCACAGATGATTGAATCTTTTTTTGGGACAAAAAGGGTCAAGACATGGAGTGAGAGGAAGACAGCAAAGTCAGAACTCCTGCATCAAAAGCCTCCAAGAAAAATATGAACTGGTTACAGGCCATGGGGGAGCTCAAGAAGGATTTTGAAAATCAAGTGAGAGAAGTGGAGTAAAAACTGGGAAGAGAAATGAAAATGATGCCAGGAAATTATGAAAAGCAAGTCAACAGCCTTCTAAAAGAGACCCCCCCCAAAATACTGAAGAAAACAACATCTTACAAAGTAGACTAACTCAAATGGCAAAAGAGGCCCAAAAAGCCAGTGAAGAGAAGAATGCTTTAAAAAACCTAATCTGCCAGATGGAAAAGGAATTTCAAAAACTCACTGAAGGGAATAACTCCTTTAAGATAAAATTGGAGCAATTTGAAGCTAATGACTTAATGAGAAATCAAGATACTATAAAATAGATCCAAACAAATGAAAAAAAAATTGAAGGCAATGTGAAATATCTCATTGGAAAAACCACTTACCTGGAAACTAGATCCAGGAGAGATAATTTAAAAATTATTGATCTACCTGAAAGCCATGATCAAAAAAAGAGTCTAGACGCCATCTTTCAAGAAATTATCAAGCAAAATTGCCCTGATATTCTAGAACCAGAGGGCAAAATAGAAATTGAAAGAATTCACTGATCACCTCTTGACAAAGATCCCCAAAAGAAAACTCCTAGGAATATTATAGCCAAATTCCAGAGTTCCCAGAACAAGGATAAAATACTGCAAAAATAGTCAGGAAGAAAAAAATTGAGTGTTGTGGAAACACAATCAGGACAACACAAGAAGTAGCAGCTTCTACATTAAGGGATCAAAGGACTTGGAATATGATATTCCAGAGGTCAAAGGAGCTAGGACGAAAACCAATAATCATCTACCCAGAAAAACTGAGTATAATGCCACATGGAAAAATATGCTCATTCAATGAAATAGAGGACTTTCCAGCATTCTTGATAAAAAAACCTGAGCTAAACAGAATATTTGACTTTCAAATATAAGAAGCAAGAGAAGCATGAGAAGGTAAACAGGAAAAAGAAATCATAAGGAACTTATTAAAGTTGAACTTTTTATATTCTTACGTGGAAAAATGATAATTGTAACTCCTAAGGCTTTTCTCAGAATGAGGATAGCTGAATATATATGTATGTATGTATGTATGTAAGTATAAGAGGATGTATGTGTATATAAATATATATGTGAGTGTGGACATTTGTCTGTTCATGTATATATAGACAGAGGGCACAGGATGAGTTGAATATAAAGGGATGATATCTAAAAAATAAAATTAAGAGGTGAGAGAGGAATTTATTGGGAGAAGAAGAAAGGGAGAGATAGATTAGGGTAAATTATCTCATATAAAAGAGGCAAGAGAAAACTCTTACAATGGAGGGGAAGAGCAGGAAGGTGAAAGGGAATGGAATAACCTGATTCTCATTGAATTTGGCCTACAGAGGGAATAACATACACACTCAATTGGGTATCTTACCCTACAGGAAAATAGGGGATAGGGGATAAGAGGGGGGAGGATAGAAGGGAGGGCAGATTGGGGGACAGGTTAGTTAGAAGCAGACATTTTTGAAAAGGCATAGGGTCAAAGGAAAAAGTAGAATAAGTGGGGAGTGGGATAGGATGGAGGGAAATACAGTCTTCCAAAATATAACTACTATGGAAATGATTTGGGTAACTACACATGTACAATCCATATTAAATTGCTTATCATCCCAGTGGAGGTGGGTGAGGAAGGAAGAAGGGAAAAAAATCTGGAACTCAGAGTTTTAAAAGCAAATGTTTACAAATTGTTTTTTAAAATGCAACTGGGAAATAAGATATACAGGTATGGTGGTATAGAAACCCATCTTGCCCTACTAGAAAGTTTTTGGGGTTAAGGGGGAGAATATAAGAGAGAACAGATTAGGGGAAGGGGTATTCAGTAGGCTTGCTATTTTGGGGTGGGGGTAGAGGAAAGACAGGGAGAAAAAAAGTGTAACTCAAAATCTTGTGGAAATGAATGTTGAAAACTAAAAATAAATATTTTTTTTAAATTAGAAAAAAAAACAAAAAACAAATGTCCTCCCTAAGTAGACATGATTCTGTGTTTTGACCTATCTCTTTTCTGTTTATTCTTTCATGATCTTAGGTGAATGGGTATCTATACTGAAACAAACATGGCCAGGCTGTTAGGTTAATCTTGTGAGTTTGAAGGGTCCTGCTGGTTAGAGCATATTGTTGGTGGTCTGGGCAGGAGTATATACTATTTCATTGCTTTAGGAGAAGTTGACCACTAATAAGAGGATTGGCCTAAACCAGACCCATTTTATCAGAAGATGTAGAGTGGGATTTTTTTTGAGCCATAAATAAAAGACATGAAATGTAAAACACGTAATTTACACTATAGTGAACTACTTTATATTCTGATGACATTTAAATTCTTAGCTTCCTTTGAGAGTGTTTCACTATGTACATGTGCAAAACTTTGTGAGTTTTAGCATTTCTTTCCTATGACCATGGAAAATACCTGTCCTATATCTGAGTGTATTTTAACTCCTCTCTTTGAGATCTGAACATGAGCCAAAACCTGAGTTTTACATAATCTTGCTCTTGGGTCAAAAAAGACAATGCATCTTTACAACAAATCAAAAAGTATGAGAAAGGAGGGGCTAACTATCTTTATTTCTCATTAGAGGTGGAGGTCCCCAAGAATCAAACCTGGCCCAGGCTTCATTCCTTGGTTCAGAGCTCAGAAATTTTCCTTAATGGAGAACCAAGTGGAAATGCTACCCTAGCCTTCCAAATCGAGCAGTACTTAATTTTAGCTAAGTCCAACCGACAAATTAAAGTGTTGGGCTAGAACCTCTGAAACCCTTTCCAGTGCTAAATCTATGTTCTCATGTTTTATTTTACTCTCTTTTTGAGGGCTCTAAATCAAATATCCTCCTAGCGATCTATGGGAATGATACAAAACTTACAGAAGATGATACCAACAAGAGCATTGGTCCAAGCCCTGCCCATGACATTGGAAGACATAAATGGGGAAATTTTTGAACAGAGCAATTTTTGAACAGGGCAGAAAAGAGATAAGATGTAAAATATGTAGCTTTTATCTTTTATTGCATACAGAAGGTAAAATCTACATCCTGCCCATACTACACTACCTTGTGGTGGAACATATCCCACATCAGTCTATGACAGGTATTTGATCATATGTTGTCTTCTTTTTTTCTTTTTCCTTTCCTTACATTTCTCTCTTCTTTTTTCCTTTTTTCTTCCCCTTCTTTCTCCTTCCCTTGCCTTTTCCCTTACCTTTTCCTTTTCATTTCCCTTTCCCTTCCTTGTCATTTTCCTTTCTTCTCCTCCTTTCTTTTCTTCAATGCAACTTACATTGCAAAGCAGCAGTCAGGAGAGATATTTAATTTTAGTAACTAGAAGCAACCTGGCATAGTAGATAGAGAAGATGCCTGAGAGTCAAGAAGACCTGGTCTCAAATTCTACTTCTAATACATATTGGCTAGATGACCCTGCTCCATTCATTCAACTTCTCAGTGCCTCATATGGTGCTGTATGGCCAGAATTTTCAAAGCACATGCTGATCTGAATTGGTAGAGGCCATACCCTCCTCAGGAGTTTGCTATACCGTTGAAATCCCAAGTCCAATTTAGGAGGAAAAAAAAAGTATTTTCTAAGGGCCATATAAAAAATAGGAACATGTTAAGGAGTCTTTTGCCAGGTCTTAGAGCACATATGTTTAGTTTATGTGGACATGGTAATCCAGAGAAGGCTTTTCTTCTCAATTTCCAGAAGAAACTAACAGCATAGACACAGGCCCCTGCCCTAAGAGCTTGAGGGGAGTCAGTGCTCAGCACCCCAGCTTCTTTTCCAGTTATCAACCAGCTGGGATAGATTTAGCGACCTGAGGGGCCAAGTTTCAGGAAACAGACTTTTGTCCAATGGGTAAAAGACTGTAGAGAAAGGATTGCTGCATTCACTGTGGAGGAGCTTTTTCAACTGAGGATTTCACATTATTATTTTTTTTTTTTTAAAGAAAGCAAAATAAAAACAGATTAAGCTGAAGCCTCTCTCTGTGAATGCTGTTCCTTGGCAGGCTAGTCTAATTGGAGTTTCTGTGTAATTCTGTGAAATGTCATGTGCAATTAGGTGCATTAAATGCTTTTTGATGATAATGATGGGTCTAAGGAAAAGAACTTTTTATGACTCTTCCAAATGACTAGAGGACATGCCCCAAAAGGGAAACTGGGAAGTAAGGAGGTATGATTGGGCACAGGGCCTTTTCTCATTTGCTGGTATTGGATGAGTGAAAGACTAGATTTCTTTCTTTTTTTTTACTTTATTTTTTCCCCATTTTTCATTAGCTTTTTGTCTTGATTGAGAATAAAATTCAAACTTGTTTCAACTAATGCAGATTGAATACTCACTACCAGGCAAAAAATATAATTATAGCTAACACTGATATGGCAAATTAAGAATTGCAAAGTACTTTATGTATGACATTTGAGCTTGACAACAACCCTGTGAGGTACATACTATTATCATCCTCATCTTACAGATGAGGAAACTGAGTCTGAGAAGGTAAGTGAGTTGCTTGGGGCCACACAGCTCCTAGTATACCTGAGACAGGATTTGAACTCAGGTCTTTCTGATTTCAATTCCAACATTCTATCCATTATAATATCTTGAATCTGAATTGAAAGAAAATACTAAAATAGAAATGAACCTTTCAGCAATTATAATGTTCAATCTCCGTCCAAGAGAATAAATAGTGAAATTTTAATTGGAGAAGAGGGACGCTGGGTCTAAAATGTGTATACTATTAGATAAAGTCGCTGTATTGGTTAACTAAAATCCCTTCTACAGGAAGCCTTCTCCAACCCCTCTTAAGTCTAGTGAATTCCCTCCATTAATTATTTCCTTTTTTTTTTAAATCTCTCTCTTCTTTGTTTTTGGAGGCGGGAAGGGAGGGCAATTGGGGTTAAGTGAATTGCCCAAGGTCACACAGCAAGTGTCAAGTGTTTGAAGCCATATTTAAACTCAGGTCCTCCTGACTCCAGGGCCTGTACCCTATTCAGTGAGCCATTTAGCTGCTCCCCCTTTTTATCTCTTATGAAGTTTCTTTATATGGATTTGTTTGCAAGATGTCTTTCCCCATTAGATTATAAGCTCCTTGAGGACAGGAACTGTCTTTTGCCTCTTTTTGTTTTCCCATTGCTTAGCACAATATTTGGTGCTTAATAAATATTGATTGATCAACTTTTTTTGCTAAAAGAAATTGATAGTGTTATTTAAAAAAAACATAGACATAAATAAAACTTTTTTTTAAATCTAAACTTCAATCTAAAGGAAGTGTCCTGATGTAAAAAAAGATCACTGACCTGGGAATTTGAGTGCGTGGGCTCTGTCCAAACTAGCTCTGTTAATGTGGACAAGTGCTTTCTCCTCTCTGAGCCTCAGTTTCCTCATCTGTGAAATGAAGTGAAATGATTGCATGTTTTCAAAAGTCCCATCCAGCTCTAAATCTCAGAATCCTTAGTGTCATTGCCGTAACATTCCAGTTTTTTTTTTAAATTTTCTGCCTCTAGGTATTGCTTTAAAGATTTTTATATTTGTTAACAAAAGAGTCCTCAGGATCTCCTTCAAGATAAGTTGTGCCTCACCTTTCTGAATGTAAGAGTTAGTTAGAAAGTTCACTGTGAGCAGCTAGAATCTCGTACCATGCTTCCTTGAAGTACTGAAGACCACTCTCCATTCTTCTCTGGTATCCTCTTAGGAACCCTACAGGAGTTGGAAGAAATGGTTCCCTTCATTCTGTCTTTTATTTTATGTAACAAGTGGCTAACCAAACTCTGATTCCTATTGGGATTATAAGAACCAGATGTAAATTAGAATTCAGATTCTCAGCAGACAGAGAGCGAGTCCTGACAGACATTGCTTGTTTAACCTCTAAATTTCAGGTGGCGAAGGGGATCCTCCTCTTCTACACTCCTGGAAATAGTCTGCATTGTCAGAGACTCACTTTTTTTTCCACATTTATTACAATGGATATTATTGAGCAGTCAAAATCCTGTTTGGTTTTCAAAGTATGTAACCAAGTACACTGATAATCACAAAATCATCTGTGTTAGCATACAGTTTTTGACTAGCATAGACACACACTGTGTATGATATATACAACTTTGTCTATAACCAAAAGTTTTAGAGCATTGAGGAATTCAGTTTTAAATAAACGAGTGGAGCACACAAATTCATGAAGTATTCTACGTTTTCATTGTTCCCTGAATTTGATATTCCATTTTTTTTTGCTTCCTTGTGTCTCATAGGCCACCCACACACTCCAATGAATGCCCTCCTCCCTTATCACTGCCTTTCAGAATGCTTATTTCCTTCTAGGCAAAGATGAGTAAGGTTTCTGCAGTAATCAGTGCTTTCTCCTCCCTTATCTTACCTGGTATTAATTGATCATTATAGATGCTGTATACCCCCCAGTAGACTTTAAGTTAGTTATGGTCTCATAGATTTGGAGCTGGCCTGGTTAGATATAGTACATTCTTGGTCAGGAAACCACCTTTCTTTGTTGCAAACCATATTCCAGGCATCTTCTTATTATCTAACTATTCACATCCCAAATCTGCCTTTCTTTTCTCAAGTCTCTGCTTTTAATCCCCAGCTGTGAATGAAACACTGACCTTAAGGTAGTGGTTCTCAACATTCCTAATACCTTGACCCTTCCTTTAATACAGTTCCTGATGTTGTGGGGACCCCCAACCATAAAATTATTTTTGTTGCTACTTCATAACTGTAATTTTGCTACTGTTATGAATCTATCTGATATGCAGGGTGTATTTTCATTGCTACAAATTGAACATAACCCACAGGTTGAGAACCACTGCCTTTAAGGTCTTCACTTTCTTAGCCAGTATTTTCTACTACTTAAAAATGTGTTGTAGATTCCTTTTGGAGATATCATTTCTCTCTATAGCTGACAACTTTTCATGTCTCCAAGTCTTTTTTATAGCAGATCCTATGCCAATTTCAGATCTTTATAATATAATCAACTAACAAGATTTTCTTTATTAGCACAACACTTTAGTTATATTAGGAACTGGTATTAAACCTTCATGCTTGATTTATTTAGGTAATATACACCAAAGTCCCCAGTGTAGAAGAGAAAAAGCATTTGATATACCTGAGAACTTTGTGTGATATGACATAAATGAATGTATTTGTCAAGGGTAACTTAAGGTACTACATTCAAAAACTGGTTCAACGGAGACAGATAACTAGAAAAAAATCTTTGTAGTAAGTTTCTCTGGTAAGTATCTCATTTCTAAGATATGTAAAGAATGACTTCATGTGTATGGGACTAGGATCCGCTCCTGAATTGATAGATGGTCAAAGGGTGTGAACAGGCACTTTTCAAAGGAAGAAGTCTAAACTATCAAGGGCCATATGAAAAGTGCTCCAAATAAGTAATAATTAAAGAAATCAAAATTAAAACAACCCTGAAATTCCACCTCATATCCATCAGATGGGCAAATTTGATAACAAATGTTGGAGGGACCATGAAAAACAAATATGGTAATACACTGCTGGTGAAGTTGTGAACTGGTATAGCCATTCTGGAAACCAATTTGCAACTATGCCCCAAAACTTACATGAACTGATACAGAGTGAAGTGAGCAGAACCAGGAGAACAATTTATACAGTAATGTAATGAATGGTAATGGAACATAAAGATCCCTCTGTATTGGCTTGGTTTTCGGGTTGAGTATTAAAACCCAGAGCTTGTGAATCCCACTAGAAGGATGGACTTGTTGATGTGAAGAAAGAGGGCTAAACTGGAAGGACTGGCGCTGTGGTTTTAGATAGAAGCCCAAGCAAAGAGAGGTGCAAGCAGAGAGAAGGCCCAAGAAAAGGAGGCCAGAAGAATTTTTGGGGAGCAGTATCATGGAGGAAAAGAGAGAGAGGAGAATTGCTGGGGGCCAGCGTTGCTGAGAGGGAGACTGCTGAAGGCCATGTTGGAGCTGCCCAAGACTTTTGAGAACTGCCACCCAGAGTTGCTGAGAACTGAGGAGGCATGACTATTCTGCTGGTATTTTGTCTGTCGGTTTTGATGTTTTGCCAGATTCACCTGCTGGTGAAGGACAGTGCTGTTGTTGCAGAGGTCTTGGAATCTTGCTATTGATTGAGAAGCCCTGAAGGAGGATTTTCTTGTATGTTTACAGAAATCCTGGAAGAGGGTCTTGCTGATGTTTTCAGGGGTTCTGAGACTGTTCTGCAGGCAAAGAGTGGATGGATGAGGACACTGACAATGTACATTGTGGTTTTGTTAAGCTTTGTCTTCCCAGGAACAGAGATTGTTGTTTTCTGGTTTCTAAGTCAGTCTGCTATCTCTTTCCATTTTATGGGTGAGCTCATCTCATTAACAGTCACATTTCTGATTACTAACTGTTTATTTCCCTTCATCTTATGTTTATCCTTCTCTGTCTTTCTATCCTGTCCCTTCTCAAAAGTCTTTTTTGCTTCTGACCATTGTCTCTCTTAATCCCAGCTTGCTTTTACCATTCTCCCCTATTTCTTATCCCTTTCTTGTCCTATTTCCCTATCGAGTCAGATAGACTTCTATACCCAAATGAGTGTGTGTGTATATACTTCCCCTTTTTGCCCAATTCAAATGAGACTAAGATTCAAGTCCAGCACCCTTCCATTTTCCCCTCCACTGTTAAAGCTCTTCCTTGCATGCCTCTTTTTTGTGAAAAAAAAAAAATCCCAATTTTATCTCTCTCTTACCCCTTCTCTCAGTGCATCCTTTTCTCCGTTTATTTTTCCCCCAAACCCAAGATAATTGACTCATATTCAGGTTCTCTGTTTATGTAGACTCCTGACTGCCCTAATGACATGAAGTTCTCAGGAGTTACATATGTGATCTTCCTACATAGGAATGTAAACAGTTTAACTTTGTTGAATGTTGTGTGATTGCTCTTGCATGTTTACCTTTTTATGCTTCTCTTGAATCCTGTATTTGAATGTCAGATTTTCTATTCAGCAAAAGTATTTTCATCAGGAATGTTTTAAAGCTCTCTATTTGATTAAATATGCATTTTTCCTTTCAAAGATTATACTTAGTTTTGTTAGATAGATTATTCTTAGTTGTAATCCTAGCTCCTTTGCCTTCCAGAATGTCATATTCTTTCCATCATAAGACCTTCACTTTAAAAAAAGTGGAAACTGCTAATTCTTGTTTGACACTGACCGTGACATCATGATATTGGGATTATTTCTTTCTGGCTGCTTGTAATATTTTCTTCTTGTCCTGGGAGCTCTGGAATTTGGCTGTTATATTTCTGGGGTTTTTCATTTTAGAATCTCTTTCAGGAGATGATTGGTGTATTCTTTCAATTTTTATTTTACTTTCTGATTCCAAAATATCAGGGCAGCTTTCCTTTATAACTTACTGACATGATATCTAGGCTCTTTTTTATGCTTTTAGGTAGTCCAGTAATTTTCAAATTATCTTCCCTCAATTTTCCAGCTTGGCTGTTTTTCTGTTGAGATGCCTCATATGTTCTTCTATTTTTCATTCTTTTGAATTTGCTTTTTTAATGTTTTTTGATGTGTCATGGAATCATTAGCTTCTAGTTGCCCAATTCTAACTTTTAAGACATTATGATTATTATTTTTAAAATCAGGTTTTGTACCTCTTCCATTTGACCAAATCTGTTTTTAAGGAATTCTTTTCTTCAGTGAATTTTTGTGTCTTTTTTTACCATTAGGCCACTTAGGTTTTTGAAGGTATTTTGTTCAATATTTGTTTGTGTGTATTCCTCTTTTTTAAGCTATTAGTTCTCTATTCATAATTTTCTTACCTCACTGTAATTTCTTTTCCCAATTTTTCCTCTACCACTCTCATCTCTTTCTTGAGCACTTACATAAATTCTTGTTAGTCGTGTGCCCAATGAACTTTTTTTTTGCATCTTTGATTGTAGCTATTTTCACATTGTTGTCTTCTGAGTTTTTCCTGGTCTTCCCTGCTATTATAGTAGCTTTTTATAGTTAAATTGTTTTTCTGGTGTTTGATCATTTTCCCAGCCTATTTATTGGCTTTGAATTTTATGTTAAAGTTGGATTCTCCTCTCCTGGGGTGGGTAGACACTTAAGCTTTTTCTTGCTGCTGTTTAAGAGCTAGTTCTTAAGATCTACAAGTTTTCAATGCTTCCAAGGTGGTGTGATCTGGGGAGATGTGTGGACACTGCTGTCCTGGTCTGTACTCTGGTCTTTAGCCAAGAAAGGTCCCTGCACTCCTGTATTTACAAGAACTAGCTCTCCTCTGTTTCTGAACTGTATAGGGCCCCTGCTCCCTTGTGAGAGACCACAAATACTCTTCTTCTCCCTGGAACTTTGACCAAGGGAACCGCTTTCTTGAGATGGACCACAAGTACACCTCTCTCTTTCAGATTTCTGACCTAGAACATCCTGTGAGAAATAGAATTCTCAGGTTCATGCAGTGCCAGCAAAGAATCCCTCGTAATCTCTTTTTGATCAGTAATGTCTCTGGGCTAAGAGCTACCAAAATTTGCTGCTCCTACTTCTGCCTCCAAGGCCCTCAGTGGTGCTGCCATGCTGTGTTCTGGACTGGCCTTCATCCTGGTGTCACAGACTTTTCCTTCCAGCCTCCTAAGTTGTTTTAGGCTGGAAAAATGTCTCACCCTGACCTTTTGTTGGCTCTGCTGCTCCAAAATTTGACTTGACATGCTATTTTAAAGTTTTTTGGAGAAGAATATTAGGAGAGTTCAGCTGGGTTACTGCCTGTACTTAGCTCTTTCTAACCTAACATTGTATAATACCTCTTATCGTCATGAAAATACTAGCCGAGCTAATAGGTTTGAGAAAAATTCCAGAAGTGATCATGTGATCCTTAGAGAAAGACAATCCTTCTAATGTGTAAGAAAATGTATCTACAGCTCTGAGAAGCAGGTGCTAAACTAGAGATCACATTTTCAACTATTATCCACAATTTAAAAAGTCAAGATAAATTCTCTTGTTTCAACTCAAACAAGATCTATTATGGCTAACAAATACCTCTAATCTTTTCACTGTGGAAGCATGATGACAAATCATAGCAATTCTAATGTTGTTCGACCAAAGCGGAAGCAATTTTTTCTTTCTTTTTTTTTATAATAATAATTTAGATTCTAAATATGATTGCTTGACAAAATAGGATTTTCTTCCAATGGAACATAAGTGGCTTTCAGAAGGCATTTGGGAACAGAATGAAGGCTCCTTTGCGGCCAAAATTTGGCAGAATCCAGTTCCAGCATATCCATATCCTCACATAGACACTTTGCCACCTGATCTTAAGTTTCTTAAGAGACTAAATGTTATTATATAAGTGAAAGGAAGATTCAAAAAAGGATGGAAGTATAGAAGATATAGAATTATGTGGGAATTACAGTAAAGGAGTATTTCAGTGTTCAAAATCTCAGAGTTTGTCAGATAGTTAAGCAGTAGATTTGGAAGACAGAAATGGTATTATACATTAGTCATTCCAGTGTTTGGTATTATCATCACATTTTAAAGAAGTGATGACAAGGACATCCCTAAGTTACAAAAGATACTGTGTTGGGAAAGGTGGCTCCTTATCAGAGTGGGGACAGAATTATAAGGCATAACAACCATAGATTTAGAGTTGGAGGGTATCTCCATAGGCTCCTATGACCATGACAGATGTCAATGGACAAGAGTTAAGTGAATTGAGTTCTTAGAGGGCATGCATGGAGGATGAACCAACTGGGAAAATTCATAAGGAAAGAAGAAAGTTAAAGTTAAACTTGCCTTACCAATGCAGAAGAAGGATTATACAATGGCATGAAAAGTAATATGTAAAAATATAAGGTAACGTTTATAGGTTATACTTTCTTAAGTACATCCCTATGCCTATCCTCCACAATATCACCAGAGCCATTTTTCTGTCCATTTTACTCCTTTGCAAATTTGGCATACTTCTTATAAATGGCTACTAAGCCATGATACAAAGTTTCCTGAATACCAGTTTCCTAAATATGAAGATCTCCACTGGGCACAAAACCAAAAAGAATTTATTTAAATGCCAATAAGTAGGATTTGGATTAAAGGAAACAGTATCAGTGTGGTGTAGAAGAAAGAGCACTGGGTGGAATTCAAAAGACACATTTTTGCCTCAATTGTACCAATTTCTAGATATGTGACTTTATAGAAAGTTGCTTAGATCTCCGTTTCTCCAAATATAATGAAGGGGATTAGATGAGATGGTTACTAAGACTCATTTACTGTGTGTTTTCTTAAGGCTCTTTTAAATATCTCTGAAAGACAACATAGAGTCACATCTCTTTGAGTACTTAGAAATAGTCCAAAATCCCTAGAATCAACTTCTCATCTAATCCCCCAAATGCTATTTTTTTTAAATCTGAAAACTTTGAGGTTGTCTATGTATTTGCAATGTGAGGCCTATTATTCAGGAAATCATTCTTATGGTACAGAAATAAGAACTAGACCTGTAATTTCATTGGTATAGGGATCTATTGGGTCAAGAAATTCCCTCTACCAACACAAATTGGCACCTTCTGTGCAACTTACAATCTTAGAGAGTTTTCTAGAACACAGGATTGAAGTAGCTTGCTCAGCATCACATAGCCAATTCATGTCAAAGGAAGGATTTATGTTATTAGTCTTATTGGTTTCAAGACTAGCCAGCTATCCATTATGACAATGCCTCTCAGTTGTTTTCCTAAGTGGGACCACAACACTTCCATCTTTTAGGGGGAAAAAGTAGTACTTCAGCTTCATTAATCGACAGACTTTTCTCAAACATCTTTTAGATGAAAGGCACTGTTCTAGGCACCAGTGACATAAACAAAATAAAGCAAACCAAAAAAGTAAGAGAATTCTTTCCTTAAAGGAGTATTTGTTCTATGAGGTACTATACTTACTGGGAATGGATTCCAGAGAGGGAATTTTGGTCTAGGAATCAGAAAGATTTTGAGTGGAGCCATATGGCAGTAGCTTGGCACTCTCTCTTTAGTGGCAATGATTGTATTGATACGTATATGTGTGTACATATATATGTATATATACACACAAATATGTATGTATATATATGTATATAGATATAGATATATGTGGCTATAGATATATACATATGCATGTGTGAACACATTGATACATGCACACACATATGAGAAGGGCACATATAATTTGGTACTTCCATATCTACTGGGCAAATAGTAAGATAACAATTTTGAGTACTACCTGGTGTCTTAGTTGTAATATGAAACTATGCTCTGGAGTTGCCTTGATTTAACAAGTTAGGTGAGAGTTTTCATTTACTTGCCCTTCATCAGGACAGCCTTAACCCATGGTGGAGTCCCAAAACTGGATGAGAGTCCCAAAAAGCTGGGGATAATTATCATATATATGATATATATATACATATATATATATAATATAACTATGTATATAATATATAATATATAACTACATATATGATATCTAATATATAACTGTATATATATAATATATAATATATAATATATAATATATAACTATAATCAGGAGTCTGTGATTTGGAGGGTCACTGTTCCAAGTCAGGAAGAGGGGTAGTGAAAAATGCCACACTGGGTAGATCATGGTGTCCTGGGACAGGACTGAATGAAATATCTTGATTATGTTGTTTCTCCATGTCCCTTTCCCCTACTGCTTCCTCAGCTCTTTATTCAGGAAACTCCAGTGGCTTCAGGATTCATACTGCAGGAATATACACACACACACACAGATACATATATACACATATATGTATATAGATACAGACACACATGGATACATATATACATATGTGGCATGTTTATATACACATGTGTGTGTGCGTGTGCATGTGTAAAATATATCCTCATTTCCATCTCTTGGCTTCCCTGGCTTCCTTCAAGTCCCTACCAAAATCTCACCTTTTACTTGAAGGCTTTCTTTGCATCCCCAGCATTTAACATAGTGCCTGGCACGTAGCTGGTGCTTAATCAGTGCTTGTTTATAACTTATATTAGGTCAAATGACTTGACTTGTGTTTCAGAGCAGTCCTCAGAGGAAGAAGACCTATTTCTGTTGCTTGTGCACCCAGGTTTCCTTTCTGATTCCTGGGGTACTTCACGTCTAAAAGGTCTTTGCACATCACTTCGTCAGACTCTCATTATCCAGAGGAGGAAGAGGAAAGCCAGAGAGAGGAAGGGATGCCCAAAAGCACACAGCTAGTTAGTGGTAGCTGGGACTGAAACCCAGATTTTATCCTTTGACATTCTGCAAGTGGCTTCTCTTTCATAGCATTATGTAAACAAACTGTTGAATTACAAATTAAGCAGCAATAATTTAATAAATAACATTTATTTAAGAGGTGAAAAATATGTCAAGTTGATTACTTCTGTATCTTTATCCTTTAAGATAATAAAGGGCCATTCAGGTTTTAGAACACACACACACACACACACACACATGTTCTTGAATGGGGAACTCTCAAAAAAAAAGTCTGCATAAGGGAGTAACTCATGTGTTTATGGCTCAGAAAGGAAAGTGAAACCTTTTGGATTCCTGCATAATTCTGGGGCTAATCTATTTGTTGTTCAAAGAACACTGGTGTGTTTCTATAGGCGTTATCTGTGCTATTACCTGTATCCTCTATGTTAAAGAGACACTCAGAATTCTTGCATTCAAAACAGTGGCAAGCATTCCACATTCTTCTGCATGCAACCACAGAATTGTCTGTATAATGTGGGCAGGGAACCTGGATGATCTAACTGATTTCAGGAGTCTTGGTGACAGATAGGCCTTAGAGCACAAGGGAAAGTCACGCAAGCCTTGCTTTCCTAGCAGAAAAGGATTTCATCATGTGATGTGATTTGAGTAATTAATTAGAGTTTAGAGTTTGGCCCTACATCTGAGTCTGCGCCCCTTTGTTAACAGTCGCAGTCATCTGGAATTGCATGTAGCCCTTATTGAAGACCCAAGGTTATTCTGAACAAGCAGGGGTTGGGAAGGGATGAGTTAGTCTTCCAAACCAAAATGGGCCCTCTGTCATATTGCATGACCAAACTCTACATTTCAAGTAGTTTTGCTTCATTGATTGTTCATTTAGGTGTTCTTCCCAGACGCTAACAGCATCTCCTTTCTTGGTAGTTGCTTGGAATAAGTCCTGAGCCTCTCAGTTCCAAGGAATTCAATGAATACAAGAAAATCCGATCTTACAAATGCACAGGGAAAAATAAAATAGCAATTGTTGGTGTTTTAGTTTAGGGGAAGAGAGTAATCATTTTTATAGCTCCTACTGTGTGCCAGGTACTGTGCTAAGTGCTTTAAAAATATTATCTGTTTTGGGATCAATTAGAAGGTTCAATTTCCTTCTGTGAATATTGGGAAAATATAGATGTTTGGGGGATTTTTTTTTTACAAGTTAAAGAATGAATCTTTTCTTCAGTGAATTTGTCTTTTCAGAAGTGCTTCTATCCAAAATGTTCCTGGCGAGATTTTGAGATATTCCAAGAAATATGTTTTCCTTTCTCATTTCTGGGTTGTGGGTTAGAAATATTGACAATTGTGAAGAGGAAAATGTATTTTGAAAATTAGAAACAGAAGTCTAGAAAATAAGGTGTGATTTCTAGTTTAGCTTTCCCTGTGCACTATGTATCCTTGACAGAAGCAGTATGGTGTAGTAGACTGAGGAGTCAGTATTGATATCAGGAAGGTATGGATTCAAATCTTGCCTCAGTCACTAGCTGTGTGACCTGGGGCAGGTCATTGAATTTCTGTAGAACTCTCATTTTTATAATGAAGCGACTCGACTCAATGACCTCTAAGATCTTTCTTTCTTTTTTCTTTTTGCCTTCTGGAGGACAGTTGGGGTCAAGTGACTTGCCCAAGGTCACATGGCTAGTAAGTGTGTCAAGTGTCTGAGGCTGCATTTGAACTCAGGTACTCCTGACTCCAGGGCTGGTGCTGTATTCACTGCACCACCTCACTGCCCCTATCTAAATTCTTTTCTACTTCTAAATCTATGGTCTTGTAAAACTTAAATTCAATTCCCTGAATTAATACTGAAACATACTAGTTGTGGGACAATAGGTAGATCACATAATCTCTTAGTGGCTTAAGCAACTCTCTAAGATGTTGAATTCTATATATTAATGAAATTGCAGGTCTGGACAAAGAACAAACATTTAGGAGAGTTTTACTCAGGTGAACACTAAAATGCAGATATGTGGGAGTGTTTTTAAATTAACACCAAAATATTTTGAAATAGTCTATTTCATAATATTATATGAGTCAAAAAGAAGAATTATATGAGTCAAAAGTCAGAATACCATGGTGCCTATGACCTAGCACTGAGGAGCTGGATCTTTCAGAGTGATTTCTTTCTGGAATGGGCTTGAATCAATTGTACAGAACTCAGCCAAGGTTATTTCTGGAAATTTATTGACAGAAACAAGTGGTCAAAGTTAGGACAACATTTTTTTTAATTGTCACGTGGCAACTTGATGTAATAATACAATGGCAAAGCATAAGTGTTTGATGTGATGAATTAGGTGGTCTGGTCTTATCATTTGGTCAGAGGGAGAGGCCGATGAGGGTGGAGGTGGAGATCCTAATCGAAATAAGTAGAAAGATGAGTCAGGGACCAAGAAAGAATGGAGAAGGAATACAAAACCCTCCAACAGTGTAGACAAATCAAGTGGGGCAGAGGGAAGTTTGAAGCCAAGAATTAAGGTTGGGTAGCAATTACATAGAACAGATGGATACACTGAGTAGACAGAGGTGGACTAGAAGGACAGAAGCTCAGAGGTAGTAATAGCTGATGAAAGCAAGAACCTAGATCCATCTGCAGAGGACAAATCAGGCCTTTCTCTCAAGTGCTTCCTTCTCATGGGTAGTTTAGGACTTCCTGACCCTGGGTCATCAATATTTGTTTCAATGACTTGGATGAAGATATAGCTAGTTTATCAGATTTGCAAATGATAGAATGCTAGAAGAGATAATTTACACATCATTCACGTGGCAATAATTCATGTGAAATAGATCTGGGACATTTAGTAAACTAAAAGGAGCGAGGAACAGAGAGATAGAGAGAGGGAGATAGAGAGACAGAAAGACAGACACAGAGAGAGACAGAGAGACAGAGACAGAGAGACAGAGACAGAGAGAAAGAGAGAGACAGAGACAGAGAGAGACAGAGAGAATTAAGGTCTTAATATACTGTGCTTAGCTCTGGAGACACAAAAATAGTAAAACATAATTCACTAATCTCAAGGAACATACATTCCAATAAGAGAAGAAAGGCATTAAGTGTATCTGTGAAACAGACAGGATGGAGGGCAGGATACCAAGTGGGGAAGGGGACAAGGTAGCTGCTATGGGAATATAGTAGAGCAGAAAGTGAGCAGGAAGTGAAGTGAGCAAGGTGGTTGGTGCTCTTCCAGTGTATGGAAATCTGGGGCAGGGATTCAATGAGGATTCTGCTACCAGAAAGGTAGGAGCTGCACTGTATTTCTTCCCAGATTGGAAAGAAACAAAACTATCACATGATCAGAACTGGAAGCCACATAAAGAGGCTGATTCTGAATCTTTCTGGAGAGACAAGTGGTAAGGGAGTAGGAGAAAGTGGTGGGAGGAGAAGCAGCAGCAGCAGCAGCAGCAGATGGAGGACACTTTCCAGGAAACTGCATCTAAACCTTCTAGCTGCTGGAGTCTTTCCCTAGATCACCACTTGGCTTATTAAGAGAATCCAGCAGGGAGTGACTGAATTATGGCTACTCAGAGAAATCTGTGGACCACTAGTGAATTTACTTTCTTTCTTTTGTTTTGTGGCACATATAATGAGTGACATAGTTCATTAAAAAGTATTTCTTTGCTATTTGAATTTTTACTTACTGTTTTTGTGCATTTTTAAACAATTATTTCCTCAATAAAATAATTTTAAATTATGTCCTGAGTTGGTGTTTTTGGTATAGAATAGGATTGGGGTAGGTGTGTGGATGGGAACTATGGGTAACTGATTATGTCATTCATATTCAACCAGCTAGGAACCCTTCCCCCCCACTCTCAATCAATAGATTTCCTGGAGGCTTAGAGTATTTTATTTAAAATATGTAATTTTTAAGCTTTCTAGCCTTGCAGAGAATGGAAGCCATGTGAAACTAGCATCTTTGTCCTAGATTAAAACCGTCATGACCTAGTCCCCTTTTCATAAGGGTTTCTTCTACCTTTCATGCAAGGGAGGGGGATGGTTAGTAGAGAACTCAAGAGAAGATCATCCTCTGAACCAGCCACAGTGAATGGAGATAGCAATAGTCAGAGAGGACCAATTGTGTCCACTTGGAAGGAAGAGGGGGTGAAAAGTGCCCCTTGACTAAACTCTCTACAAAAGTGACATCTGCTAGGCAGAACTAAGATTAATTGAAGGAACTGGGAACGTTAACTAAAAGGAAAATAAAACAAAGAAAAGTTTTCTGTGAGAATTGTCTCAAAGTTGAGTGAGTCAGTTAACTCCGCAAGGCGAGCTTTACTTGTATTTGTAGCCTCAATATCTAGAGTAGGATCTAGAACAGAAGCGAAGTTTGGATTCAGACAAAGGGCCACACAGGAGGGCCTAAAGGGTCACACGTGACTTTGAGGCCACAGGTTTCCTGTCTCTGGTCTAGAACACAGTAAGCACTTAGTACATGTTTATTGTTTGATTGACTTGTTCAAATGGCTGCAAAGAGTGGGAATAAAGGCCAGCTATAAAAGTTGCAAAGAAACACATTTCTGCTTTATTTTAAGAGAAATTGACCACTTAAAGCTATCCCAAAGCAGAATGTGCTGTTTCTAATGAATTTTCTCTCCTTAAGAGTCTTAAAGTAGAGAATAAACAACTAATTAGGGATATTGTAGGGAGGATTCCTATTTAGTTTTAGAGTAACTGACCTCTTGAAATCTTGTTCAGCTTTGAAGTTCTGTGATTCCCTGGTAAGCCCTGCCCTTGAAACCTTGTAAAGGACCCTGATCCTTTAGGCACTAATACCTTAATGTCCCTTAAACTAGGACTCTTCTGAACCAGCCAGAGGAGGTGAAGCTCTCAGCTCAGGGTGGAGTGGGCAGAGAAGCCTAGACATGACCAGAAGGGTGATCAGGCAATTGGCCTGAGTGTTCATGTCCCTCCTAGGGCCCCACGTGAGGTATGATGGTCCAAATCTCCAGTGCAAAGCTTGTTTCAATTAGCCTAGCACTTGAGGGGAGAAAGAAAAAAAAATTTGCCTTCAAGAAAATTTGTTGTCAGAATAACCAGGGGAAATATGACTGTATGTTCTCAGTTAAAAACAAAAATTCTGCCAAGATAATTAATCTTTTATACAATAGGAGGGACTTTGAGTGATCTTTCATTCAATGTACATTTTTACTTTGACAAACTTGGAGTGAGGCCTTATTTCCTGGTGTTTGGTTTAGATCTGAGTCTTTACAGACTCAAATAACCATCCTGTCAATCTATGTGTTGGTATTTGCAAAAACATTTTATCATTTTGCACTTGGTTAAATGAGAGGCAGATAGGAAGCCAAGGTTAAATTTTGGCTCTAGCACTTAATAACTCTGTGACCACAAGCAAATCATCTTTCCTCTCTTAGTCTGTTTCCTCATCTGTAAAATAGAATTAGTAGTATTTTTATTAGTTAACCTACAGTTTTATTCTGAGTGAACTATGTTCTGTAAATGTTAAGAAAACATGAAAATATGATTATGATGAATTTGGAATTTGTGCCAGGATCTCAAATGAAATATATTTTTATGTCACCTATGAATAAAAAAAGTATTTAAGCAGATTTATCATTTTTTCTCAAAGGGGAATGCTAAACCTGCTTTGCTTCTAAATAACTTAGAAATACCTGTTTTCATTTTGACAAGTAATATGCCAACTAGAAATCACTTCGATTTATCATAAAAGTTCTGAAGGACCCTTTTTGCAGTACATTTTTGGGAAATTTCTATCCATCAATAAACTTGAAAGTTATACTTCAACATTCTATAATTAAACTCTTTCCAAATTCAGACTAGCCATCACACTGAATGATAAATATGATGACTATATTTTGACTATACTTGAGCACACATAGTCCAGAAAAGAATATTTTTGTAATCACTTTCTGAAAGAACATTTTGCAAGAAATTAGAGCTATCACAAAATATATGGGATGCATAATGTCCATAGTCATAGGTTCAGGTAACATCAGAAGACAGGTAATAATAATCACTAACATTTGTATGCCACTTTAAGATTTGCTTAGCACTTTTCAAGTACGATCTCACTTGATCCTCACAACAACCTTGAAGGAAGGTGTTATTATTATAGGAAGAGGAAACTGAGGCTCAAAGAGGTTAAGTGACTTGCTCAGAGTCACATAGCTAGTGTCTGCAGCTTGATTTAAACTCACTCTTGATTCTAAGTCCAATACTCTATCCACTACACCACCGCAGGCATATATGAAAATATATATTCATACACATACATATGTATTATGTGTGTATATATGTGATAAATATACATATTTTATATATTATATATACATATATAATATATAGAGAATATATGTAGATACTGCTTTCTATTTATTTTTCTATCTATCTATCTATCTATCTATCTATCTATCTATCAGAACATTGGAGGAAGCCCAAGGTCTAGGATGCAATCTGGAAACAAGGGAGCTTCTGGAGTTAAACTAAAAACATAACGATAACCAGCACCTTGGCAGCCTTAGTCCTCACTAGGAGATCTATTTGCATGATTTGAGGGAACTGAAGAAGGCACCAGTAACAAGCAAAGTGCTTGAATAGTTGAGGCAGATACCACAACAAATGTGGCTGCCTTTAGTCCCTCATCCCTGGGTAGGAGCCAGTCCTGAGCATACCTGGACTGGAGGCTTCCAGGTGATGATTGCTGAAACTTGTTGGCAGGTTATTGTGTGTGGCAGCAGGAGCAGAGAGAAATCCCTTGCAGAGACAGTTCCCAAACATTTTTCTTCTCCTTGGTTTTTCTGAATTTGCGAATTTTTGCTGTAGGAACCTGTTTTGTTTTTAAGAAGTCTCACTTTTATGGGAATGCCATTTAAACAACATAAGGCACACATTTTATTCTAGTTCTACTTGCAATATTTTGTTAATATTGCAAACTCCGTTGCAATGGCAAAGAAGATTCAGCAAAACACAGGGACATGAAATTATAGTTTGATGACTTTGCCTTGACTTTGTTCCAAGCTCGTTGTATAACCTTAGGCACATCACCTAAACTCTCTGTGAGTGGATGCATTTATATTAGAGTTTCTATTCTCTCATAAAATATAATAAGAGTAGATCTATAGAAGGATACAAGCTACAGAGAAGTGTCAACAATTTGAAATTATTAAATATCAACAAACATTTATTCAGTGCCAACTATAATCATAGCAAGTAACTTTCTGAGCAAGCAGAGTTCCAGCTACCCTTTGAGCCTCAGTAAAGAGGCCATATGATTCCATATTGTAAATTATAACAAAGCTATACAAGCATTAGAGAACAATATTAAAAGCTTGTTTTGGTTCTATAATCTATAGGAGATGATACAGAGATTAAATATGAAATGAGCACTGCTCTCATGTAGCTTATAATTTAGTAGGAGATCAGACACATGAAAAGCAGGTACACATGATAGGTACATAAGAGAGATGCAAATGAAGTGCTGTATGAGATAAAGGGAAGATTATTACTAACCAGGGAAATCAGGGAAAGTTGCATGAGGAGATGTCATTTGAAGTGAGAATTAAATGCATAGAATTTCAAAAAGTGAAGGCATATGAGAGGCAGGGAAGTCATATAAGTAATAGCATAACCAGAGGAAGTATAACATGGGATATCTACAGTGGATGGAGAGTAGTCCATTTGGCTGGGCATCTGGAAGGTCAGAGTTATGTAGTAGAGAGATAATTGGTCTCAGAATCAAGTAGACTGGGGTTCAAGTTTTGCCTCTGACCCAACATCCTAGCTCTGTGACCTTGATCAAGTTATTTAATCTCTTAGTATCCCATGCCAACTGTCATGTCAATAAGTGGCAGAATAGGTTTGGCTTCTTTATTGGTAGAGGGAGCCCCAGATGAGAAATGATGATATCACAAGTTTAATATTTATTTACATGTACATATTGAAAGAAGTGGTGTAAGTTAAGTCATTTAAGGAGCAGTAAGATTATAGATAGTCTTGGACAGGAGTTGGCAAACTACAGTCCATAGGCCAAGTGTAACCCATGACCTAAGAAACAAATGGTATTTGTTACCCAGTTATCATCCCCTTGCCTTCCCTCCCACTCCTAAATATCATTACCTTAGTAGCCATGGAAAGAGTACTAGTATGGGATTCAGAAACTTTAGGTTGTTAGCCTGTCTCTTTTTTTAGGCATATGAAATTGGGCAAATCACTTCCAGGGGTGGGGAACCTGTGGCCTTAAGGCCTCTTCTAAATCCTCAAGTGCTGCCTTTTGACTGAATCTTTTGACTGCTCTATAAAACTTGGATTCAGTTAAAAGACCAAACTTAAGGATTTAGAAGGCCACATGTGACCTTCAGGCTACAGGTTCCCTCCCTCTGCTTTAAAAATAATCACAGAACTTCAGAGTAGGATGTGATCTCAGTGGTCATTTGGTCCAATTTACACATGAAGAAGAACCATTACAATATATCTAGCAAATGTCATTCATTTTCTTGTTCAAAGACCTCCAAGGAGAAGGCACCTAAGACCTTCTGAAGCAAGCCATTCCATTTTGAGATAACTTTAATATCTAGGAAGTTTTTTCCTGACATCAAACAAGAATCTGCAATGTCCATTTCACTGCTCTTAGTTCTAACCTTTCTGACCAAGCAGAGTTTCAGCTACCCTTTGAGCCTCACTAAAGAGGCCACATGATTCTGTAATGCAAAGCTATGCAAACATAAGAGAACATTATTAAAAGCTTATTTTGGTTCTATCATCCAGAAATTTATCTAAATATTTCTGAAGCTATTTACATTTTCAGTCTTTTTTTTAATGAGTTCCATAAATTCCAGTGGGTAAAACAGAACTGTTGTGTTTTTTTTTTTCTAATTTATCTCTTTCAGATTTTAAAGGGGGCCTCCCAAGTTCTAGAAGACAACTCTATGTTCATCAAATCCATATCATTCACAAACACTCTACTTAGTCACTTTGTCAAATGTTTTAGCCATGACACCACATTAGTCCCAGAGAGTCTCTGACATTCTTTCCACTTTGTGAATGGACCAAAGTAAGACTGTATCACTACACTGCTCAGCCTCTGGCCAGACTGACTAATGCTGAAAGGAAATTTGCCAAGGAAAACTTATGAAATCTGAGCAAAACCAGTTAAAATTCAAACTGCCCACCTGTTTTCTCCTTTGAAATCTGACAAAGTGACAGAAAATCTGTTATGTACAAGCTCCTGGAAACACTTTAAAAGGAATAAAAATTTGAGCTCAGGAGAAAGAACATATTTTCTCTCTCTGTCTCTCTTTCTGTCTCTCTCTCTCTCTCTTTCTCTGTCCCCCCCCTCTCTCTCTTTCTCCTCCTACCCCCCATTGTTCTGTTTCTTTCTTTCTGAGTGTTTTACCACCGTCTAGGTTGGTATTTGATAAAGGTCACTAAATTATTGATGCATTTACATAATTCTTTAATTCAAAACAGATGAAGGAAAGGATGAGTCTTCCCTCTTTGCAGTTAATAGAAATGGAGAACTTCATTCTTCCATTTGAATCAATTCAGTTCAATTCAATTCAAATCAACCAGTATTTACTAGGTACCTAGATGAACAAGACATTGGAGCTATGAAGAAAAACATGTCCGTCCCTGTAGTGGAGTTGCTAACATTCTGCTGGGAAATATAATGTACAGGTATGAGAAATACAATATAGCGAACAAGCATGTAAATACGAAGAATCTGCATATTAATACATAATAATTTCTAAAGTGATACAGTGCTTATAATTTAGGGAATCAGAAAAGTCTGTATTTGGTAGATGGTGTCTGAGCTGTGCTTTCAAGGGAATCAGGGGCTCATGGAGACAAAATTCAAGATGACTCCCAGAGCATACGTAGAATATCATTCTATCCAGAATGTAGGCTAATGAACTTGTCTCCTATAGTCTTAGGATGCTCTGTTCCTTTTGACTGAATCTTTTGACTATTCTGTAAAACTTAGAGTCAGTTAATAGGCCAAATTTAACGATATAGAAGGCCACACGTGATCTTAAAGCTGTGTATCAAAGGCAGAGAGAACAATCCCTTAGAAAATGTGGCATGGGTTTTGCTTGTTTTCTGTACAGGGTAAGTGAGGAGTTACGGCCTATAATTGGTGAAACACCCCAAACTACAATGCACACATATTCCTTCCTCTCCTTTTCATCTGTTCAATCTTTCCTCATTTCTTCTATAGCCAGGGGCTTCAGTGACAGAACAATATTAGTTCTTTAAGGGAGCAAGGGCCATTTGACTTTTTTTTTCTTGAAATGCAAGAGGCCCAATAATGGAAGGAGAGGAGAGAGATTATGTCAGAGGTTATTTCCTGAACTGCAGTTGTCCTTGTGACTCTGTTTGAAAGGTAGAGAGGAGAAAAACTTAAAATTTTTTAACTTTGAAAGTATAAACCTTTTTGTGTTTGTTTTGCTCTTTTTTGGAGGGCTATTGGGGTTTAGCAACTTGCCCAAGGTCTTAGGGCTAGTAAGTGTTAAGTGTGTAAGGTCAGTTTTGAACCCATGTGCTCCTGACTCCAGGGCCGTTGCTCTATTCACTGTACCACCTAGCTGCCCCCTAAAGTATAAATCTTTAATCTCTTATCAGTAAAATTGGAAGTATTGCATTTTATGATCCACAAGTGCCTTATTGCATTTTAACTTCAGAGCCTAGTTTAGGTTTGGTCCTGCACAGGAAAGGACCATCAAGTATATTACAGGGAGGCTGAATGTACACACACAGAGCCACTTATGTATACACATAAAACAACACTGATGTTTGTCTTGCAGTTCTGGGCAAAAGTTAATCTTCAGACGGGAACTTGCTAAAGTTGAACTCTACAGTAAAATGTTATGGAAGGGCGTTAGGTCTTCTCTGTGAGAAGACACAAAGAGAATACTTTTGGGTCAGTCTATGCATTTTCAAGAAGTTGAGCTGAAAGTGATGGGACAGCCTCAAGAGGAAGAAAGTCTACTGGGCTATAATTTGTCAGATAATATACAGTGCTGGTTATCTTTTCTTTTGGTAAAACTTCCCTTTGATATCATCTGGGCAGTACATTTCCAAATGGCATAGATATTGCAATTGATGTTAGCCCACTGGGTAGTCAAGAGCAGAGGTTATTCCAGGTTTCTGGGAGGCTGGAGTGGGAGAGAAATGGGAAAGAATTATAGAGGTGGGGCGTCTCTGAAAGATTCCTTGGGCTCTTTGTGTAATAGGTATTTCTAACACCAGAATCCTGATGCCTGAAGGATCTAAAGAGCCTCAGTAAAGATAGATAAATAATTTAAATAACACACCTTTGCCATAGGTGACAGGCATATCCAACTCCATCTGGCAGAAAATGAAAGTGAGAATTCTTTCTCAGAAACTTTCTTTTGACTTGGAGGATTGCAGTGAATAATACACAAATTTAGCATTTCCAATTAGACCACCCTGGGAAAGCCAAACACTTTTCTCAGAATTGTAGTGGAGATGCCCTCCTCCCACAATTGTGCTTCAAATCCCACTCAGACTGTAAATGTAGTGTCACATTCTTTTCTTCATTATGCATGAGGGACTGCACCAAACTGGAAAGGAACTGCCTTCTCCAGGCATAAAGAATGTACCCAGATCCACATGTTTAAGCAGGTATTTTTAGACTAAAATGTTTGGGAAGAGCTAAACAGTCCTGGAAGCTTTTAGAGATCTGTAGCAAAATGACATTTAGTACAAAGACCTCCCAGAATGTGGGACTTGTCCCATATTAAAAAAAAAAAATCGAAGCCTTATGGATCTGGTAAAAATGTATTGTTTAAGCAATTAATCAAAGTTTTATTTTTAGACATAGACAGACACACAGACACAGAATTTCAGATTTGTAATGGCCATCTAATTCTATTTAATAAGAATCTTCTCTTTATTATGTTAGCGAAGGGTTATCCAGTCCTTGCTTAAAAACCCCCAGTGAAGGGAAAGGGCACATGCTATTTCCTAAGGTAGCCCATTCCTCTTTAGGATACCACTGATTAACAAGCTTTTTCTTACTTCGTCTAAATTTTCCCGTTTGCAACAGGTAGATACTGATCTTGGTTCTATTCTTTGGGATCAAAAATATAAACCTAACCTCTTCTACATTATCAGACAGCTCAAATATGTTACGACACCTATGGTTGCTCATGCCTCTCCCTTGCCCCAACCCATCATGAATTCTATGTTGGTGAAATGTCCACAGTTTCTTCAACACAGCTTTATATTGTATGAATTTGACATTTCATCATCTTCTTTTTTCCTCCTTTGGATACTTTGCAGTCTATCAGTCTCTTTTCTAAGATAGCCTTTCAGCCTATTCCCAAGGTTGGACTTAGGACTCTGAGATTTTGATTTTATAGGAGACTACTATTACATATTCCATGCCTCAGTTTATCAGTAAGTTAAAATGGATCCAAGCAAATGCAGGCCAATCTTGTATGCTTCCTTTGAGTCACATGGAGCATGCCTTGCTCTATAGAATGAGAATGGGATACTTTTGACAGTCATTTACCCTCTCTGATCTTTCATGTTTTCATCTATAAATTAGAAACTTGCTTGCAATAGTGATTGCTATGGAGCAGAATTTACTATAAGGTGAGTCTCCCTTGGACTCCATCCATGTAGGTGTAATTCCTGAAGCAAGGATTTTGCTGTAAGGCAGTTTCACCTGGAAAGATGTCCCATGGCTTAGATCCTGAAGATAGCATTATTAAAAAAAAAAAGACTCTAATGTACTAATGTCTTCTTCCATTGAGCCTATAGGGCTTCCTATGGGGATGGGACCCAACTTAATGATTAGAGACAATTAACAGTACTGGAAGGAAAGAAAAGACCTGGAAGAAGGCATAGTCCAAGCTATTATCCAAAAAAAGCAAATTATATATGTTGCCAGGGTCAACCTGAAAAGTGCAATGAGGTAAACAAATCTGGAGGGCTATATAGTAGCAAAAAAAATAAATAAATAAATAAAAATGGAGGCCAGATCACTAGAATAAAGTTCAGGATAGGTCAGCATGAATAAGTCAGGAAAACTGAGAGAAAGTAGCTCCATAAGAAATCTGTTTGACGTCCTTGCCCAGCTATGAGCCAACATACCTTCTTTGTTTATTGGAAGAAAACTATTCATTAAGCTCATAATGGATACAAATCACTGTACTAGACTTTAAAGAGATAGAAAGATAAATAAGCCAGGGTGCTTGCTTTCAAGGAAGTATGGGTAATTATCTTTCATTAAACTAAAATAATCCCTCCAAGGCTACTGCATAACTCCCATTGGAAAGCTTGGTCCCCAGAGGGTGACTGACTACTTTTTTCTTTAGGGTTCTAGGAATCACCCCTAGGGATTAGGGGAATTATCTAGTACTATCACTTGTAGATATCCATACAGTATTCTTCCCATTGAATACCAGATAGACTTAATTTGCTGTTTGATAGAAATATTTAATAAGCTTTGGAAGTGGCATTGTAAATTTACTAAGAACAGAACAAAATGTCCCCCCAAAGTCTGTGAACACACACTCCTTCAAGTATGTAAGGAATTCAAAGGAAATGTACTCAGACCTAGCTCCTAGTTGGTGGAAATCCTTTGTGTGGTATTCTTGAAGTTTGCTTAAAGTATGAAGAAGTCACTTTCTGCAGGTTCTTTGTAGAGCAGAACATCTGTCTTCCCATTATCACTGTCATTCTCTTCTTGACCTCCAACGGAGATTCTGCTATCAGTTGCTGCTGTCTTCAGGGATTGAATGAGCAGGTAGGATGATAGTATGTTGATGGGAAGATGGAAGATCAAAATCATCTAGATTCTTCAAAGTTTGCAAGGTACTCCTCAGCCAAGGAAGTGGGTGGGGGTGAACTAGGCTGAGGCCAAAGCCAGAGTGCACTCTTTCCCTTCCCCACAGATGACTCCTTATCAAGTGTGTTGTTGGAAAGTTTTTTTCTGGCTTATGTTCATTAATCATTCCTCTACGAGATGTTTCAATAAATAATTTGGTTTCTCAACTGCTTTTCTCTTTGATAGATGATTCACAGGGCATAACCAAGTTTTCCCCTTCCAATCTGAACATGATTCCTGTCAAAGGTCAAGGGTATCATCTTGTTAGTTACATTAATTGAGGTTACAGGATAGACCCTTATCATATATTTTCAGTAGTGAGAGGATATGTCATAATGCAAATATGAGAAGATGTTCGGAACTTCTGGAAGGTCACAGAGGTACACTGACTAATCATTACGGAGACCTCTGAATGACCTTTCCAGTTCCCTTTTAAGGCTAGTGACTTCCCTCTGTTTATTATCTCCACTTTATCCTATATGTATTTTGTTTGAATATAGTTACTTAGATGTTATCTTCCCAATTAGACTTGAACACCTTGAGAAGCAGGACTATTTTTTTTTTTGTCTTTCTTTGTATCTGTGGTACTTAGCAGATAGCAGATAGTGCTTAGTGTCTGGCATCAGTAGGCACTGGATACATGCTTGTCAACTGACTGACCAATTCCTAGAAGAAGACAGTGATATAGCTAAAAGCAAGGAAAGGCATTGGGACACAGGCTGGAGATGATTCAAGCCTAGTTTAACATTGGGAGAGAGCGGCATGCCACAAAATAAGTGGACTCTTATGGACAGGTATTATTATTGTTGCTTCTGAAAAATAGAAATAAAAAAAGTCAGAGGCTAAGTCAGCTTTCCATTATTGTTTGAAGTTCCAGGTTTACATATTAACTAGGACAAAGTAAATGTTCCTGAATGCTTAACCTTTCTTCAAGCTATGCTTGAAGTAATGCTATGCAACACAAAGGACACTGCCTTTGGAGACATAATACTGGATATAAATTCCAGCTCTACCCCTTCCTAATCATGGAAGATTGGGCAAGTCATTTAAACTGTTTGAACATTACTTAATTTCCTCATCTGTAAAATAGGGGTTGGACTAGAGGATTCCTAAGGTCCTTTTTAAGTTCTAATCTTGATGTCTTATAACACTTTAAATCCTCCTTTGTTATACTCTTCTAGTCTTTTTTACATTGTAGTTGTCAATGTTCATGTCTTACTTCTCTAACTAGATTATAAGCTCCCTAAGGGCAGGATTCTTTCCTTATTCATGTTTATATTCTTTTTGCCTGGCACAAGCCTTTGAATATAGTAGGTGCATTCTATTTCTTTTTTTAATTGAACAGATCTGGTTTGTTGGCAGTGAAATATCCATCCTACTAAAGAGCTGAGCTTACACACTCCCCTGATTAGAATGCAACTCGGAATCTTTGGAATCAGTTCAATCTGGGGCATTCTTAAACTAGCTCCATCTAGTTTTTTAAACAGTAAATTTCCAAGCAAATGATCTCATAAAAAAATACATAGAAAAGAGAACCACAAAAAGTTCTGGAAAGTTTCGTGTGACTCATGTGCTTTTTTTTTTTTCTTTCCTTGTTATGGTGTTAATTAGGGATATGTTCTCCTGTTCCTGGTCCAATCCAGGCCTTTGTAACTGGAGCTTCACCATCCCAATGTGTACAAACTCTCTCTTTCCCCCTCCCTTGAAACCTTCCTCCTCCCCCCTCCACTTTTCCCTTGAAATGATCTGAGTTTGTAAGAAGGCTTTTTTAAAAAAATAAATATTTATTTGTCTGTCTGTCTATCTATCTATCTGTTTATTTATTTATTTAATGACTAGAAGTGGCTGAGTCCAAACACAAGCTGAGTCAATCCTTTTGCTTAATTTTTTCCCATTGCTGTCAAACCTTCTCTGCTTTATGTTTGAAAAATAGAAGTCTGCTTTTGCAGTGCTAACTTTAAAGCTGATAAATCTGTCTAAATAATGTTAACACCTTCTACAAGGTCAAGGGGGCTTGGAGGTCAAACTTGGGTCTTCCAATTCAGGAAGAATGTAGGCATATTTACCTCTTAATTCCACACATCATTTGTTCTGCAGTTGTAAAGCTTAATGGTCAGGTTTATCTAATATTCTCATTCCTCCCCACCACAGTTTAAAAACATAGTCGCATAAAGAATGTACGTCTGCACATCTCAAAGATCTTTACAGTTGTACATGAATTCTAAAAGGCAGGCTTGGGAGGACAACAAGTATTGTTCTTCTTAGAGAATTAGGAAACAGAAAAGTTATTGATTTGTCCAAGGTTATAGAAAAAATTGGGGCAAAGATTTTAGAAGTCAAAAAACCCTGGTTTTGGAATCAGAGGATCTTGATTCAAATTCTGCCCCTGCTGCTTACTATGTTATCAAAGTCATATTGTTTCCCTTCTCTGAATGTAACTTTCCTTCTCCTTAAAATGAAAGGATTGGGCTACAACCACAATTATCATTTGGGACCGATGAGAGGAACAAAAAAACTAACAATAAATGGTAACAAAAGAGAGGAGAAGCCAAGAATTCCTTCCTTCCTTTCTCTTCTCTCTCTCTCTCTCTCTCTCTCTCTCTCTCTCTCTCTCTCTCTCCTCTCTCTCTCTCTATCTCTCTCTCTGTCTCTCTCTGTCTCTGTCTCTCTCTGTCTCCCTCTCTCTCTCTTTGTCTCTCTCTCTCTGTCTCTGTCTCTCTCTCTTTGTCTCTCTCTCTCTGTCTCTCTGTCTCTCTCTCTGTCTCTCTCTCTTTCTCTCTCTCCTCTCTCTCTCTCTCTGTCTCTGTCTCTCTCTCTGTCTCTCTGTCTCTCTCTCTCTCTCTCTCTCT
>CM053583.1:341763055-341796320 GCA_028627135.1 Pseudochirops cupreus
GTGGAAGAATTTCACAAAATTAAAAAAAATAGTGAGTATAACCTCAAAAAAGAGTTATGTAGAAAATGATAATAAATAACATCTAATTCTTGCACCAATCTATGATGTTTCCTTAGAGAAACAAAGATAGATGTGACTTGAACATCTCAACTCTCCATTAAAATATACAAGTTAGGGAATTTTGGTCATGTGAAACCTCATCTTGACCAAAACAAACAAACAAGCAAAAATCTTACTTACTTTTCATTCTCCTTGTTCTTAGTTACTCCATCACTATTTGACTCTCTTGATATAATTTCCTATTTTTGTTCCCTATATTCATTGAACTTTTTTGCGGTATGGTCAGTAAAGAATGCATTTTATATTTCTTCATTTTTATACTTGTTTAAAATTTCTCTGCCCTATCATATGCTCTACTATTTGTAAAGGTACTGTATAATCTAGCAAGCTGGGTGGCACAGAATCAGAAAGACCTGTGTTCAAATGCAGACTGAGATATTTACTAGCTGTATGGGCAAGTTATTTAATCCTGTTTGCCTCAGTTTCCTTATCAAGAAAATGAGCTGGAGAAGGAAATGGTGAACCACTCCAGTATCTTTGTTTAAAAAAATGGGGTCACAAAGATTAGACACAACTGAACAACAACAAATCGTGTGATGCTCAAATATATGTATTTTCTTTGATGTCCCCAGTACAAACAAGCTATATGTATTTTGAATCTAATTTTTCCAGTGCCCTATTATAGGGGTATTATATATCTATTTTCTTTTTATGTTTATTATTTGGTAGATTTATTTATCTCTGAGAAAAGGAAAATAAGAGTCACCAACAATTATTGTATTACTATCGTCTTTCTTAAAAAAATATATATCTTTTCCTTCATGAATTTGCATTATTCCATTTGGTACATGTTTGTTAATGATACTGTTTCATTATCTATGATGGTTACTATTCAGAGGAAAATGACTGAGACTCTACAGGATTAATTTATGCACAAGTAGCAAATACAGACTGGAGACAGAGGTGTATACCTAGCTGACTACTCATAAAAGTCACAACAGCATATTTTGAGATAACTCATGGAGAATGGTAGTGGAAGTGCCAAGAGAATAAGAAAAAAAGTCTATTCCTGGGGGTATTCCAGCTCAGTTTTCATGATCCATAAAGTCCAGATGAAGATAAATTCTGTGAGATACTTCTCTAAATGTAACTTGTCATACTCTTTGAGATGCGGGCATTCACAGAGCAGGAAGTAGAGGTGCATACTTATGCTGGGAGAGTTGTTCAGTGGATGAAGAAGCCAACTTTGATATATTTTACCCCAATAGGGCTCCTTAGGAGGTAATAGAAGTTTATGCCCTGCCTACAGCATGTGCTGGAAGCAGCAACATGAATGTAATTGGCAGAGTGCTTTGTGAATCACTACAAGTAAAAACACTGTAATTCAAGGACTGCCTTGCTTAGAGAACATCCTGTTCTCTTTATTCCCCCTCACTTAATTTTTCTCTTTATTTCAATACTTTTCATATTGTTTCTTGTAATTCAACTACTTAACATCTCCAAGCATGTGTACATAGGGTTTTTTATATTAATGATGCCATGGAATGGTCTTTTTATGGAACCTAGTGAAGTTGATTTTTTTTTTTCTGTCACAGAAGAAAAGGGAATTGAGAAGCTTACATGAAACAGTCCCTTCACTGCTCTGCACTCAGGTCAGTTCGTTTGTCAGGTCTCTTTCACTGTTGGTTGAAATATTTAATTGGAAAAAAGCAAAGGAGCGCCTTGCTATCATTGCCTGCTATCATTAAGAAAAAAAAAATGAAACTTCTCCTTACTGATATGAGAGAATCAGTCATGTTGATCCTCAGAGTAATATCTATTTATAAATGGAAACTGAGGCTCAGTGTCTTTCACTTTCTGGGCTTCATGCTCTTAGTGGAATATTGGGGGGCCTATCAACAAAGACATATTCTCTTAGACATATGTGTCCCACTAAGAGTTTACTTTTGGAAATCTTCAAGCAGGTTCAAGTCTGGGTTTTCACAGATATCTGTGACAGGATTCCCAGCTCAAGTACAAACACTCAAAGTAACAATTGGGTAGAACAGACATAGAAATTTTTTAAAGCACTCACATTACTCCTAGAGGTCCCTTTAAGAAGATAACCAAACTTGGGACTGTTGGTGGGACAAAATAGTCTAGGGAACTCCTTCTCACAGGTCCTTATGCCATTCTTTCTATGTTCACCATGTCAGCCTAGAGTGTAAATGTTACCCAAAAGGAGAATACACTTTGGGGCTCCTGGAAGACAGCTCCTGTTTGGTCCTAGTAATTAATTGTAATAATGTGTAGATTGGGGCTGAGATGGGAAAGTCCTGATCTCCCATTCTTTTACTTTACCACTAATTCAATCATACTGGGCATCAAAATTGCTAAGATGGCTTTGTTCACCCATGTAAATCTAGAGAACAAAAAGAGGGCAAACTGTACACTTAAGTACAAAGAAATCAAAAATTAATGATGTGAGCAGCATGGGAAGAGGTTATTCAAGGAATGATTCCTGGAGGAAGGCTTCTTGGGGAGGTAGCATCCTATTGGAGAAAGAAAATTGGATTTGGAGAATGATAACCGGGGCCAGCTAGGTGCTGGACCTGGAATGAGGAAGACTCACTTTCCCAAATTTAGATCTGGCTCCAGATACTTATTAGCTGTGTGACCCTGAGAGAGTCACTTAACTTAACCCTGTTTTCCTCAGTTTCCCCATTTGTAAAATGAGCTAGAGGAGAAAATGGAGAACCAGTCCAGTACCTTTGCCAAGAAAACCCCAGATGGGGTCATGAAGAGTCAGACATGACTGAAAAACAACTGAACTACAACAACCTCACTACCAAATCTACTTTGTTACTGCTGTAACTTTGGGTAAGATGATTTATCTTTCTTGACCTCAGGTTCCTCTTATATAAACTGAGTGGAATGGACTAGACGTTCACTGCTATACTTCATACCTCTTAATCTATGTTGCTTTGGTAAATGAGGGCTAACACCTGGTTAGGTTGAATAAAAATAATAAGAATAATAGCTAAAATTGATATAGCACTTATGTGCCACGCATTGTGCTAAGGGCTTTATGATATCTCCTTTGGTCCTCATGACAATCCTGGGAAGTAGGTGCCATTGTAATCATCATTTTACAAAGGAGAAAACTGAGGAAAACAGAGATTAAGGTGATTTACTCAGGGTCATACAAGCTAGTAAGTATTTGAGATTAGATTTGCACTCAGTTCTTCCAGGCTCCAGGCCCAGTGTTCTCTCTATCTATTGCAGAAAGGTCTAAAAGAGCTGCCTTGACCTTTGGTTTTTAAAAGTTTGTTTGCACTAAAATAAAATACATATTCATAACTTTTTGCTTGCTTTTGTTGATGTACAAACCCTTTTTTTTCAGGTATTTAGCTTTGGAGATTTTAGAATCATTCTCTTTTCTCGTATGTTGTACCCATTTCCCAAGAAAGCTTTGACATAAATTGTGCCCAGAAGCACACTTGAACATGAGTCCATCAGTTTCCCCAGTAGGAATGAGAGAAAGAACATTTACTTATTTCTCCTTTAGGTCTTGGCTACTATAACCTTCTGCTGTCAGTCTCTATTGTCTGAGTTAACCCTCCCCATATTTCACAGCAAGTATTTGTTAGGCACCTGAAGTCAAGTAAGGATTATGCTAATGTTCTAGACATGCAAACAGGAGAAATGGTATAGTCCCTGCCCTCAAGGTGCTTACATACGACTTGGAGCATGTAACATATAAACTTAAACACATAAATACGTTTCCAAACACATAAATAAAAATACATAAATGTGAAAATGGCAGACCTTTTCAGTATCTGCCAGGAAAACTGCAAATGAGGTCACAAAGAGTCAGAGACAACCAAAAACCACTGAACAACAACAAGAGCATAATACAGACAGACAAAGGAGTGTTGTGGCCAAAGAGCTCTGAGAAAATTTGGACATCACTTTCAGCTAAATTAATGAGGAAAGGCTTCATAGAACAGTTGACACCAGAATTGGGCCTTGAAGCATGAGAAGGAATTCAACGGATGGAGATGAGAAGGAGGGGGAAAGTTTCATACGTGGGAAATGGTATGTTAAGTGTGGAAAACAGCTGGTAGAGAATGGCTGGAGTGTACAGGGCCTGAATTTAATATAAGTCTGGAAAGGTCAGTCAGAGACCAAATGCAAGAGTCTTGATGCAAGGCTAAAGAGGTGTTGTGTGTATGTGTGTGTGTGTGAGTGTGTTTGTGCGTGTGCATTTTCTGGGCAATGAGATAGTACTGAAGACTTTTTAGCAAGAACATGACTAAGCATTAATAATACCTGTGCATTAATAATTAGGGATAGTTATAAAGCTCTTTAAAGTTAGTAAGCTGCTCTAATATATATCATCTCATTTGTGTCTCATAACAGTCTTTTGAGATACGTGCTACAGGCATTATTACCATGACAGAGATAAAGAAACTAAGACTTAGATAGGTTAGGTGACTTATCATCACACAACTAGTAAACATGAAAGACAGGATTTGAATTTGGATATTTGTGATTTTGACACCCACACCCCATTCATAATGTTTCCATTAGAATGATGATTTTTGGTAATTGCATGGATGATAGATAGTAAAATAAATAGAACAGAAGCAAGGGGATCCATATACTTTTGGAATACCATGAATCTGGAGGTAGATATTAAAAGAAGGAATCCTGAAATATTTGGGTTATAGTGGAGGGAGAAGAATAATAAAGAGCAAAGAGGAAAGACAATAGAAAGTAGGGAAATCTTTTTAGGTGAGAGATCATGAACAAATGTATCAGATGCAGAAACAAGGAAGAAAAGGCACAAATACCTTAGTTGGCCTAAAAACCAACCTTTTTTTAACCTAGACTTCTTCAAACTACAGATTATTTAACAAAGTGCAGTGCCTCTGTAGTAGATTGTGAACTCTGTGAGAATAGATAATATCTTTTACCTGCTTTTCTATGCTCAGCTCTTAGCAAAATCACTGAAACAAAATAAGCACATTTACTGACTGGTTGATGAGGATAGGAAAAAAAAAGGTTAAAAAAAAACAACTTAATAATGTAATTTCATAAAAAAAAACATAAAACATGCAATACTTCTGGTATTATCTATGTACCTTTAGGCAAATCACTTAACCTCTTAGTGCTCCTAGCAAATTTATAAGTTGTAGAAAAATTTCCAATGGTTAATGAAGTTTTCCCATCCTTACAAAGATGAAAGTGTAGGTGTGGACCAAAAAAACCATGACAAAAAGTGAAACACAATAACAAGGAGATCAAAAGAACCTAAAAAGCTACCTTAGTCAGCAAAAATTTGACTTAATTGCCAAGTGGAGAAATATGGCAGCCAGTGGCAACAAACAATTTGGAATATAAAATAATTTGTAAAATATTATGAAGGATGATGAAAGATTTTGAACACTATTATCTCATAAAACACCGAATCACTCATGGTAAAGCCAGTTTAAAGAATATTTGGCAAGATTCTTAACTAAACAAAGATTTTCTGAGGCAATATAAGGATGAAAATGGGAGGAAACCATAAACAAAAGAAAAATGGAAAAGATTTGCAAAGATTTTTTGATAGTATAAGTCACTATAAACCCTATATTGTCTTCCTTTTTTTAGCTTTGATTTTGTTTTAATATTTGTTTTGTGTTCTGGATTTATTGATTTCCCTTTTATCCATTCTAATTTTTAGGGAGCCCAATTCTTAGATGAGATTTACTAAATTTATTGTAAGCTATTAATTCTCCTTGACATTCTTTCCTCCCTAGCCATCGTTTCATTTAACATTGAATTTTGTATTTCTTACTTTCTGTCTTCAAAGTGTTCTTATACTACTTGTGGCTAGAATTTCCTTTTCTCTGAGTCACAAATTGGACTTGTTAACAGAAAAAATAGCAATACCTGGCTTTTAAAGATAGTGCTTTAAGCTTTGCAAAGCATGTTATACATGTTAGCTTATTTAATCCTCACAATAATGACTTAAAGAAGAGTCTGTTATTATGTCCATTCTACAAATGAGGAAATTGAGGCCAGGAATGGTGACTTGCCTAAGGTTGCACAGCCAGTAATTGCAGAAGGAAGGATTTGAGCCCCAAGTCCATCACTATCCACTATACCATGTAGGAGCCTCTTGGTAGTGATGTTGTGGAGTTACTCTCTTCTTCTGGGTGTTTCTTTCAATCAGTAGTATTTCCTCATACATCTAGAAATTTCTTTTGTTTACTCATATTTCCAATTTCAGGTCCTAAACTAAGCCTTTGTACTTGATATAGGTTGTTAATTCTTATACTCAGAAATGGTGTGAGATGTCACTGCTTGGCCCTGGATACAAAGTCTAAAACTATCTCCTAATCTCTTCAAGAATTCCTGGAATGTGGTTCTGTCTCCAGGTGACTTAATTTAGGCTTTGGCCTTGGGCCCTTCTCTGTCCACTTCTTCTTCTACAACCCTAAACCCAGGTTTTATCCCTTGCTTTGAATTTAGTAGGCCCCAACCACTCTCTGGTAGAAACCTGGTAGTAGGCCTCCTGTAAGATCCTAGGTGATGCCTTAACCTTTTCTTCTGTCTGGGCTCATTCTGGGGATCCAGAATTGGTTATATGAGCACTGGTCCATCTAGGCTTTTGCCTCGCAATGTCTCCTGCTAACTTGGGTGAGGCTTCCTGGACACCACAGTGCCCAAGCAGTGGTCTAACCTTCTCTCATGCTATGGGTCCAGGATGCTTCCATGATTCTACCTAGCATGACTGGACTCTTCTCAGACCCTCTGCAGTATTCTGGCAGACTTTTTTCTGCCCAGTATTAGACAAGAAGATAGAAGCTTTTTTTGATTTTTGTTTTATTTTGTTTTTTAGTTTTCTACAATTTTTCCTTCTGATGCTTTTTAAAAACTTTATATGGGGGTAAGTTCTAGCACACTGTCAACTTCCCATAATTCCAAAGAGTTTTCTTTCCTTGTTTTTTTCTCCCCCCCGTCAAAGACAATAGTCACCTTATTTGGACTCTAATATTATAATCTTGATTGTGCTTATACAAAAAGTGGGAAAGACACTAAAAATAACACAATTAATTTATAAACATTTAACAAGGACCTAATATGTGTCAACAACTGTGCTAAGTGCTGGGGATACAAAAAGAGGAAAAGATAATTTTATCTCTTGAGGAATTTATAATCTAATGGGAGGAATAGCAGCAAACAAATACATACAAGGTAAGCTATGTACAGGATAAGGAGGAAATAATTAATCAAGGGAAGGTATTATAACTAAAAAGGGTAGAAATTAGACCAAATATACACAGAAAACATTTTTATAGAAGTTACATTGTAATATGGCCATTGAAGGATTCATTTTGAGCTCTCTGAAGGGGAGTAGCCAGTGATGTAGTAAGAATATAGGAGGGGGAAATTGATTTTATTAATATGTAGAAAAAGTCAATGGGTGAATTGGTGGTGAGATTGAATTCTGGGGAGAGGAATCATATCTGGATGTGTTGCCTCATCCTTCTGCCTACTAAAGAAATGTAGCTCAAAGTCTTGATCTTTCAAAGGAACTGTAGATTTATCACTTTCTTGTCTTCTTTCTACCCAGTGAGAGGAGGAAGAGAGGAAGGGAGAGAAACAAGCATTATATCTGTCCTAGGTTGAAAATCAAAAGCATCTGGCATACTTTTGTCACCTTGACTATAATTCTTTCAGTACCAATGACATTTCAATTGTTTAAAACAAAAGAAAATGAAACAGAAAATTGATAGCTATTAAAATTCCTACTGATGCTATTTCATTGTGGTGGCATAAGATAAGATTGGGAATAGGTTTTGCCATTAAATAGAAAGGAAAAATGGATTCCCTCTAAGCAAAAGTTGAAGTGAGGGAACAAGTCACCTGGATCCCCGAGAGAAAGAAAGAGCACCAATCAAATCTGTCTCTTAGACTAGGGGGAGAAATACTTATGGGCTAAATATGTATCATTGTTATTATTCCTTAGACTCATATTGTTATTACACTAGAGTAGCGGTTCTCAACCTGTGGGTCATGACCCCTTTGAGGGTTGAACAACCCTTTCACAGGGGTCACTGAGGTCACCTAAGACCATCAGAAAGCACATATTTCTGATGGTCTTAGGAACCGAGACACTGCTTCTCTATTTGTCTCCAGGCAAGTCTGCCCATATACAGATATGCCCACATATGAGTATTAAAGTGTCACGGCATTAAGAAGGTTGAGAACCACTGCACTAGAGCATTCCTGTTGTATGTGTGGTTATATTTCAGGTAAGACCTAGGCTAAGTGTCTTTTACTGATAGGGGACTATGTATATGCCTGCACAATTCAGCTCCATATTCATCGTACTCATGAGAGCTCATATACGAGAAAGAAAGAGAAAGAGAGAGAGAAAGAGAGAGAGAGAGAGAGAGAGAGAGAGAGAGAGAGAGAGAGAGAGAGAGAGAGAGAACACATACATACATATTCATATTCATAAATATTGCAATACAGCTCCTTGGAATCCAAGACCAGTGTTCTTCAGCTGCACCATGAAGCCTTCTCCAGTTAATGAAACAAAACTGAGGCACCAATGTAGCCCAACTAATAATTGTAAGATAGGTAGATATAGAGATAAAAGTGATAACATTAGATGGAGATGGAGATAGAGATGATATAATTAGACACAGAAAGACAGAGTTAAAGTTAGAATTGGAGATAGAACAGAAATAGAATTAGAATGATATATTTATGCACATATACATATACACATAGCTATTCATTGTTTGGATGTTCATATCACTTTGTTCAATTCTAATTACACCTTATTTAGCTGGGTCAAATTCAAAAGGAATTCAATATATTTTAAAGAATTATAAAGAGTTTAAATAATCCATCTTAATCATATAATGAATTGAAAGTAGACCTGACTTATGCAGGAGGAAATTCCCAATATTTATTTCCATCCTTACTGTCCCTAAGGCCCCTTAGCCTTCAGCTTTTCAAGTTATAGTAGATTAAATTTATAAAATGTTTTGTTTTTACAAAATCATTCAACAAACATTTCTTAAGCACTTAATATGTGTCAGGCACTGTGTTTATTATGTACTTTACCTCATCTGAACCTCATAACCATCTCAGGAGGGAAGGTAGTATACGTTTTATTATTCTCCCTTTTTTAGGTGATGACACTGAAACTGAGCACATTAATATGCTTGGCAAGCTAGTAAATGGAAGAGTCAGCATTTGTTGACTGCTGAATCTGAGTTCTTTCTATTATGCCTTTCTCTTAATCTTCAAAATATATAATCATGTAAAGAAACTAATGTAGGCCAGTGTGACCATCTACATTCAGTCTATTAATTGATTCCAGGACAACAGTGCTGTGAAATTAATGCTTTCCAAGGTCATAGCTAATAAATTAGATTTTAGGAGGAATCCTTTCATAGAAAAAAAAGAAAAATCCAGGACAAAAGGTGCTGTTTCATCATTTTCAGATTATAGATGTAGTCTAGACGCTAGTCGTGGCTATTTGATGCTTTGCCTCAAGTTTTGTCCAATTTTCCTGTCACTTCTAAGTTACACTGAATGATTCTTTACTGCTGAATGACAATTACAGTAAATGGAAACAGCCTGAACCACACGATAATTTGATGTGAATAAATACACCATTTACTCTGATTGCTTATGTGTGCCTGTGTGTATATTTTAATGTCTTCAGAATGGAAGAGGTGCATTAAACAAGTGTGATTGTGCAGATGAAGTTCCATGAAAAGACCCAGAGTGGTTATTACTCAATCCCAGGGGAGAATTCTTTAATACAACTTTAAAATGGCATATGTTAATGTGAGTCATTAGCATTAGTCTTAGTTTTAGCTGTCATGTCCTATTTATAACCTTGCATTTCCAGTTTGCTCTTAACTGTGGTTATGAAATCATCCATGATTCTGAGGGACTCATGCCACCTTTAATTGGACAGCTTTAATTTTATTTAGAGATGTTTGTTTGTTTTGTTTAAGTTATTTGAGCTCTGCATTTTAGTTTAATACATGAAGAAGTTGGTTAGATTTTAGACTTTTTGAGAGATTTGGGGTTTTGGTTTGGTTTGTTTTTTGGTCATCGTCTAAAACAGATGCCCTAATTATACAGTAGCATGGTACAATGGAAAGGATGGTGGATTTGGGTTCAGATACCAGCTCTGTCACTTACTACTTATATGACATTGGGTAAGCCATTTGCTTTCCATGGTCTTCATTCTTCTTATTTTGTAAAATGAGGGGTTTGGATTCAGTGATGCCACGGGTACCATCCAATTCTAAATATATGGCACTATGAGCTGCCATTTCTTGGTGGCGGTTGCATAGTACCAAAAATCAGTCTTACAGCGAGGGATTAACCTTTGTGGGTAGTTATCTTTGATTTTTCATTCTCTACTGCTGGAATCAGGTCCAAACTAATTCACAGATTTTTTATGGCATTTTATTTTTAATTTATTTCAAATATTTAAGTATCAACTAGGTACACTAGGTCCAGGCCTATCATTTCTTCAGTGTAGGAAACTTTCAAACAAAAATGGACAAAAAACTAAATATGTATTATACAAACACACATATACATATAAATTTATACATATATATATGTAGGTATATACATATATACATAAATGGACTTATATATTTATATATGTGTGTTTGTGTATGTGCACACATGCACACACATATACACACAGAGCATTATTCTAGGTGCCCAAGATGCAATGAAACAAAAAGTTGTCTACCTTCAAGGATCTTACATTTTCCTGCAACCTCTGCTTTTCCTTTAAGCACAGGGGAGATTGTTGAAGAGCTATGATGAATATTTTTCATTCACATTATTTTAAAGAATTACAAATGAGTGATAATCAAATATTAAAAGTATCTCAAGTGGTCTGGCCACTCAGACACTCAGGCCAGAGACCATGCAGGGGGTGGTGGTGGCATTAACACTTTTAGTTCTGTAATTCTAACCCTAAGCCCCTGTTTGTCCTGACTAGTCAGAGCTTCAACTAGTCCTCTATTTCATCATCAATCATTGCCTGTACTGCTATGCTGTTGGGAGAAGAAGCCAATTTGTCACTTAGGTTGTTTCATTTTTTACAAGTGATAAGGAGTCATAGAATGAAAGTCTATGATAAAGGTACATGCACACAAGCACACACACACACACACACACACACACACACACACACACACACACAACCCTTAGTCCAATGCCTTCATTCTATATTTTATATTTGAGGAACTAAATATCAGAGTGTTGCATAACTTGCTCAAATACATAATGGTAGTAAACGGTAAAGCACAGATTTGAACATAGAACTCTCAAGCTCAGTACTATATTGGTGTAATGGACAGAGAGCTGGCCTTGGACTCAATAAGATCTAGTTTTAAGTCTTGCTTCTGATATGAAATATAGTCACTTAATTCTCCATGACCTAGACAATTCTTTAATACTATTAAGTTGCAGAAAAGATGCCTCTCTGCATTGATAAATGCAATATATTATTAGATGTGTTGAAAAGGCTCTTTGATTAGAAGTGGAGGCATTCAAAAAGGCCTTCCAGAATTATATGTTGTCATTTTTTCTGTTTATTTGGTAGTAGAGAGTCTCATTCATGGTATAAAGTAAAAAGCATAGAGGTTCATTGAGGTTCCAACCTTGGGAGCTTAGAATGGTCATTAGAGTAATCTTCAAGAATCAAGGACCTGGAGTTCAGGATTTTTTTTTTCCAGTGAAGCATTGATTCCCTGTAGAGCAAGGAGGGTGTTCTCTGAGATTCTAGGTCTGAAGCATTAATCTAGCTAGAATTGGTGAGACCAATGCGATACAGGAAATGAACTGAGGTTCAGCCCACTCTTTCCAGAGACTGAGGTGGTGTGGAAGAGAGTTGTTGTTGCAGGAAATGTTTCTATATTTACTCTTCATATTTCTTTGAAACAAATATTCTTGTGTAAAAACTGCCTAAGTGAATGAAATTGGGGTTGCTATTTACCGACCCTGAATAAACAGGAGAACACATCCAGCTGGGGTTTACGCTGATGGCAGAGAAAAAAAAAACAACACACACACTCTTCAAGATACTTTGATACTATAAGGGGGTGATGTAGCAAGGCTGGACCTGAGAGAGTGGAGTCAGATACATACAAACAAATGAGGATGTCTAGGATCTGTGAAGCAGTCAGTGTGAATGCTTACTGTATCCACACAGATTATAGGCTTTTTGTGAATTATTAGATGATATTCAACAGTTCCTGTAATTGAAAAAGTCTTTAATAACTTATAATATTAAGGGAAAATGAGGAAGGCTCACAATACATTGAATGGACTCCTTGTGATAAATTCATGGAGGAACATGGTACCACACTGCTTTTTCATCCTTATTTCAGATGATATTAATAATAACAACAGAAATTATAAGATTATCTCTTGAGGAGGGATCTTTTTTGTTGTTGTTGTTAACAAACTACAACACTCAGTTATGTTAAGAACACTTAGAAGATAGAAGTAAATGGGCCTTTGTTTAATATAACAAGTAACATCTATCTAAAACCAAGAGCCAATATCATATTCAAGGAAGATGAACTAAGGGCCTGTCCAGTAAGATTAGAGGTAACACAAGGATGTCCAGTAAAAGGAAGGGATAAGACTAGATGACCTCTTATGTTCCCCAGAGCTCTGATCATATGTAATTCTACACGCTACACAAATTTGACTTTTTTGTTGTTCTCCCAACATATTAAGATGGTTTCTTTCCCTTTTGTATTTGCTGATCTCTCTGCCTAACATTCCCTCCTCTATCAAAATCACATTACCACTATCGCAAGTTCCAACATTTCATTGATCCTTTTACAAAGACAACTTTGATCTCAGCTTTTTTTTGACCAGTTATGACACTTATGTCTATATTATATATGCTAACATTTGAGCACATTCAGTTTGTGAATTCATAATTCTGAATTGTGAATTCATAATACTGGCTAAGTAGTCAGTCTTACATAGTTCTCTCTATGTGAATCTTATCTTCTCAACAACATTGGAAGTTCTTGGAAAGTACATACTGTAACATGTACATCTTTTGTATGCCTCTTATGTCCAGTTGCTAGGCATATCATAAGTACTTTATGAATACTTGTGACAATGATTTGAAATGCACTTTAATTGTAGTTACGTGTACTGAGTCTCCTAACTTGACAATTTTCTTGGAGAGCACCCCCATACTTCCACTTCCTAAAATCATAACCTTGGAGTAGTCTTCAGCTCTTTGCTCTCATTTACTTCACACATCTTATCAGTTTCCAGGTTCTCTAAATATTTCAACATTTTCTTAAAATCTATCTTCTTTTTTTCTACTCATGTCTAAACCATCGCAGTCAAGGCTCTCATCTTCTCTTGTCTGTACCATTTCAATAGCCTTCTAATTTAATTCCCTGTATCCTTTTTCTTCTCATACTAATCAATGCCCCTCACAACTGCCAAATTGAAATTCCTATCATTATCTGACCTTATTCAATATGCCTGTGTTATTGATACCCTTTATCACTTAAGAAAAAAATACTACTCCTCCCTTTAACTTTTAGCAGTCTCACTCCAATCTATTTTTCAAGTCCAGTTGCACATTATTGTCCCCTAATCTTGTGATGATCTAGCCAGGCTGGCCTGCATGCTCTTCCCTGTGCTTCTTATTCCATTTCCTATGTTTCTTCCTTACCTCTGCCTCTTTTGAGTCCCTAGCATCAGCTCAAGTACCACCTTCTTCCACAGAGGAATTTTCTCATTTCCTTCAAGCAGTCATGTATTTATTTATATATATTCTGTGTGAATATGTTGTTCACTCAAATAGAATTAAGTTCTATGAGGACAAACCCTAATACGGTGTTTAACATATAGTGAGTGCTTAATGATATTTTTGGGAGGGGGGAAAGGAAGGCAATTACGGTGCCCAATATCACACAACTAATAAGTGTGTCAAATGTCTGAGGCCCGTTTTGAACTCAGTTCCTCCTGCCTCTGGGGCCAGTGCTCTGTTCAATAAGGCATCTAGCTGCCCCTTAATAAATTCTTAATGATTAATGGGTTAATTATGAATCCAATAGCTGGGTCTTGGAATGAGCTTAGAAGTTGCCCAACCCAAATATAGGTTAATCTATTAATGCGAAGATTCATGGTTTAAAAAAAACCCACAAAAACTGTTCGTGTGTGTGTGTGTGTGTGTGTGTGTGTGTGTGTGTGTGTGTGTGTATGTTCTTCTAGGTTTGTGAAAATGCTCTTTTTTTTCTTTTTTGGTGTTTAAATTCAGGTTTTAAAAATTTTTAAATATATAAATGTCTTCACATAAATTTCATCTCTTTATGTTTTTCAGGCAGATTGACAGATGTGTGGTTTGGGACTATATTAAATAATCCATGAGTCTTTGTTTCTTTGAGCTCAGCATAGACAAAACATAGTAATGAATTTGGTTATTGTCTCCACTCTTTGGGGGTAGTCAAATATAAAGGATGGCAGCTGTTTGACTAATGGTCCCAGTCAGATTGAGGGTGTTACATTCTCTAAATCATGAAAATGACAGTTTTTATTTTTAAGGTTGTCTTCTCCCAGGTTAAGATTCATTGGGTCTAGATTAGCTGTGACTTCCTCAGCTTCAGCAAGCCGTGATCGAGCCAGCATGCCTCAGCTTTCCTGTGGTAAGGAGCAAGGGAACCGAGAGCAAACAGGGATTTGAACATAACTGCAAGAAAGAGAGAGAAAGTGTTGCAAATGTGATGTCAGTACCACAGAGCTGTGGTGGGAATAGGAAGAAAATGAGTCAATGCCAGGTAGTGGTAAGAATACTGGATTTGGAATCAGAGGATCTGAATTTGGATATTACTAGTTACTGCTTTTATAGCCTCAGGTAGAAATAGAGACACAGAAAGACTGATAGACCAATAGATACCACTGAAAACTCGAATGAAGAGTCCATATTGACAATGCTTTCCCCAGTAAATGCAGGGATGTATATGCAGAGGAAGCTATACCGACACACCTTTGAATACCATTCCTGAAATAGGCCATTTTAACCTCCTTAGCATTCATGATTCTCATCTCCACTGCAGACTCCTTGAAGGCCAGAATCGAGTCTTTCTTGTCTTCCTGTCTCTATCATCTAATGCACTGTCTTATTAAACATTGTAGATGCTTAAGAAATATTTGTTGAATTGAGCTCCAAAGCCCAAAGTTTGTTGGTAACTTAATGTAATCTCCTAGAAGGATAATTAGACGGCAGTTAGGAAACAAATGAGGAATTTAATAGGACTGTAGTATGAGAAAAGGAGGAGAGTGAGCCCTCCGGATGGAGACAGTAGTCTGAAAAATTGGCCACAGGCCTGACTGAGTGGCAAAGACTAGGTGACACCAAGGCAGAGGGAAAAGCATCAAGGTTGGATATGGTACGTCCTTCCTTTGTTGTTGTTGTTCAATCATTTTTCAGTTGTGTCCTACCCTTTATGACTTCATTTGAGGTTTTCTTGGCAGCGATATTAGAGTGGTTTGCTATTTCCTTCTCCAGCTCATTTTATAGATGAGGAAACTGAGGCAAACAGGGTTAAGTGACCTGTGTAGGATCATACAGCTGGTTAGTGTCTAAGGTTGGATTTGAACTCAGGGAGAGGAGTCTTCCTGACTCCAGGCACAGCAAAATATCCCCTGTGCCACTGAATTGCCCATATGTTCTTCTTAGGTGAGATTAAAAATATGAATGGACAACAAAATATAGATAGATAACAAATCTTATTGTGCTGCCAAGAGTGAGGAGCCTGTGATCTCAAGGCCATGTATGGCCCTCTAGGTCCTCAAGTGAGGCCCTTTCACTGAATCCAAACCTCACAAAACAAATAATTTTATTAAAAAAAAATTGATTATTAATTGTCATTAATGATTAAATCATTAATCTTAAATAAAATTGTTAATTTTAATTATTCATAATTAAATTATAAATCACTATACTTGTTTGATTAAATTAATTATAATATGGTCAATAATTATATTATTAATAAAAGGATTTGTTCTGTGAAGTTTGGATTTAGTCAAAGGGCTGCACTTTAGGACCTAGAGGGCCACATGTGGCCTCAAGGCCATAAGCTTCCCACCCCTCTATCAATATTTCTCTTTCATAAAGGATTAATTTAAACATCTTGCTAATGTAAGCAGAATCTCTGCTTACAGAATACTTATGAAGGAACCATAATGAAGCCGGACATTTCAAGAAAGATTCAACATCAATCACAGGAAAAAATAAGCTTTGCTGATCACCCTTCGTGACAACCTTGGACAAGTCACTTTTTATGTCTAGGCTTCAGTTTGCTCTTCTGTCTAATTAGGGGACTGGACTAAAACTCTCCAAGGCCCCTGAGAGCTGCTCCAAAGCAATGATCTTATGAGAATGTCATGAGAGACCATAATAGCAGACAGAATGCCCCATTCATTGGGGGAGGGGAGTTACAGGTGAGAAGCAAAGGATACCAAGTGCACAGAACATTTCTTTTTACTAAAATAGGAACATGAACAATTGTCCATAGTCATTTTTCTAATGAATTCATAATAAAATATTAAAGTGAATGTTAATCTCTGCATCAGAACTGTGCATGAAATGTCAATGTAAAATTAAATGAAACAATATGAGGTAATTTTGAAGTATCAGAAACAAATGGCTCTTTGTCTTCAAAAAAAGGAAATGACTTTTTATCTTTGAAGTTAAAGACGTTGACTTTAGACATTATAGGTTACAATTATTAAAATTAATACATATAGTTTTAGATTCTTAAAATGAATGTTTAAAAAAATACATGAATTACATTTAAATTGGAGGTCCTGATAGATAGCATTGATACCCCGTGGAGGAAAAAAAGGTAGCTTACCTCTATTCTGAATTTAAATCTAATAATATTTGAAACTTGTTCTCTGTCACTTATATACTTGAATGCCTAGCAGTGAATTCAATCCAATAAATTTTTATTAAGCACCTTCTATTTATCCAGCGCATTGCTCATGCTTGGAGATACATGAAATGATAAATGAAAAGTCTTTCTTGACCTTAAGGAACTAGAATTAATTATTCTGTTATCTGTAACTTCTATGGTCTTTCATATCTGATTCTGGGCCTCTTTTGGGCTAACATTTCAGAATTATTAATTTGAGGTTGGCTAACTCTATAACCATGGGTAAGATACTTTCACCTCTCTTAGCCTCAGTTTACTCATTCCACAAACTCATTCAAAAACTGATTTTTAATCCTTCAAACTCTACATCGGGGTTATCAAACATATTGTCTGTTGGCCACAATATTCCTAAATACAGCCCAAAACAGATTAAAATGTAGTTGGGAAATGCATAATCAAATATATTTAAATACAGTGGCATTACCTTTTAAAGCCAAGTCACTATGGAGCCAGAGGAAATCCTTATGCACGATTTAGTGCCTGGCTCCCATTTCTGTTTGATTGTCTCCATCCCTATAGCTACTACTTAGTAGTAGACTCTTTCCAGAGCTCATTTTAGGCCTGGAAGGACATTAAAGAATATTGTGATGATCCACAATATATCCTGCATATCTGTACCAAGCATTTTGCTCTCCATTCTTGCCTATTTTTCTGAAGGAAAACTTAAATGCAAAGAGATAATTAATGTGACCCTGAACTTGAAAACAATGTCCATCAAATTTAGGAAATGCCATAGTTCAAGGTACATTGCACATGGGAGGATTTTTATTCCCTTTTGTGTGTGTAGGTAAATTTATAAGTTATGATGTTGACACTGACATTACTAAATATATACTTGAGAGAATACTGAATGTACAATACTGTTAGCTTAAATTTGCTTTTGAAAGTTGAAGTTGTGCATTCTTGACTTTAAAAAAATTAATTCTAAAATATTCTTTTTTCTCTTTACACAATTATGGCCTTTAGTAAACTTGGAGCTGCTGGGGTAGTTTTAGTCATGTTTGAGAAGACTTATAAGTATGAAAATTAGTTTTATTCTGTCTGAAATATTCTGGACCTTAGATCAGATAACTAAGTTTACTTCCTTAATTCGAAGACCTATGACTCCATCAGAGTGAATCTTCCCTCTTCCAATGAAGATGACTGTGTCTTCACAATTTAGTTGGTATTATATGATGTTTTGATGAACTACTGTGTCTAAAAACATTCATTACTTGATGACCAATCCACTGGTGATAAAGCCCTCTGAACTTTGCCAGGTTGATTACAAGATTATGAGTTAATAGACTTGACATTATGAAAAGACCTTAGAGGTCCTCTATAGCAATCTGATCTTGATACAAATAAAAAATCTAGATGAATGGACAAAAAACTTTTATTAAGATTCACTAATGTGCTAAGCACGAGAGATATGAATATGAGTAAGTAAGACAATCCCTGACCACAAGGAGCTTGCATTCTATTAGAGTAAGACAATTAAGATAGGAGAGGAATATCTAGGGAGAGCTGGTTTGATCTTGGAAATTTTTATTTATACGTATTATTCACTGTAGCCCTCTCCACTGGAGTGAAAACTCATTGTAAGTAGTGATTGTTTCATTATTTGTAATTGTATCCTCAGTGTTTGGCATAATGCTCAGACTATAGTAGATGCTTTGAATGAAAAGTCACAGGGATGGTATGTAAAGATACCATGGAATGGATTAACCCATCCTTCCCAGAGACTGTAGTGCTGATTTGATTACTGATGTCAGAGATAGATTGAGTCTCTTACTTAGATTTCAAGGAGCAGTCACAAAGTCAAGTGATTGAAACCTAGAACCTTTGAATCCAAATCCATCACGCTTCTTTGCACAGTGGATATAGTTTGTTACTAATTTTTATACTTGATGTGTTTTCAGTTGAACAGAAACCACCATAGTCTGTGCTCTGCTGCCATAGCTTTTAAAGATGAAAGGTCACTTGCACTCCATGATCGGGCATTGTGGTAGGGTTTTAATAGAAGATTACTCTCTTCTAAATTGACATCATACTATATGTGGAATATTGAAGGCAAGTTAAAGGCAACAGTATTATATATCTATATCTATATCTATATATATAATATTTATATAATTTTTGACTAGGCTTTGTTTTGAAAATCAAAAAACACATTGAAAATATTATTAATTCATTACATTCAGTGACAATTTATGTGCAGTACAATAGAGAGTTCAAAAATATATAAGAGGACATCCCTGTCTTCAGAGAACTTATTAATATTGACTTCATCGGAGGCACTACTACATGATGGAAAACACAATGTACTGGATATCAGGAAATGGCAATAGTAAGCAAAAGTCAAATAAGGTTATGCATATGACCACTTTATGGTAATGGCAGGGTATGATGTAAATGTAGAGCATCTAGGAGCTCAAAACATACTTCATAAATATATAGAATTATAAATTATGAATGAATATAGAAACAGAATGTCTCATTTTTCCTACTATAATTTTTGAGCTAGAAAATGATATTCAATAAAAGAAATAACTCTTGTTACAAGGAAATATAGAATACACACAGTAGATAAATGTCTGTTTTAGAAAATTTCCCAGCAAATCCTATCAGATAAATTCAGGATTGATTCAAATTTCATGAATGTTTGAGAAGATATATTTCCAGTTTGGTTAAAGGCATCTAGCAGGAGAGAAGACTTTCTGAAATGGATGAGCATCCTTCTCCCCTTCAAAAAAAAAGGAAAAGGAAGGAACAAAAAGCAAGCTTAGTGATCATGATTATACTTATAATCCCAACACATGTCAACACCAGTTCAATTCCTCAATTCAGCCCATCTCTCACATATACATTAAGAAAATTTCCACCCATTTCTTTGAAGCCTTTTGGCAGGTTCCCCTATGCTTAGTGGATCATATGTAGTGTTTGGTTATGTATTAAGGTGATCTCCAAAGTGATTTCTCTTCTTCATCATCCCCTCCCTCTCCTAGGCCAGGGTGGAGTCACTCTGACTCTTTGGTAGGGCACTGTGGGATCTGTGATACAGTCAGTGTGTTTGCCCACACATGCTTACCAGGGTATCATGAATATAGGTATCTTTATTATTTTTTTTTCTCTCCAGAGCTTCAGATCTCTTCAGAATTTACATCTTGATTTTTGGTTCAACATATAGGTTCTAACTCAGGTCTGTGCAGGCAGAGAGTTTATACTGTAAGACCCTCCTTCCTACCACCATCCAAATACCTGATTCTGAAACATTTCCTTCCTTTAACAGCCTTATTTTAAAACCTCAATCAATCACTAATTATTTGGTGTAGATTTAGTTACCTGCATTTCTTCACAGCAGAGCCACAGGGAGGTTGACCCCTAAATCAAAAAGGCATTGCATGCTAGATTGGGGAGAGGGTGTATTCATAGGAGCATAGATTATAAACCTAAACCAGGAAAGTACTTTGTAAACTATCTAGTCTATCTCTTTCATTTTCCAAATGAGGAAACCTAATTCCAGGAAGGTTAAGTAACTAGTCACACAAGTATCCAAGGTCACACATAATGTCACACATTGTCAGGAACAGTATTTGAATGCAGGTCATTTTGGTTCCAGAGTCTCTTCCCATCCTACCAAAGGTGCTGTGAAATATGTGCAAACACACACACACACACGCACACACACATACACACACACACACACACACACACACACACACACACACAAGAAAGAAAGGTCAAGGAAGGGGCCTGCATGCAAATCACCCGTTATACAATTTACTAAGGCAAGACTCATTAGAGGCACTTTTATTTTATCTGTGATTTGAAGATCTAGTGAAAGTTGTCCTAAGATAATTTCCTTGGACCCCTGGAACATTCTTCAGTTTTAGTGATCACTGTATTGCACACCATTTCCTTCGAGATGTCTGTGTATCACCATTACTTTGCCATCCTCTTTTTCTATTTCTCACTGTAATTCCTTCTAGTTTCCTTCAGTCAGGTGACATGCTCTCAAGTGCTTTCTCTGGGCTTCTTCTACAACAGAAGCAGCCTGTTGATTTCCATGTGGCTCAGCATAGAACCTGTATCCGTCTAATATGATCCAACAAACATTTATTAAGTGCTTACTATGCACAAAGGTGGGTGGTTAGGTGGCTTGCCATGCCTGGAATCAAGAAGACACATCTTCATGAGTTCAGATCTAGCTTCCAACATTAGCTGTGTGACCTTGGGCAAGTTGCTTAACCCTGTTTGCCTCAGTTTCTTCATCTGTAAAATGACAAGCCACTCCATATCTTCGCCAAGAAAACCTCAGATGGCACAGCAAGAGTTGGACACAAATAAAATGACTGAACAACAAACAGCTGTGCACAAGGCATTATGGGAGTCACTGAGAATACAGTGATGAGGTAAAAAAAAAAAATCCCTGACCTTAACAAACCTGCTGTATGTTTGGGCTTGGAGTTGTGATAAGTACGTCGTGTCAAAAGGTAAGTATAGATATAAGTTTTTGAAGATGGAGAAAGAGCTAACTCAAATGACCGAGGAAGGCTTTTATACCTCTGGAACCTTTGGACCAGAAACAAGAATATGTTGGGGGGGAAGAAGCTTGGAAGAAGTACTGGGTTTTCCCTCCACATCATTTACTTATGTGTTTATATTACCTCATTTTATATAGCTACATATATGTTGAAGCATCTTGGCTAATTTCGTTCATTACCTCAATATTTGGTACTACCTAGTGCTATGCCAGTCACTCTATGGAAACTCCAAAATATTGACTAGAATGGAATTTTTGAAATATCTCCACAGATTGAAAGAGAAGTCCTGAAAAAAGAGCTGGCTTTGAAAGTGCATGTATCGTATTTGGTAAAATACCTCACATGTTACAAATGCACCATGTTAATCATTATGAAAACAACCAGATCAGTTCCTAGTTCTAAATCATGAATAAGCTCTGCCTCCAACTGATTATTAAGAGAGATTAATAAGGAAAGTAAAGATATGCATATTGATGGATAATGCAAAACATGGGGAAGCCCTGCCTACAGGGTGAGCGTGGTAGACTGTATTTCCAAACAAAGCTGTTAGGGAGGCCTGATCATATCTTATCAGCCATGAGAATCATCCCTAGAGACCAGCTTTCCCTATTTTCTATCATGCACAGCAGGAGGAGTCAGAAACAACCATTTATCAGTTGGCAAAAATTTCACACCCAGGGAAACTTGTTTTTTTTAAAAACAAACAATGACAGGACCTATCACTACATCAATGTAGAGAGCTCCTTCTACCAAAGCTGTCTTACACTGTCTATGAAACTTATGATCTTAGTTGCCTAGAGCACTGAGAGCTTGGTTAAGTGATTGATCAGAGTCACATAGTTAGTATATATGAACGGTAGAACTTGAAAACAAACCTTTGTGACTCTCAGTCAGCCATGTGATGCTGTCTTTCAGTACAAACAAAAGACAAATTCCTTTATTCTCTCTGTGTCCCATTCTTCCTTTCCCCCACTCCAGGCTCCCTAGTTTTCCAAGGCTTCTGATCCAGTTCCCTAAACTACTTAGCATCTAGTCTGAGGCTTCAAAAATGGTGTGGTCTGCATAGAACATTTGGATATTGCACTGGTCTACAGCACAATCTTGACTAGAAAACACTGCTCTGAAACAGTAATAACTTGTGCGCACCATTAGTTCTAAAAGTACCTATTTGTTTCCCCAATTGCTCTCATACTCCCCTCACCCTCCTCTTGTTGATTCTGGCTTATCCCCAGTACGAATGTGCTTTTAAAAAATCAGCTCAAGGAATTATACAAATATGCAGTCATGCTTTTGGAAATCCACGCTAACCTTATTTGACACACATCAGGGTACAAGGACAAAGGGGGATGTCTTATATTATGGATTAATACGTTCAATCCTGTCATAAGTTGTTCGGTTGCAGTTCACAGAAAGAAAAATAGATGTTAGCTGAGCAATTGGGTCATGTTAAAACAAGAAAAAGAGCATGTTCTATGCTATAGAAAACATTCCCCCCATAAGTTGATTGAATTTCCCAGTTAGCAGTACCACACAGAAAGCTCTTACTTTCAAGATGGCAGAGCAGTTGGCACAGGATCATATATTTAGAACTGAATGGGACCTTAGATGTCATCTAAACCAATCCCCGCATTTGGCAGATGAGAAAATTTAGATCCAGAATAGTAGAGATGACAGTCACAGGGACATATAGGAAAGTGACAAAGATGAGAGTTTAAACCCAGCTCCTCTGATTTCAGATCTAGATTCTTCTACTCTAACGGATGCCTCCCTCTGTTAGTCTCCCCAGAGTATGAAGTATGAAATAAAATACGTCAAATGGTTAAAGAGTGTGAACAAAGTAATTGGTCCAAATGACTATCAATTTGGAAGTGTGTGCACTTCCTACTGACTTGATAAATACCTACTGACTTGTCCATCTCAGAGATTTCTGATATATTACAGCAGAAATTATAACATAGTTATTCCAAATTGGTGAAGAGTTATGTTCGGGTGTGTTTATCATTATCAACAGACATTTATACAGTGCTTTTAAACTTGTTAAGCACTTTATAGTTTCCTCATTTGAGAATCAGTGCAACTTACAGTTTTGGAGAATTGTCTGAGACGTTGAGAAGTTAAAATCTTTGCTCAATTAGAGCATTACCATGTGTCAGACAAAGGATTTGACCCCCAATCTTCTTGGCACCAAAGCTGATTCCTTATGCACTATAGTACAAAATTGTGGAGAGAAGCAGAGATTGTTATTATAAAGAGAGACAGAGAGAGATAGAGAGACAGAGACAGAGAGGAGAGAGGGAGAGAAAGAGAGAGATATACACACAGAGACATATGCATATATGATATATTTGTATGTGGATATATATATGTCTATCATATATACATACACATTATGTCTGTATGTGTATATATGTATATACACATATATGGTGTGTGTGTAAGCATGTAATGAGAGAAAACATGGAATTATGGATATAGAACTAGTCTTCAAGTCTGGAAGATCTGCATTCACACTCGCTGTGTTACCCTGGACAAGTTCCTTTATCTCTTCAGTGTTCTAGTCACTTCTCTAAGACTGTAAGTTGCATAGGAGGCACAAACCTGCATTGGCAGAAGGAGTTTCCTCATGTGGGAATTCCCTATACCAACTGAAATTAAAAGCTGGCTCCCTAAACATCTATGTATATTGTGAGAGATATTTTGGTTGATATCAAAGCATACAGGTAATGGTGTATTCTTCATAAAATCATGTTACTAAAAAAGTAAGTGCATCAATAAGCTTGAAATGCAGATTATATTAATAAACAATATACATTCATTTAAACTGCTTATTAAATGCTCTATTTGACTCTCCAAAATCTTACCTTTAAACAAAATCCCCAACAGTGCCTTATAGTTTTCAATATTTAACAAAGCAGTAAACTCTATCCATAGCTGTTAGTCTTCTTGCATTTCTGTGATGCCTTAGTCTGACATTCAAGGGCCATAGTTTTCATATTAAATTTTTATCATACATAGATGCTAGCATCACCATGAGATTTTTGCCATAGCCCTACCACTGCTCCAGGTCTCACAGATCTATATTTCATTCTTTAATATAAAAATGCCTCAGGGAGGAATAAGCCTAACCAGAAGACTCAGGAACATTTTTATTCACAATGGAGATCACATTATTGATCACAAATGACATTAGTCTATCCTCTCTTTCTTTCTAGTCCAATCTTTGGTTAAGGCTATAAAACATCCAATTTCTCAATACTTGGGGGATATTCTCCAACATTTTTTGAGGAAAGTTAAATTGCTCATGTATTTGGTTTCCTTGGTAAAACCATGGAAACCTCAACAGAAAACAGAAAAAAATTCCCCTATTTCTGAATTGCAATGAATTGAAAAAAGTCTAATGACAGCTGAGATATACCTAATTTAGGGTTTTAGACACCAAAGGGGCAAAATCTGCGTGTGAAGGTCACCTTTCCACATAAGCACTTATACTATGAGAGTTTAGAGAATCATTGAAAGACGTCTACAGAGGCACTGTTGGCTTGTTTCCACCTTTTCTTTGGAGGCCTCTAGTCTAGTTCCTAATTATTCTCTTCAGCCAGGGTTTTGGCTGAATACTCGATGGCACCTTGGAGGCAGATAGAAAGGTTATTTCATGTAATAACATATATACTTTAAAAAAATCCCAACCTGGCACATGTCCCACAAGTGCTCAGGCTTAACTGGTTACTATGACATTGTTGAGAGCAACAGGCTGAATTCCATGGAGTTGTAAGGGAAAGATCTGAGTTTGCTGTCTGTGTTAGAAGCCACCTACCTTAGGGAGAAAAAAAAAAGACTTCTCTGTAAATTAGGGTACAATGACATCTCAGCTGAGTTAGATGATTTTTATCTCTAGTAAATTTTTTTAATAACTTTTAAAAAACTGAAGAATTAATCTTGATTAATGAGGAGACATTCTATAACTTTCAAAGTATAGTCACATACATTACCAAATTTGATCCTGTGTAGGCTAGGTTTATTTCTAGTTAACAGAGAAAGACAAATGAAATTGAGACATCTAATTTAAAACAAAACAAAACAAAACAAAACAACATATTTCCATAGCTAGATTTCTCTTCTTTATTCCTAATTTTGCATTGGCTCTTTTTAGTGAATAAAGAAAATCTGCATATTTGGAAATTCAAAGTGAGTCTATCTATTTGTGTAATGTAGGTTGTACAGAGAATGTGCAGATATTCCCTCCCTGCTTCCTGACTGTATATGTGGTGAGCCAATCTTTGAGAAACTTGGCTTCTAATGAGAAGAGGGTGAAGATCTCTTTCTCCACATTTTAAAATTTGTTAAGTCAATGCCATGAATAAATTATTTAAATCATAGGTTTTCGTGTCATGTCTAGGAGGTCTCTGTAAGAGGAGAATTAGAAAGGTACTCAATGTATAGCCCAACTTGTGAGTGGAACAAGCATTCATTTTCTATACACAATAGAAATGCTACAACACAAGACTAAAAAATCATGCATTTTCAGTAAGAAGCTAAAAAAGTGTCAGGTGTGACTTATATTTTACCTGGTTGGGAAGTTTTCCTTGTAAATCATTTAAATGGAAAGTAGTTTGTAGAATTTCTAATTAGATATTTTCCATTTAATTTTAGCTTTGCACTTTCTTAGAGTTTATGCCTTCTGGCAAACAAGGCTAGCAGCTTGGTCTTCTCTTATCTCATTGTTACTCCTCAGCCTCACTCAAGTAACTCAGAAACCTTTTGAAATGACAAGGTCTTTTCCATCTTGGTTATGTCCACCTCAGGGTGAATGCTCAGGGAAAGAAACACCAATTGGGAAAAGGCAGTGAGGGACCTAGGCAGAAGTTCACTTAGTGGGGTCCCTCTTCAAGTGGTGGTGATGCAAAGAGGAAAAGGGTATCAGCTCATTTTTCACTCCTCACCAGTAGTCTTTGAGTTACATCATGTCATCAGGAGGATTAAAAGAAGTCAGAACAAGATAGAATCTCTCTATTCTTTTAATTGATTCAGCACCCTCCCTCCCTCCTGCTTTCACAAAGTGAGGGAACCAGGAATCACCCATGACTTGCCCCATCATATACAATGGCAAGGTCATTCAGTTCTTGGGTACCACATGGCCATAAGCAACCATTAAATTTGCCATCTTCCATGTACCCAAATGCTGTCATACATATAGTTGGGCAGAAGCAGGCTGGAAATATTTGTGCATTCTTGGTATAACCCACATTACATTAAACACATGGAATACAGTATTCATTAACAAATGATAGTGGTACATTTCTCAGTTGGATTCCATTAAATGAAACAAATATATGGACAGCTATAGGGACTGGACCTGAGATTTCATTGGTGTGGAGAACTCAAGAACAAGGAAATTCCCTCAATTAATAGAGGCATTTTCTTTACAACTTAAAGTCTACTAGAGAGATGCCTGGGGAAATGAAGGATTAAGTGAAAGTCTCTGGGGTCACATAATATGTATACAGATAAGTGCACATGAGATAATTTGATGAAGAGATTGAGGAAGATGTTCCAGAATAGCTAGCTAGAGGGAATGGGAGAAAGTTTTGCAGAAGAGGTCCTACTCAAGTTAAGCCTAAAAAGAAGCTGAAGATGCTGAATGGTGGCATTAAGGAGAGGGTCCATTTCAGGATGGGAATGGGGGCTGGAGGTTTGCTACCCTTGTGCAAAGGCATAGGTGACTGTTACTAATTGTATTTTGGTATCAGATTAGTATTTGCCATTACCCTCATTATGTTGGTCAAGGTCTGGTATAACACTTTTATCAAATAGATTCAGTAGAGTTGATGAAGAAATGATAATTTTACTGGATATACCTTACTATATGTATCAATCAAATCAGGGGAGAGTTAAGGATCTACCATATTCTACTTTAATTGATAATGTTCATTTATTATGCCCCTATTACTATGTATTTAGTATTATGCTAAGTATTGTAGGGGAAACCAAAGTTCTCTGTATATTTTTTCGTAAAATAGAAAAAGTACTGTGCCTAGAGTCAGGAAGATGTGGCTTCTAAGCCTGTCTCTGACACTGACCATAGTGTGATCATAACTATGTTATTTAGTTTCTGTCTGCTTCAATTCCTTTTGTTCTTTTTTGCTATTGGAGGGGGTAAGGCAGGGTGGTTGGGGATAAGTGACTTGCCCAAAGTCACAGGGCTAGTAGGTGTTAAGTGTTGGAGGCCAGATTTGAACTCAGGTCCTCCTGACTCCAAGGCCAGTGCTTTATTCACTGCACCACCTAGCTGCCCCATTGGCTCAGTTTTTTTAAAGAATTATTTCATAATCCATGACCTGCTTCAATTTCTTTATCTATAAAATAGAGATAACAGGATCACCTCCATCCCAGCATTACTGTGAGGATAAAATGAGATAATAAATGTAGAATAGTTTAGTAAACTTAAAGCATTGTGGAAATGTTAGCTATTATTATAATCTTGTTTGAAAGGTAGGGCTTCCATGAAAATGAGAGGATGGTACAGACAGTGTATGACAAAGTACAAAAATATGTGACAATCAGTAAAATACTTTTAAAAGAGGAGATGTCAGTAGGATAGTTTAAGAAAGTTTCCCAAATAAGGTAGAATTTAAGCAGATTAAAAAACCACAGAATTTCAGAACTGGAAAGAAACTCAATGGTTATTGAGTCAGGTCTATACCTGAAGAATTACCTTTACACTCTACCCAACAAGTTGTCATTCATCATTTGCTTAAAGATCTCCAATGAAGGGAAAAGTATCAGTTACCAAGGTAACCTATTACACTTCTGGATTACTCTAATTATGAGCTTTTATTTTCTCACATAAAACTTAAATTTACTTTTTTCCTCTTTTTTCCAGTTTCAACCCATTGCTTAGAGCTTAGCCCATGCTTTCCCATGTAACAGACTGATTAAATGCACACACACACACATACACACACACACACACACCTGAAGACCTGAAACCTAAGCTTCCTTTTCTCCAGGTTAAACAAACTCAATTTCTTAGACCATTTCTTATATATTATGAATTCAAGGTTCTGTCCCATCCTATAGCCTTCCTCTGAAACCCCTTTGCAGCTTGTCGTATCCTTCTTACAGTGTGACACCTAGAACTAAACACCACACTTGTTAATAATGATGGCTAAGACTTGTATAGAAGGGTGAGGAGGGAGGGTGTTCTGGGTGTAGGAGAGAGTAGGGGGGAAAGAATGGTCATTAGATGTAGTTTTCCCTGAGAGTGATATTTAGTGAGATCAGAGCAATTCACTTCCTCTCTCTGGGCCTCAGTTTCAGAATTTAATAAAAGAGCCATTTAGACTACATGCTATTGAAGATTCCTTCTCTTTTTCTGTGCTTTCATTACTAACAATGAACTTACCAGGAATGAGATGATTTGGAAAACAGAAGTGAGGCCTGGGTCAACAAGAAGAACACTGTTATGGAGGAGTAGGAGACAAGATTTGTTAGGTAAGCTAGAATTGTTTTATTGAAAGCCTTGAATAACAAGATGAGGATATTAGACTTGTTTATCCATAGACAAATGGAGAATCATTGAAGGTGCTTATATGGAAAAAAATGACCCAGTGAAATGTGTTTTAGGAAGAAGAATCTAGCAGTGATATATGGGATGAATTGGAAGGGGAAGAAGACTATTAACAGTGACCTGGACTACAGACATCACCATGACCAAAATTAGAAAAAGCCAGTCTAGATCAGGCCCTTAGATGGAAAGCCAGAAATGAAAATCTGTGCAATTCAAACTTCAGAAACCCCACATTCCTTTCTATGACACGACCAGGATCCAAGAAGATCATATTTAACAGGTTGGAATGGTGGTATAAATCTTGGAGAATTAAATCTGATATATTGATAAATATTACTGTCAATTTGATAGTTAGAAAAATAGAAAATGTCATAAAGTTGCACACCTGAGTTAAAAAATAAACAAAACAAAACAAAATATAGATATTTGAAGCCTGGTATAGGAGTGAGGAGAGAGAATATATGGTTAGAAAAATATAAATCTTATGCCGTATTTATTACAAACATTGAGCCTACAGCAAGGAGGGAATGATCTTATTCTTTTTTATCCTGGTCTGACTAAAACTGAAATGACAGAGTGACAAAATAATAGAATTCTAGAATTGAAAGAGATATCAGTAACCATTTATTTGTACGTCCCTTTGTGGTCTCCATTACAATATACTTGTTAAGTGATTATCCACCACTTTAAGCCTCAGCAATAAAAAATAAAACAAAAACAAAACAAAAAAACAGCAGATCAGGCTCTGGTTTGTAGTGTTTTTGTTTCTTAGATGTAAATGCTCGTATTGAAAATTCAACAATCAACTTATGAATCAATTTAAGATGGCTCCAGGACACCTCTGTGAGGTCTTTTTCATTTCTTTGATTAGCTGTTTCTAAAAAAGAGACTAGAGATAACGAATCCAATGAGTTAGGCAAAGACTGGAAGAGCAGAAACAGAATCTTCCAGGAACAAATAGGAGGTCAGGACACCCAATGGGTAATCAAAATTTTGAGGAACAGACAGTTCTTAGAGGTCAGGAGCAAACCAGGGGAAATTAATCTAGATTCATATAATAGTTGAATAAAGATATTGTCAATTAAGGCAAAGGGGACTTAAATCTACCACTGGGATAAAGGATTTGAGAGACTGAAAAAATTCTTGGTAAACTTAATGTGATGTCAGGGTGTGGGAAGACTTAGGCCTGCCTGCAAGCACAAGCATTACCATGGCTACAACTACTTCATTGAGAATTGAGAGACTGAGGAATCACAGGTATAATCTGATCCTGACTGGGGAAAGGGTATGAGGGTTCTCTTTGTGGGTAGATTCTGACAGGCAGGGAGACCTTTGAGAAGGCTTTTCCAGTAATCCTGGAATGATGTAATAAAGACCTGGATTAATGTGTTGGCAGAGGGAAAAAAGAGAAATGTGTTGAAGGAAGAAAAATAATAAAATAATAAATATATAAAAATATCACTAAAATAAATTAAAAAAACAGAACTTGCTGACTTGTAAGTCATGAATGAAACCTTTTGTTTTTTAATAGCAGAAAGAGTACTAGACATTAAGGCAGAAATTTATTTAGCAGATGGGTCAAGGTGGGCAAGCCACTTCAATTCCATTCAACAAAAACCTGTAAGACATCTATTGTGTATACTTCTACATGGAGACAGTGTAGTATTGACTTAGAAAACTTCCAGTTAACTTTGTCTTTATTTTATTGTATTTTTTTCTGTTAAACATTTAGCAATTATACTTTAATCTGGTTTGGGCAACTAGCTGTGAGTTTGACACCTTTGCTCTAGAGGATAAAGGGCTGGCCTTGGAGTCAATAAAATGTGAGTTTAGTTCTTGCATTTGATACATCTTAACTGTTGTGGAACAGTATCATGTAGTGAAAAAATAATAAAATCATTTAACTCAGAGTCAAAACATGACTCCAATACTTGCTAGTTTCTTAACCAAAGAAATATCATTTTATTTTTCTTGCTCTCTACTTTCTCTTCATAAAAAAGGGTGTCAATGCTTCCTTAATCTACCTGATTGGATTATTAGGAAGAAATAAGATTGTAAACCTTAAAAAGCCATATCGTATAGGCTCTTAATCAGCAGAAAATAGAAATCAAGAGAAAGGACTGGTTTTAAAGAAATGATGATATTAGTATGGAACATTTTGAATTTGAGGTAGGACATTCCAATGGACATGTCCAACTGACTGTTGGCAATGTGGGACTCAGGGAGAGAGGAGAAATCGAGACTGACATTGTGAGTTACCTGCTTTGGGTCTCACATACCCACAGAATATTAAACTTGGAAGGGACTTTAGAACTCATCTAGTCTAGCCCATGTCTACATCGATATCTCAAACAAGGGGTCACCCACCATCTCATGATGTTTTGAGTGAGGGTAAATCAGCTTCTTCTTGAGGCACCTCATTCCTCTTTTGGACAGCCCTAGTTATTAGCAAGGTTTTCCTGACTTTAAGTCTAAATCTGTCTCTCTGCAAAACCTACTCATTGTTTCTTCTACTACTATATGGATTTAGGTAGATCAACTATAATTGGTCCTCTTTGAAAATGAAGGCTGAACAACAGCAACTACCACCGTCATTCTGTATGTCAGCCCTTAGAAGACTTGAAGACAATTACATTGCTCTCTTCCTCTTAGACTTCCCTAATTGAACATTCCTAAATCCTTTTATTAGACCCAGTCATCATACTGAAAGTCTTCCCATAATGTTCTTATTACTGTCTTCCCTAAAGTGTGGCATAACTGAAATCGTGGGTGTGCATAAAATCTCTAAGGGAGAGAATATAGGGAGGAAACCAAACCTCTGAGTTTCAGTTTCTACTCTATAATATGACAATCATAGTTGTGCCATGTACCTTAGAACAAGATTGTTTAAAGGATTAGATGAGATAATGTATCAAAAAGTATTTCTTAACCTTATTGTGCCATATAGATGATGCTAATGCTGATGCTGAGGATGGAAGAAGAGAGGGGTTAGTCTAGAAAATCAATGCATAGACCAATGAGTCAATGGTGAATATATAGTTTCAGATGATAAGTAGTAGTAGTAGTAGTAGTAGAGATACAAACAGGGACAGGGAAGTTCGTATCAGAGTTAATTGAGGGAGATGGTACAGGTAATGATGAATTTAGTTTTGTACAAATTTCAAAAGGCAGTCAGAATTCCAATGAAAATGGCCAATAAGCACTTGGAGATACAGAAATAAGAGTTTAAGTCAGAGGTCAGAGTAGGTAGGAGTCATGGGATCATAGAGTTCGGGTAATGGGTATATGCTCCAACTATCTACATGTTGCTTAAATAAGGCTAGCTGTTTTATTCCATCTCTAATTAATCACAGGAGGCCCACGCATTTCAGTTTTACCAGTTGATTAAAAATGTAAACTCTGTGTTAATAAATCTTTAAGCAATTTAAGGGACTTATATCTCTTTGACTATTGAACAAAAGCAGATGACACCACAAAAGAAATATCTTTTTATTGTTATTAATTGAACAAATCAGACCGATCTCTAGACATATATAAGAAGAGCAGTTAGTCCAGTGGTGAGCTTGGCCAAAAAGACAATCTCTCTAGCAGTGGAAAAGCTTCAGTTCAGAGGATTGTAAGCAATTCTCTGAGAAGGAATTGTTTTTGGGTACAGGAGAGAGTCTCTCTCTTTCCTTCTCCTTCCTTCTATTGTTAATCATATTATCAGAAAAAACTAGACAAGTATGGATCAGAATACAAACTAAGGGCAAACACAGATCGATAAAGAAAGATAACCACATGAGGGAAAAAAAGAGTGTAATGCTTTACACTAGAGAATTAGAGCTACTAAGAAACAACTTCTAGTAGCTGGGAATTACAAGTTTACACTTTGACCAAATGCACTTTCTATACTAAGAGATCACTCTCTCATGGATTTATATGTCTTACTAGGAGAGTGCATCCTAGACTTTTGGAGGGGTATTTGGTACTAACTGGTCTTTTATACCCTTTTCTAAAAGGTAATTGACATCTGGCTGATTTCTGTTAATGGAAACTCTCCTACCAGAAGAGGCTCTTGAATAAGGGTGCTAGGAAACGCAGCCCATCACTGTTAGTCTAGA
>CM053583.1:341796820-341811883 GCA_028627135.1 Pseudochirops cupreus
GTTTTTGAGTTCTAGGATTGGTTTAGAGTCCTATTCCATGGGTATTTTGGAGTGGCTATGTGAGAGCTGAGATATGTTCCTGCTGCTACGCCGCCATCTTGGCTCCGCCCCCTTCTGCCTTCCTTCCTATCCACTAAAAAGTAAGGAAAAAAGAAGGAAGAGAACAAAGAAAGTTGAAAAACACAACTCTTGATCATTTTATAAATAGTCAAGCAAAATAAATTTCTACATTGGCTAAAATGTTTTTCTTATTCTGCAGATTAGTCCATTATCTCTCTGAGAACAACTTTCTTCTTTGTCAGTTCTTTGGAATCATGGTTGATCATTTAGTCAATCAGAGTTCTTTGAGAATATTAAAAATCTAGAATTGTTCGTTTTTACAATATTGACGTTGTATAATTCTTTTTCTGTTTCTACTCAATTCCTTTATCAATTTATAGCAGTTTTCTCAGTTCTTTCTGAAATTCTTCATTTTTTACAATATAATAATATTCAATTATACTCATATACCATAATTTGTTCACCCAATTAATGAGTACTGCTTTAGTTTCTTAGCAACCACAAAAGAAAATTATAAATATTTTTATACATAATAGGACCTTTTCTTCTTTCTTTGATCTCTTTGACTTATAGACCTAGTAGTGGTATCCTTGGGTGAAAGGGCAAGCATGCGCTGGTCAGTCAAACTTTACTCCTCTCCTTGTACTCTATGATCTAATGATACTGGATTGTTTGTTGTTCTTTTAACATGACCCTTCATTTCTATATTGGATGTTTTTTTTTCACTAACATGTTCTCCTGCCTTACTTTCTGCTCCTGGCTTCCCTAACTTTCTTCAAGACTCAACTAAAATTTCTACCTTTTTCAAGAAATAATCTTATCCTCCATTAGCAACCCCACACTCTACACAAACACTATTGTTTCCCTCTCTCTAGGTTTACCTCTCATTTACACTCTATATAAATTGAGGTACACAGTGTGTGTGTGTGTTTGTGTGTGTGTGTGTGTGTGTGTGTTGTGTCTATTTTTGAATATGCACTTGAGGGTAGGGATCTCCTTTGTGTTCTTACTTTATAATCCTAGGGATGATGATGATGATGATGATGATGATGATGGTGATGGTGATGGTGATGATGATGATGATGATGATGGTGATGGTGCTTTCTCCATTAAAATGTTACATACTTGACAAAAGTAATGGTTTCAATTTTAATTTTGTATCAGCTGCATGCAGCACCAAAACTGGTACAAAGTATGTGTTTAATATGTGCTTATTTAATTCAGTTACATTTGGAAATGAGGAAATATAGACCCCAAAGTTAAGGGATTTACTCAATATCACATAAATAGTAAGTGACAGAGTGAAGATTTGAATGGAAGTCCCCTGATTCTAAATCTGCTTAATGCTTTCATTACAGTTGCCTATCAGATTTGAATGCTAATAGCTGAATTGCTTATATTCTTTTACATATATTGGCTTACTTGATGCTTATAACTGGTATCCAAGAGATTTTTTTTTAATCTTTAAATTTTTTAAAATCTTTAATGAAAGATTATCATTACCCCCATTTTATAGATGAGAAAACAGAGGTTCACAGATATTTAGTTACTTGCCAATGGTTGCACACAGTATGTCAGAAATGAAATTTAACCCTAAATTTTCCTGATCACAAGCAGATTCATACTTCTATATGAGCTTTTCTATTAATTTTAACATTTAAGTATGATTACAATAATCTTTGAAAAGTCACATAGCTACGAAAGCATCTAAGAAAGATTGTCACCCTTTCTATTCCCTCAGAGGAAAAAAAAATCTTTATTTAAAAAAAAAGTTAGTTTGTTATATGTAAATCACTTAAATTATTAGAGCCTCAGTTTCTTTATCTGTAAAATTGTTGGAATAAAACCTGAAGTGTCAACCTCACGGTGTTATTGTGAGACTCAAATGAGATATATGCTAAATGATTTGCACATTTTTAAGCATATGCTTTGGTTCTTAGTTTTCTTATCCATAAATGGGGATAATGCACACATCTTATCATTTTGTTGTGAAGATCTAATGAGCTAATGCATTAGATATAAAAGAGATTTAAGAAAATTGAATCCCTATATAAATAAATATAAGGTATAATAATTATTATTTCGATATTCTCATCTTTTAAATAGATTTAATATATGTGGTTCTAGGACAAGTTGTTATTCTACTATTGTTGTTTTATATTATATATCAAATAAATAACTGCCTTGGTGCATGAAATGATTGTTTTTGTCTTTGAATACAAGTATAGATATAAGCTAATCTGCTGTAAACTTATTAAAAGAATTATCTGTACAACTGCAGCAGCAGGTAAGATGACAGGAATGTTGTATACCTCATCTTGTTCCCCCTGATTTTTTCTCCTTTGTTGAGTCTATTTGGAAGCTTTTCATTCCGCATAGCTTGGAGATTATGAGTATTTGACATGGTGACATCTATTAAAAGCATTGGTTTTAAGTTGTTATGGATCAGTGTCATATCTGAGAGGTTGTTGGCATCAATTTCGTCTGTAATAGTGCTTCACTCGCAACACAATTTAGTGGTTGAGATCTCAAGGATATTTTGACATCTTTATTTGTAGCAAGAGGATTTGCCTTGTCAATCCATGAAAGGGAGTGAGGTTCTGAAATTTAATTCTGTGCCAGGTTGTGTCAGCTAGGTATTCAGTAGATACTAAATTTTTGCAGGTTGTAATGATGTTTTTCTTTCCATAAGTAACACTAACCACTGTCTGGTTAAAAAATTTTTTTTTTAAATAATCCTTAAGCACTTTCTGATGGTGATGACCTGGTCATGAATTGCCAACATAAACCTGTCTCTTTTCATAGATAAATCTGCATGATTTATGTATTTGCCTGACCTTCATCAGTTATATATTGATGACTGATTTCATTTGAATTTCACTCATGGAAGATATTATGGTTCTTGGCCATTTCATGTGCCCCATGAAAAGAAACCACATTCTGTTACATTCAGCAAATCACATTGTATGTACTTGGTTTCAGCTTTTACTATTTTTCAAGGAAACAATAATTAAGCAAGTTTTTTGTTCAAAAGCTATTTTTGTTGATTTTGGGTCATTTATCATGGACTTTAAGAATGTCTTTCAATTATCTTTTTCCTTTTTCTGGAGAAAGTATTAAACTTTCTGTAGCATTCTTGGAGTAACGGAGCGTATTTCACTAATATTCTGTGGGTGTATTATTTTGTAAATTTTTATTGCCTTTTTTTTCAAATATTCAGGTAACCTGGTGACCATTAGTATTATCACTTTTTGGCCATGGCAGCACAAAAAGACAAATTTTAAATGGCCCTCATCCTTTCTGGCTCCTTTCCATTTCTTTAGTAACAGTTGCAGGAAAGAGGGCTGAGGTAGTTAAGAATGCTACCATTTTAATGCCATAAACACACTTAATTTTGACTCTCTTACTCTTTAATACTCTTAATTGCAGTTCATATGTGATGATCATTGAATATATTGCTAGAGGAGCTGAATCTTATCATTGTAGACATTCTTGATGGACATAAAGCAAGAAGGTATAAGTTATAGCTAAATGAAAGGATGGATTACCAGGTACTCCTTGGAGAGTGCCTCCAAGAATATCTTTTCCCCCAAATCCTCTCCTTTTTCTAACTTCCCTGTTACTATCGAGGGTACCATGAACCTCCCAGACACCCTGGCTTATAACCTAGTTGTCATCCTTGATTCCCCATTCTCCCTTATCTCCTCCCAATATCTAATCAGTTTCCAAGTGCTATAGTTTCTACTTCTCAATATCTTCTCCCCTACGATATTCCTACCACCCTATTGCAGGCCCTCATTGCCTCCCACCTGTACTATTCCAATAGCCTTCTGATTGATCTCCCTGCCTCTAGCTTCTCCCCATTCCATTCCATTCTGTCAAACTGATCATTCTAAAACACATCTGACCATATCACCCCTCCCCTCCTCTACCCCATTCAGCCAACTTCAGTGGCTCCCCTTTGCCTCCAGGATCAAATATAAAATCCTGTTTGTTTTTTAAAGCCCTTTACAACTCAACTCCTCCGTAACCTTTGCAATCTTTTTATACCTTATTATTCCCTTACATTCTCAACCCCTTGACTCTGTGATCCAGTGACACTGAACTGTTTGATATTCCTTGAATGTGACACTCTATGTCTTAACTCCATGACAATTCAATGACTGTCCTCCATGCAGCCATGACTGTTCTCCTCATCTCTGTCTTGTGGCATCTCTGACTTTCTTCAACTCTCACCTTATACAAGAAGCCTTTCCCATTCATCTTTAATTTTATTGCCTTCCTTATGAGATTAGTTAGAATTTATCTTGCACAAATCTATCTTAAATGTGTATGTGCGTATAGTGTGTGTATATATATGTATATGTGTATATGTATGTATGTGTGTGTGTATATATATATATACATATACATATATACATACATACATATACATACATACATACATATATATATATATATATATATATATATATACTGTATTTAATAATCATGAAAAGACCTTCTCATTTATCCCTGAGTAATCTGCCTGTATACATTTAGACTACTGCTTCATCAGAGCATGGACAAGATTTAGTTTAAAAAAAGGAAAATGATGATGCGGAAAATAAATTGCATGTAATTACAACAGTTTAACTCTAAGTTATTTTAAAGACTAAGTATAAATCAACAATAAGAAATGGACAACCAAATGGTATCAATTTCAACTATTATTATTCATATGTATATATTAATTATTATATATCATTATACTGTTATGTTGCTTCATGCCATGTCATGCTATGCATCCCATACCAAATCATACCATACTATATGATATTAAACTGTACTGTAGTAGGCTATACTGTACTAAACTATAATATACTCTATTCCACTATTTTATACTATACCATATAATATCATATATGCCATACCATACCATTATATTATAAACCATTTCATGTAACTTCACATCATGAATATTATACACACACATACACATTCCCTCTTTAGGTAAGTTTTACAATAAATCTGTGTGCCTTGTTTCTGTTAAATTGTTCTATTCTCTCTATATAATATTAATGTATCATATTAGTATATTATATATTATTTTATGTAAAATATTATTTTATATTTAGCCAGTGTAAATTTATTGCCACAACAATGGTACTAGAAGATCTCAGAAAGTGTCTTGGTCAGCAAGCATCTAACTTGCTTGCCAGAACAGAGGGAAATAGCTAACAAAGGCAGCATTTGGTTAGAATATAAATTCATTTGTAAATCCTTCCAAAGAAGAATGGTAAACACTTATGAGGAATATTGTTTCATAGAACAGAGAGAAGCAGTGTGAAGGACAGAGCCAGCTTAAATAAAGTTCACTAAGATATCCAACTAAGCTAACTTATTTTAAAAAGTATGAAAACTGGTCCTTCTTACCTTCAGTACATACAAAATAAAAATGGAAATGATTTGAATTTTTTAATAAACTGTTTCATTCTTTGATGTATGGGTCAGAATAGATTACTGTTAAGCATTCTTCTGACTCTCAAATTCTTTGATTCTGTGAATCTTTGCCTTTTTTCCATCAAGAATGATAGAGCCATCAGTCTTAGACATCAACATTAGATCCTGAATATGTTTGTAGGTGAAAAATAAATGCCACCAAAGGGAATAAAGTAGGGAAAATCAGTTGAATTGGGCTAAAGGAGACCCACACTACAGGCAATACAAACATGAGGGTATTAAGGAACCAATATAAAAGGTATCTAAAGGAGAGAAAGATACCAAAGACAATGAAAAAAAATATCTCAGACCTTATGAACAAAGAAAAAAAATGATTGAGGGAACTTCAATAATTATTGACCTAGATGACTATTCTACTATCTATATAAAACCTAGATGAGAGTCATCCATAGTCAAATCTAGGGCATCCTCTGTGAGGGCATTGGTAGGGAATGAGCAAAGTTCTCTAAGAAATATTTAATTAAAATTAGATTATTCAATTTAGTAATTGGTTAATTAACAATCAAATGTTTATCATTGTATAGTTACTAAAATACAGATTCTCCTGTTTGTCCATAATATTCTGTCGATTGAATCAAGCTGCAAAATATTTCTTAGCCTCCTGGATGAGAGTTGTACTCACTCAATGCATTTTGGCCTATCCATCCACACAGAGCAGATCAAATAGGTAAAAGATGTTAAGATTTCAATGTGCATTTGGAAGGACACTCTACAGTTTGTACATCCATTTGTATATCTGGGAAAGACAGTTCAGATGGGCATTAGACTGGGTACAGAGTTGATTATAAGGAAGAGAGTGGGCTGAGTTTCTTTGGGGCAATTGCAGAACTTTTTATTTCCCTTTTTCAAGTTTCCCATGAAAGCAAAATCCAATATTTTCAATGATAACATTTTACTAGTGATGCTATAGGGCAGAAGGATGTGGAAGACAACTATATTTAAAGAATAAAATATGAATATTACCCAGAGTTCAATAAGAGAGCACATAGTGAACAAAAACAGACTGCAGTATAGAAGAGATGAGGAACTTTGATGAAGAAATAGGAGTCAACGGTGTCATCATGGGGTTTTTTGAAAGAAAGAGAAGATTAGCTAGTCATGTAAGGGAAGATAAGTGGGCAGCCAGAGTGCTCCTCTGATTGCCTGGAAATGCTGGGAGAAAAATGAAGAAGGCCTTCAGCCAGTACACTGGGTGAACTACCAAGAGCAAACTTTCAGGAGAACATGGACAAGAATTGCCCAGAATGGGCAGGAATGTACAAGTTGCAATTTGCATCATTCCCAAATCATCCCCAAATTCATTGGATCACAGACCATTTGAGTATTATCATACATAACTTGTCCTCATCTTTTTTTTTTTTTGGTGGAGTTCAGATAGAAATGGTGTTAAGATAAATTACTATCCAGCTAATTATTATTTTATACTTAATGTTGTAGACTCCTATTCAGATAGATAGAATTGCTGCTTTTTGTAACTGAATGAACACAGTGGGATACAAGCACATAGGAAGCGTTTCATAAAGTGATTTTGTAAGTTCCTTTCCCCTATATTTGTTGAAAGCCTTGTCAAGATAACTGCAACTTATTATTGTCATTAAAAGAGCAGGCAACAGACAATGGATGCATTTAAATTCATGAAATACATTTTAGTCTTAATAGAAACAAAGAACACAGATTTATTGTAAAACCTACCTAAAGAGGGGAAAAACCAATTAAGTAATGGATAGGTTCACATCAGAATTTCCAACTCATGCATTTATGCGGGTTATGTTTTGTTACACGAGCTTCCTTTTGGGGATACTATCATTAAATGATTTTGTTATCATACTTATTAGTGTGTATGGTAACATTTAAACAAATGAATGATAAGAATGATAACTATTGAGGACAGAAAAAATGATTGCTTAAAAAATTAGAACTGAAAATAAACAGGAACTTAGATCTGGCAGTTATTTAGGGGTACAAGTCTCCAAGGAGAAAGAGAATTCATATTTCCCTAGTGACTGATAATTAGCTTCTTTACTCAAGTTATCATTATCAATAGGTCCAGAAAATAAATTAATAACTGCCTGTCATGGGGAACTTGTCTCTCATTTGAATGAGCTATATCCATTTCTTGGTACAGTTTTAGTCACCGGATTTACAAATGTATTAGAGCTGATTGCCCACAGAAAGCAATTTCAACAAGTGACAGAGTAAATGTGGTAAGATGGATTTCTGGTGGCCATTCACATGGTTTGATGTTTAGCAAACCTACATGTAACATTTATCTTAGAGTGAAAGCTGACGTGGTTCGTTAAATCATGTGTCCTAGGTGCTCACTCATTTTGGTTTTTGAGGTAGTAGGTACAGTGGGTGGATGGCTAAAGTTCAGTTAAGATAACCCAGTTCAAATCTCATCTCTGACACTTAGAGAAGTTATACAACCTTTGTGAATGATATGAAACTCTCTAAATTACATTCTGTTTACAAAAATGTGGGTAATAATCTCTGAAGGGTCTACCTGATGGGATTTTGGGGAGACTCAAATGAGAGTGATGTCATGTTTTGCAAACTTTAAGTACTACTCAAATATGTTACTTAAAATAGCAATTGTTTTGAATTATCTTGATCCTGATGTGTCTTCCACTATGATACAAATGGTGATGTAGCAGAATAGTAGCCCATAAAAGAAATGAATGCCTGTTAGTCCCAAGAAATTTGTTTCCATTTTAGTGGGCTACCTTTTTTTGCTACACCTTTGAATTGTCTGATTCTCAAGTCTGACAGAGCTTGATTGCCCAAGGAAGGCAATGTAGACAATATCAATCTAAGTATATGGCAGTATCTAGGAAAGCACAAGATTTTGTGCTAAAGCTATATTTTAGCTCATTTTTTTGTGTGTGTTTTTGGAGGGGGGAAGGCAGGGCAATTGGGGTTAAGTGACTTGCCCAAGGTCTCACAGCTAGTAAGTGTTAAGTGTCTGAGGCCGTATTTGAACTTAGGTCCTCCTGACTCCAGGGCCAGTGCTCTATTTGCTGTGTGACTTAGTTTCCCCATTAGCTCAGTTTTTTAAAGAATTTTGAAGAAAAAATTTTTAATTTTTTAAAAAAAGAAATGTCGTAACCTATGACCTTTTCAACCTTCATTGAAAAAGGGGGCAAAAGACAGATAACTCCTCTCTCTTCCTCATTTCTCACCCAGATGCCCTCATTTTGGATTTCTTTAACTTCTCCATCATGAGTTTGTGCTGGATACGTCTCCATCTTTCTACTCTCCTTTCAGTTTTCTTTTGTGTATTATCTTCCCTTATTAGATTGTAAGCTCCTTGAAGGCAGGGACTATCTTTGATTTCTCATATTTGTGTTCTTAGCATACTTAAGAAATATTTACTGACTAGTCCCTGTAATAAATTGGTATGCAACATGGCATAATGGAGAGACAACTAGCATCAGAGTCAGAGAGACTTAGGTCTGAGTCTGTTCTGTAGGATATGGGAAAATTGCTTAATCTCTCAGGCCTCCAGGCTATTCCCTAACACTATCCATTGAAGAGCAGATGCAGATCAGCCTTAGGAGAGAGAACTCCCTCCAAGTTATTTGCATATACCAGTGGTAGAGAACCACATGTCGCCTAGAGAGAGTTAGGAGTATGCTGGAACCAGGCATACTAGAGATTTCAGTCTTAGCATTTATACCTTGGGAATCAGCAACTCTTCTGTTGATTGCCTAAATTTAAGAAAATGATAGAGAAAAAATATAAATATTAGAGATTACATTTAAAAATGTGTCGTGTAATAATCCCCTTTCCCCCTCTCATTCCTCAAAGCTGGTTATTAAACATTTGTCAGCACAAGACTATATAGAATAATTAATTATACAGTAATTTGGGAGGGAAGATGCTAGGAGTTGGGAGGATCAAGAAGGGCTTCAGTGAGAATGTATTACTTCAGTTATATCTTGAAGAGAGGGATTCTATGAGGTGAAGGTGAAGAGGGAGACATTTGCCTCTGAGTATTGTTTTGTCTGAATCTCCTAGATTTTCCTGTGTAGTGTGTAATTTGTTGTTATCTTTGAAACAATCTACTTTAAAAAAAGTTTTCTCTCTGGAATTATGTAATTGTTATAAGTTTTAATGTAGGCCTATAATTTTGCTCATTACATCATTTTTACTACTAACTTTATTACATGCTGATCCATAAACCCGCTCTGTTTATCATTTACGTGTTTCTTTTTTACTCTCAATACTATATCAATTTTGTATACATTCTATATTTGCCTGTAAAAAGTACATATTCTTTGCCTTTCCGATTTATTACTGTTTATCTGTATCTATTACCTCTAGTGTGATTGATACATTATCCAGATGTATGATATTTGTCTTCATATTAGATTTATCATATTCTTGTTTTCCCTCATCAAGTATAAGACCCTATTCTTGGTTGCTTTCCCTAACATCTTTCAACAGTGTCATGCTCTTCATAAATCCTTGTTGAACTGAATTGAATGTTTTTGCAATTTGTACTTGCAAGACTGAAAGAATGTTTATATGAATTTTACTGAGGAATCATTGTGTATATATAATGTATATGTTTAAAATGAATGTACTCTCATTCTGAATGGATCCTCTTAAAATTTCATTGTTTGTCTCTGTTAATGCTTCCTCATTAGAATTTTATTTTGCCTAGTACAATCTTTGCCATTCCTACATATTGTAGTACTTATTACAAGTACTTGCAAAAAACATCACCATGAAAATAACTGTAGCTTATGCACCAGAATCAATTACAAAGGATAAATAGATTGAGAAATTCTACAAAGGACTCTCTACAACCCTTCACTTTGATAATTAGTGACTTCAGTGTAAAGGTGGAATTAGGTGAAGCTGGTGAGGAAATATTTTGGAAAAAATGGTTCAGGAAGAAGGAAAGAAAGACGGCAGCAATTTGTAGACTACACAGAAGTCCCATGCCTCTCCATCATGAATACTTTCTTTGAGAAAAGAATTGGTAGGCACTCAACATGGCAAGCACCAAATAACATCACAAACAATGAAACTGTTTATAGTCTAAAAGAGAGGAAAATGTTCAGCATGTGGAAGTAATCCTTGAATAAGTTTTCTGTGTGCAGTCATTACATCAATTTGTTTGAGCAAAGATCAGAATTAGAATAGAGCAAGAAGAAACAATAATAATGAGAAAAATTGTGGCCAACAATTGAAAAAAATCCTGAGCTATTTAAACAAGTTATTGATTATGGACATTTGGCAATGGACAGTAGAAATGATATAAACACTGATCATAATCACTTCATTCAGAAGTTTAACTGATGTATGTTAATTGCTATAACAAAGAGACCAAAAAACCTCAAGAGAATCATAGTCAACAAACATTTGATTTACTTGTCAAGTAGAGAGATTTAGCAGTTGAGAGCAATGCTGGTTTTGCATATAAATTCATTCATTAAAATTTAATAAAAATAAACAAATATCTAATAAAAAGCATGATGGAAGATTATGGGTGATATCATGTTATAAAGCAAAAAAGGGATGGAGGATAAAACCAGGATACAGAAAGCTTGGCAGGAGACCTAACTAAGAAAGTCGTAGTGAACATCTTTGTGCATTAAAATGAGAGGAGAAAAAGCAGCAAGAAATGGTAAGGATCTGCAGATGTTTTCATATCAAATATTTGTTTTTTTCAAGAGGGAGAGGAGAACCCTAATGGCACCACCCAGGTGTGTTTGTAGAGGAGATAGAAATATCATTAAAGGCAACAGGAATGCGAAAAGCAATTAGATTGGACTAAAGTATATATGGAAGAGATCTATGCTGGGGATGACGTAATTATGAGGGCACTAAAGGATTTGCTTTCAAAATTTCTGTTGGAGGGGAAGATATTAATGACAATTTGAAAAAAAATCTCAGACCTTATGCATACTGAAAAACAGGAGATTGTGATATCATTGACAACTACTGACTTATATGGCTATGTTATTATTTATGCAAATGTGTTTGGAAGTCATCTTCATGTGCATCAAGAATGGCCTGTACTGTGTGTGTGTGTGTATAGATACACACACACACACACACACACACACACACACACACACACACACATATATATATATATATATATATATATATATATACATACATACATATATATAATGTCTTCCTCAAGGGAATGGCTGACTAAATTGTGATGTTTGAATATAATAAAATGTTACTACTCCATCAGAAATGACAAAAGAAAGGAATTTGGAGGATCCTGGGTAGTGTGAACTGACAGATTAAAGTGAACAGAACAATTTCTATAAGAACAGTAGCATTGTAAAGGAAAAAAAAAAGTTTGAAGACTTAAGAACTCTGATCAATGGAATAACCAACAATATATCTAGGCTACCTTTGATGAAGCATGCTGTCCATGTCTTTTTAAAATTTTTTGTTATATTTTGAATTTCAAGCTGTTTCCTTCTCTCCCTCCCTATCTACCTCTTGAAAGAGAGAGAATGAACACAAGGTGCAGAGAGAGATATACATTTTTTATGCAGGGTCACCATGCACATTTGTTTGGCATCACTATTGGGTGTGCTTATTTATTAACAAGTTTATTATTATTATTATTCTTTCTCTCTCAGATTAATTGGGGAGTGGGTACAGTAATAACAGCGACACCAATAACAATAATAGTAACTAATATTTATCTAGCACTTACTATGTTCTGGGTGTTGTTTTAATGCTTTCGAAATATTATCTTATTTTATCCTCACAACTATCCTGGGAAGCAGGTACTATTATTATTCCCGTTTTGCAGGTGAGGAAACTGAGACAAATGAAGTTAAATGACAGATAGGAAGTATCTGAGGCCATATCTGAACTCAGATTTTCCTGACAGGTCCAGTATTTTGTTTTCCATTATGTTACCTAGTTGGCCAGGAAAGAAGATGGATAGTAATAGGATTCTTTAAAAAAAGCCATCATAATGGTTTTGAAACTTCATAGAAAAGTACAGAAAGTAGCACAAATAAGAATTACAGTTTTTTAAAGTAATTATATACAAAATGTATATAATAAATATTTTATATGTACAATGTAATATATACTACAAGTTTATTTGATAAAAGCAAGGAGTAAGGAATAGAGATTCACAATTTCATATAAAATATCCATTTCTTTTCTGTATATGGAAATGCTCTTTTAGCATTCATTTGGTACCCAGATTTAAAAATAAAGACTCACTAGCATTAACATAGAGAATTGTCAAAATGCATTTTTAGATGATTTCAAAGAATAATACAGTGCTAGAGTTGGAAGAGACCTTATACAATATTTAGTTTAACCGTTTTATTTTGCAGATGAGAAGACTGAGGCCTAAAGAGGAGAAGGGATTTGCTCAGGGTTATATTTGGACCCCTTTATTCTTTCTTCAATTTCAGCGACTTTGTAAGGTTTTCAATGAGATTGATGCCAAAGCACTTGGAAAATAGAACACTCTGCAATGATATAAGACATAAGATGTCAGTAATATTATAAGGAATAACATTACTCATCATCTTGGAATGTCACAATTGTTATTATTCTCTATTGAGACAATTATGGATCACTTCTGAATTTGACTCACAGCTCCAAAATAAGAACTCCATTAGGGGAAAACACACTATAAGGTTATTAACTTATTTCTTATGCTAATGTCTTGGGGACAGAGAATTCAGACCTCAGAATGTTGCAACTGAGGAACTTCTTTGGAGCAGTAATTAATGTGAAAAACTTGTAATCCCTTGTAACTTGTGGGTCCTACCAGCCCTGAATAACTATGTTTTTCAGGAGATTGAGATGCTGCAAGTCTGGGTTAGATACTTGAGAATATTTTCTCTCCATAGCTCTCACCACTTCAAGGAGGGTGAGCAGGTTATCACAATTCCAGGCTAGATTAAATAGAGAAGGGAAGATGTGGACAGAATGGTCATGTCTTGCAAAATATATGGTGAGTGTGAGACCACTGAGTAGAGGTTGTAGGAGAATGAGAGGATAGTGAGGGATGTGTTGAGCTGTGCATTCTTCTTGTGGTATTAGAGGATTGATTGAGTGATAAAGACTTTGAGGTGTGGCAGTGGTGTTGGCAGCCTGGCATTTGCTTTGTTTGGATCTATTCTCCTTGTTTTGACATTTTGGTACATGGGGGTGTGTTTCTCCATTATCTTCATCAGGGTTTGCAGCTTGGTTGCTAAATGCCTCCACTCAGCATATAAATGTGAAGCAAGGAATGATTACAGTATGGTTACTATATTCCTCCTTATGTAGCTTATCTGAATCATATTATGACTCAGCTTGCTTCTGACTCCTGGATTCTCAAAGAGCAACGCAGTGAGTGACATAAGATCTGTGCCAGTTTTCTGATTTCATGAAATTGAATAATTCTTTCACCTCTATTACTATGAGCACTAACCCAAATGTCATCAATATAAAAGCTGGAGATAGAGCCCAATTCACAGGATAGATAAATAGAATATAAATATATCAAATATATAAAGAACTTTGTCAAATCTATATGAATACAAGTCATTCCCCAATTGATAAATGGTCAAAGGATATAAATGAGCAGTTTTCCAATGAAGAAATCAAAACAATTTATAGTCATATAAAATACTCCAAATCATATTATTGATTAGAGAATTGCAAATTAAAACAATCTTAAGATATTATTTTACTCCTGTCAGATTGGTTAAAATCATTGAAGGGGAAAGTAACAAATATTGGAGGGGATGTGGAAAAATTGGGACACTAATTCATTGTTGCTGGAATTGTGAACTGATCCAAACATTTTGGAGAATAATCTGGAATTATGCCCAAAGAGTTATTAAATTGTCTATACCCTTTGACCCAACCACACCACTACTAGGCCTATTTCCGAAGAAAATTAGAGAAAAAGGAAAGGCACCTATATATTGTAATTTTTTTTATGAGACATAAAAAAAGACGTGCACGTGTCTCTGTGCATGAATGTCCATCAATTAGAGAATGACTAAACAAATTGTGGTATATCATTGTGATGTAATACTATTGTGCTATAAAAATGATGAGCTCGATGATCTTAGATAAATGTAGAAAAACTTGCATGAAATAATAAAGAGTGAAATGAGTAGAACCAAGTTATATACAGTCACAGCAATATTGTTTTAAGGACAACTTTGAGTGAATAAACCATTTTGACTATTATAAATATCCAAATTAACTATACACTATCTGCATCCAGAGAAAGAACTGATAGAGGTATGTGTAGAATAATTTTGCGTATACATATCTAAATATATATAATGCATATACGTGTATTCATACATACACACATGCACAAATATGCCCACACATGGATATACATACATACACATACATATACATATATGTAAGTGTGTATCTATCTACATAAATATATAGATAGATAATTAACAATTTTAAAAAGTACGTATTAAGTTAGGAGGAAAATTATACAATGAAATAATGAAGCAATTGAGTGTGATTGAATTA
>CM053583.1:341811983-341828336 GCA_028627135.1 Pseudochirops cupreus
ATAGTGAAAATGAAAGATAGCTTACAAACTGTTAGAAGTAACAGAATTCCAAAAAAATTACTAATCTGAAAAAAAAACCATCCAAGAAAATGAAAATTATTGCTTTGGGCGACAGTGCCAATAGAAGACTGTTTAAAGTAGGGGTTGAGAACCTGTGGCCTCGAGGCCACCTGTGGCTCTCTAGGTCCTCAAGTGCAGTCCTTTGACTGAATCCAAGCTTCACAAAACAAGTCCCCTTAATAAAAGGATTTGTTTTGTAAAACCTGGACTCAGTCAAAAGACTGTAGCTAAGGACTTAGAAGACCACATGTGCCCTTGAGACTGCAAGTACCCCAGCCCTGATTTAAGACAAATAAGTCTCCTGAAAGACTAAAAAAGCAAAACCTGAGCACTATTTTTCATGAAATTATATGAAAAATTTCCCAGAAATAGTGAAAATGATAGATAACTCATAAATTAACAAAATGTACAGGTCCTAAGAAGAGTAAATTTACTCATACTCATCATTGTTAAACCTGATGATAACAAATACAAAAAGAAATCTTAGAAGCGGCTATGATATATGCATAACATAAAAAGAAAAAAAATCACATTTCACAAGTTTTTCCTCCTTTCTAAGTCATATAAAGTACATGGTACATAGAAATTATAAAACAATATTGGATACGTACCCATATTTAAGATAAAGGATTTCATGCACATGATTAGCAAATCAGCTTCTCCGGAAAGTTAAACATTCTTTTAGGAGACAATAGGTAAAATTTCAAAGTTCAAGAAGAATTTGAGCAATTGATAAAATGTCCAATCATGGAGCACCTTTTGATTTAGAAATATAGAAGCACACAGGACCTCTGGATTATTATTGGGTCATCAACTAAAGCTTTCATTAATACATATTTTACACATATGATTAATAACCATAGCTAATAGTAATCACAATCACATAGGTTAGAAACAACCGTAGGGTCATTTTCATTAATTACTGAATGAGATACTAGGGCTTGGAAATGGGGGTGGAGAAGAAGAGAAATAAGACAATATGCAAATGAGGATGAAGAGATAGTTTAAGTTGAGAATAGGTGAAACAGTAGGGGGAGGAAAAGTAGAATTTTCAAAGAACTTAAAATTAATGAAATAAAAGAGGAACATCTAATCTTTTTTGGGGAGGGTACTTGTGCTACTTGTACCTCCTTACCTTTTCATACTCCTTTTTCATTATAAGTGGAAATAATGTAAAGAATTTGCCATACATACATGTACATAATAAGAAATAGATTAATTTTTATAAAGAAAAAATTCTTTAGCTACCAACGTGTTTTAGTACTTTAAAGTTGTAAAATATTTATTAAAATAGTCAAATAAATTAATGAGACTCTTGAATCTGTTTCTTCTAAACCGATTTTGTTTTTGGTTTAGTTTTGGAGAAGAATACCTGCATATCATGTTCAGCCTCCAATTTGCTTCTAACTTTGGTTTTGTTTGAAAGCTAATGGATTTCAAACCTTGTGAGAACACTGGTTAAAATGGTGCAAACTTCCCCAAGGATACCGTACAACTTTTGTACCTCTAATAATTGGAATCACTTGAGAATTCCTAGTTATTACAGAGATAAATTAGGTCATCTTTCCCGAGGTTGTTGTTGCTTTTTTCTATCTCGGCATGTAAATGATTTTACAGCTAAATCTCATTCTTTTGGTATTGGTCAGTAGGAATTATGACTTCAAGTGTTTATATCAACATTTTCAAGATACCCCTCTGCCTCTCATCTTGCTTTCACTTCCTTAGTGTTCTTTCAAAAGTCTGTGTTTCTTTTCCCCTAACACTACTAACTTTTGGGACATTGCAATAAGATAATAAAGTTATTTATCAAATATTCTCTATACCACTTTGTTCATCTTCTTGAATTGCCTAAGGCATGTGCATCCCAGCTTGGGATTTGCTGCAATAAAATATTAGAGCTTTGATTATTGGTAAGTGCAAAGTTTGAGGAAAGATCACACTAGTAAAATAAGGAGTAATATATTTCCTTTCTGAATGGAGAAAGAAAGAAATTTAAACAAAAAATTATATTTATATATGTATATATACACACATGTGCATATACATATGTATGCTTGTATATCTTTGTGGTGGCAAAATCTTGGAAATGGACAGGATGCCCATCAACTGGGGACTGGCTGAGCAAGTTGTTGCATATGAATTGGATGTAATACTGTTGTGCTGTAAGAAATGAATGACGTGGTTTCAGACAGACTTGGAAGAATTTATATGAAGTGATGCAGAGTGAAGAGAGTTGAACCAGAAGAACAATAACAAAAACATTCCTCTGAAAGTCTCAACAACTCTAATAAATTTAATGAACAACCAGAATGCTAAAGGACTCATAATGAAACATAGGATCTACCACTATATAGAGAAGTGATAAACTCAAGAGTATAGATTAAAACAAATTTTTCTTTTTGTTTTTCTCTTTCTTTCTTGGAGGAACTTGTCTAATGTAGGAATTTGTTTTTCATGACTATCTGTGTTTAAAATGGGAATTGTTTTTCTTGCCTTTTCAATGGGTAGAGGAGGAGAGGAAGAGCATTTGGAACTGAAATGAAAATAAAATTGAATTAAAAAAACAAATGAAAAAGGAAATGAGGTTAGTTCAGCATGACCTTTTCTTGATGAAACCATACTGGCTCTTTGTATTCATTACTTATTTTTCTAGATGTTCATTAATCATCTCTTTAATGATTTATTCTAGAATTTTCCCAGAATTTTTGGTAAATTTAACAATTGCCTTCCTTAGAAGATGCTTTAGCTACAGGAATTAAAAGTGAGAAAAATCACAACAGAGTAGAAAGCTCAGTGGTCTCATTAAGTAGGACAAAGCTTTTCACACGATGTACCCATTATTTACTTAAAAGTTGAATTTGCTTCTTCAAAGAATTCATTCCAGTTTTGTGAGAAAGTCCTGATATGAGCTTTGTACTTGGTTCTTTGAATGGTCCCATCATAACTGAACCCAGGCATTGCTCCTTGAGCAAGCTGCAGTTTGGCTCTCATCTGCTGACTGACCAAGGGGTGCTATTGAGCGGAACATAAAAATATTCTTTCTTAGAAGCAGCCTTGTGTAAATGGTTAAGGGGGAAGAGGTAGCAACTACATTAACTTAATACATCTGTTAATGGTTACAGTCACTATAAAAATACCACTAGGCAGTGGCTGTCTAAAGCCACAACTCTCCCCCACATAGGCAATACATTACTCAGACAGTTTTCTGCCTGGTCACTGACAGTATTAACAGTACATCAACATTTGCTATCCTCAGTTCTGTTTCAGCCCCTTGAAAAGTCAACTCTTTTGCCACAAGTTTTTGAGGAATTCTTTCTAGAGCAGCATCAGTATGTTTTTAAACTTTCTTTTTCAAAGACAATTTAAGAAACAAACTTCATTTCCTGTTTATACTTGTTGGCTTGATTGGATCTCTAGAGTGGACTCAGCACCAAGTTCTAAGCAACTTGTCCTATTAGCCCTGATAACAATGATGCCAAAGTGGGGATGAATAAGGAAATGGGAATTTATTCTTATAAATTTACATAAAATGAACCACAGTATTCTAAATACACTAGTGGATGTGTGATTTCCTTATTGTAGATATTCCCTCCAGTAAGGGAGATCAACATCTTTCTTTGTGGCATATAACTTTAGACCAAAGAATATTAATATTTTAGTTACTTTCCTGTGTAATTACCATATCCATTCCAGAAAATTTGGATTAATTCATAGCTCCACCAACAATGGATTAAAATGTGCCTGTCTTTCTACCACCGCTCTAACATTGAAAAATTTCATGTTTTGTTACCTTTGCCAATTTGCTTCATGTAAAGTGAAATCTTGAGACTGTTTTGATATACGTTTTTCTTGTTAGTGGTTTGGATCATTTCTTTCTTGTTGTTGTTAATAATTTCAAATTCTTCTTTGGAGAACTCCTTATTCGTATCCTGTGCTCATTTATCTAGAGTTTAGCCATCTCTTAATTTCCTATATATTACGTGTCCAGCTTTTATCATACAATGATTCCCTCCTTCTCCCCCTTGCCTTCTGGAAACATTGATTCTTTTCCTAGTTATATTAAAAGTTCCTTCAAAAAAAGAAATGTTTTGGTAATTACTTTTATCCCTCATTTGGTTAAGACTTTACCTCCTATCTTTACTACAAAAACTACCTGCCATAGTTCTCTTATTCATTTATGATATGCCTTATTCAGGTCACATATCATTTTAAGCTTAATATGACATATGGAATAAGTAATGGTCTAAGCCTAATTTTTGCTAGACTCTTTTCCAGTTTTCCAAGCAGGACTTAATGAATAGAGTTTTTCTAAGGTAAGTTATGTTTATGAATTTATTGAACACTGGGGAATCAAGTTTAGTTATTTCGGATTCTTCTTTGTCTAGACTATTCCATTGATTTACTTTTATATTTTTCAAATAGTACCAAATAGTTCTGATGATTACTACTGTTTGATATCAGCTAAGGTCTGGCAGTATTATGATTCACCTTTCTCTCTTTCTTTCTTTCTTTCTTTCTTTCTTTCTTTCTTTCTTTCTTTCTTTCTTCTAAATTTTCTCCTCATCTCTCCTCTCCCCTCACCCCAAGACAGTATTTAATTTCATAAAGGCTCTACGTATACATTCATATTGAACCAATTTTCACATTGGTAGTGTTGTAAAGAAGAATTAGAACCAATGGGATAAACCAAGAGAAAACAAACAAACAAACAAAAAAGAGACAGAGAGCAAATAATATGCTTCAATCTATATTCAGACTCCATACTTCTTTTTCTGGATGTGGATAGCATTTTCTATTATGAGTCCTTTGGAGTTGTCTTGGATCCTTGCATTGCTAAGAAGAGATAAGTGTATCAAAGTTAGCCATTCTATGTAGTGGCTGTTACTTTATACAATGCTCTGGTTCTATTCACTTTACTCAGCATAAGTTCATTCAAGTCTTTCCAGGTTTCTTCTGAAGTCCACCTGCTCATCATTTCCTATAGGATAATGGTATTCCATTATATTCATATACCACAACTTGTTCAGTCATTCCCCTACTGATGGAAATCCCTATAATTTCCAATTCTTTGCTACCACAAAAAGAGCTACTATAAATATTTTTGTACATACAGGTCATTATCTCATTTATATGATTGCTTTGGGATACAGCCCTAGAAGTGGTATTACTGGGTCAAAAGGTATGTGCATTTTTATAGCCCTTTGGGCATAGTTCCAAATTGCTATTGAGAATGGTTGGATCAGTTCACAACTCCACCAACAATGCATTAGTGTTCCAATTTTCCCATGTCTTCTCCAGCATTTATCATTTTCCTGTTTCGTCATGTTAGCCAATCTGATACATGTGATGTGTACCTCAGAAGTTATTTTGATTTGCATTTCTCTAATCAATAGTGATTTACAGAATTTTTTCATGCGACTATAGTTAGTTTTAATTTCTTCATATGAAAATTACCTGTTCATATCCTTTTATCATCTATTAATAGGGGTTAACTTATATTCGTATGAATTTGACTCAGTTCTCCATATATTTTAGAAATAATGCCTTTATCAGAATTACTTGTAAAAATTCTTTCCCAATTCTCTGTTTCTCTCCTAATCTTGGTTGCATTGGCTTTGTTTGTGCAAAAACTTTTCAATTTAATGCAATCAAAATTATCCATTTTTCATTTCATACTGTTCTCTATCTCTTGTTTGGTCATAAATTCTTCCACTCTCCATAAATCTGATAGGTAAACTATTCCTTGATCTCCAAGTTTGCCTATGATATCAGCTTTTATATCTAAGTCATGTTCCTATTTTGACTTTATTTTGATATGCAGTATAAGATGTTGGTCTATGCCTAGTTTCTGCCATGCTATTTTTAATTTTTCTCAGCAGTTTTTGTTAAATAATGAGTTCTTATCCCAGAAACTGGAGTCTTTGGGTTTATCAAACAGTAAATTACTAGAGTCATTGACTACTATGTGTAGTGTACCTAATCTATTGCAATGATCCACCACTCTGTTTCTGAGCCTGTATCAAGTGGTTTTGATAATTGCTGTTTTATAATACAATTTAAGATCTGGTATGGCTAGGCCACATTCCCTTGCATTTCTTTTCATTAATCCCCTTGAAATTCTGGACCTTTTGCTCTTCCAGATGAATTTTGTTATTATAATTATATTTTGAGGTTTCAGATGTGGGCATATTGACATTATTGTCCTCTCCTGAATTTTGTTTTGATCTTCCCTGTCACCAGGATACTTCTCTATGGTCATTGTTTTTCTTTGTTTCATTTTGCTCATGATGTTTGCCTTTTTTGGCTTTTAAAGTTGATTTTTGCTTCTGAGGCACAGAAGGCACTGTCCCAGACTTCTTGTGCTGGGGACTAGGGTTTTAGGTATTGGTTTTATGTGCTGGGGCCTCAGGTGCTAGCAACTGGAGACTGGTAGAATACCTGGCACTGACATGGAACTGATGGTGGTAATTCATGTTTACCTGGTGTTGGCATTTGCCTGTTCCACCACCCTGGGGCTCAGGATCTTCTGCTGGTTTGCTGAGGTGGGGCTTTCTGCTACCTTGCTGGGATGCCACCTGTCCTATAATAGTCTTCTTCAGCCATAACAAGAGGGATCTTTCCCTTACTCTCCCCAGCCTTCTGAGTCAAAAGACTGTTGTACCTCTTCTTTCTTCTGGCTCCACTATTTCAGGATTTTTTCATGGGACTATATTCTCTGGGTTGTTCAAGGTCAATAAGGGAGGATGAAGGTGACTTACATTTACTCTGCCATCTTGGATCCTGGAAATAGTCCATTCAGTCTTACTTTTTTTCACTATTTCCCTTGATATTCTAGAATTTTTGTTCCGAAGTGAATTTTTTATTATTTTGTTTAACTCTGTAAAGTATCCCCCTTGATAGCTTGATATATTTAGCATTAAGTCAGTATATTAATTTTGTTGTTATTAGAATTTTTATTATTTTGACATTCCAGACATAAATACTGAATATCACGCCAAACTATTTAAAAAAAAATCTTCAAGGAATACTTTATTATTCAATCTGTATAGGTTTTGAGCATAATTGGGTATATTTCACCCATATATTTTATGCATTATATTTTTATTTTGAATTGAGTTTCTCTCTCCATTCATTCCTCATAGCTTTTTAAATTATTTTTTATGAAAATGATTCTGATTTTTGTGTGTTATTATGTATTCTGCTACTTTATAGATAGTATTAATTATGCCAATCAATTCCTTTGCTGATTCCATAGGACTCATTAATCAAAATTTTATGTCTTCAGCAAATAGGAATAATTTTATCTCCTCTTTGTCTGCTTTCTAAGGCAATGCATACAAAGTACCAAACGTGTGTCATAGGAAGAACATACGATTTCAGAGAAAGGAAAGATCATGGAGAGTTTTGTGGCTTAATGAAGACACTTGACTAATGAATCAAGGAAGGCCTCCTATAGACACATAAGCTGTGTCTTAAAGGAAGGGAAATGCTGAGAGAAGCTCAAAGGATGATATTTTTCTTCGGTGGGATTTCTAGTGTTATAGTGAAAAAAATGAGACTTTAAAATATTTAGTTTCAAATTCCAACTCTAGTAGTTGTTAATTGTGTTATTCTGGGCAATTGGCTGAACCCTTGTAAGCCTTAGTTTTTCATGCTAAAAATAAGAGATGTAATGCTAGAACAGCTTCCCACATCAGGAGGCTATGGGAAAAAATAAGATTTTATATATGAAAAAATTTGTGATGATGAAGTGCTATGTAAATGTAGGATATTATCAGTATCATCATCATTGGCATCATCATAGACATGGCAGATCACCTAAACAAAGGGAGGGTGGCAAGAATGTATGTGGACTTGTAGGGAACTTCAATGACTCCGTAAATTAGATGAAATAAATAGTTTGTTTACAGAGACCAGTAGGAGAGAAAACGTTTGTCAGATTACAAAAGTTCTAAACTGTAATCTGATTACAGACTTTGTTTTATATGCTAAGAGATCTTTTGAAAGTTTTTGATTAAGGAGGTGATTCATACAAATTGGTTATTTTATTTGTGGAAAGTTATTTAGGCAGATTAAGAGATGTGTGCTCACCAAAGGTGTTTGCCATTGTCATGAAGGAAGTCCAAGACAGGGTACAAATCCAAGAAGAATTCTCCAATAGATAATGAGGTCCTTCACATGTTCCTATTTGTTGATATTGTGCTTATTACAGTAAGCCCCCAAACATTTTAGAGTCTCCTGGATAAGAGACATAATTGGAACAATTTGATCTAACTATCCACAAAGGAAAAAACCAAGTTTTCCAGGCTAGAGTATTCATAGAAACCAGTAAATCTTGATCATTAGTATATATTTTTTGGACAGACACTATAAATGGGCAATGTTTGGGCCAAGAATTGAACCAAAGGAGAGAAGTGGGTTGTATTGCCTATGAGAAATTGCTCAATAACTTTAATGCTATTTACCTTCTTATTGAAACAAAAACTCAAGTTCTTAATACCAGTCCTCTTCCAAAATCACTTCATGTTTATTTGTCATTGAATATGATAATCTCCAAAAAACAAAATGTGAGTATCATGCAAAAAGACAATGAAAAGAAAGATGATGGGCATTGGTAGGTTGAAATGGATCTCAAATAAATTATGAAGTAGGAAAGAATGTCATAAGACGTTTTTTGGAGAAATGGTGTTTGAAATCTACAATTTAGTTAATGAAAATCTTGTTGAGAAATGATTTCTACTAATGCAGATCAATAATTATTCTCCAACTTATATTCTTAGAAGTTGCTTGGGGTGCTGAGAAGTTAAGTTACTTGACTAAAGTCAAAGAAACAGATCACTAGAAAAAAAGACAAGCTGGTCATAACATAGCAAAGGATAAATTGCATAAATCCTGTATTTTGTGGGTGTTTTTGAGATATCTAAAAGAGCAAAGAATTTCCCATGACATATTGGTTGAATGCCCTCGAGCAAACATATAGAAAAAATATAATTAATAGTCAAGAAGGATGAATTGTGAACTCTTTTAGAGGGAAAACCTATCGTGATAAGATTACAGTTTGATTTTAGTATTTATTCTTACAGCTGTTTGAAACCTGACTTCAGGGTAGAACCTGTAGACAGGCTAATATTTAGAAGACTCTTGAAGTAGTTACAGCTCTATAGTTCTTGGAGCTTGGACTAGGATGTTGGCAACTAGACGGAAAAGAACTGTATCTGGCATAAGTAAATGACAGAGACACTAACTCTGAATACCTTAGGGATCTGGATGTTTTACTATTGGCTGATTTCTATTTGAAAAGCATTTGAGTGTAAAAGCTCTATCCCTTGCTAAGAAGGCCTTAAGCCATTTCCCCTGCTTTCTTTTTCTGAATTGACAAGTCATGTCATCACAGACTTCCTGGTTTTATAATGTCTTTAATCTTTGCCTTGGGTGGCCATCTTTTCTGGAGGCTGCAAAGACCACAGAGAGAAGATAAATACTAAAAACGTTACTGCCATGAGAGGAAAAAATGCAGCTGAGCTGCTGTTCAGTAATTCTTATCTGAGACCAAAGTACTTTTATTGACATCTAGTTACAGTGTTTAAAATCCATTCTTTTTTTTTTTTAAATCTAAACATGAAAACAAAATATGCCATTCTCTTGAATTAAGAAGCCTATTTGTACAGGGAGAGAGTAGGTTGGATTGTATAGAGTTGTCAGCAAGGACTGGTCTTTTGCACTTTTTGTTAAATTCCAGACTTTATTATATGTCTGATCGCTGCATTTGGCTCCCCAACTCATAAAGAATCTTTATACTTACTGTGTCTTAAATGCCAACAATTTCATGCAAAACTAAGGCTATCAAATGCATGAATGGAAACATGTAAGCATTTATAACTGGTGATAACCAGGAGATGGATGATCATATAACCTTAGGGAAAAAAAAAGTGTGCTTAAGAGTAGTGTAAACTGGATGAGAGCTAAGCTGACTTAATGGTGCTTCTTTGAATAACAATGTTTGAAAGGTTAGAGATTGCTGTCAACAAAAATTTTATGAGAATAACCTGCCTTCCCTCTAAAATAAATCCCTGATATTCTATTAATGGCACTTAACAACCCAGTGCTATGACTGAAACATCCATAATTTTCAGGAATTGAATTTGTTGTAATAAAAACACCAAGAAAGATGAAAGCAATCAATGGGGATAGAACATCTTGAATGGAAACATCTATTACTGGATTGGTGACTTTATAGAATGGTAAACTTCTAGATGATTCCTGTAGGGATCAATATTATATAACATGTTTGCCTATTTTTTTTTTTTGGAGGGGGAAAGGCAGGGCAATTGGGGTTAAGTGACTTGGCCAGGGTCATAACACTAGTAAGTATTAAGTGTCTGAGGTCAGATTTGAAGTCAGATCCTCCTGACTCTAGGGCAGGTGCTCTATTCCGTACTCCACCTAGCCACCCCTGGCTAATTTTTTAAGGGAACCTTTGACTACTGTGTCATAGGCCTCTCTCCAGTGCAGGTCCATCAGATCACTGCCTTTGCAGCTTTCCAACACATGTAAATGTTTTTATCTTCATGGTTTCGCTAGTTTGAAGTATTAGAACACATTAGAAAGAAGTATTGATTTCCTGAAACTGCCCTATCTCTACCTAGACATGGGAGTCCCATGGCTTATATTCTCCTTCAGTTACAGTTATTCCTTCCACATTTCAAGGGTTAGGGGCTCAGGACCCTGATGATTTGGAAAATCTGTGTAAATTTTTTGACCCTTCCTTCATATCAATCAGATTTTTTCCTTTTTCTTGAATGGGGCATTTATAGTATGTTATTATAAAATTTGGGTTGATATTATACAATACTATACATGCATTTTATGCATTTCTGAGTTCTAAATTATTCCAGTGTCATCTGCTAGCCTTCACATGTCATCTATGGCTTCCATAAAACTTCCCCAAAATTCTCATTATATTTCTTATGCTTACATATGATATATTGAAATCACAATGGGGAGAATCCTGATATGGAAGGGGTAACTATATAATTAGAGTAGCACTATATTACCAGATCTAATGTATTACTCTTAGAGCCATAATTTCAAAGGAGCTACTGGGCCATTGTTCCAGTTGCCAAAATTTAAAGGTTGCTGATTACAGGCAGGAAGAACTGATCTTACCAACTAGTTAACGAGAATAATTCACTATAATGGGAAACTACCAGATGGTAAGCTTCCTTTCCCTACAGCCACACTTACAAGACAGTCCTTCCATTTACCAACAGCCTTACAGTGTTCCAGAGTATATTTGTCCATAGAGACTGACACCCAGGGTTTCAGTTTTCTAACAATTCAGAGTTCTGAAATCTCCCATAGGACTAGTATTCTGAGTTCTGAAATTTCTCCACAATGTGGTTCCTATACCAACTAAATTTGTTTAAAAGTTGATTTGCTAACACCTTAATGCTTGTCCCAGTTGTTAGGATTGCTGGTTACTTATCTGCTCAGCTCCAATTTCAAGACACTATAATGTACAGTTAACTAGATTTATCAAATGGGATAACATTTGTCAGATGAAATATCTCAGTTTTTGGTCAGAACAGGATTGTCCTCATGGCTGAACTCTATAGAAGCTTCCCTAAAACATAGTTACCTCTGCAAAGAAAACATCACAAAATAATTAATCAATAAGTACTATCAAAATTCAATCAAGTATAGTCCTGATTATACATCAGTGCTCATTCATTTATATATATGTATATGTATATGTATACACAGACACAGACACACATACACACACACAGACACAGACACAGACACACACCCATATACACAAACACACACATATCACAGAAATATACTTTAAAATCAGTGTGACTAGAGCCACATTTTAAGGAAGCAATACTAATTCAAATATAACTTTAAGTTACATAAGGCTTAGGGAAATAGACCAACACCATTAATTCCCACTAGGAGTTGGTGTAAAAAACCCAGATGAAGCTCATCTAAACAGAAAGAAATTAGAAAATCCATGATACTCTAAAGCTCTAATTCTGAAAGAAGTATTCTCTTCATTGAGCTTTTGAGATTCTTTTTCCATCTGGAAAATTCGACTTTTTAAGTCATTCTTCTCCTCATCGGATTTTTGGGTCTCCTTTTCCATTTGAGTTAGTCTATTTTTTAAGGTGTTATTTTATTCAGTCAGGTTGTTGACTCTCTTATCATGATTTTCTTGCATCATTCTCCTTTCTCTCCCCAATTTTTCACCTACTTCTCTTACTTGGTTTTTAAAATCCTTTTTAAGCTCTCTATGGCCCCTGTCCACTTCATATTTTTCTTGGAAGCTTTTGGTGTGGGAGTTCTGACTGTGTTGTCTTCCTCCTGTTCCATGCTTTGGTCCTTTTTTGTCCCCCAAAAAAGGAAACTAAGGTTTGATTGCTGGGCTTGCTTTGCTTCCTTTGCCTGCACATGCTGCCAGTCAGTTACTTGGTTTTTGGTCTCAGTAGTAAAACTCTGCTTTCAGAGGGGAGAGCTCTGTCCCAAATCACTGTGGTTTTCATAGCTGCCAGAACTATCAGGAGGCTGCCATTTTTTGCAGCCCCCAGCTTTGGCCTACTGAAAACGCACCTCAGGACCACCACCCAAGACTGTGATCCAATCCAGGCAGCTCAAGAAAAGAGCACTTAGCCTCTGAATGATTGCTTGGCTCCCTGCAGTCTGTAGGCTGGGAGTTTCTGAAGCAGCCATGTGGAGGCAGCTGCAGGGCCACCGCTTCAGACTGCTGCTAGCTCTGGAGACAGTTTGGCTGAACTATCTCCCCCAAATTTAGTCAATTTCCACAAAGCTTTTCCCTTTGTCCTTGGCTTTTGTGGGTTGGTGATTCTGGAAATCGCCACAGCTGCTGATGATCCTCTCTCCTGAACACTATAGCCACAGCTTTTCCTGGATGCCCTGGGGCTGAAACCACATGGTGCTGGGCTCTGCTTCCAGCATGCTGTGATGACTGCCTGCCAGGCTGCCTTCAGCAGGAGCTTTGTTATTCTGTCATTTTTATGGAGTCTGGACCTCTAAAATTTGTTTAGAATCATATTTTATAGGTATTTGAGGTGGTATTGGGGGGAGCTCATGGAGTTCTCCCTGTTTCTATGCCACCCTCTGCCATCTTTTCAATTACAATTTCGCTCTTTTCTGTGAATTCTACCTGCTGAGCCCAATGTGGACTCCATGAACTAAACAATAAGACAGAAGGGTCTTTCCTTCCCCTGCTCATCCCCCTTTTCCATCAGCTCTGAGGAATGGACTCAGGGGGTATTTGTTTTTTGCTCTGTGCTGTTTGTCCTCAGTTTCAATAACTGGATTTGGAAGTTTGAGCCATGGCAACCTTGGCACTAAGATTGTGTTATGGAAACCCTGAGAAACCAGGATGTCTGGCCTTACGCCTTCTAATGTAAATATTCCTCTCCAAGTGTTCTACTGTGTTAGATTAGTAAATGGTTAAATATCTCATTTGTTAAAGATGACATTATGGTAATTCTCCAAATAACTCATTACCCTTTATGAAAATCTTCAACTGCTGGGAAGACAGGACTTGGAATCTGTGAACCTTCACCTTAGAAATGGATGCTGTTCTAAAGAAAAGTGGCAGGGAGAGGAGATAGAGACTTCTATTCACCTTGAGTCAAGATTATTTTGCATCTTCCTCATACCTTGAACACTTAGCTAGCTTGGGAGTGAAGGGAAAAAAATCTGACTCTGACTTATCAGTCCTCCTAGTCTGGGCTTCTTGTACATCTTCCTAGCAGTTCATTTGTTTACTATCAGCAAGATAGTTTCTTTAGTCAGTCTCTGAGGGAGTGTAACAAGGAATAGAGAGCATTAGCAACCCCATTTCAGGCAAGTTCACTCAAGTTTTCAAGTGCCTTTAAGTGTTACTTAAGAATTTGAAGTCACTGATTGCTACTGATGCTCAAAGGAATCAGAAACTAAACAGAATCAGGAAGAAAAGTAGAGCTTTCTTGCATATTACTAAGAAGGGATAACCAGGCAATACATAATGTTGCTTTTTAGCAAGATACATGACCTTCTTAGTTCCGTTAGAGCTGCTCATGGACTCCATCTGCAAAATATGAATAGTCAAAAGTATCGGAGCATTTTTATACTTCCCATAATTATTTTTAAAAGGCCTTGTTGTTAGGAGGCCAAATTGCTCAATGTGATTAAAAAAAAAATAAAGCCTGAGATCCCCATTCCACTTCCAATTTTATCACTGCAAATAACCCCTTAGGCAAACCCATTAGCCTTCCTAAGGCTCTGTTCCTTTATCTGTAAAATGAGTTTGCCAATGATCTCTCATTCCCTGGAATGGATGGAAGGAATAGTAAATTTGGATCTGGAAAACATTTGTTCACTTATAGTATGCATAAATGGCTTCTTTTTTCTTAAGAGCCTTGCAAATATGAGGTGATGCTGAAATATGGAATTTTATTTGAATCAATATATTTTAAATAGTGTCCCTTTGCTTTCTCAAGATGTCTAAAGTTATTTTTTGAGCATCAGGTTGTTTTGGTTTTTTTTTGTTGTTGTTCTTTCAGAATCATGTCACTATTCTTTCTTTCAGCAAACATCAAGAGATCCTGAATCCAATGAAAATCTACACTAAATTTGAAAGACCTATGAAATCTTTCTCAGTCTGAGTCCTAGACATTCCTCATGTCAGAAATTCTTAGAGGCTGACATTATTAAAACCGTATTATCAAACATGCTGGCTATTGAAAAAAAGACAACAACAACTATATTTTGAAATCATAGGCCATATATTCAGCCCATGAAAGATATGCTTCTATTGCATGGAAATGGAGAGGTGGAATTGGACAAAGATTATTTTAAGGTCTAATGCAATGTCAATCCCACAACAGGATGGTGAATAAATGTGACTTATCCTAAACACAAAATAAACATGGATAAGGAATTCTTAAGCTTTTTGTATCTTGAAGTCCTTTATCTATTTGGTGAAGCCTATGGATACCTTTTCAAAATGTTATTTGTAAAGGTATAAAACAAAATACATAGGATTACAAAAGAGTCTCGTTATACTGAAATGCAGTTATCCAGATATTAAAACAAACCAACAAATTGACAGGATGTCAGTCTCAACCAAATTTTTACCAGTTGTCCCTGGCTTCCCTCTCTCCTGAAACCAAGTGATCTTATTCTTTTTCTCCTTTTTGCTATCCAAACTTACTCTCAAAACTGGTAGGCCCATTTATATTAGGGTTTATGTGATTGTAATGGTAAAGGGATTTGAAGATCTGCCATGCCCCTTGTATTGGCAAGCAAACAGGTACTTAGCACTTTGTTTCAAGTTCATGATTGTGTCAGATATTAAGATCCAGAACTTGTGAATCCCACAGTGGGATGGACTGGCTGACATAAAAGGAAGAGGCAGAATAGGGAGGAGCTAATACCATATAAAAGGATAAGCCCAAGCTAGAAAGCCAGATTTTTCTTCTGACAATTTCTTCTGAGAACTTCTGCTGAGAACTTCTGAGAGTCATCCAGAACTGCCTGGAAAGAGAACTTCTGGGAGGAAGCAGCATGGAAGCTGAGGAGCAGAGGCCCAGGCTGGAGAGAGAAGAACTGAGAAGAGAACAGAGAACTGAGAAGTGAACTGAGAACTGAGAAGAACTGAGAAATGAGAAGAGAAGAGAAGTGGGAGGAGGCATGGCTGTGTTGCTGGTACTTTGTCTGTCTGTTTTGAAGTTACTTTGTCAGATTTCTCTGCTGATAGAGGTTGTTGCTGTTGTTAAAGATACCCTGGGACCTTGCTGCTGGTTCAGAAGGCCTGAAAGAGGATTTTCTTGTTGTATGTTTATAGAAATCTTGAAGGAGGGTCTTGCTGAGGTTTTAGAGGTCCTGGGACTATACTGATGATTTGTGTTGATTCCTCAGACCTTGTTGTTGGGTCTATGTTGATTTCACAGGCAGAAAGTGAATTGATGAGGATGCCTGGCAACGTGCATGAATGTTATTGTGGTTTTGTTAAGCTTTGTCTTCCCAGAAACAAAAACTGTGAAGGACTTGAAGTGGACTAGACACTGTGAGCTTCAAAATGGAACAGATGGAAGAGGAACCATGGAAGCTGAGAGCCTGCCTTGAGTCAAGATGAAAAGACCTCTCCTTTGGTATTTAATGCAAACTGAGAAGATCATGATTTACTGTGGCCTAGTGGTGGAGAACTTTGACCTTTACGTTTAGATGATTGAGTTAAGGACTTCTCCAGTTAAGAAGAAAGAAGACTTTTTGATTGAA
>CM053583.1:341828836-341857862 GCA_028627135.1 Pseudochirops cupreus
TTTGAGTTAATCTATTTTTTAAGATGTTATTTTCTTCAGTCAGGTTGTTGATTCTCTTTTCATGATTTTCTTGCATCATTTTCATTTCTCTGCCCAATTTTTCTCTACTTCTCTTATTTGGTTTTCAAAATCCTTCTTAAGCTCCTCTATGGCTTGTAACCAATTTACATTTTTCTTGGAAGCTTTTGGTGCAGGAGTTCTGACTGTGTTGTCTTCCTCCTGTTCCATGCTTTGGTCCTTTCTGTCCCCAAAAAAGGAATCTAAACTTGGATTGCTCTTCTTACTTTGCTTCCTTTGCCTGCTCATGCTTCCAGTCAATTACTTGACTTTTGGGCTCAGTAGAACTCTGCTTTCAGAGGGAAGCCCTTTGTTCCAAATCGCTGGGGTTTTCACAGCTGCTAGACCTATTAGGAGGCTGCATTCACTGCAGCTCCCACCAGCTTTGGCTCACTGGTCATGCACCTCAGGACCATCACCCAAGACTGTGATCCCAATCCAGGCAGGTCAAGGCAAGAGCAATTAGCCTCTGAATGATTGCTTGACCCCCCCTGCAATCTGCAGGCCAGGAGGTCTGAAGCAGCAACATGGGGGCAGCTGCAGGGCTGCTGCTTCTGCTGCTTTCTTGCTCTGGTAGTAGACAGCCAGACCCACTCCTTTCCCCCAAATTTATCTGAGTTGCACAGACCTTTCCCTCTGTCCTTGGCTCTTATGGGTTGATAATTCTGGAAACTGCTACAACTGCTGGTGACTCAACCTCCCGAGTGCTCTAGCCATGGCTTGTCCTGGCCACCCTGGGGCTATGCCATGGTTTCAAGCTGGGTGGGTTTCGGTTCCCAGAGCACTGTGATGAACCCTTCCTGTCTGCCTGCCACACTGCATTCAGTGGCAGCCTTGTTTCTCTGTCATTATATGAGTTCTGGAGCTCTAAAATTTGTTTAGAGTCATATTTTATAGGCATTTGAAGTGGTTCTGGGGGGAGCTTTTGGAGTTCTCCTGATTCTATACCTCCATCTTGACTCTACCCCCTGGCCTACATTTTCTAATGTTCAAATTGAATGTGGGTTTGAATTTAGATGAGGGGAATGCTCACATGTCCACTCAACTGTGTCTCTCAATAACATATTTTAGCAAATTTTAGATAACATCTATTTTATCATTAGCATGATTCTGTAGAAAGATGACTATATCCAAAGTCGGAAGACTTGTGTTTGGCCTTACTATTTACATGATCTTAGGTAAGTCACTTTTGCCTCAATTTGAGTAATATGCGGAATTGACTTCTAAGGATCCCTCCAGTTGTGAAACAATATTCTTTTGAGCCTATCTTGTTGACATTTAATTTTGCAAGGTTGGTATTTTGAACTATCTTTAATGTATCTGACCCCCAATCATCCCTGTGACAATGTGCATTCATCCATTTTCCATTCTGCCTTTGCTGCTACTACTGTTTTTCCATCCTCCAAAATGACCCATTGGAGCTGTGGCTGGGAGTAGCTAAGTCTACATTCCCTGGGACCATGAGTCCTTGTATTTACCCCTAGCCTTATTCTTCCTCGCTAACACACCTATCTACCTTCACTTATCGCTCCCCTTATTCTGATCATTATTTAAAAAATAATCACTTTCATTGTCTCTGGACACGTTAACAGACTGGTGTTCCATGTTGTTCCACATATCTATTTTTGTGACTTCTAATGCAACCATAATTCTCTTCTTTTTCCTAGATTTTCCAAGGTATATCCCTAGATATGCTGTCTCTCTTATTAGAATGTAAGTTTTTAAAGGCAGACATCTAACTTTTTGAATTTATATCGCTAATACTTTACATGGTGCTTAGCACGTTGAAAGCACTAAATAAGTGTTTTTCGTTAGACTTTTACATTTCACATTTTCCATACCATTCATTATAAAAAAGAATTTGAGGTATAATAAATATATGTAATATACAATTTTAGTATCATTAATATATAATCTAATAGAATTTAAATATTAACATAGATATTAAAAAACCGTCAGCAAAATTTTTTAAATTTAATATAATTAGATAGAGAGACAGACAGATAGATAACATTGTGGTTTGTTAGCTTGTAACTCCTCTGTGATTAAAAAAATATTCATTGAGACTTATTGTGACTGAAAAACAAGTCCGTATGAGGCTACCCTGGTGACTAGTCTCTTCAAGCTTAGTACTCAGACAAAAGAAACACAGTCTAGCATTGTGTCTATATTTGAAGTCTTTCCAGATGGGAGTAACCAACCCGAGCTTTGACCAAAATGACATAGCCTTTAAGAACTCAAGGACACTCTATGTCAATGACTATGGCTTGAGTTATAATCCTCTCCCAATGGTAGTGGAGCCATTTACCCTCACTCAGCTTTGGTTATTTTATATATAAAATGAAGATAATGATGGCATTAATTTCACAGGATTGTTATAAGAATCAAATGAAATAACAGATGCAAAGTGCTTTGTAAACTTTTAAAACACTATATGTTAGGTATTGTTCTTATAAAAAAATTTTTTTTTAAGCGTGACAGACTTTTGCCATGACAACGCAAAGCATATATATTTTTATTCAGATTAAAAAAACAACTTGTTTCAGCATGAGCAGTAGCAACAGGAGTACCTAAAGGTTGAGTTAATGTCTCCTTTGAGAAGTAGCTTTGAATGTTGTCACGTTCTTAGGGTTTCAGGGTGAGACCCCTTCCAAACAGAGCTTGGTGTGGTCCTTTGTTCTGTCTTATTTAATGAAAAACTGTGTCTTTTGGGGGCTACCAGGTTGCCAGCAAGAGCAGAATCAGCTTTAAGTCAGAAGAATGCTACATCCTGTTGGATAGGGCCACAAAAATTGACCATTTCATTGTTGGGAGATAAGTAACCCACACTTGTAGAATTTGGTTTTTATTCATTCATACTAAGCTGCTACTCTGGAAAATAACTGACCAACCAATCCAGCAGCTTCTTAAGATTACTCCCTAGTCAAAATCAAGTGGAGTGCAATTTGACCTCTCTGTTTCTCCAAGTGTAGGCCAGATTCTCCTTTGTTGCTCTTGGAGAGCTGGTGAACTTGTCATTTTCCTCTCTTTTTTTGGAACTCTCTCCTTCAACATATTATTGTTTTTAATTTGGTTTATGCACGTTGGTAATGTACCTGTTGAATGATTAATTGCAAAAATTTTAAATTTGGACTTACAGTGCATGGGGAGCAGTAATTCTGTCAAGATTATTCTCATCTTATCCCATTAGCTTCATATCCAGAACAGAGCCAAATACTTAGAAAAACAAAGTGACGCAAATCCTAAGTTCTTTCTGGAAACTAAAGTAATAACTCTGGTTACCCTCTTCAATCTGAGGAAACAATCATTTCAAATTTAGAAACCTGCATATTATTGAAGTTAAAAACATGATATGCAGGGTAACTTGAAGGTTGTCCAGGGTATAAGCATGTACATTACATGCCATATGCTGATATGGACAATGAAATATATATTTAACCTTGCTGTGTCCCTGAATTCAGGAGGGGTAAGCTGTCATCATGATGCCTGAGAGGTGAGTGTGTGGAGACTGAAAGAAGGGGGAGCAGAAGAGTGTTGAATATCCCTCTTCCTTCTTCAAATCCTCCCCACAGAGGGTGTGTGGAGCTATTTCTCAATCTGAGCTCTGGGTGTAATCAAACTGAATAGTTGGAAAACGGGGGAAGGTAATTAGGGGCTGATCAAAGTTAGGTCAAATAGGGTTCACTTAAGGTCAAGCTACCCTATTTTTCTCATCTGGCCTTGGTGCTGCCAAGTGGCACCCTCAAAGGGAATAGTTTCCATGGGAGAGGAGCTTAGCCAAGCTGCTCTCATCTGGCCAACAACTTTCCCCTACAGTCAGCATGACTGATTTTAGGGGGGTAAATGACATGAGGTAGAACTACATGCAGCTGGCCTACCTTCAAAATTATGGGAGGTAGGGGTAGGAGGAGGGTATTTATGAAGTTGTACCCATTCAAGCAAGGAGTATGAAAAGAACTATCGTCCCATTCCAACACTGAATTAGCTTCATTCAGCCTTAGATGTGGTAAGCACATTGAACTGTATCATCATTTTTTTTTCTCTTGTCCAAGTCACAGAGTGACAACGTATTCTAGTAGAAAGCAGTGATATATCAAAGCAGTCCAAATCTTTTAGTTGAGTATAGTTCTTAGATTTAAAAAAAAATTGGATAATCAAGAATTTCAATAGATTTTAACATGTCAAAATGTTCATCCATTTTCCTCATAATTTATGGTTACATATGTAATTAAATTCCATAACACCACAATAAAACATGTTGCAAGGACTTTTTATGATTGGGCCAAGTCAGAAAGTGTAGGTAATATTATAAATATTTATCTTCCCGTGAGATTGCAGAGGAAATTTCTCCACTACAGAGGTATAGACAGCCATTCAGAATGCTAGCCAGCCTTCCTCAAGAGAACTTCAGCAAATTCTAACTTTGTTTAATTTTGAAATAGTTTTTTCTTGGTGTTTAAATATTTCTTCCTTCAATCTAAACTGAAACCAGGAAGCTCAGTAGTAAAAAAATAATAATAATAATAATCAAATTAACCAATATTTTAGAAACAAGAAGAAAAATTTGACTTTATTTTGATTTGAGTCACTCAGAAATGATAGGGTCAGTTCCTTTGCTATAGAACCTTAGTCTTGAAGATCTGTTTTCATTTTCACAATGCTAAGTAGTATGGATGAAAAGACAGCACTGATTAGAGAGGCAACTAACTCACTTCCTAGCTTTGGCAATAACTGCACTCAATCTTCTGACTTGGTTTTTCCATTTAGACAAGTATGGTTTCAGTTTTCAAATACTAACATTGTTGAAATGCTTCATGTACCTAATGAACTTGATTTTGATTTCAGAATAAAAATTCATCAGCTTTCAGAGAATTTTTGTCTGTTTAGGAATGTGACATTTTGCCAGGTGATCCTGACCCTCAGAACTGCTTTTTAAATTGATGTGTGGGTATTTTGGGCATTACTGTTCAAATTAGTTCATTTCTCATTCATACTAATTAATAATCCAGTATGATTTAAGACTTCCTTCCCATTTTTGTGAAGAAAAATTCAATGGTTCACTCATCAAGTTATTAGTGAAGACAAAACTATAACAAGGTTGTTACTTAAAAGAAAACATTTTCTTCAGAGAATATTAGCATCAATCACTTTCATAAGAACAATTTATGTGCTCTTTCCAAATGCAGCATCACTACAGCAGGCTTTGCAAGACTTCTTCTGGGAAATCTAATCTATCTTAGGTACTTTTTTTCCATTTTGAATCACAGAATTCTTGGATTTTAGGAATGACCTACAAGTTCATTTGCTCCTAAATTGTCATTTTATAGATGAGGAATTTGAGGCCTAGAGAGGTCTACTCACTTGTCAGTAGTCACATAGAAAGTTACAGATGCTAGAACTCAGTGTTCTTTCTTAGGCAGTATAGACTGTTGTAAAAATACACATTTTAATTTTTTTCAAAATCTTCATTCAAATCATAGGATCAGAGATTTAGAGATAAGAGTTTTATTAGAGGTCATCTATTCAAACCTTGGATTTATAAGTGAGGAAATTGAAGCCAAAAGATACTAAATGACTAACCCAAGGCCACATGGCTAACAAGTGGCAGAATCATAATTGGAACCCAGATGCTCTGACTCCAGACCCATTGCTCATTCATTGCACCATACAACAGTTCCTCTTCCTATAGCTCTTTCCACCAATCATCCCAATTAATGTGATTTTGTTATATTTTTATTGCCTATGTAACATGAACCATATTGTTTAGGCCCATATGGACAATTTAACCCATTTGGCCAACTCATAGCTTTTAGGGAAGTCTCACAGTTTGTGCCAAGTAGTTTCACTCAGTGAAAAAATCTGGCCTTTTTTAATCATAAGAGACACCAGCTGGCCATTTAACTTTGATTTGAACCAGGCAAGAATGATTCAGTGAAACTGAATACCACTATCAGGAAGAAGATAAGCCAATATTACCTTTAGATGAATGGTGTCCCAGTCACTTTGTCTTCACTTACTAAGGCTAGCTTATCACAAGGGGAAATAATGATTTTAACTAGCCTTTCTCTGTAAATTCCTCTTCCTTTTTTCCTGTTTCTACTTAGCAGTTTCTGTTTTCTCCATCAGCATTTTATGTGTCATTTCTACAATCCAGTCCTCTTTCTCTGCTGAATCAACACTTTCAAAAGGAGAACAATAAAAGCATTTCTCCTTTATTCAGAGAAAAAAATGTATTTCCAGTTAATTCGTTATTTATTGTTGTTCAGTTGTTTCACTCATGTCTGGCTCTTAATGACCCCATTTTGGGAATTTTCTTGGCAGAGAAACTGAAGTGGTTTGCCATTTTTTCTTCTAGCTCATGTTGCAGAGAAGGAAACTGAGGTAAACAGAGTGTAGTGACTTGCCCAAGGTCACACAACTACTCTGAGGCCAGATTTGAACTTGGGAAGATAAGACTTACTGACTCCAGGTCCAACACTCTATCCACTGTACCACTTAGCTGCCCCAGAGTGAATTAAGTATCACTTATCTGCTGTGCATTGAGGACACAGCAGCAAAAAATAAAAATAAAACAAATAGCCCTTGCCCTCAAGAAGCTTGCATCGTTGTTAGATGGCAGTAAGTTAGCCACTAGGCTTGGAGTCAGAAAGACTTGCCACAGACACTTACTAATTGCATGACCTTGGGCAAATCACTTACCTACTCCTAGCTTGAGCTTCCCATCTTGTAAAATGGGCATAATAATAGGGAAGGGGGAAAGGATTATGCATTTACATGGGACCTATTCTGTGCCAAGCACTGTGCTAAGTGCTAAGGTTATCCATAGCACCTGTCTTACTGCATTTTGTTAGGATCAAACACATATATATGTGTACATACGCACACACATATATACATGGGTATTGTGTAACATGCATGTTCACATATGTATATGTTTATATTGCACACCACATGTATGTGTGTATATGTGATAGATATAGCTATATACTTAGCAAATCTTAAAGGGATATTCAAATATTAACTATTTTCCCCTAGTGGGGAACAATATGTATACAGATAAGTTGTTAATGAGATAATTGTGTAGTATAGACAGCAGGTAGGGCAGTGGTTCTCAACCTTCCTAATGCCACAACCCTTTAATACTTGTATGTGGGCATATCTACATGTGGGCGGACCACCTGGAGACAGATAGAGGATTGGTGTCTCAGTTCCTAAGACCACTGGAAATATGTTTTCCGATGGTCTTAGGCAATCCCTGTGACCCATGTGAAAGGGTTGTTCGATCCCCAAAGGGGTCACGACCCACAGGTTGAGAGTCACTGAGGTAGGGGATTATAGCTCTAGTACTGCAAGGGACCAGAAGGGCCATCTAATCCAACCCTCTCATTTTACAGGTAAGGAAAAAGGCCATAGAACGTTAAGTGGCTTGACCAAGGTTATGCTTATAATGTAGGTTACAGGTGTCAAAGACAGAATTTGTCCTTAGACTCTCAGATTCCAGAGCCTATACCCTGTCCACTGTATCACTTCTGTGACTGATTTTTACCATTAACACCTGGAGGAAAACAGGAAAGTTTTCCTGCGGGATGCGGTGATACAAAAGGAAAAGCAAATAGAAAGCACATACAAAAGGGGGTCAGTAAGATTATGTTTTGTTTTTACCTCTGATATTTTCCAGACTAATATGAAGCTAGGATGAGTTGCTCATCTGGTGATGGTTATGAGAACATCCATCATAGGACCTTCTTTCAGGTCTCACAGAGATCTTCCAATTTCCTATTATCTATCTCTCACTTCTGAAATGTCTTTGGGACTATCCTAACTTAGACACTGATTACCAAGAATGGAATGAATGAATGAATGAATGAATGAATGAGCATTTTCCAAGTGCTTACTTACTACAGGCAGAACATTATGCTGAGTGCTGGTGATGCAAATATACACATATTTTGATTCAGTTCCTGTTCTCAAGGAGTTCACATTCTGGTAAGACAAACAACTCTTCTAGGGGGTTTCAGATACAACAATAAAAACAGTGTGATTTTTAGGGTGCAGGAGCAAGTCAGAAGGTAATGTATCTTCTCTGGGGTCCTTTCCATTTGAACTCTCAATCCTACTCCATTCACTTACATTAATAATTATTAACCCTAATTATGTGCAAAGTGAGAAGTAGCAGTGTGAAAAGGGAAGAAGGTTTGACTTAGAGTCACGAAGATCTGGGTTCAAGTCCTAATTTTGATACATACTGGTTATGTGATCATGATCAAAGTGTTTATCCTCACTGTCCCAAGGATCTTTTTAAAGATTATATTTAAGGTATAGATAAGTTGCCTTTCTGCATCAGTTAATTGATGTAGGGATATCTATGCTGGGGTTACTCAGATTAATAAAATCACACGTCTAGACTTCACTTCCCCCACTGGGGTTTCCTGCTTCTTGCCTACTCCCATGCAAATGGGCAAAGTACTCCGGTAGTTACTGAAGATAAAAAGACAAAAACACAATAGACCCTGACCTACAGGAGTTGACATGAGTATTAATAACTTCATTTACATTCGTATTAATAAGTTAATATAATATGTGTAACATAAAGTAAGGGGGGGCATGAAGAATTGGGTGAGGCATGGGAGAATCAGGAAAAGTATTTTTTTAAATTCAATTTTGTTTTCAGACAAACATCTACCTTACAACTTTTAAAGTCTTGGGAACTTGAATCGACCCATGAAAAAGCCTTTTTTTAAAGATGTGGCTCTTAAAGGAAACTGAATTTCAAGAAGCCGAGGTGGGGGAGAAGAAAATTCCAGCCATAACAGACAGTCCGTGCAAAGGTCCAGAAGACTTGAGATGGGCAATCATGTACCGTGAACACCTAGCAGACTAGCCCAGCTGGAACATAGTATGCATGAAGAGGAATAATGGAAAATCACTCTACAAACATCAGCAGGAGCCACCTGGGAAAGGTCTTGAAATGCCAAACAGAAGTTTGTGCTTTATCCTATAGGTAATAACTCTGGTAGAACAGATTCTGGTAGGTCCTAATGAGCTAGAAAGTTTAAATTTAGTCTTACAATGGTATTTATGTCTATCAAAGTCCAAAAAAGTTTATCATGAGTGTGTTGGCCACAAGTGGTGAATTTTTTCAGCAGGGCAGGAGGAGCACGGTCAGACCTGGACTTCCTGAGCAAGTAAATGTTAGATTGGACCTCCAAAGGAATATGATTAGGAGTTTCATGATGCTAATTTGATTTCTGAATCATATTTTTCAAAGGTGAGTTCATGGACCGACAGAGAAGAATCTTTACTAAAACCACAGGGTTTAAAATTTACTAGTGCTTGAACAAATCTTGAGAACAAAATCATACGTCCTGTATGTCTTTCTTCTCTTGACATACTGTAGCTCCTAAGAGGTTTGGTGGTGGCAATGAAGAAGGAGTAAGAGGAAGGGAAAGGGAAAGGAGAAAGGAGAAACAGAAGGTGAGGAGAGGGAGAAGCAGAAGAAATGGAAGGAGAAGAGAAAGAGGAAAATCGAAAGGAGTGGTAGAGGAGGAAGAAGGAGAGGCACAAGGTGATTAGGAAGAGAAAGAGGGAAGAAAGGAAGGGGCAGGTACAGGAAGAGAAGACAGAGAGAGAAGAGGAGAAAGGGAAGAGGGTGAAGAGAAGAAATAGAGGAGGACAAGAAGGAAGAAGAGGAGGCAGCAGAATCATTGATTGGAGGCAATGTGATGTAATGGAAAATCTACCAGCTTTGCACCTGGAAGGCCTGGGTTTGAATCCTGAACCTGACTCTATACTACTTTTGTGACTACAGGCAAATCATTTAATTTCTAAACTCTGAATTTTCCCATCTGAAACCTGAAACAGTGAATTCCATTCCAGGTCTGATATTCACTGATATCAATGTCCCCTAAAATTCAATTTCACTTGAATATGTCCTTTTCTCCTCGCTCCTTGCCCCCTACCCCCAAGGCAAACTTCACCTCCTCTATCTATGTACTCAATGCAGCATGATTATTTTCTCTCTTCTAGTCTGGGCTCTTATACTTAATGCCCACTTGGGCTGAAAATAATTGGTAGGCACAAATCCCATAGAGCAGATTCTTTTTTTTTTTTTTTGGGAATAGAATTGATGCCACTGATTATCATTGATAACTATAATAATCAACCTCCCTCTACCATTACCAACAATAACAACATGTTTGCTGGTTTTCTAATTAAAAAAAAAAAGAAACCAGAAAAGCTCAAGGTGATTTATTATATTGTTCTAAATATAGTCTAGATTCCCTCCACCTGCATAAATCTGGTTTCTATAAAATTTGAATATTCCTCTAATTGAACTCTTATTAGCAGAGATGCAATTTCAGTATTACTGTTCTCTCCAGCAACATCACAAGTAGCACAGACGTGCACCCACACGCAGTGGTGGAGTCTAGCTGATACTCTTCCAGCTGTTATAGCTGAATAAGGAATTTAGCTAGTGTTGCACATATAAATATGTCTATGTATGTCTATGTGTGTGTAATATATAATACATACATATATAATATGCACACAAACATAAATACATATATGTGTGAATATACACACACACACACACACGCGCATACACAAATATATCAAGGTGGGAGTCAAATGGACAGAATGTTGCATGATCTGTCAGCAGTAGACATTATATCGATGGCTTTTGCTTGATTCTTGAAAAAAATTAGAACAAAATGCTTGGTTCCAAGATTGGCAAGTACTGAGTGATGATGATGGTGGGGGTATATCCAGAAATGACTGTGATGTCAAAAATAAAATGTATATATAAACCTTATTTTTGAAAAGTCAGCCATTATTCTCTCTTTACATATATGTATACATGTATACATAGACACATACATGTATGATATATGTATATAAACAATGTGTTTGTATATATAGTTATATATATTGCATTATATTTATTTGAAATCTATAATATCTTTTCCAATAAACCTTACTTAAGAAAAACTTTGTTTAAGTCTATGTGTAATTTTAATTTATCTTAGGAGCCAAGGAGGATAAAAATAAGTGTGCTATTTTGGGCTTCTAATATCTAACTATACAATGCTGGATAAAAATGAAAAGCTGAATTCATAGTGCACAAAATATTATATCTTTGATCTTGAACTGACTATTGAGTTGTACTAGTTTAGTCTCAAACATGTCAGTTTAGGCAGGCAACAAAACTGAACTGAAAGCACTGTGTCATTACTGATCAATTTCCAGGAAATGATTTACCTTTGAACATTTCATCAGTATACACTAGACGTACCGGGGAATACACACAATGCATGCCTTATGAAGTGACTCATTATTGGGACAAACCAGTCCATTCTGGAACCAATAGGCCCTTATATTTGGTAAGTTGCAAAGAAGACTAGGTAGGCCCCCAAGGTCAGAGAACAGAGGAGGAAACAGAAGTCACAAAAAAAAAAAACTAGACAATTACCAAACTCAGTAGCAGTTGGCTCATCTAAAAAATGATAAGAAAGCACAAGGAAAAGTATTGAAGGAGGGATGCCTTAAGAGCATTAGTTATGACAGAGGTGGAAGATACATTTGGCCTATGAAAGGCTACTATTTGGATATTGGTTATGGCTAAATTAAACACTCGTGATTTTTCCCCATTTTGATGAATGGGATTTTGGGGTTTGTTATTGCTCCATGCATCTAGGCAATTTTGGGATGCTGAAGAGGGCCAGGGTTTTCATAGAAAGAGGAAGAATCTTCCTCAGGGGAATCTGGTTTCCTTACTTTTGATGTCACAATCAATGAAGTGGCAGAGGGGATGGCAGTTTCCAATCTGGCACATTCCTAAAAGGGAAAGTTAGTTGTTTTAGGAGGAAGAAAGAGTCACTACAGGGGGAGAGACAGCCTATTTAAAAAAAATCAAAAGACCAGTCTCCTCTTACCCAATTCAACACAAAAATTCAGAGATGTTTCTACACTCTTTTTTTTTTTTCCAAACAAGAGGCATAACAACAGAAAACAAAGAAACACGCAAAGGAAAAGTCCCCTATAGACCATAACTCTTGCAACTGCATTCTGTCCCTTGTCTTCTTTTTCTTCCTTAACTTCTTTCTCCTTTTTTGTACCTGCTTAACTACTAATGATCAAATCACAGGGGCCAATATAAAGATAAAATATCAACAAGATCTGTTACTCCCCACTCTTTAAATAGTCTGAACTACTACAGCCACCCCTTAAAATGAAAGTACTAGAATAAAATATAAGCAAAATGTTTATAGCAACTTATCATGAGAATAATAAACTTTCATCAGGTAGGAATGCAGGGCTGGTTCAATATTAGGAAAACTATTAAGTATCAGCATAATTGAACATATCAACAACAAAACTAACAGAAAACAAATGATTATCTCAATAGATGCAGAAAAAGCTTTTCATAAAATGCAATACTCATTCCTATTAAAAACATTAAAGAGCATAGGAATAAATGGAGCCTTCCTTAAAATGACAAGTAGCATCACCCTAAAACCATCAGCAAGATTATATGTAATTGGGATAAGCTAGATGCATTTCCTGCTGACTCCAAGGCCGGTTCTCTATTCACTGTGCCACCTAGCTACCCAAAATCCATTTCCAATAAGATCAGGGGTGAAACAAGGATGTCCATTATCACCACTGTTATTCAATATGGTACTAGAAATGTTAATTTCAGCAATAAGAGGAGAAACAAATTGAAAGAATTGCAATAGGAAAAAAATAAATTATCACTTGTGCAGATGATATGATTATATACTTAGAGAATCCTAGATAATCAAGTTAAAAACTACCGGAAATAAAAACTTTAGCAAAATTACAGGACAAAAACCACATAAATCATCAGCATTTCTATATATTACTAACAAAGCCTAACAGTAAGAGATAGAAAGAGAAATTTCATTTAAAATCATTGTAGACATTATAAAATATTTGGAAGTCTACCTTCCCAAACTAACTCAGGAACTATATGAGCACAATTACAAAACACTTTTTGCACAAATAAAGTCCACTCTAAATAATTGGGAAAATATCAGTTGCTTGTGGATAGGCTGAGGTAATATAATAAAAGTGACAATTCTACTTAAATTAATTACTTATTCAGTGCCCTATCAATCAAACTACCAAAACATTATTTTATAGAGCTAGAAAAAAATAATATCAAAATTCATCTGGAAGACCAACAAGTCCAGAATATCAAAGGAATTAATGAAAAGAAATACAAGGGAAGGTGGACTAGCCATACCAGATGTTAAATTGTGTTATAAAGCAGCAATCATCAAAGCTGCTGGTAATGGCTAAGAAACAGAAGGGTAGATCAAGGGAATAGGTTAGGTACATAAGACACAAAAGTCGGTGATTGTAGCAATCTACTGTTTGATAAACCCAAAGACCCAACTTTTGGGATAAGAACTCACTATTTGACAAAAACCAAAACTGGAAAGCTGGAAAATAGTATGGCAGAAACTGTGCATTTGATACAATACAACAAAATTAAGTCCAAAGAGTACACAATGTAGGTATAAAGGCTGATGCTATTAACAAATTAGGGGAGCAACGAAGAGTTTATCTGTCAGATTTATGGAAAATGAAGGAATTTATGACCAAACAAGAGACAGAGAACATTATGAAATGCAAAATGGATAATTTTGATTATATTAAATTGAAAAGTTTTGCACAAACAAAGCCAATGCAACCAATATTAGGAGGGAAGAAGAAAACTAGGAAAGAATTTTTACAACTAATATCTCTGAAAAAGGCCTCATTTCTAAAATATATAGAGAACTGAGTCAAATGTATAAGAATACAAGTCATTCCCCAATTGATAAATGGTCAAAGGATATGAACAGGCAGTTTTCAGAGGAAGAAATTAAAGCTATCAGTAGTCAAATGAAAAAATGCTCTAGATCAGTATTGGTTAAAGAGACATATCAGAACAACTCTGAGGTACCATATCATACCTATCAGATTAGCTAACATGACAAAACAGGAAAATGATAAATGTTGGAGAAAATGTGGGAAAGTTGGAACACTAATTCATTGTTGGTGGAGCTGTGAGCTGATCCAACCATTCTAGAGAGCAATTTGAAGCTATGCCCAGGGTTATAAAAATGTCCATACCCTTTGACCCAACAATATCACTTCTAGGGCTATATCCCAAAGAGATCATAAAAAATGGGAAAAGGACCACATGTACAAAAATATTTATATCACCTCTTTTTGTGGTGGCCAAGAACTAGAAATTGATGGGATGCCCATCAATTGAGGGATGGATGAACAAGTTATGGTATACAAATGTAATGGCAGACTCTTGTGATCTAAGGCAGACTTCAGAAAATCCTGGAAAGACTTATATGAACTGATGCTGAGTGAAGTGAGCAGAATCAGGAGAACATTGTACACAGTAACAGCCACAGTGTGCAATGTCTGACTTCGATAGACTTAGTGCTTCTCAGTAATTCTAAGGGATTCATGATGGAAAATACCATCCACATCGAGAGAAAGAACTCTGGATTCTGAATGCACAGCAGAGTGGACTATTTTCTTTTTTTGTTTGTTTTTTTTTTTGTTTTTTGTCTTTCTCAAGATTCTTCCTGCTCATTCTAATTCTTCTATACTACATGACTAATGTGAAACTATGCTTAATAGGAGTATATATGTAGAGCCTATATCAGATTGCATGCTATCTTAGAGGGGAGGGAAGGGGAAAAAAATTAAAACTTATGGAAGTGAATATTGAAAACAAAAAAATAAATAAATTAACTTTTGAAGAAGTGAAAGTACTAGGACACATTCTGATGTTTGTGCTACACTTGTTAAGGAAGAATCCCACCCATTGCCTATACTGCCTTCCCTGTTTTATTAAAGCAATGCTTTCTACCCTATCTAACCTATATTACTAAGAGTAAGATAATACATTAGCAGAAACGAGATTTTCAGCAGATTGGCTCATATATATCAATTTTTGGTCAGTATGGAAAAATGGCTATAACAGCAGGAAAAAGAAAAAAAAATAAAAATACTGCTGATGTTACTGCTACCAGTGGTGTTAATGACCACACATTAATGATGATAACTGTAATGACAAAGGGTATTTTCGTGCCTACTACCTGAATTTTCACAGGGGCTTATTTTGTGCCCAGGGAAGTCACCAGGATACCCTGAATCAACCAGTTTTGCCATAAACAATGATATACCCAAAAAACCCATTGTTCTTGCAAATGTCGTAAAGAGGGTGCTTTTGTATGATATTTTTTGCTTTCTTTTTTAAATCTTTTTTTGTCTTTATTAATTTGTTTGTTTACTTTTAGTTTACAAGACTCAGTTCCACAATTCTTTAAGTTTCAAATTTTTTCCCCTCCCTCTTCCTCCCCCCACTCCCCACCATGGTAGCATGCAATCAAATATAGGATCTGCAAATACTTTAAAGAGAATCTTCCTTACAAGAAATGCTGAAAGTAGGTATTATAGACATTAGACATTAGTCAGGTTGTAAAGAAGGATTGTAACAGATGGAATGAACAATGGGAAAGAGGAAAGAAAACCAAATAAGAAAAAGAAAGAGAACTGGTAGTTTGCTTCAATCTGCATTCAAACTCTGTTCTTTCTAGTTCTTTCTCTGAATGTAGACATCTTTCTCCATCATGAGTCTTTTGGAGTAGTCTCTCATAACCCTGCATTGCTGAGAAGAGTCCAGTCTATCAAAGTTGGTCATCACACATGTGTTGTGTCTGTAATTGTGGACAAATTTGTCCTGGTTCTGCTCTTCTCACTCAGCATCAGTTTGTATAAGCCTCTCCAGGTAAATATGAAGTCTATCTGCTCTTCATTTCTTATAGCACAATAGTATTCCATTACATTCATATAACCAGAACTTATTTAGCCATTCCCCAATTGATGGGCATCCCCTTAATTTCCAATTCTTTTCCACCACAAAAAGAGTTGCTATAAATACATTTCTACATATGAGTCTTCCTTCCACTTCCATGATCTCTTTGGGATACAACCCCAGAAGTGGTATTGCTGCATCAAAGGGTATGCAATTACATTTTTAAAAAACGTTTGTTGCTTCATAGGTCAGTTCCCCAAAAATATTTTTGACCAAAATATTTAAGCCTGTTTTTGTTGAATATCAATTCTTATTTCATACTTATATAAACCAAAAGGTCACCTTGGTGGAGCTATACATTGATGGTTCCGATGGTGTGCCCAACATCCACTAGAAATAATCATAAGGCATGCAAAGCTTGTAATCTTGTATGATACATTTGGTTCTTTTTATAAGTCCTCCACGGGGTACCCACAAAGTGATCTGGAGGCTTTCTTTTCATCTTTTTAATGTATCCTGAATATTGGATGCCCAGCTTGTCTTTCTGTTAATCTTCACTCCCTACCTAATATCAGCCCAACTTTTCCTCTAATACCTGGCTGCAGTGATATAAGAACAACAACAACAACAACAACAATATTTTCAGGAGCAAGAAGAATTTCTATCTCAACACTTTTAGTCAATTATAAAATATAATTATCTTGTCCTCTTGTGCAACAGTCTGCTGAACTTTATTTATGAAAGGACAATAACAAAATAGTGATTTGCCCAATATGTATCATTTCCAACTAAAGACCATTGAATATAAGATGAGAATGAGAATAAAAAATATAGTAGTGGTGACTATAACAATGATGATAACTATCACTCACTGTCATGTGTGAAGCTCTATTAATGATATCTTTCACATTGTTTTAAAGTATCAGGCATTGATGCTAAGCACGGGTGGCAATAAGCTGATCGCTGAATTTTTGATAAAGGTGACTGTCATGGGATTGGATGACGATGTGGTGGGAAGGAAAATGGTGCAGTGGAAAAAGATACTAAATTTGGCTATAAACTCATTACAAGTCTTGGCTCTTGCCACTTAATAGCTATGTGAAAATGGGAAAATCACTTCACCTCTTCAAACCTCAGCTTCCTCATCTCTAAAGTGTAGATAACATTATCCTAATACTAATCGTAACATTGAGATCAAAGGGTTTTGTTGAGGGAGGAGGTTTCATTTTATTTTTGCCTTGGTTTTGTATCATAACCTATTTTAAGATTTTTAGTCATAGTAATCTCTACTAAATCGTATATAGGGAGGTGACGAGAAAATATTTAATCCAATTTATTTGACTATATCTAGGGAGGTGGACTTCTGTTACACGTCAATTTTCTTCCTGAAGTCACTTGGAACCTGAAACAGAAAATGATCTAATAGCAGACAATTCTAAAGCTGCACAAACAGGCTGTGTATTTTCCCATTAACAGAATGTGATGTTAAACTGTGAGATCACGTGTAACATCCTGTGCTATCCCCTGTCATTATTTTAATGAAAAACAATGGTTGAAATGTGGAGCGCTAGTGAGGAAGCACCTTTGCTGCACAACTTGACCATGTGACGATGTTGTCATTAGAATAACCCCTGTAAGTCAGTACAAAGGTCAATGAAGCCACAAAAAAGTTAGAGCCAGTACAGCTGACACAATATTAAGCCAATATGTCTTCCACAAACTTCTCTTCTGGCGGAATAAATAAAGAGGGTGAGAATGATTCTCTGCAAGGAATGTTACATGTGACAATTTTGACAAATTAACTTTTGATTCTGGGAGAGTAGTTTAGCTCACCTATCGATTCAATTACTGTTTTTCCCTCTTTCTATTCAATTAAACAAACATTTCTTATGTACCTGCTATTTGTAAAGCAGTGTTGGGCCCTTAGGTATAGAAAGATAAAAAATGAAATGATCCCTGTAATGAGGGACTTGACATAAGACAGGAGGTTGTGATATGTATGCAAAAAACTATAATATACATAATATAATAAGAGAGAGGGCAAGATCTACAGTGTTATGAGAAAATCTAGGAGGGAGAAATCAGTTCCAAGTTGGTGAATCAGGTAAAGATGTAATGTGATGTGATGTGTACCTCTGTAATATATTTCAAATCAGTTTTCCCTCTCTCCACTAACAGAGATGCCACTATGATTTAGGCTCTCTAACTTGTCATCTGGACTATTACCATAGGCCCCTAATTGCTTTCTCTGTATCCACTCTCCCCATTCTTGTCCATCTTTCACATAGCTGCCAAAGTGACATTCCTAAAGCATAGCTGTAACTGTGGCCTTCCCTTGTGAAAGAAATCCCCGAAGGTCTCTCTTTACTGTACAATAAAACACAAAATTTCTCTGTTGGACTTTTGAAGCCCTACCCAGGTTAGTTTCAGTCTACTTTTTCAGATTCATTGCACATTACTCTCCTTGGCAAATGTCACTTATTGGCGAAATTAACTTACTTTCCCTACACAGGACATTTCATTTCCTGTCTCCAGTCTTTTGTACAAACTGACTGTCACGTCTGAAATGCATGCTCTCCTCTATCCTGACTCCTGGAGTTCCTTACCTCTTTCAAGATTCAGCTTAGGTGGTGCCTACCGTAGGAAACCAAATCTGATCCCCACAGTGTCTAGTATCCTCCCTAGAAATTTCTTCATATCTACTTTGCATGCTTTGTTTTTACTAAGCTATGTAAATTTTGTCTTTTTGTTGTTGTTGTTAGAATTTAACCTCCTTCAGGTCAGGAAATGTTTCATTTATTTTATTTTTTGTGACCCTATTGCCTAGCACAGTGCATGACACATATTAGCTTTTTAATAAATGGTACAGAATCTTTGTTGTTCTGCTCCATTAAATGTAATCTCCTTAAAGTCAGGGACTATTTTCACTTTTTGTTTTATAGACCCAAATCTTATTGCACACACTATCTGGAACACAGTAGGTGCTTGTGGATTGTTTACTGAAAATAATTGGTAGGTTATGAGTAAACCGATATTCTCTGAGGGCTGGGAAAGAGGGCAGGATTTAGAAGGGAAACAAGTTGGATAATGAACTTACTCTTCTCATGTAGTTGCCAGGCTTAGATTTTTCAATAAAATAAATGCAACCTTTCTTAGCTAACATATATTAATGCAGAGGCAAAACTAGGCAAATTTCAAATTTAAGTGACTAAACTAAATAGGTAGATCAATCACTTAAAATCATTAGCATTCTATAATAATTACTCAACCTCATTTGACATTTGATAATCTCAGACTCTAATGGGAGGGGGAGATTTATTTTAACATAATCTAACTTCCATATATATGTATATAACCCAATAAATCTAAATACCTTATAAAATGAATGGCTCTCTGGCTATTAGATTAAGGAAACTCAATTTAAATTTAAACTCAATTTACTACTGAGTAGTAAACATTCATTATCTTTTGTACAGTTGAGGAACTGGCAAAATGACAGCTCCCTATTTTCAAAGAAAGTTCTCTGTGTTGTCAAAGATAAATACAATAATTTGAAAATGAAGAGAATAGATCTCTCACTTAAATCCATCATACTTTAACTTTTTCTGAAATAGGCTCTTCATGATTCTACTAGCATTAGTATTAGTCCACTTCCTCCCACTTTATATTTGAAGATTCTATTCAAGCCAATTTTCTAGGATATTTGTCTCTGACCTCTCCCACCCACTGAGGGAGCTCGTGCTGTTTGCTCCTTGGATGGTTTACGGTATTTGCCTGACAAAAATTCTTAGTCACGGCTCTGACCCTCACTCTTGCCTCTTTCCTTTTTTAATTATACATATCCCCGAGGATGTCTTTTATATTGCTTTTAAAATGCAAGCAATCATCAAGTGTTCTTGACATGATATCTTCCCACTGCCATTCAGTCCTCTTATAATTTTGAATTTTCACAGTTCATGATGTTTTATAACTCACATTAAATTAGCCTCACTCAGAATATATTGGTATTCAAAAATGTCTTTTACAGAAGGGTATAACTTGGGAAAATTGAAAGCACTGTATAACTTCCCCAATGTTAGCCAGTCCAATATCATAGTTTAATGGAAGGTCCAATTCATTGTCTATATGTCCAAGATATCAACCATCATCAAAGAACTCAAAGCAACGTTAATGTTAATCTCTTGGAGTAATTTTTTATAAGATTAAAATGTTTTCCTTTTATTCATGTAGCCCCATTGACCACGACATGTCTTTCCCATAGATAGCATACACACACTTTATTTACCAACTGTTTATTCTCTGTGTGTTACGTGTTCAAGTCTTGTCTCCCCAACCAAAATTCAAAGTTCTGGTCTTTTGCTTTGCATATATATTTGCATTTTGTCTTATATTTCTCCTGAGTTCCTTGAAGGTCTTAGGAGAGTGATAGATATATGCTAAATGCTATATGAATCATTAATGATTGCTACCTGAAACTTTAACTTATAGTCAAGACCTTGGTATTATTATAGGTTCATGATCTCACTCCCCATTTTGGTACAGATAACAAAACATACACTGGAATCAAGATGGTAGGACAAATAACACTAAGTGCTTCTCCCTGCTTTCAACTCCTTAAAACATATCTAGAAAATTAACCAGACTGGAACCTGATTTGGAAATCCAAGCAAAAAAGTCATTTTTCCAGTCCACATTGGTGGACTATAGGGAAGAAGAAAGGTCTGTGGATGCTGGAATCAAGGTAAGGAGCATTCTAATGTGTATTAGGGCAAGATGAAGGCTCAGGTACATACTTGGACACCACAAACTCACACAGAGTTTGGGAACAGATGCCAACAGATGCCAGATCATGGATTCAGGGAGGACTGGAATGGGATCTGTGATCAGGGGGACATTCTAGAGTAAAGAGCTTCAGCCTCTGGGCTATGCAGGGAGTAAATTCAGAAGCATCATCAGCAGGGTAGCTCTGAACCCAAGAGCAGAGCAAGTTCTCAATTACAACTTCTAGCCTGGCCTGAAATCCTCAAAGGAATAACCAAGGCAAGAATCCCAGACTAAAGGGAATCTTGCTGATGTGTCATTCTGAACCAGGAGAAGTTCCCATCTAGCTTTATCTCAAGGTTGAAAGGTACCCAACTTGATGAAGAATCCTTTCTCAAACTTTACCAACAAGTGGTTTAAAGAACTCTAATGTGAGGAAACCCACTACCTCCCGGGATAGTCCATCCTATGTTTGGACAGTTAAGATTTTCTCCCTTACATAAAATTTAAATTGACCTCTGTATAATATCCAGCCTTTTGGGGTCAAGCAAAAGTCTATTAGCTGTTCCACATGACAGACCCTCAAATACTTGAAAAATCTAATCATGATCTTTTTAAATTAGCCTTTCTCCAAATTAAAAATCCTTAGTTTCATCAAATGATTTTTTCATGACAATTTCTCTTGTCCTCGAACAATACTGTCACCTCTTTCTTGTATGATGTCTCTATCTTTCCTAAAATTTGCTATGCAAAACTGTACCTAGTGCTCCAAATGCTACCTGGCAAGAATAGATCTAGTACTTCCCCTCATTCTGCATTCTAGGCGTCCTTAAACTCAACCTAATATACCATTGGCTATCTGATCACAAGCTGCTGGTTCACATTAAACCTAAAATCTATACAGATAACTGGGTTTGGAATTAGGTGATATGAATTCAAGGCCTAGATCTACTACTTATTACCTTTGTAACCCTATGGAAGTCATTTAAATTCTACAGCCTTGATTTCTTCATTGTCGGTAGCTAGGTTTGCACAGTGGTTCGAGCACTGGACCTGGAGTCAGAAAAACCTGAATTCAAATCAGGTTTCAAATATTTAGTAGCTATGTGACCCTAGGCAATTCATTTAATCTCTGTCTGCTTCAGTTTCCTCATAAGTAAAGTGGGGTTAATAATAGCATCTACCTGCCAGGGCTGTGAAGATGGAAAGTGGTAATATTTGTAAAGGGCTTTGAAAAACTTAAAGCTCTATATAAATGCTATGATTGTTATTGTTACAGTGGAAGAGAGAACCGGGTTTGGAAAGAGATGACTGAGTTTAAGATCTAGTTCTAGTATTTATGTTAATTACGTATGTTAATCCAAGACTGTCACTTAAATTCTATGGTCTCAGTTTCTTCAACTATAAGATGAGGAAGTTGAACTAAGTGACCTCTAAAATCCCATTAAGACCTAAATATATGTAAGTATAAAACCTCTAGTTCTTTCCAAAATGTATTATCTCGTCAAAACCTCTAGCCCTCTCCAAAATGAATTATCTCATCAGTATTACCCATCCCATACTTTTGAAATTGATATTAAAGTCATATGGAAACATCAATATAGATTAAATTTATTGTTTTTAATATCCCCCACCTTTCTAGCCCACTGAGATCTTGCTGACAGGCACTGTGGTATAGCAAAAAGTCTTATAGATTCTCTTGGGAGAGACCCAGATTTGATTCTGATCTCTAATGACTTTTAATTATGTGATCACAGAGAAATTGCTAGGCTTCGATATCCTTATATTCAAGATAGGGGAAGTAATCCCTATAGTACTGGCTTCTCATGGCTATTGTAAGTGTGAAATGAGATAATATAGGTAAAGCACAAGTATCATCTGCTGTATTGTCATTGCATCCCAAATCTCTTTTCCAGTGTGTAATCTATCTCCCAGAGGTCTGAGTCATCTGTAAATATGACAAGCATGATTTTGATGACTTCATCCAAGTCATTGATAAAAATATTGAACTTCACAAGCCCAAGAACAGTTCTTTGGAACACTTTTCTAGAGACTCAATTCTAAAGTGATATAAATTTATTGATAACTACTGTCTGAGCCCATTCATTCAACCGATTCAGAATCCATATAATTATATTTGTCAGCTTGCCAGAATCTCTCATGTTATTAAAAAAAAAAGCAAGAAACTATGCTAAGTATTTTTTCCCCTGAAATCTAAGTATTGTCTGTCTATGGCAATTGTTTGAATCTGCCAGTCAAACTTGTGGTTGTGGTTTGGTACTTTTCAGTCACGTCCAACTCTTCATGACTCCATTTGGGGTTTTCTTGGCAAAGACTGTAGTGGTTTGTCATTTCCTTCTCCAGGTTATTTTACAGATGAGGAAACTGAGGCAGAGTTAAGTGATTTACCCAGGATCACACAGTTAATAAGTGTCTGAGGCCAGATTTGAACTCAGAAAGATGAGTCTTCCTAACTTTAGGCCTGATGCTCTAACCACTCCACCACCTAGCTGTACACCAATCCAATTATCCTATCAGAAAAAGATGTACTAAATTTGTTTTTAATTTTTGGGCCATTTTTATTGTTGACTTTAGTTTTCATATTATATTTATTTCCAAATATAGCCCTCCCCCTTACCTTTCTAGCAATTATGTCACAGTTAAATTTTGTAACTCTCTTGTCGTGTAGAACATGCAATACTTTTTTTTCTTCCACCTAATAATAGTTTATTTTTCCAATTCCGTGTAAAAATAGTTTAACATTTATTTTTATAAGATTTTGAATTCCAAATTTCTCTCCCTCCTCTTCCCTCTCCCAAGATGGCAAGCAATTTGATATTGGTTATACTTGTATAATGATGTTAAACATATTTCCACATTAGTCATGTGGAATCAGAACAAAAGGGAAATATCATGAGAAAGAAAAAACAACAAAAGAAAGAGAAAATAGTATGCATTCAGACTCCGTAGTTCTTTCTCTGGATGTGGATAATATTTTCCATCACGATTCTTTTGGAATTGTCTATGACCATTGTAATGCTGAGAAGAACTAAGTCTATCAAAGCTGACATTCACACAATGTTGCTATTAATATGTACAATGTTCTCCTGGTCCTACTCACTTCACTCAGCATCAGTTCATGTAAATCTTTACAGGTTTTTCTTTTTCCTGAAACCTGCTTGTTCCTTATTTCATATAGAACAATAATATTCCATTACATGTATATACCACATCTTGTTCAGTCATTCTCTAATTGATGGGAAGCCCCCCAATTTCCAATTATTTGCCAAAGACATGGTAAAATTGTAATGACCTCTTCTTAATAAACCCATTTTGGCTATTACCACCCTAGATTTATTTTAAAATATTTATAAGTTATCTCTTTAATTGTTTGCCTAAGATTTTTGCCAGGAACTGAAGCCAAACTTATTGGCTTTTGTATAATTTATAGATTCTCCCTTGCCCTTTTCTCCAAAAAGTCATAAAATTCATTTTAGATCTAATTAGCCCATTGTCCCATAAAATTAAAGTACCTCAGACAAAAAAGGGACCCCAATGGAAATTTAGTTTAATGTCTGCTTAAATCATATTTGTTTTTGCAAGATCATTGGTAATTTGCCATCTAAGATCCATTTACAGACTTCAAGTGAATTCAGTGTCTCCTGAGGCAACCCAACCACGTTGGGCATCTCAAATTGTTAGGCAGTTTTTCCCATGAAGTAACAAAATCACAGTTGATATTTTGAACTCAAATGTAGAACTTTCTGTTTATTCATATTAAGGATGCCTCTGGTCCCTTCTGGAGTAAAACCTAATGATCCTCTTTAAAGATTTCTTTTTTCACATGGTAATGTACATAGAGTAGGCTTTGATTTTACCCATCATACTAGTCTGTTGTTGTTGTTCCTGATCCAATCATTAAATGTGCTTTCTTCCTTCATATAATCTGAAAGGTGATGAACATTACATTTATGACCAGGTACATATTATCAAAGGCATTGATAAAAATGTTGAAGAGGAAAAATACTAAGTATAGTCTGCTTATACACTCCACTAAACATTCTGTGATTCTCATATAAGGACATCAGATTCTTCTTCTAACATCAGGGTCATAGAATATAATATATACCACTTTCCTTCCAGCCACAGTAATCTAAGCAATGTTAAAGCTCATAATTTAAAGGTATTATTTGTAGAAACATTTTTAAAAGCTATATTGGATTCCATTGAATATGATAGCGTCAGAGACAACCTAGAGCACAAGAAAATATAATTCAGCAATAATTTTAAAAATCAAGATCAAAAGAACACATAACAGTTCTATAAGGCATAAATGGTAAACTTTCAGATAAAATATAAAGGGATAGCCAAAGGATTATAGGACAGACCACAAGATTAACTCAAAATTAAACATAGTAATGTTCAGAATAATAAAAATTGTAAATAACAAGTAAAATACTTGCACATTCCAAAAGAAATCAATAAATATAACCTGTGATTATATCCCTTTACTAGAAATCAAAGAAAAATGGAATATATTACTCTGGAAAACAAAGATCATTTGCCATCCCAATATAGTATAACTCCCCCAAATTGAGCTGACCTATCAAAGAAAATAAAGTGTCATTCCATAAAAGGGAACAATTTAAATAATTTCTTCAAGAGAACACAGAAATGAATAGGTATTCAATTCACACACACACAAGACAATACAGAAGAATATTACAGACTTCAAGATGCCAATAAATGACAGAAAAATAAAATGTTTTCAGATTTTCTTTTAGGGAAGAGTTAGACAAGGCTGTGGATATTGGATGAGGGAATCTTTTTTTGTTGTTGTTTTATCATCTTTAAAAAAACTTGTGGGCTGTCTGAGCAAGAAATACAGATAAAAAAAGAATCAAGATTCTAAGGAGTAAAACATAGGAAGAAAAAAGTCAGGAGTAGAAAAGGAGAAAGAAGTGAATTAATATTTAAAGAGAAGATAAACGATGATCAGAAGAAGTAAACTACAAGCTTTCAATTTCTCTTTTGCCTTTAGGATAGTGGAAATGTAAGCATACAAATATAGAACATTTGGGAGTAGATCACAAATTAAAGAATAGACATTGGGTCTCACTAGGAGAAAAAGGAGGTTCTGGAAGCATGGCAAAGAAAACCCACAGAAGCAGAGGAAGAACTAGAAGGCAGTCATACCATGAAATCTGCTAAGATAGAGGTGGGGCATTTTAGGAGATAGTTTTGTTTTTTGTTTTTGTTTTTTTTTTTAGCAAATTGGCATCATTTGACTCAAAACTATTATCCACTGATAGGAGTAAGAGGTAGGGGAACTAAAGTAGACACAGCTCAAAGAGGTGTGAAAAGGAGTCAGTTGTGTTGAGAGAAAGGGAGAAAGGGTAGGAAGGAGGGAGGGGAAGAGACATATGGTATAAAAAAGACAAGAGGGAAAACATGAAGCAAAATGTTAAGTCTTTTATATTTAGGTTATAGAAACCTTCCCATTGGATCTTGCTAGCTCTATTAAAAAGTAACATTCCTAGGAATAGATTCCTGAATATCCTAAAAGGGAGGAGCATCTTTGCCCTCATGGTTTCTTGGAGAGTGGTATTCCATTTTGATGTCACTTAAATTAAAAGAATGGATGAGGCTGGAAGGGTACAAGAAGGATTAGTATTTCATTCAACTAAGAAAGGGGATAATAAAACCGACAACAAAGGGAAGTGAGAGAACATAGACAGCAATTAAAGTGAGCTAAAGATATTAGGGATTGAGATTAATGAAGTAAACATGCAATGAAAATAAGAGACAATAAACAGGTAGAGACCATAAAGACATCAGAAAAAAAAAAAAAGAAAGAAATGTGAAACATTTGATGGGAAATACGGAAACTGCAGGTGGGTGTGGAGGGAAGAGAAATAAGGCTAATGTGATATACAGAACTAAGAATTCATTATCTAAAAAAAATGTGACAAAAACAACAAATCAGCTTAAGAAATAAAGAAAAAGATAGAAGAAAAATGAAGTATAAGGGTATATGAACAAGGTAAATGAATACATAACAAAATGAAAGAAAAAAGAGGGGAATTATCACCACAGGCTTTGAAGAACATGAGCAAGATGTGGGGTATAAAATTCCTCAAACCTAATCATTGGCCTTTTCCCTGAGGACACCTGGCTTATGATTTTAATAATGTATGAAATTAAACATGACAGTGAAAGTTCTATGGTTTTCAAAAACCAGAAGAAAACTGATAATTCAAAGACAATGACTTTTTAAAGTACTCAAACTGACAAAAAAAAAGAAAAACAGATTTTGAATAGCCAAATCTCAAAAAAAGAATAAGCAAGACACAAACTGCTTAAGGGATAGTAGTGGTGAGGAAAACCCTAGACCAGAATGGGGTATCAAGAATGGGGACCCAATGGTCACATGGGGTTCTCTAGGTCAAGTGTAGTTCTTTGAATCCAAACTTCACAGAACAAATCCCCTTAAGGAAACAATTTGTTCTGTAAAACTTGTACTCAGTCAAAAGGCCACACCCAAGGACTTAGAAGGCCACATGTGGCCTAGAGGCCATAAGGTTCCTTTGGGCCAGATCAATTTACCCCTGAATTCCATCAAAAATTTTAAAAATAAGTACTATCTATGTCACATAGAAGCAAAAGACACTTTGAAAACTCTTTTTATGAGACAAATATGTTCTTAAAATACAAATTAAAAATTGATGAAACAGAAATATGACAATTAAATATATATTAATACATTAAAATCTACAAAATGAAACTTCAGTAAAAGATGCAAAAATAATTTACTATAGCCAAGCTGAACTCATATCAGGAATGAAAGGTTAGTTTAAATATTAGGAAAACAATAATAATTTACTATAAAAACACCCAAAATTGCATAAACCACGTAAGTATGACAATAAATTCCAAAAAATGCAGCATAAATTCTGTTAGCAATCATAGAAATCATAAGCATTGAAGGGCTCTTCCTTAATATAGTTCAAAGAATATATCTAAAACCAAGACCTATCATTATGTACAATGAAGATACACTAGAATCTTTACTATTAAAAAGAATTTAGCAAAAAGATGCCCCCTCTCCACACTATTATTTGACATAGTTCTAAAAATTCTAGTTACAGTGATGAATTGATAAAATGTTAGAAATTATCTATCCATCCATCTAGCGAGCTAACTCTCTGGGTGCAAGATCATGATTACCTAGCATAGAGAACACTTAGCTGAGGAAACTCCATTTACTAACGCAAGTCTACACCTTCTCTTCAATTTATAATCTTAGAGAGCTTCCTGTAGTATTGAAAGGCAAAGCTGTTGAGGCATACATAACCAGTATTTGTAAAAGGAAGATTGTAAAGGAAGAATCTCTTTCCTTCCTTTCCCTTCTTGACTCCAAGTCTAACTTAGAGTCACTCTCTCTTCCTCTCTTTCTCTCTCTCTGTCTCTCTCTCTCTCTCTGTCTCTGTCACACACACATGCACACACACACATGCACACACACACACACACACACACACACACAAGCAAAGAATAAAAGAGTAAAAAAGAAAAATCCCTCTTATTATATAATATCATGGAAAACCTTGAGATTTAAGGGGAAAAAACTAATTGAGACAATTAATAGCTTGAGGATACAAAAGAAATCCACAAAAAGAAATACAATTTTTTTTCTGTGAAAGAAGAGACAACGCCCATATAAAGACAAGAACATAAATTAAACATTTTTAAAACTTCACAATACTCTTTTATTTATTGTTAAAGGAAATATTCTTTTTTTATACTTTTTTATTGATTTATTTATTTTCTTGTTTACATCATTCATTTCCACGAAATTTTGAGTTACAAATTTTTTTCCCCATCTTTCTCCTATCCAACACCTCAAAACAGCCATCCCACTGTATAACCCCTCCCCCAATCTGCTCTCTCCTATGTCCTCCCCCTTGCCCCTCTGACTTTCTGGTAGGGCAGGACAGATCTCCCTATGACAGTGCCTGTGTATCTTAAGTCCTAGTTGGATGTAGTTAATAAAAATAATAATAATAATAATTGTATAAATATATGTATATATACATATATATTTTTAACATTTGATTATAGAACTTTAAATTCTAGATTTTTTCCCTTACTCCCTTGTCACCCACCCACACTGGAAGGACAAATAATTAAATACAGGCTGTACATGTGTAATTACACAGAACCTCTCCACAGTGGGCATATTGTGAGAGACTGATTATATGTCCCTCCTTCCTATCTCACCCCCCACATTCTATTCTCTACCCTGACCCTGTCCCTGTCCCTTTATAGAAGTGTGTACTTCCATCAACCCTCCCCCCC
>CM053583.1:341858362-341875664 GCA_028627135.1 Pseudochirops cupreus
GTGGTTTTTTTCAAGGAGATATTTCACATTGCCTTCTATTTTTTCATTTGTTTGGATCTGTCTAATAGTATCTTGATTTCTCATAAAGTCATTTGCTTCCATTTGCTCCACTCTAATTCTGAAGGAATTATTCTCTTCAGAAAGCTTTTGAGATTCTTTTTCCATCTGGCAAATTCGACTTCTTGAGGCATTCTTCTCCTCATTGGCTTTTTGGGCCTCTTCACTATTTGATTTAATCTATTTTTTAAGGTGTTATTTTCTTCAGTCAGGTTGTTGACTCTCTTTTCATGTTTTTCTTGCAGCATTCTTATTTCTCTTCCCAATTTTTCCTCCACTTTTCTCCTCTGGTTTTCAAAATCCTTCTTAAGCTGGTCCATGGCTTTTAGGCAGTCTTAATGTTTCTTGGAAGCTTTTGATGCAGGAGTTCTGACTGTGTTGTCTTCCTCCTGTTCCATGCTTTGATCCTTCTTATCCCCAAAGAAGGAATCTAGAGTTTGGTTGCTGCTCTTACTTTGCTTCCTTTGCCTGCTCATGATGGCCAGATAATGTTTTTTTAGCTCTGTGGAACTCTGCTTCCAGAGGGGAAAGTTCTGTCTCAAATTGCTGGGGTTTTCCAAGCTGCCAGATCTATTAGGGGGCTGTAATTTGTTTGCAGCCCCTACCAGCTTTGGCTCACTGAAAATGCACCCCAGGACGACCACCCAAGACCACAATCTGGTCCCAGGCCGCTCAACACAAGAGCACTTGGCCTCTGAATGATTGCTTGGCCCCCCTGCAGTCTGCAGCCTGGGAGCTCTAAAGCAGTTATGTGGAGGCAGCTGCAGGGTCTCTGCTTCTGCCTCTTCCTTGCTCTGAAAGCAGTTTGGTCGGACCCGCTTTTCTCCCCCAATTTTAGCCAAGATCCACTGACCTTTCACTTAGCCCATTTTTCTTATGCCTTGATAATTCTGGAAACTGCTACAGCTGCCACTGATCCACTCTCCTGAAGCTCCAGCTATGGCTTGGCTCGACTTGTCCAGCCGCCCCCGGGGCCAAGCTGAGGTTTCAGGCTAGGCTGATTTCAGCTCCCAGCACTGAGATGATTCCTTCTAGCCAAGCTGCTTTCAGTGGGAAATATTTATGTGTGATTTAGAACCCTAAAATTTGTTTAGAGTCATATTTTATGGCTATTTGAGGAGGCTGTGTGGGAGCTGCCGTACCTTGGTGTTCCTACACCACCATCTTGGCCCACATGATACTCCTGACAACTTAGGTAGTATAGCAACAGCTGAATTCAATGTCAATAAATTATTTTTTAAGTGTACAGTAGTGCAGGGTAAAAATTTTATAAAGACTATAACTTGCCAGGTGGCTAGGTGGCATAGTATATAGAGCACTGACCCTGGAGACAGGAGTACCTGAGTTCAAATCTAGCCTCAGACACTTAATATATACTAGCCATGTGACCTTGGCCAAGTCATTTAACCCCAATTGCCTTGCCCCCCCTCCAAAAAGCAAAAAAAGAGAAAAAAAGACTATAACTTGACTTTTAATGACTGAATCATGTTCTTATTATTGATATACATCTAAAAACCTCTATAAATTTTGGAACATGGATTCTTACTTCACCAAAGGAGATTACTACCCCTTCATGTTGTAGTAAATGGAATTTATAATCTGAAAAAAATCATAACAGAGGACTTAAACTTTTGCTACAGATCCATCCTCCCTTAACTTAGCTATGCTGGTCCTGGACTTACACCGTCCATTGCCAAGCTCAGGTAGGACCAGTGGGAGCTTGTGTTCTACTGGTATACCTTTAGGGAGCCCAACGTCAGTTCCACACAGTAATGAAGGAGAGAGGAGGGTGTTCATGGAAGAAAGAATGATAAATAAAAGTATTATAGAATTATTTTATATATATATCACTCATACATACATATATGCATGTATATGTAGGTGTATGTAAGTGTGTGTACATATATATGTATATATGTGTGTGTGCATACACACATATATTTATGTCTAATGGTAGCCATCTATTGGGAGTGAGAGAAGAAAAAAAATTACATGGTAACGTTATTACATATTTAAGAGGAATAGCAAGCTGTACATAATAAACTTGTAGTTTCAGGTACAATCATTTTTTCTATTCTACTATGATTTGGAAATGCTTGTTTTATTTCTTAAGTTTACAATAAAATAAATTTTATAAAAGAAAGCATATTATTATATTGTATTATTCTACAGTCATAAAATATTATAAATGGCTGAGTAATAAAAGTAAGTTAGATTTAGAAAAGACACATAAAAATAGAAGAGAACCTTTCCCCCACACTATAGAAGAATAATATGTTAGGAAATGGAAAAAAAAAAGACTATTTCCTAAATATTCTCAAGACGCATAAAGAGAAGGGCACCTCAAAACATAGAATAAGTTATTGAAGCCAAAGTAACAAAAATATCTAGAGCATGTCATCAGGAACAGCAAGCGAAATAGTTCAATAACTACAACCACTCAAGGATAAGGAAAATGGGTACATGCAGTGGGGGAAAATAGGAGCAAAATACGTATATGACTATTAAAGGCACGTGGAATGCATAAGGTGTTTGAACTATATGGTCCTTTGACCATTCTCCAAGTTTGCTGCATACATCACATCAAAGGCAATTGTCTAATTGAAAAATTCATAAAGAATAAATGAAGTTTCCACACTTTTAAAGGAACCAACTAGAAAACTCTGGCAAATGCTTAATTAGCATTTTCACATCTTAATAATAAAAGAAATTGCTTAGATGTACTTAATGATTTTTATGCATCCATCAATCTAACCTCCACATAGTTTAAAGCCCCCATCCTGAAGAAATGCAAATGTTGTTTATTCTTCCACATGCTCCACACACATCTCAACTCCTGTCTCCTGGTCTCAGTCGTTTCCTGATTTCTGTCTCCATAGCCTTCCGTCGTGGCCATATAAGATGCATAATGTCTAGATTTTCTTAGGAATTGGGGCAATCCAAGGAATGTGATCTCACTGTGGGATGTATGATAATTCATGAGGGGAACAGAATATTAAATGTATGGGAGACAGCCATATTTTTACAGGTGTTTCTATTCCTCCAAAAGAAAATATTTTGAAATGCGTGGAATAGCAGACGCTGATGCCTTCAAAATAAGGGCACGTTTCCCATTTTTTATGGGCAAGAAAGCTGATATCAGCGTCCCTCAAACACTGGCACCATCTTTCTAACCATTTCATGCGTGTGGTCTACTCTCCTTTCCATTCCTGTTGTTATTATTTTATTTCAGACCCTCACACCCTTTTCCCCAGACTATTGCAATATTCTCCTAACTAGTCATCCTGCCTGAACTTTCTACACACAGCTCCTTCCCCTGGCCATCATGTATGCCACTTCCCAGAAAAACTTGCTAATAGCACCAGATAATCATGTGTGCAAAAAAAAAAATAAAGTAATAATTATGTTTTATCATTAAATTAGATAATGCTATTAAATAACATTTATATAGTACTTACTATGTACAAGGCACTGTGCTCATTTGATTCTCACAATAACCCTGGGAAGTAGGTATTACTCTTACTTCCCTTCAACAGATGAGGAAATTAAGGCAAAAGAGGTTAAGTGACTTGCCCAAGATCACACAGCTATTACATGTCTCAAGTTGGATTTGAACTCATGTCTTCCAGATTCCAGGTCTGGTACCTTATACACTGTCCCCCGCCATAGACCTAATCCTTCCATAGATCTAATCCATCAAGCAATGAGTATGTATTAGACATCTGTGTGCCAGACGCTGTGCTAGGCATTGTTGTTAACAAGTACAAAAAAATGTCATTTTGGTGACCAAAAATCTTCAAAGTTTCTCCATTATCTTCCCAATGATTCCCAAGCTCCTGACATTCAAAACCCTATATAGTCTGGCTGTAATCATATTGCTCCTTTGGACTCCACTCCCTACCCCACCTACACTTATTTTTTAGGTCATCAGGGCACTCTACATCACTCATGTTCCCAAGTAAAAGATGTCCCTTGATTTTCCTCTTTCCCATCTTCCCTATATCTAATGAGTTGCCAATTTTTTTATTCTAATTTTATATTTGTCCTATTTTTACTTTGTCCTATTCTCTCCACTCAATTCTGGACTTACAGAATTGGGGGAGAGGCAGCAAGTATCTATTAAGTACTTATTATGCGTCATATTATTACTTATATAATATACTTATTATATGTTAGGCATTATATTAAACACTTTTACAAATATCATCTCATTTGACTCTCACAACAACCATGGGGAGTATGTATTATTATGACCCCTATGTTTATAGTTAAGGAAACTGAGGTAGTTGGATGGCAAGTGACTTGCCTGGGATCACAGAGCTAGTAAATATTTGAGGTCAAATTTGAACTCAGATCTTCCTGACTCCAAACCCAATGGTATATCCATGATGCTAACTTACTGACTTAGAGTATGGAGAGTTGGGTATAAGTCTTCGCTCTGTGACAAGCAACATACCACTTGAAGTATTTCCCCCCCTTCATCTGTAAAAAGGAGACTATAATATTTGCTCCTATCTATTTCATAAGATTACTGTGAATTTGAGTTCCTGTCAGTGGCTTATTTATCCCATAATTTTAATTACTTACATGGGGCTAGGAATGGGCTTTCATAAATGAAATATCCTCGATATTTGTATCAAGTTACAACCACTGAGAGCAAGTTCTGCAGAGGAAACTGAAAGTGGAAGCAGGACCATAGGAGATTTCTACTTCTTCATCCCTGCCCCAAGCTCCTGCTTTGGGGACTTCCCCCTGGCTATCGTTCTCTCTTCTCTTTTCCTGTGCAATGGTTAATCTAATCATTTGATGTTCCTACTTTATCAATAGCAACTGTCAATACCCACCTGAGAGTATGGTAATATGATTCAGGTGAAGATGAGGTCATTGAACAATTGTGACTGGAACTATTCTGCCTTTGAGTGACACGAATTGGGTAAATATGTCCCTAGAAATATTTCTAGAAAAGTAAAGTCAACTCTAGCTCCCCTTATAAATATTTTCTGAAATGATCTGGTTTGCTCTAGTATTTATACATAACAGTTAGTGCTCAAAAAATTTTAAATGGGTTAGCAGTTTGTCAGTAATTTGGAAGTCCAGATTCCTTTCTTCCTGGAGAGAGACAGAGAGACAGAGACAGATAGAGACAGGCAAACAGACAGACAGACTGAGACAAAGAGAGAGCCAGAGAGAGTAGGAGAGGGGAGAGACTAGGAAAGGCAACTTTCAACCCCATGGATTTCATACTGAATTGGGAGAAATTCAAGTTTAAATTCCTCCAGTTTGCTTACTGTTTTTCCATTGTTGTTTTGACCCTGAGTCTCTCTGGCCTTTGTTGAAAATGCAATAGCCATTCATAAAACAGATCCTCCTCCTAATTGTGACAGAAACCTGGAACAACTCAGTATCTTCTCTGTATTGATTTGCTCTTCCTTGGGCAGCTTGGTGGCTTTCTTGTCCAGAGTGGCTCCTCCTGTTAGTTCCTGATTTAATGTGGCCACTTGATTGGTTTAGCCTTAGTGAAATTCAGAACACCTGATCTCAAATAATTATTTCACCAGCCTTGCCTTCCTGGTATTCCACCTTGACTTGCCAGATTGTAATTTCCAAGAATTCATAGGATCCTAGGACTTAAAGCTGAATGGGACTCTAGGGGTTACCCAACTCTTTCATTTTAGAAATGAGAAACCTCATGCCCAGGATAAGTTAAATGATTTGCCAAAAGTAAATCAGAGTTGCATTTGAACCCTAGGTCTCTGACTACAAAGATAATGTTCTTTCCACTGCCACACCCATCCCCACCTATTACAGCCATAAGGCTTATATAAGAGTCTGTGGAAGAGGTAGGAGAGCTGATCTCTAGCTCTATACATGTCTTTACTGAATGGCAAATATTGTCATTCTATGTTATACTGTGATAATTTGATAAGTTTCATGAACTATGGTGTCATTGGAGTGGTATTTCCTAAATTCCTTCAGCTTCCCCATCCTCTACACATTTTTATGCAATGAGATTCTTATACTTCTCTTTTAATAAATCCTCCGTACAGGAAGTTTTCCTCTGACTTTAAAAAAAAATATCTGATAGAATGTTTGGCTTTCTCTCTTCTCTTAATCTCAATAAGAATAAAAGATGTCAAAAAATGATACAAATTAGCCCCTCCTTTCTAGTGATACATGTATTTGATGCTATTTTATAACATTTCTCACATGCAAGTTCTCATTCTCTGTTATGCTGCATCTTCCATTTCCACTTTATAGAATCATTAAATTTCAGATTCTAAGGGGCCTTAGAGGTCATCCATTCTCATCTATACATAACTAAGACTCTTCTCTACGACATACCTAATAATCAATTATCCAGGTTCCATTAGAATTCTAGTGAAATGGTAACATTACCTCCTAAGGAAGTCCATTTCACTTCTGGAAAGAACTCAGTTGTCTTTACATTGAACATGAAATCTGTTTCTCAGCCACTTCCGCCTATTGCTCCCAGTTGTGCCCTCTAGGGACAAGTAAAATTTGCTGAATCCTTTGTCCGTGTGCCAGAACCTCAAAATATAATCAGTGATATCATGAGCTGCCTACCTTCCCTTTAGAAGCACATCGTAGAATTTCGTCAAGAATTAAAGTCAAACTCACTGAACAATAGTGCGGACTAGTCTTTTCTTTTTTCTTTTTTGGAAAACAAAATGGGACAATATTTGCCTCTCACCCAGATCTGCAGTGCTTTTTTTGTTGTCTCTGGTCTTCCAAAGATCATTTCACTGCCTCAACAATCACATCTGGCAGTTTTGTTTTATTTTTTCAGTAATCTGGGATGTATTTCGTCTGAGCCTGGTGACTGGAACTCAACAAGAAAACCTAGATACTTTCTAAATTTCTCTCTTATATATTTTGATTTTTAACCCTGAATTTGGCTTTTGGTTTTTTGTTGTTGTTGTTTGTTTGTTTGTTTGTTTGTTTTTTGTTCTATCCTTTCCAGTCAAAAGATTATTTTCTCTGGAAATGAAAATGGAAGCAAAATTAGAATTGAGCATCTCCATCTCCCCCTTCCATACCACTCTGAGCACTGATCTTACCCCTTCCTTCATCTTTCTCTTTATCTCAAAAGAGCTGTTTTTAACTACTTTTTTGTTGTTTATTAGTATTTTTCCACTAATTTCAATGCTCCTGATGATACATCCAGGACGATATCATGTTTTTATACCCATCCTCTCTTATCAGTAGGGAAGAATCATATTCTTTATGAATGAAAGAAAAAAAATAATAAAGCATTTATAAAGACTCTGTTTGGCAAGGTGATTGGTGCCTCTTTGACATTTGAGATCCAAAGCAACTTCAGTTAGCCTGACTGAGAGTCCAATTCATTACTCTAACAAGAGGGAAAACTCCCAGTGGCAACAATGGAAATGTTGAGTGGGCAAGGAAAACAAAACAGGCTCTCATTTTGTCTGAAGTTAGTAGCTCCATGAGGGTTAAACGTCACTTAACCTGACCTTTTCATTCCATTTGCTGGACACACTTTTGCCTGGGAGGATGTGGACCAAAAACAAACAGTCAAGTAAACATGGAATTCAGTGCACCAGCCTGCAGCAAATCCCCAAAGAAATATCTCCTTTCAATGCATCAGTTGAGAAAGTATTTGTTCATGTTTCCACCCTAGCGGGAATGTGCAGGACAATTTGATTGGAAGGTAATGAAGCTGTGATGTGGTGACGGCCTTGTACTGAATCCAGCTAGCTGTAAAGCAAAGAAACAGGCTCATTTGGCAAGAGCAGAAGGAAAAAGGAGATCGGGCCAAGCTGGCCGATCCAGCACCTCCCCTAACACTCCCAGAGCAGATGGTGTTTTAGCACTTCAGTACTGTGCATGCATGGGGTTTTCCACCTGGCAGATTTTTTCCCAGTGAAGTCGGCCTGAGTGCCCAGGTCTCACTTGTGTGAAAAATTTGTGGCAGGAAGAACAGAAAACACATGTGCACGACGTCAACCTGCTATTTTGCCACAATGTCACTATGATACACTATTCTGGCATCACTTTAGAAAGCTGTATGATTTAGTCAGGGACAGTTTCCATGTTGCGTCAATCCACATTCATAGTTTTTTTTTTCAAACCATAGATATAGATTACTTATCTCCTTGAATTGTTGAAATAAATATATCTTCAATTAAAATATACTCTGCTTAAAAAGAAAAAGAAAAAGTATTTAGCCACAACCTTAGCATGCATATAACATGTAACCTTCAGTGGTTACAGGATTTTCACATCAGAAGTCTTGAGTAATCTTCCTCAACAACATGGCAAAATTGATGATATGAATCTTTCTCCCATTTTACAGAACAGAAAACTAAGGCTCAGGGGAAGTTAATTCAGAAAAGTCTAGTCTTACCCAATACCAGAAAACTAGTAAGTTGCCACCAAAATGGGACTTCTGACTCTTTGTCCAATGTTGTTTCTATTCTGAATTGCTGCAGGGGAAAGTCTGTACATCCATTTGAAGGCAGGAAATATGCTTTAATAAAAGCTCATTAATTAGGAAGCACATTCTTAGCTCCGCTTGGGTAGGAGTTGCTTAATATTTCCCATCAGCTTTCAAATGTTCGGCCTGACCCTAGGAGCCTGAGCTAAGCCAAAGCAATTGGAATCGGCAAAAGAATAGGAAGTTTTTTATGTGCGCTACACCGTGTGGCTTGTTTTTCTTTCTTTTCCCCCTCCCTTTTCTTTTTCATTGGTTGTGTAATGACTCTTTGGTAGGGAAAGGGATTACTCTTATAAATCAACTTTCCTTTCCCTTGGCTCATTTCTTCCTTTTCTCATTTGCACAGTCTCTTGTTGTCCTTTGTTTTATGGCACCACAATGGACATAACACCGCGATTACCTCCCGTACTTTATTGTATAATTGCATCTGGAAGGTCCCCCCTTTCTATTTTCCAACAATTAGGTAAATCTAAACATAGTCATCCAGGACCTACATGAGTCACAACACATCCTGATAACTTCAATACCTTATACTGAGGCAATGCTTTTGTATTTTTTTTTGAATACCTTCATATCTACATTCTCCTCTGACTAACAACAACAAAAAAAGAGACAGACCTGATTTAAAGTCAGCTCCTTTATGAGAGAGTCTTGCTGACTATTGTAAAGTAATAGTATTTCATCTTTGCTTACAAAAATAGCTTTTCCTTAATATGCCACTGGATGGTTTTGTGTTCCTTAAGCTTATCCTATAATATTCTGAAACCACTTCGGGATTTTGTTAGCTGATGCTTTTGTTTTGGTCAAGTTCAAAGGTGTTTTTCTCACTTGCTGCTATCCCCATGAAGAGTTTGTGTGAGAGGCAAGACTTTCTCACAGCGGGTTAAGATTTTGTGAGTTTTGCCATTAAAACTTCTGGGAAAGACTACTATTACAAGACTCTGATACAGAGATTTATCATATGACCTTGAGTGAATTAATTAAGCTTCCTGTGCCCTGTGTTCTTCACCTATAAATGGAAATAATATTATTAACATAGAGTGGGTAGGGGTAATTAAAGAAAAAATTGTAAATGATGGTGAAGATATAATAAGGTCTATGAGCATAAATACAAAAAAAATTCAGCTTTATTAAAACTAATTCATTATAATCACAAAGAATTCCAGATTATATTCAAATATTCTTGGAAATTATTTGATAACTACAGGATTAATCTAGTCAATTCTTAATAGGTGACTTATTCATTTACCAGTTGTAATGCAATGTGGGATGTATCATAAGAGTCCACACTAGAGATAGGCAGGAAAATTTCAGTACGGTCTTTTATGAAGTAAGTCACAAGGATTTTAAAAATAATGTGAAAATATAAAGCACCAAAGAAAGATAATAATATTGCTAAGACTAGGAACCGCCATTTATAGTGCTATTAAGTGCACTGTCTTCTTCAGATATTTCTTGTGCCTCGATGATTTTTTTATGACATTTCTCACATGCAAGTTCTTGGTATTATGCCATATCTTGATGGCATTCCCCATATATGTCATTCTGTTTTCACTTCACAGAATCATCAAAATCCAAGATGAGAAGGGCCTCAGAAATCATCCATTCTAAACTGTAAATTACAGCCTATGAAGTATTTAACTGAAATTTTCATTATCCCCACTTTAAAAATGTGGAAACTTTATTAAAATCAAGTGCCATTTTTTTTTCTTTTTAGAATTTAAAACATGTCAATTTCTCTATGGTTTTACCTAGTAGAAATGGAGAATTTCATGGCTCAGTAATTTCTTCAAAAATGAAGAAACTGAAAGGTCCAATGGTTGAGTAACTCTCCTGTGGTTAATTTATCCATACCATCAGGAGACTGAATTTGTACCCATGTCTTTCTGACTGCAGGTCCCACACTTTATACTCTAGGCCACACTGACTCTCGTCTCTATGATACTAGACAGATCACTGTGGGAAAACAAAACAAAACAAAACAAAAACAAGCTCTAAACCCAGCCAGCAAATGGTCAGAGACAACATCATCAACTTTTCAGTTGTACAGAATAAGTTTTCCAATAAAAGCCTCCTCAAGCTCTAAAATATTCTCTAAGGCAATTAGGTAAAAGACACTAAAAGTGTGATCTGTTTTTAAATTCCAAAAAAAGAAAACGAAATAGCAGTCCTTTCCTACAAAGACTTAGTGTTTTATCCTTTTTCTTAAAGTGATAGCTACATTATTTCAACAGTGAATGACCCACAACCCGAGGCCCATCATTTTAATTATCATTCTATTACCTAAAGTGCTCATTTGAAAAGCACGATCAGTGAGTCTGCATTGATTGCAGACTGAAAGAGAGAAGCTGATGTGGCAGTGGAAAAAAAGGGACCAAGGCAGGGACAAAGATCGAATCAAGTTCTTTCCTATCTACTTCTATACAACACCAAATTGAAAAGTCAGGACAACCAGGCTGAAATGGAAATGTAAACTGGACAGCAATATAGTTTGTTGCTTTTTTCCTGAAATTTGAGGTACTAGTTAACTTTTATTGTTTTTTTTTTAACAGCAGTCATAAGGGTCTAAAAATACCCTTACTTCAGTGAAATTGTGAGTTTAGTTTGTTAAGTGAGCCCTTAGTTGGCACTTAAACAAGATCAAATGTCAGTTGCCAAATATAGTGTTTAAAGGACATATTTAAAAAGGCTGCATAAAGCATCTGCTCCTTTTGCTCTGAAGATCCTTAAAACATCCTTGGGAAACTATTAAATAGCCTTGCTTTTCCAAACTAAGTCAGTTCAATTCAATAAGCATTTATTAAGTGCCTACTAGTCAGTGCCAATGGAGCCAGGGATATAAAGTCACAACAAAGCCAATCTCTCCCATCAAGGAGTTTACATTCTCCTGGAAATCAGGAACATTTCACAAAGCTGGATTAGAAAGACATTGAAAGAAAACTGTAACCACCATCATACCCAGACACTATGTGGGTGTCTTTTGCTTAGTTGTTGGTTTTTGTCTTGTTTTATTTTTTTATGTTAGATGCAGAGGTTCAATCTAGAGGGAGATATTTCCAGACATGACTATTTTATTTGGGGGGAAAAAGGAAGAGGGACAAATAAAATATATAGACTGCCACATATATCATATACCTTTCTATTACACACCATTTGCTTCTGATTTAGTTAGGACTACTTTGTTAAGTAGGTTTCAGAAATCTAGATCTGTGAGACACAAGGCCTATGTATGAAATATGAACATTCAGGTTAAAAAATAATCCTTCACCGTTACCAGATGGGGAAGGAGGGTTGTAGATTGACAGGAGTTCATCTGGAGAGAGAGGGAGAGAAAGAGAGAGAGACAGAGAGAGAGAGACAGAGAGACAGAGACAGAGACAGAAACAGAGAGAGAGAGAGAGAGAGAGAGAGAGACAGAGAGAGAGAGAGAGAGAGAGAGAGATCTGGGAGTTTTAATGGACTACAACTCAATATGAATCAATAGTGTATTATATTCAGGGAAAAAATGTTAATGCAGACTTAGGCTGCATTAATAATGGACGTCTAGTGTACAGGACTAGGGAGTTATTTAGGGGTCAGGAACCTGTGGCCACAAGGACAAATGTGGCCCTCTAGGTCCTCAAGTGTGTCCCTTTGACTGAATCCAATCTTCACAGAACAAATTCCCTTAATAAAAGTTTTCCCAGAATGGAAGGGGGAATCTCAAGAGGTGTCAGATTCTCCTTTATGCTTTAGGCTTTAGCACACTGCCTAGTACATAGTAGATGGCACAGCAATGTAGTACCAGGCCTGAAGTCAGGAAGACCTGTGTTCAAATATGGCCTTGGATACTCAATAGCTGTGTTACCCTGGGCAAGTCACTTAACTTTGTTTGCCTCAGTCTCCTCATCAGTAAATGAGCTGGAGAAGGAAATGGAAAACTACTCCAGTATCATTGCCAAGAAAACCCCAAATGAGATCACAGAGGCAAACACAACTGAACAACAAACAGCAAAATGTTTACTAACTATTGATCTTAAGCAAAGGCTTTATGACTGCTTGTCAGTTATGTCATAGAATCCGAGCTCAGAAATGAATTGAACAAAGTGGCCTCCAAACTCCATTCCAGTTTTAAGATTCTGGGTGCCCAGCATTTTCCTGCTATTATACATACCTCACTGGATGGATATGGGGAAGAGGGGGGAGAGGGTGTGTAGGCAGTTATAGGAATCAATGCTTCATGCTTTGATCTGTGGCACAGGATCTCACTGTCTTCCCAAGGCTGGAGGAATTCAGCCACTGGCAATCCAGCCAAGCTGGCTAATTCCATTTTGGAATGTTTTGGCTGGAATAACGGAGACTGACTTCTTTTGCTGCCTGAAATTGCCTGATTATGGCTCAGCTGTCTGCTTTGCTCTGCCTGGGTCTGCTTGGCTCAATGCAAGTTGTTATTATTCCCATTACTGATAGGAGAGATGGTAAAGAGATAAGCAATAGCACTTTATAAATGAGCTGAACTTTCTTTTGGAGCACAGCTTAATAACTTTCAGAAAACAAATCTTGTGTGAGCTTCAGATTCTTGTGAATGACTCTTCCTCTCTCTACTCCCAGACTGAGGAAGTCCCTCTAATACCCGGACTTACAAATGGCCTAAGAGTGACTTACTAGCTTTATCAGCCTCTTGGCAATATTTTGCTTAGACTATGAGTTAAAATACCGAGTTCCTTCAAAGGGGAGAGAGCCTGAGAGAACACATTTATAGTGCCCACTGAGTCCCAGGCACTGTGCTAAGCACTTTACAAGTATTATATCATTTGACCCCTCACCTGGTACCTGGGAGGTAGCTACTATTAGTACTCCAATTTTGCAGTTGAGGAATCTGAGATAAACAGAAGTTAAGTGACTTGCCCAAGGTCACAGAGCTAGTATGTGTCTGAGGCAGGAACAGGAGAACAACCTGCAGATTTAGATTGAGGATCTGAGGAAAAAGGTTCAGATTCTTACTCTACTGGTATAGACTAAATAATCATGAGCAAATAACTTCTTTGCCACTGAATTTACTCATCTATAAAATGAAGAGTGGGACTATGCTACTGTTGAGGTCCTTTCTAACTACAAATCAATGATATACTAAAATTGGATCTTGTTCTTGTCCCTCTAAACACCAACTCCCCTTCTAGTCTGTATAGTAAGTGAGTTTATAAGTAGCCAGGATAAAGAAGTAAGAGTAGGAAGTAAGATTACAAAGGGGAAACTGGAAGTCACAAAGATCAAAGGGGCATAATTTACAAACTGTATCATTTTTAACCAAAATCACATTGTAGTAATATGTGTTCAGGGACAGCTAGGTGACACAACGGATAGATAGAGTGCCAGGCTTATAGTCAGGAAGATGAGTCTTCCTGAGTTTAAATCTGGATTCAGATACTTACTAGCTATGTGATTCTAAGCAAGTCACTCAACCCTGTTTGCCTCAGTTTCCTCATCTATAAAACAAGCCAGAGGAAGAAATGACAAACCACTCCCATGTCTTTACCAAGAAAACTCCAAATGGGATCACAGAGACATGACTGAAACCACCGAACAACAACAATGTGTGAACTAAGGGGAAGATACCTAGACTCTAATGTCAAGATTTTTGATCCTACAATAAGGAAATCTCAAACAAGATCCAGAGAGCTGCAGAACACCAACAGACGCTGATAATTTTGAGACAGTATGGTCATGTTAACTTTAAAGTTGTACTGGTAACTTTGAGATGATTTGGATATATTAATGAACTAACCCTAAGATGGCACAGATAAGGGTCAGTCCATTCTCCCCAAAAACCCTCTTAAAATGAGTCTTCAAACTCCTGCCCCCTAAGTCTTCTCCCTCTCCATCAGGCCCATGCTGCATAGTGTTCCCAAATCTAATCCATGGTTACCTGTGATCCTCTCTGCCTCTCCCCCTCCCCATTCTCTTTTCCATACTGTCTGCCTTCCCCTGTCCCTATGCTATCTGCCTCTGCACCAGTTTCCCCATGACTATTCTGTACTGTTTGCCATTACACCTTTTGGGCTTAATTAAAGCATGATTATCACCCCATTTCCTGCTGTCAGTCATGATCTTTCCCCAGAGAGCACCCAAAGAACCAGGCATATGTCTGCCCTAATTTCATAAATTAATTATCAATTGAGATGATAAGAATAACTCTAATTTCAAGAACATTATAAGATTTATAGATTGGTTTCCCTAGAGCTACCCTCTAGGTAGGTGATATAGGTGTTTCATGGGTACTTTGCAACACTAACAGTTAATGGAATCCATATATTTTCAATAGCAAGGGTGAAATATAGGGTCAGCTCACCCAGAAGAAACTCAAGTAGAGGATGATTACCTAGATATATCAGATAAGGGGAGGGGGAAAAGAGGGCCTGTTTGCCTCAACAATACATGTTTTGTTTTATTGGTTTGGTTTGGTTTGGTTTTTTCCCCCATCTGAGCTGCCCAGATAGTGTGATCTGGCCTTGAAATGCCTTTCTTTCCCTCTGTCACTTATGAAAATGACAACACGTGATGTGTTGCTAAGTTTGAGATTAGAGTAGTTTCCTCTTACTCACTGTTTTCTCACAGAACTAAAACCAAAAGAAAATATTAATCATAAAGGAATAAAAATAATTTTTAAAAAGTCATGGAGCACTGTGCTGGGAAAGTGGTTTTCTTTCAAACATTTACATTGGCATCACACAATAGCGGTACCTACCAAACAATGTGACTGCCACAATGGATGGGGTCAGTTTCTTTGGGAAAGAAAAACACAAAGAATCTTCCTCTGCCCTACAATAGAATCACACAGTTGTCTTAAAGCTAGAAATCAGTTATCAGTCATTCCACAACCATTTACTAAGTGCCTACTATGTACTAGTTACTGTGTTGAATACTGGGGACACAAAAAAATAGATAAAACAAAGAAATTTAAAAAGAACCAATCTCTGCTCTCCAAGAGTTTACAATCTAATGGAAGGGACTGTGGAGATGTTCTAAACCAAGTTCCTTTTGTAATGTATGACAAAGCTGAGTCCCAGAAGCAGGAAATTACTTGCCCAAAGCCATACAGCTAGTTAATGTTGTTTTTTTTTCTTTTTAAAAAAATTTACTTATTTTTAGTTTTCAACATTCATTTCCACAAGATTTTGAGTTACAAATTTTTCTCCCCATCTCTCCACTACCCCCACCCCAAAATAGCAAGTCTATTGAATATCCCTTCCCCCAATCCGATCTCTCTTATCTCCTGGCCCATAACTCCACACACACACACTTTCTCATAGGGCAAGATGGATTTCTGCACCCCAGTGCCTGTATATCTTATTTCCTATTTCCATGTAACATGCATTAACATTGTTGGTTCTGTAGCTTTAAAATTTGTTTAGAGTCATTTTTTATAGGTATTGGAGATGGTTGAAGCTGGAGCCCACACCAAGTTTGTGCTTTTCCTCTGCCATCTTGGCTCCACCCCCCTAGTTAATGTTAATATGATCCTATTTCTTTTTTTTTAACTTTTATTTATTTTAGTTTACATCATTGATTTCCACGAGATTTTCAGTTACAAATTTTCTCCCCATCTTTCCCCTAGCCACCACCCCAAAACAGTCATCCCACTGCATAGCCCCTCCCCCAATCTATTCTCTCCTAAGTTCTCGCCCATCACCCCTCTGACTTTCCAGTAGGGCAGGATGGATCTCCCTATAACAGCACTTGTGTATCTTAAGTTCCAGTTGGATGTAGCTAATAATAATAATAATAATAATAATAATACTATATATATGTATATATATATACACATATATATTTTTAACATTTGATTATAGAACTTTAAATTCTAGATTCTTTCTCTTCCTCCCTTATCACCCACCCTCACTGGAAGGACAAGTAATTACATACAGGCTGTACATGTGTAATTACTCAGAACCTCTCCACAATGGGCATATTGTGAGAGACTGATTATATGTCCCTCCTTCCTATCCCTCCCCCCCCCGTTCTATTCTCTACTCTGTTCCTGTCCCTGTCCCTTTACAGATGTGTGTACTTCCATCAACCCACCCCACCACCTTCACCTCCCCTCCATCATCCCACCTCTCATCTTCATCTGCCCTACTCTCCTGTGTGGCAAGATACCCAGTTTAGAGTTTGTCATTCCTTCCCTAAGCCAAGTTCAATGAGAGTAAGGTTGACTCTTTCCCTTTTGCCTTGCTGTTCTTCCCCTCCATTGTAACAATTATCCTTTGCCTCTTCTATGAGATGATTCTCTCATTGTGTCTCTCCCTGTCTCCTCTCATTCTAATCCTCTCCCACCCGATGATTTCATCATTTAGAGTATTGTCTCTTCCTATTCAATTGGTCTTGTGCCCTCTATGCATTCATATATACACATATTCAGATATGTGTTTGTATGCATATGGAAACCCTCCTATATAGATATATGTGTATGTATATGTATATATACATTTGTATTCCCTTCAGCTATCCTCATACTGAGAAAAGTTTCATAAGTTACAGTTGTCCCTTTTCCATGTTGGCATGTAAATAGTTCAACTTGGATAAGTTCCTTATGATTTCTTTTCCATGTTTACCTTCTCATGCTTCTTGTGTTGGAGTGTCAAACTTTCTTTTCAGTTCTGTTTTTTTCAGTAAGGATATTTGAAAGTCCTCCACCTAACTGAATGACCATATTTTCCCCTGGAACACTATACTCAATTTTGCTGGGTAGGTGATTCTTGGTTTTAATCCTAGTTCCCTTGATCTCCA
>CM053583.1:341876164-341893275 GCA_028627135.1 Pseudochirops cupreus
AATCACAAAGCTACAAGGCACGGGCATTCCTGGAAAACAAGCCTGGCGCCACAGGCTCCACATGACCACATTCAGCCTATTAGGGAACAGAGTATACTTTCAAATATCCAAGGGTCCTCAGAGTCATGTAGCCACTTTAGCAAACGGCCTAGGGGCAGGGAAGATCTTCAGATTCCCCTAACAGGGAAGTAAGCTCGGGAAGAATAAAAAGCTCTGATGAATAAAATTCTGAAGAAAACAAGTGAAATTACTCTAATGAGGAGGAAAGGAGTAGTAGTCTGTTGAGATTTATGTAGAGACAGAGAAAAGTCATCAAGCAATAGAGATTTTTAAAAGATGAAAAGATTAGATAATTGTGGATGAGTAAATGTAAGAAGGGTGTCAGGAATGTTAAATCTCAGAGTAAAATGAGGTTGCTAAGGAAAGATGAGAATAATCAAAAATGATTTTTTTTTCATTTTAAGCGAAATTGATGAATATGCTTTGCGTCACAATGTGTAAGAGTCTTGAACTTGTGAAGATTTGAGTTCAAATTCTGCTTCCAACAGTTACTAACTACATGAGCTTAGGCAAATCTTTTAACCTCTCAGGCTCAGTTTCCTCACATGAAAAATGGGATAAAAGCAATTATCTCAGAGTGTTTATATGGATCAAAGGAAATAACATGGAAAACACTTTGTTTTCCTTAAAGTGCTATATATTATTATTATTACAATTAATAATTATTATAAAAGTACAGTATTAAGAAGGAACTGCTTGGGGGTGATTATAAATGATGATAAAGAGAAGACAGTGCAGATCAATTCTCATTTTGTTTCTGTGTTCTCTTCCTCTGAGAAATGCACTTTAGTTGGAAAGGATAAAACAAAAATGTATAATGAGTATATGCCCAAATAAATCAGAATTTAGTATGAGAGAATCAGGCAGAAATAAAGATGCTAAAGAGAAGGTGGAGACACTGAAATTGGATTTTGTTTCTGTTTTATCTATCAATGAGAAAGCATTTTGACCAGAAATGATAAAACAAAAGTGAATAAGGAACTTGGATTCCAAATAACTAGAAAATTAGTAAGAAAACACCTTGTTGAAATTGACAAGTTAACATCAGCCAAGAAATTGTTGAATGTCAGAAACAAAATAGTCATTAATGATTCGAAATTAACTTGTAAGGAGGTCTCTCATGTTATGGTCCAGAAATCTGTGATTAGCCTAGTGCATTTTAAGATTTTTAATAATTATTTAAAATTATAGGTGATTTTGTGGTGAAATTTTAGGTGACACAGCTAAATATGAATCAATTGTATAATATGGAATTTCACCTAAGTGAAACAGTCTCTGCCCTCAAAGAACTTAATCCTATTATTCTACTGGGAGAAATAACACGTATGTATGTGTGCATTTCTCTCTCTCTTTCCCCACCTCTTTCTTTCTCTCTGCGTTAGACAGATAGATATAGATATGAGTTTGTATATATACATACATATCTAATATGTATATATAAGATTTATATAACATATACAACAATTAACTATGTACGTATATAATTTATTGTTATTAATCTAGGCACTTTATTCCACATGAAGTGATAAGATGTTCAATTAACATTTTCAATCACAGACTCTAGACTTAACTTGAAAAGTTTTTGAAAGTCATTTGGTGAAGTGAAATGATGCCAAACAGGAAGTCTGTTATAACTGGGTGGGTGATTTCATCATGCATTCTGAGTCTTGTATAAAAACATGCAGTTAGCTGGAATCAACAAGTTCCATGATTGAAATAAGAATTATTTTCCTCCACTTCCCTGTGAGTTAACTGATTAGGAGAAAAGGAGAGATCACAGCCTTAGCTTTAATTGAATCTTCTTCCCCTCCTACTTTGATCAGAGAAAGGCCTTGGGAGTTTCAAAGGGTCTGAAGAATTTTGGACTTTCCATTTTCTCATTTCTAGATTCATTCCCCCATGATTACGGCAATTGGTGGTAGTGTCTTTGTCAGAAGCAAAAGACATGGATACAAATTAATCATCCTTAGAGAAAATTACCTCTAGCAACTAGGATATATGAGTTACTCCTTTGCTAGATATGCACCCTAAGCTTAAGCTTAAATTTCCTCTTCAATTCTGTTTGTACTCATAGAAGAGTATATCACAGATTTTTGGGAGGATGTTTTGTGCCAACTTGCTATACCACCTTGTAAATATCTCTTTCTAAAATGTATTTTAAGAATGGCTGACTAAATTGATTTCTAACTTATTGGGTGAGGGGGGAAGCAAACAGTAGAGGCTTGAGTCAATAATATTAGAGAATCACTCTGAACTTCTCAAGGGTACCTGACTCATCAGTTGGAGTGGGAGTTGAATAAGTATCCTCATTGTTTCTATGTTGTGAAGAAACTTCTTTGTATCCTTGATAATACTATATAAATGGGAATTGGTATATTTAATGAGGAGGATAAGGAGGAGGTGGAGGAGGAGGAGGAGAAAGAGGAGAAAGGACAATAATCACCCTAATTACTGGGCCTGAGTAACCAGTAGGAACTTAATAAATGAAGGTTCATTTGATTTGACTTAAAGGATGCTACAGCATCATTTGATTTCAATGTAAAGCACTGTTCTATTAATGCATTGTTCTATTAATATAGATTAATTAAATTAATATATAAATGCATTGTTCTATTAATATTCTGTTCTGTGCTTGGAAGATGAGGTAGTGGAGTAAATGACTTCTAGATTCTCTTTAATAAATGAGACCTCTATATAACAGAAAGATCAAATCCAACCACAATGAAGAATGCATATTTAGGAGCTGGCTGTTCCCTAAGAAACTCACAGAGGCACAAGCCTTGAAGTTGTCTATAAGTATCTCTGAGCAGCATTTAGTCCTTAATACTAGAGCCAATATTTAAACAGTAGAATCATCTATTACTTATGAGTTAAAGTTAACAATCATGTTAAAGAATGCAAACAGACCAAAGGCAAAGGCATGGCAAAAAGAGAGTTCTTAAGAGTCAGGCATAAAGACAAGATAATACAAAACAAATCATCCAAATTGTGGGTGATTTAGGGAATTCTAAAACCTACATACTGCATTCGATAGCAGCAAAATTCTTCAAACATGTTTTGTTTTTGGGTGGTAGAAACTTTGATTTTCGCACAGAAGCCCCATTTCAAAAAGATTCATAAGTATTTCAGAAGTATTAAGATGTGAACTCAGGGTTTTGGTGATGGACATGTTGATCATTTGGCTACAATTATGAAAACAGGGACTCCAAAGAAAACATGGTTTTTAATAAGAATCTCTTTCCAGTGCTGCTTTATCACAATGCAATATTTAAAATGACAAATAATTCATTTTCTGATGTACATTGGGGCTCTCTCTTGAAAGGATAATGCAATAATTGCTTTTACCAGTACATGAGCAGTTATAGTTTTGTGTAAAGGTAGCAAGTTCCTGTTATTGGGCATCCATTTTCTTCAGAAGAGCCTAAGAATTAAAGTCCCTAACTGCAAATTTGCTCTGTTTGTGAAGAGATATTTTAAAAGTTAATACCTTAGAGTCAAAGAATGGCTTTTTCAGATTTATCTTCTTAAAGATGCCTCTAGTAGATGGAAGGAAGAGCAGGCAATTGAGAATAAATCCTGTATGAAAAATTGCAATAGTCCTGTAATAAAAGCATTAATGCTAAAGGATAACTACGTGGAGGCTTAGAACTATAACTCTGCAGGAGCAATATAATAATGATGGATGAAAGAGCCATAGTGAAGAACTGCTCAAGTTGTGCTTGTGTTCTCTTGAACAAGAAATACCATCAGACTTGGAAATACATAATACAAATAGTGAACAAGCAGTTGGAAGCCAAGATAAGTGAGAATATGGGACAAAAATATTTAGCTACACTGCATGAGTTCAGATCATCGGGGTAGGATGAACAGAACACCAGGTTACTGTAGTTTTGGGGATGGGGTTACAGTGAGCTGCATTTAGTGATGATGGAAAAAATTATATGAACCAGAAGAGTGCCACAGAATCAGAGGTAGAACAAGTTCCCCCAGTTTAGAATTTTTTTTAAATTATAAATTAGTGACCCTACCCAATAAACATTTATTAAGTACCTACTATGTTCTAGGCACTGTACTAAGTACTGGGGATACAAAAAAGAGACTCAAAATTACAGTCCTTGCCCTCAAGGATTTTATACTCTAAGGAAGAGATAACACATATATCCAAATAAGCTATGTTCAAGATAAATAGGACATAATTAACAAGGGCAAAGTGATAGAATTAAGACAGGTTGGGGAAGACTCCTATAAAAGATGGGGTTTTAGCTGGGATTTGAAGAAAATCAGAGAAGCCAGATGGTAGAGATGAGGAGGGAGAGCATTATAGGTATAGGGAACAGTCAGGGAAAATGCCTGGAGATGAGAGATGATGTTTCTTGTTCCTGTAATAGCAAGGAGGCCAGTGTCATTGAATTGAATAATATGGGTGTGAGAGTAAGGTATAAGAGGACTGAAAAGGTGTCAAGTGGGCAGAGCTACGTCATAAAGGACTTCAAACACAAAATAGAGGATTTTCTATTTGAGCTGGTAAGGATCTGCAAGAGTTTGATGAGTAGGGGAATGACAGTGGTTCCACCCACTTAAAAAAAAATGACTTTGCCAGCTGAATGGAGGATGGACTAAAGTGTGGAGAGATTTGAGGCAGGTAGACCCACAAGCAGGTTATTGAAACAATCCAAGAGTGAGGTGATAAAAAATCTTCACCAGGGTGGTGGCACTATTAGAAGCAAGAAGATGTCATATTTGAGAGATGCTGCAAACTTTACAAAGACCTTCAAACAACTGATCACTATTGTGGAGAACAAAATTCCAATTTATTTGACTAAAGCAGATGTACATCTAAATTGCAACTTCGTCATTGATTTTTTTCCTTTTTTCTTGTTTTATTGATGCCCTCAGTTTTTACCTTTCATTTAATCAATGGATGAACATTTATTCATCACCTACTGTGTGTTATATAATGTTGAGAGCACTGGACAAAGACAAAATTGAAACCAGATCAGTCAGACTACTTTTTAGCACAACTCTGATACTATCATTTAATTTCTCAAAAATGTTTAATAATTTACCATTGCCTGATGAATAAATGTCACATTTCTTTCACTGCCATACAAGGGCACATTCTGTTTGGCTCCAGCTGTTCTTGTGTGCTCTGGCTAAGCAGAATTGTTCCTTATACACCAAGTGAATTTTGCTCTTTACCATATCTATGACTGTAACATTAATGACACCTGTGTGGCTTCTCTCAAAACTTTGTATGTTGAAATTCTACCCATCTTTTACTTCTACTAAACCCATGAAACCTTTCCTGATCCTTCAAGGAAGAATTATTTTCTCCCTTCTTTGAATCTGCATAGCCTTTTGTATCATATTTTTTGCCTTTATCACACTTTTATGATTCAGTGCGAAATGGCACCCGCCCCCCAATAGAAGCTACTGCATTAGAAGAGGCATAAGGTAAAGAAGTTGGAACATGAGAGCTCCTTTTGATTCTGGGTCATTATCCTCAGTTCTAGGCACCTGTTTCAAGGAAGACACTGAAAAACCAGGGGAAAAAACACCCAGAGCAATGAAAACAGAACAATATTGAACCTGAGACTATGCTGTGATAATCATTTCAAAGAACCAAGGATGTTAAGCCTTATGGAAAAAAGACAATTTGAGGTATATCATATCTATATTTGTGGTATTTAGAAGGTTTTCATGTAGAATAGGATTGGCTTTAGTTTTAAAAAAATATTTTAAATTTTCATTTTTAGTTCCAAATTCTCTACCTCCCTTCATCTCCTCCCTCACCCATTGAGAATGAAATATATAAGATTAAGTTTGGTTTTAAAAAACAAAACAAAACTTTCTTTGTAGCCTCGGTGCTTAGCTAAGTGTTTGTCATGTAGTAGTATTTAATAGACTTAGAACTAGGTGACACAGTGGATAGAGCACTAGGCTTGGAGTCAAGAAGTCCTGAGTTCAAATTTGACCTCAGATACTTCCTGGGCAAGTTACTTAACCTATGTCTGCCACAGTTTCTTCAACTGTAAAATGAAGGTAATAATAGCACCTACTTCCTAGGGCTGTTGTGAGTATAAAATGACGTAACATTTGTAAAGCTCTTAGCAGAGTGCCTGGCATGTGGCGATACTTAATAACGGTACTTAACAATGGTTGTTTCCTTCTTAATTAACGTTTTTGGAGTGGTTGGTTAATTGGCCAGTCACCATAGGGCAGAATTGTTAGTCACAGGTAGAAGTTTCAGAGAGGTAAATTTAGGCTTAACCTTCTACGTAGTACATATTTAATAAGTATATGTGGAATTGAATTAATATGCTTAGTCTTCCTTATAGTACATAGCAGAAATAACAAACCCCTTCAAGTTTTAAACCTTGGAAGGTCTAAAAATACTTAAACAGAGCTAAGTCATGATCAAGTACCTTTCATTGACTCAGCAAAACCAATTGAATCTATATAGTGTACATATTTTTGACTGTGTAAAAAATGCTAGAATATAATAGAATGAGTGTTTTAAGGTGAGTTGGGGGAATATAGAATAAGAAATGGCACTCTTGTATGGGGGAATTTTTGCACAAAGTATTTCCAATTAATGTTTAAGATTGTAGGCTCAGGGGTAGAGCCAAAATGGCAGAGTAAAAGCAGGAGTTCACCAGTGCTCTTCCCCAAACCCCTCCAAATACCTGTAAAAATAACTCAGTAAATTCTAGAGCAGCATAATCCACAACATGACAGAGTGAAACAAATTTCCAGCTCAACACAACCTGGAAGGTAGACAGAAAAGGTCTCTTGCACCAGTCTGAGAGGATAGTGCAATCTAGTGTAAGTGCTAGCACAGACTAGGCTACAGCAAGCCCAGAGCAGGTCTCAGGGGACTGAATCACTGGCAGTGGTGGCACTTTGCAGACCTATGTGAGAGAGGATCATAGTCTGGCCTGTCCACCAGGGCAGTAGCAGAGGCAGCAGCAACTGCTTCTAAAACTTGCAGCTCACAAACGATGGCCAGATTGAGCAGGAGGGGCTTATAGGGCTCTCTTTGCTGGTTCTGCAGCAGGATTCTCAAGCTTTGCCCATGCCTAGATCTGGGTAACAGACTTGGGTGATGGTCCTGGGGTGAGGAGGAACACTGGGATGGCAGAGCTTGTGGCAGTGGTTGAGAGGGAATCATCCTCACAGTTCCAAGGCAGAAAAGAGTGCTTGTGGTCACTCATACACCAGAGTATAGGCCAAGAGAGGAGTAAAGCTCTCTCTTTTGATCATACCACCTTGGAAGAACTGAAAATTTATAGACCTCTAGAAGTATCTCTGCAAACAGTTGCACAAAACCCTTGAAGACTGGGACAGTGTGCCCTCCACACTAGAAACATAACAAAAGGTTAAGTAGTCAAGTAATTGGCTGGGAAAATGACCAAACAGTAGGAAAAAAACTTAACCTATAGAATCTTATTTTAGTGACAAATAAGATCAAAACATACAACCAGAAGAAGACAGCAAAGTCAAAGTTCGTACATCCAAAGTCTCCAAGAAAAAAAATATGAATTGGTTTCTGGGTATGAAAGAACTCTAAAAGGATTTTGAAGATCAAGTAAGAGAAGTAGAGTAAAAATTGTGAGGAGAAATGAGAGTGATGCAAGAAACTTATGAAAAATGAGTCAACAGCTTTCTAAAGGAGACTCAGAAAATTACTGAAGAAAATAACACCTTAAAAAATAGGTTAACATAAATGGCAAAAGAGGTCCAAAACATTAATGAATAGAAGAATGCCTTATAAAGCAGAATTGGTCGAGTGGAAAAGGAGGTCCAAAAACTCACTTAAGGAAATAATTACTTCAAAATTAGAATGGAGCAAATGGAAGCAAATGACTATATGAGAAATCAAGGAATGATAAAAGAGAACCAAAAGAATGGAAAAAATAGAAAATAATGGGAAATATTTCATTGGAAAAACCATTGACCTGGAAAATAGATCCAGGAGAGAGAATTTAAAAATTATTGGACTGTCTGAAAGCCATGATAAAAAAAAATCCTAGACATCATCTTTCAAGAAATTATCGAGGAAAACTGCCTGAGAATCAGAGGAGAAAATAGAAATTGAGGGAGTCCAGCAATCACTTCCTAAAAGAGATCCAAAAAGAAAACTCCCAGGAATATTATACCCAAATTTCAGAGTTCCCAGGTCAAGGAGAAAATACTGCAAGCAGCCAGAAAGAAACAATTCAAGTATTGTGGAAACACTATCAGGATAACACAAAATATAGAAACCTCAACACTAAGGGATCAAATGGCTTGGAGGTCAAAGGAGCTAGAATTAAAACCAAGACCCACCCATCCAGCAAAACTGAGTATAATCCTTGAGGGGAAAAATGGATATTCAATGAAACAGAGGACTTTCAAGCACTCTTCATGAAAAGATAAGAGATGAATAGAAAATTTGACTTTGAAATACAAGACTGAAGAGAAGAAAGACAAGGTAAACAGGAAAGAGAAATCATAAGGGACTTATAAAAATTGAATTGTTTATATTCCTTCATGGAAAGATGATATTTGCAATGCATGAGACCTTTCTCAGTATTAGGGTAGTTGGCGGGGAATATAAATATATAGATAGAGGCAGATGGTGAGTCAAATATTAAGGGATAATATCTAAAAAATAAAATTAAGGGAGAGGAATGTACAGGGTGAGGGAGAAAGAGAGAACTAGAATGGGATAACTTATCTCACTTAAAAGAGGCAAGAAAAAGCTTTTACAGTAGAGGGGAAGAGAGGAATGGTGAGAGTGAATGAGTAAATCTAGTCTCATCAGATTTGGCTAAAGGAGGAAATAACATACACACTCAATTGGGTATGGAAATCTGTCTTACCCTACAGGAAAGTAGGAGCTTAGGAGATAAGAGAGGGGCAGTGATAGAAGGGAAGGCAGATTGTGGGAGGGGGTAATCAGAAGCAAACACTTTTGAGAAGGGACAGGGTCAAAAGAGAGAATAGAATAAGTAGGGGTAGGATAGGATGAAGAGAAATATAGTTAGTCTTTCACAACATGACAATTATAAAAATGTTTGCATGACTACACATGTATAACCTATATCAAATTGTTTGCTTTCTCAATGAGGGTAGGGAGGGAGGGATAAGGGAGAGAATTTGGAACTCAAAGTTTTAAAAACAAATGTTAAAAATTGTTTTTACGTGCTACTGAGAAATAAGATATATAAGCAGTGGGGTAGAGAAATCTATCTTGCCCAGAAAAATAGAAGAGGAAGGGGATAAGAGAAAGGGGCAGTGATGTAAGGGAGATCAGATTGTGGGAAGGGGTAATCAGAATGCATGCCATCTTAGGGTGAGGGGAAAGGAAAGATAGGAGAAAATTTTGAACTCAACATCTTGTGGGAGTGAATGTTGAACACTAAAAATAAATTAAAATAAAGAATAAAGATTTAGGAAGTTTGAGATCCATACCACTGTATCATGGAATTTCTGATATCCTTCAAGACATAGTTCAAGTATGTCTTTTTGTATGAGGACTGTATACTGATACTCTGAGTTCCTATCACCTTCTCTCTTAAAGTTATGTTACTTACTTTATATGGGTGTTATTTGTTCCTAAATGTGTATCTTGTATGTACCAATAGATGTTCATGTTGCAATATAAGCTCTTTGCATGAAGACATTGCTTTATTTTTAGCTTTTTTATTTTAAAAATAAGCACCTTGATCTTAATAAATGTTTTTTTATCTGGTTCCTTCGCTTTTCATTTCTTGCCTGCTCAAGGGATTTTCCAGTCATGTGTAGCGGATGATATATTTTGTGCCATTTCTTCCAGCTAAGTCGTAGCTGATATGCCACCATGTAGCTTTTTGAGTCATCTTCAATTTAGATTGTTCTGAAATTAGGTCTTCTGTAGTTTGTAATTATATAGATTTATTTAGAGAATAGAAGTGTTAAAAGGATGGGCTTTGGGGGACGTAAGTAATTTATGGTCAGTGAATGTGCCGCACAGTATAATCTTACCCTCTTATTTTTTGGAATTCAAATCATGCATTAATGTGTGTGGTGTGTGTGTGTGTGTGTGTGTGTGTGTGTGTGTGTGTGTGTGTGTGTGTGTATACGTGTGTGCATACATGGGGGGGTCTGTATATGTGTGTGTGTGTGTACATATATATATATATGTACACACACACACACATACACACACACACACTCAGTAGACATCGAAGAGTTTTCATCCTGAAGTGTTTATATTACTATATTACTCTCTCACAGTATTGTGTTTTGTTTATATTCTGAGTAGAACAAAATTACTAAGAATAATAATTGATTGAATATTCAGAATTTAATGTCAGATCCCAAGGTCAGGTCTTTCCCCTTCAATTGCTGTCATGAGTATGGCCACATCAACTTTCTCCTCCAATCTTAAGTTGCATAACAATGATTATACTGATTTCCCCACAGAAGAATCTTTAGACACACCTTGCCTTCCTCATACCCCCAAAGGGATAATCAAGATCAAAGAGTTCCAGAAACACGTTAAGCAGGTATTAACCCCCACTTTAACTGCTAAGTGACAAATAATTAATCAATATCATCATTTCTGCTGACATTTGCAGAAGCGTCTTTGGGAAAGTTACAGCATCATACACTCACGTTACAAAAAGAAAAAGAAGAAAGGAATGAGAGATCAGGGAAATAACACATGTTAAATATCATTATTCTCTTGAAGTTAAAGCTCATAATTCTTATATTTAATAAGTCACTCCAACAATATTTTTTTTGAAGTTTTCCAAGCTCTATTAAGCCCACATCAGTCATAACAAGTGAGGTGAGATCTAGAATTACTTGGAAGAAGTCCTTTTTCTTAAAGTCATGTGTTACAGAATCATGCCATGGGCTCTTCTTGGTCCAATCCCAGAATTCCAGATGACTTAATTGTCATTCTCATGTATGGAACAGGTGCAGTCTATGCAGGAGAGATCCACTTGGCTGATTAGGGGAAAGCCACTCTCCAGTGGCTCCCTGTAAGATGTGCTGGGAAGGGTTGGCTGAGTGTTAAAATTGTGAAAAGAAAAACAGAAGAAAGATCAGTCATCAAAGCAGGCAAAATTTGTTATTTGTTAATTTATTTATTCACTGTTTTTGTTACAATTTTTTTTAAAATTCCCTGGTTCCTGACAGCACAGTTTCCATGAGAGAGTACTCCACATCACAACAACAGCAACAACAACAATGACTCTGAGACTAAAACCTTCCCTCTAGATTTAAAAGATTTATTATTTTGCAAGAGTCAGGTAAAGAATGGAGAGAACAGCTGAAGTCGTTATCATCATCATCATCATTATTGATAATAATAATAAAATAACAACAATGACCATGTACATGCAACAAGCTACACTGAAACCTGGCCACTGTTACAAGAAAAAAAAGTTCCTCACAATCACCTAGGCAAAAAAATGTACTAATAAACCTTTAGAAAAAATATTTTAAAATCCATACCAATTACTCATAAACTCCAAGATACAAAAAAATTCAAAATAGATACACACAAAGCTATATTATAAAATGATAATTATAAAAATTATTTGATGCTAGCTAAAAATAGACAAGTCAATTAGTCGAACAGATTAAGTTTACAACATAAGGAGGCAAATACAGTAACATAGGTTCAATAAACCCAAAAGCATAATTACTAGGAGAAAGACATAATTAACAAAAAACACTGAGAATACTGAAAAGCAGCTTGATGGAAATTACATTTAGATAGGGAAATGTTTTGCATGATTTCACATGGATAATTGATATCATATGGCTTGCCTTTTCAGTGGGAGAGGGTGGGTAAGAGGGAAAGAATTTGGAACTCAAAATGTAAAAAGGAAATCATGTTAAAATAAATAATAAATTGCAGTGTTCAAAAAAAATCAGTTAGATCAAGATATGATAACGTATTACATAATGTTTCAAATAGATACATGGCTTAGATATAAAAGGCTACATATACAAATTAGAAGATCAATGAAGAAAGTATCTTCAGTCAATGAACATTTTAAATGAACATTTATTTATGTGCCAGGCACTATAGTGTTTGGGATACAAAGAAAAGTAAAAGAAAAGACCCTGCTCTCAAGGAATTTACTGTTTAATGGGGGAGACAATCTTTCATCAACTATGTACATTCAGGTTATACATAGGAAACACTGGAAATCATCCACAAAGGGAAGGCACTAGAATTAAGGAGGATCAGAAAAGTCTTTATGCAGTAGACAAGTTTTTAGCAGAGGCTTGAAGGGAACCAAAGAATCTAGGAGATGAAGATAAGGAGGGAGCACATTTCAGGCATGAGAAATAGCCAATGAAAATGCACCCCCCCAAAAAAAATGTTAACAAAAAGGGGCAGCTAGATGGTGCAGTGAATGGAGCACCAGTCCTGGAGTCAGGAAGACCTAAGTTCAAATCCGGGCTCAGACCTTGACACTTAAGTTGCTATGTGACCTTGGGCAAGTCATTTAACTCCAATTGCCTTGCCTTCCCCCCTCCAAAAAAACAAATATTAAAAAAAAGAAAATATCCAAAATCAGAAGAAGCAGTGTCTTGTTTGAGGAATAGCAAGTATGCTACAATAAGAGCTCATGACCAGACAATGGACAGACAGAATCGTAGAAGATGAAATGAACAATTTTGATGATAAAAAATTGAGAATGTTTTGCATAGTTAAATCAATTGAGTCAAAAAGAGAGTGGAATAAGGTAACCAGAAAAGAAATATTTGCAACAAATCTTTCTGATAAAAGTTTGATATTCATAATATGCAAGGAATATATTCAAATATACCACAATGACGGTCATTCCCCAGTATATGAATGGTGAAATAATGAGTGGGCATTTCTCAAAGAAAAACACCCAAGCTATTATCATCCATATGAAAAATGTTCCAAATCATTAATGATCAGATAAAGGAAACTTAAAATGAATCTGAGTTTCCACTTCATACTACTCAAATTGGCAAAGATGACAGAAAAAGAAAATGGTCATTGTTAGAGGGGCTGTGGAAAGATAAACATGCTAATACATTCTTAATGGATCTATGAATTAGTCTAGCAGTTCTGGAAAGAAGACTGGAACTAAGGCTGAAGTTACTAATCTGTAACATTTTAATGCAGAAACACCATTACTAGGACTATACCTCAAAGAGATAAAAGAATACAGAAAAGGATCCAGAGTTACCAAAATATTTGTAGCAACTCATAGAACAATGCCTGGCATATGGTAGGATCTTAATAAAGGTTTATTGATTGACTTTTTTGTTGTAGTAAAGACCTAGATATAAAGGGGTTATTCATGAGTTGAGGAATAGCTGAACAATTTTGGTATATGAGGATAATGGAATACGATTGTACCAAATGGCATTGTTTTAGAAAAGATTTGTATAAACTGGTACAGGATAAAGAGAACAGAATTAAGAGAACAATACATACCTTGACAATAACACTGTGAAGAAAAGCAACTTTGAAATACTTAAGAATTCTGAATAATGCAATGGCCAGTCATGACTCCAAAGGACTGATGCTCTATTATTGGAATTGTACCTAGGATGCTTTCAGTGAACCTACTGAGAATGAATGTATATCCTAATGATTTTATTCTTATCCTTCCACCACTACCACCACCAAATAACAGTGATCTACCTTGCAATGGTCCAAAGAACATAAAATAAATTGTAATATAGCAAGATAATGACTTGTACCAGGGATATTTATATCTGAAGCCCATCAAAAACACAACATGAGAAAAATGAGATGATAATATCACTTTATGTGTATTAATGGCATCAAGTTGTATGCCTCTTATTAAAAAGCTGCCAAACAAATCTTTCTTCTTGTGGAATCTTTCTCCAAAGATCAACTTATCATTTGGACTTGATAAGCGTAAAATTCTTAACATGAGCCACAGACACATAGAGATCAAAGGCTTTTGTGGTTAGGTCAAGAGGTCAAACTGAACTGGTAAATAAGACAATACTTAAAAATGCCTTGTTTTCCCTCCAGGTAAGACAAATTAAGCACAAAGCTATCAAGGAGAAAGTTGTGGCTAAACATGCTAAGAAAGTTATTGGCACCCTCCTATCAGAAATCAGTAGGGATGATGCATTCAAAAGCAAATAGTATCTGTGCAGTATCACTTTTTAAGGATATTTTAACATCTGAAAATGGACCATAGTATACCGGCAAAGTATCCTAACAAAAACAGGTACAATATTTGTAACACGTAGGAACCCTCACCAAAACTAGCTATAGAAAGAATAACCCTGTCTCCAAAAATGAGGACAATAGTTGATAGACATTTTTAGAACTCAGGTTTTCATGACTCTAAGTCCATCTTTCTAATCTTGTAAGGTTATTGTAATCTTCAGGGGGCAGACCAGGAAAGTATAATAGCTGCCTATAGTGATTCTATAATATATGATGCCCCCCAAATTTTCTTGCACTTTTAACCTATCATAATTTTACAAGTATAAAGGCCATACACAAAAGACAATGATTAAAGTGTTATTTGTAATTTATAATTCTGATGATTTTTGTTCAAAGTTAACATAACTGTCTTGTCTTAACATAAAAAACAGAAAAATTAACATAACTATCTCGTCAATTTTTCAACTTTGTATAAAGTTTCATCAGTTGCTACTCAGTGACTGAAAGGAATATATATAACATATATGTATGTATCTATGTATATATGCGTGTGCATGTGTGTATGTGTGTGTGTGTGTGTACACACATATGCCAACATTGAGATCTCCCAAAAATGAGGTCTGGGAACATTGCTATTTTTAAGGCTCTTGGTTTCAGAGTCCTGGGCTATCTCCATCAGGGTTTGAAGGGAGATGGTAGTCAAAGTGGTGATAGTCTTTTGACATGCCTGGCACATGCTGCCGCCCCTCTCTTTCTCAGAGTGCCTTGATGTTTCAGGTAGGCAGGCTTGTCTCCCATGCTGATTGGTAGATGGTTGACAATTAATGAGGATGGGTGGCCCCTTCTCCACTCCTCATGAGATCTATGTAGGTTAGGAAGGAATAGTGGTTTGGAAGGTACCACCACTCCCAGGGCTCTTGTGCCTATTCAGTGGTCAAGAATAGTTAACAATTGTTGCTTATAATGATGAGGAATGTGGGCCCCTTCTCCACAATGACTTCTCCCCTCAGTGTCTATTGTGGGGGCTGGGTTGGAAGTGGTTTGATGGTTTGAAGTTGAAGGATGATGGCTTGTTCTTATCAGTGCTCTTGGGTTCAGGATCCTGAGTTGTATCCATCAGGGTCTGAAGAGTAATGGTAAAAGTGGTGGTGGTGGTGATTTAACTTGCTTGGAATATGTTGTGTCCTGTTTCTCCCTCAGGATGACTTGCCTTAAGAAGGCTGCCTTAATGGTCCTGTGAGTGCATGATAAATGCTTGTTGACTTGATATGATGAATAATAAAGTCCCAAGCAACCTGTCTGGTGCAATACAGATTAAAATCAACATAAAGAGATTAACAGAAATTTATCTATTGCTTAGCCTGCATTTGGAAGCAACCTTGGTGGGGTATATTCTATATAGAAACTGTTTTATTTTCATCCTGTGCTTCCAAGGGACTAAGTGGGAGAGCAGAGTGTTCCCCTAAGTGATATGAAAAATGTTTATAATTTTTGTTCTTGCTCTATAATTTTAGTCAATATCCTTTTGGAAAAACTAATTGATGTTAATTGGTTAAATGATATTGGGGCATTAATCAAAAGTTTTTGGTTGGTGAAAGAGAGAATACACCACCATCGGGATTCAACTGGAGAGTGTTGGAGGAAGATACTCCCAAGCCCTCAGTGGTATTGTCAGGAGCCTAACGGAGAGGTTTGCTTTGTGGGGAGGGGAATGTAGTCATCCCCAATCTGGAAACCTGGCATGCTTGTGGTTGTATGAATGGAGAGAATAAGTTCAGAGTTTTACTATGTACAGATGAGGAAACCAAGTTCCAGGAAGCTAAGTGGTTTGTCTAAGTTCATACAGAAATGTGCTATGATATTATAAGTACAAATCTGAATTTTAAAAATAGTATAAAATTTCTAATCGAATAGTAGCATTCAGAAGTGTTGAAAGATAAATACTGCATTCCTGTAATTTTCCTTTGCCTATATTGGACACACTAGCTATGTTTAATGCCTAGGTACATTGATGAAATGGAATACATTCATTTAAGATCTATACTATGTGTGTTTTCTAGAGAGGACAATGTTTTCAACAATGTAATAATGAAATACTAATTGCTGACATTTAACAATTTCCTATGTTTTACATGTTTCATTGAATTTGAACTTCAAAGCACCCTCTAACGGCAATATTATTGTTATCCTTAAATAGCCCCATTTTACAACTGAAATAAATGAGGATCAAAGAAGGAAAATGATTTGCCTATGGTCACACAATCTGTAGCTGAGGTGGAATCTGAACACAGTTCTCTTCTAACTATAAACACATGGCCCTCTCCTCTATACTACATGAAGGAAACAGAAGGAGGAAATACTTTCAGGCATTTGAGTTGAGCAGATTCCAATATTTGGACAATAAATTTTGGCTTAACTTTCCCAGCAGCTAAAGCAGAAAAGGAAACACATTGAGTTACATAGTTTTCATTTTCTGACAACAGAAAAGTATGAATTTTGCTGACAGCTTTTTTTTTTCTTCCTGGAACTGAATTCAAACAGAAATTTAGCAAGAGGGCCTATGTGTAGGAAATTAAGTGATGTGTTAAACAATAACTTCAATATTTTAAATTTTTAAAAACATATTGTTCAGTAATATAATTTAATATCTATATATTTTTTCTGAAGTCAGCTAAATTATAACTAAGCAGATAATTCTGTGAGGGTATGAAATAATTTGGCGTACATTTTCTCCAATAATTTTTAAATTTTCCCTCCTGGATCTATTTTCCAGGTCAGTGGTTTTTTCAAGGAGATATTTCACATTGCCTTCTATTTTTTCATTTGTTTGGATCTGTTTGATAGTATCTTGATTTCTCATAAAGTCATTTGCTTC
>CM053583.1:341893775-341934385 GCA_028627135.1 Pseudochirops cupreus
AATGGCTACAAAAAAGGGAATAAAAAGAACACTAAAAATAAATAACCCAGTAACTGAAAAAAAGTCATTGATGATTTTTAAGAATTGATACTGAACTAAAACAGTCTCCTCTCATAAGAAAGGAATATTACCACTAGGGTAGAATGATATATATAGTATCAGATGTGCTATTGACATTATTTGTGCTTAAATGTTTCTCATTTTTCTTTCAAAGGAAGGTTTGCTTCTATTCAGATATGATGGAAATATAAAAACACTTTAAAAAAATATATTTCATAAGAGTGCAAGAACTGAGTGGTTGTGTGTGTGTGTGTGTGTTACCTGTGTGGGAGGCCAGAGGAAGATCTTTTTATTCTCAAAGCTTTACACAGTGCCCAGCCACATAAAATGCTGACTAAATGTTCTTTGAATTGAATTGTATTCAAATGAAGTGAATTTCTCCCAGGAAACCATTTTTAGGTTTTTAAAATGCAAATTCTACATATGGAGCAGATGATATAAGGATGACTTATTGGCCAACTTTAAATAAAATTTGGCAATTGTTTGAGTCAAGTGAGTTCATTGTGCTTGAGGATATAATCCCAACTGAACATGAACACATTGAAACATGGCAATGTGCCTCCCTTTTGTACTCAGGCGTCAGGAGTAACTAAACATGTTCTTACTCAGCGAGTGGTAATGAGCAAAAACAAATAAATAAACAAAATATCTATTTGTTGCTGGGGCATTCATATCTTTGGTTCTTTCCACTGTTTCTTTTGTTGCCAATAGGGTTGCTATAGTGTTGGTACCTTTGCGCATTTTCACCTTTTATGATAAAAACTCAAAACTGTCAATTTGCCCACAAAGTAATTTTTCTCCTGCTTGCCCAGTTATATCTTTGAAACAGTGATATTTTCTAGTTGTAAAACAGAAAAAAATGAAGAAAACTGCGCATCTTTAGTTTCACAGAAAAGCAGACATCAATGGGAACCCATTTTTATATACGTAAATGTTTTACCAAATGACTTTTTACCAAAGTCATTTACCAGTGACTTTACCAATGACAATCATTTCCATGAGGAAAAAGTCCTCTCTGTCCTCCCCACCCCACCCATCCTTGAATCCTTCTTAGGATGAAGAAAAATCATTAAATAAAATTATTTGTTACAATTACCTCATCTCACAACTTATATACCATCATGCTCTAGTTGACTCCCACCTCTCTGTCTTGAGGAGGAAGGTAGATTTCATTATTTGTTCTCATGCACCTTCATTGATTTTTGTTTACTCAGAATATGGCTTCTGTAGAGGGATCATTCTATTTACATTACTGCCAGGATGGTGAATATTGTTCTTACATGACGAAAAATATGGAAATATTTTTGGCATGACTCCACATTTATAATGGGTATCATACTACTTGCCTTCTCGATGGGAAGGACAGGGGATGGAGGGAGAAAGAGAATTTGGAACTGAAAACAAATGTTAAAAATAAAGAAATAAACATGTTTTTAAAATAAATAAATAAAATTATCTACTTATCAATCTGATACAAATGGGAAAGAATTTTTTCATAACTTTTATATTGTTTTGAGAATTTTATCCTTCATCAATTAGTACCTGCATGACAACTTAGTGACTTGTTTCTCTAGATTGCCCTCCTCATCTTGGCAGGATTGTGCCAGAGATTTGCTGGAGTCTGTAGATACCTGCCTTTGAATTATTACCTCAGACTCGCAGTACGTACAAATCCTTTAGAGTTTTCCCTCAATGTCTTTACCTGCATGTAAAATGGGATGATGATAATATTAGGTAAAGTATCTATCTATCTTTCAAGCTTATTGTGACCCCCAAATATGATATTTTATGTAAACTTTTTATAAAGGGCTAATTAAATGTCTGCCATCTCTAGAAGTCTATTTTCAAAACAAAATAGGTAAATCAAAACTCTCCATTTTTTTCATACAAAATTTAGTCTCATACCCTTATAATATATAATATATTTGTGAGTTTTTTCAGTTGTGTCCAATTCTTCATAACCCCATCTTGGGTTTTCTTGGCAAAGATACCAGAACCGTTTGCCATTTTACAGATGAGGAAACTGAAGCAAACAGAATTAAGTGACTTGCCCAGGGTCATACAGCTAGTAAGTTTCTGAGGCCAGATTTGAATTCAGGAATATGAGTCTTCATTAGTTTAGGCCCAGCTTTCTATCCACTGTACAATCTAGCTGCCCTGTGTGCAGCTTTTATATATATATACATATATATATATGTTATATATATATATATTTATGTAGTATGTCTATAACATATGATATATGTTAAATACGTATAAATAAAATGTTCACTAGCTCTCCTAGGCCATGCCATACATCAATTTTCATTTCCTTGGTACAAAGCTCCCAAGATAAAGCCAACTGTGTAATGACTGAAGCAATTGACACAATAGTCTTTCTACCTGATGGCATGCTTCTGATTCAGTCTGCCCTGACAAAGCTATAGATTTTATTTCCTTGCCTAAACCTGCTGGGAGAAATATGACACCCTTTACTGGCTAAGATTGGAACATGCTTTATGAAAGCAGCCTTAATTATATTCCATTTTGAGATTCAATAGTTTCGATTGCAACACCAAATGAAACTCGTGTGTGTTACACACCGTGGGACAGTGACCACAAATAGGATCCAAAAAGTTCCTCCCAGTTAGGAATCCATTTATGCCCATATATTCTGCATCAGTGCAGACTGGAGCCAGTATCTAACTGTTTACAGGGGTAAATAATGAAATATTTCATTATTTTACTGAAATAATTCAATATTTCCTAATGCAGTGACTTAATTCAAGGAATCGAAATCTCTCTGTCAAATACGCATGAGATATACACTTCACTTAAAGAAAAAAAAAACCTAGAGAGCTGTGTAGAATATTTTTAAAAATATGCAGAGTTATTAGGAAAACTGTGTATCGGATTGTACAGATTCATTTTTTCCCATGCAATCATCTTTCTTCCTATACCCTCCATTATGCAAAAGGAAGTATCTAATTTTCATTCTAATAAAAATCTTTTAACACTAGAACTCAAATACAGAAAAGAGAAAAAAAAAGAAATATCATAAACTTAAATATTGAAACTTAAATATGAAGTAAGAAAAGAGAAAAGAAAGGCATGTCGTGCACAGCAGAATATAGGAGAGGATTCAAAATATATAGCCATAAATTTTCATTTCAAGAAAATCTGTATGATAAATAGTACATGTTGTTGTGAGAGCTGTCTATCCTTGCTTCCTTGTAAGTTTTCTGTTGTTCTCTGCTGTACAATTTTTACTTTGTTCTTTCACCCCCTTCACCCCACTTCCCCCACACCAAAGGTTACAATTAAGTGTGGTTATATTTACATATAGATATATACATACACATATACATCTACCTCTGTCCCTACCTACACACATACATAGACATACACTTTCCCCAACAAATTCTATACCTTATCATTGTTTAACTAATTTTCATTCGAGATAAATGCACCAAAAATTAGTGGTCTTTTCTGGGACAAGTTTGTCTTACTCTTATTTTTTGTGGCTGGCTATTTTCTATATGTTTTATCTGTTTTCATACATTTTTAAAAGGATAAAATCAAAAAATATAGAAAACTCAATAAGTTGCCCAAGATCATCTAATCAGTTCCTAAAGACTAAATTGGAATTTCACCTTCAAAATCCCACCAACTTTTTTTATTTCTCCTCTTTTCTACAGAAATGTATCATATAGAGATTCACATTCTATTTAATAGTAATCTGTCCCCTTGGAAATGATAAGGATTTAAAAAGTTAAAACAAAACAAAAACAACAACAACAACCCTTAACCCCAAAATGCTGGCTAATGTCTGTGGAAGGGAAAAAAAATTATTAAATTCATATTGAGGGTTCTCTTAGCATTCTATTGTGAAGAGTAGTTCTACCCTACCCTAAACAAAAGCTTTGTTTTGATTCAAGGTTCATGAAAATGTTAACAGAATTCACTACAAAATGGAAGATAGATGAAATTGAAACATGCTTATGTAATAGTGCTGCACTGGTCCCAACTATCTGAAGATCAAGTAAGTTTTTTTTTTCTTTTTTACATCTCTTCTGTGGTTCTCTGGCCCCCTGAACCATTTGGAGGCCTTTACTCTCTTCCATTGTCTCTGAACTCCCATTGATTGTATACCCTCACTTTAAGGGATCCCTCTCATCCAGCTGCTTTTAGCCACTTACCATCAGATTAGTTTTTACAAATAAATATTTACCTCAAAGGTATGACAAGATCAAATATGTAAACATGCCCCTCCTTATCACATGGGAGCATAATCTCCCCCAAACAAACCACTTCAGTCTCTGGGGAGGGGAAGAGAATTAAATTCACACTTTAACTCGATGCCTATATAACATAATCACACCAAGTTTCTTGGTGAAATCTCTGGCTTGGGCTGCAGACAGTCCTTGACAAGGCTCAGTGCCCTGAGAAACCTGGCGCTCAGACTTCTTAGGGCTTTCATTCTGGTTGGGCTATAACATCCAGCCTGGAATTCTGCCTCGAAGGTCGCGATGGCTCAAATTCATCTTCTGCTCCACTGGTGCACTTAGAACTGAAAAAGACAAATGAAACAGACAAGACCAAGGCCCTGAGCTTATTTCCCATGACCACTAGTCCTAAAAGGCAGGGTAAGAGGAAGGTACTATTTCTCCTTATACAATTCCCTTTATAGCCCCCATGCAGAATAAAAAGGTCCTTCACCCCACTCTGAATTAGGGTTATCCAGTCATTTTAAAGATGCAGTGTAGTCTGGTTCTACTGACAGTAGAAAGAGGCTTTTCCCTCCCACATAACAGGAGAATGTCTTTTCCAAGAAGTAGGTCTTTAGCATCTCCCATGTGGGCGCCTACATGATAGATGATTTGGGCATGCTACAAAGTCCTGTTTCACTTGGTTTAATTCAGACATTACTTTTAGGCATGGAGACTTATGGTTTTAGTGAAGCCAGGCTACCTAACTTTAAGCAAACAAATTATTACTGTTAACAATAGGAGTGTAAACATAAGCCTAATTGAGATTTGCTCATTGTTCTTTCTTGTTGTCAGCGTGCTTCTCTGCGACATAAATTATAGTGTTTTGCTATGCAACATATACCTGTAGATGAGATTGTCTATCTATCTATCTCTCTATCTCTCTATCTACTCTAATCTATCATCTGTCTTCTATATTTTATAGGATTCTATCAAGTCCATGCTGTTATGTATTCACTAGTTGCCTCAAAAAATTCAGTTTAATGACTTTTTAAAGGGTTTTAGTAAGACAAGGCTCGAATTCATTCTTGCCAAGCCCATATCCTTTAATTTTTAAACCCATGTTTATTTTAGAGACAATTTAAGCCATATGCTCTTGGTTCATTTCTGCTTAAATCATCAAAATGGTGTTTTATAATTGGGTATGAATGGCAGACAGTCTTATGAAGGCTACCTTTATTTTTCTTTAGAAGTAGGAAGTCATCTCCCCTCCCCTCCCCACCATGAAGCATAAAGTCAATATCAAAGATTTGGGGTTGGATTTTGATAGAATTAAATGTGTTAGAAAGTCTTCTATGACTCCACATCTTCATATAAATATAATAGGGAGATTCAAGTGCCTCTCCATGTCATCAGAAGCTACCACTAGACTGAATTCAGGAGCCTGCTTTGTCAGTAGAACTGGAGGTGTTCACCACCTCTAAGATACCCCACCCCCCTCTCTCTCTCTCTCATTCTCTCTCTCTCTCTCTCCCTCTCTCTCTCTCTAGTCTCCTGATCTGTGGACTGAATGTGGACAGCTAGCAAACCTCATAAAGGCATCTCAGGGACCTAGGAAGTATTTAAATTAAAAAGAAAATCCACATTCTGCAAACTCAGATAAACTTGCCATATACTGTTCAATTGATTATATAAAGTGTTGTTTCAGATTGGGGGGGGGGTCAAAAAGGAGTCAATATTAAATGAACTAAGTTAATTATGTAGCAAATCTTTACTTAGTTGTTGTTATTGCTGTATAGACTCTGAGTTGTATGGTGTCATGAAAGAGCCCTAGACTAGAGCCTGGATTCCAGTCTCACCTCTGGAATTCATACTCTTTGTGACCATGAAGAAATCATTAAATTTCTCTAGTTCTGACAAATGGAGTTTGGACTGGTCATTAGATGATCTCTAAGGTGTTTTACCAGCATACCATTCCAAGAATCTATCAATAAAATGAAGGTCCCATCCAACTTTAAGTCTATGAGATCTTCCTGTTATTCTTCTTACTTATTCAAACAGAGTCAATTTTTAATCCTATCAGGTAACTTCTTGGAATCAAGATAAGTGTAGAAAGGGATTAGACCTGAGAAATAAGAAGTCCTCGAAAATAGTCAAATTTCTCTCTCCAAGAATGCATGTGGGCAATGGGTAACAGCTCAAGGAACATGAGAACAAATTACACAGCGTTTTCTTAACCTTCTTGGTCCTAATGGCTCATATCAGGAGAAAAGATGAGCCTTTTCCCAACTTCCCTTTCTTTTTTGGAATGCTCTACTTTTGGCAACACTTCCTGCTAATAATTATAGTTTATATCAAATAACCTATGTTCCACATTGACAACCTGGCCTGGCACCTCTAGGAAACCCAGATATGTCCATTTAAGCACTGCCAGCACCTTGGTATTGTTCAGTTGTATGTCACTCTTTGTGACACTATGGACTATACTCCTCTATTTTTCTGTCCTCTCCATTCTTATTCATAGACCATATTGCCCATGGGATTTTCTTAGCAAAGTTATTTGAATGGTTTGCTATTTCCTTCTCTGGGCCAGCATCTTCAGCTGGATGCAAAGGTCTACCCCTCTCCATTCCCCCAAATAAAAAGCAATTTCTAGGATTCAGAAGACCTGGGTTAAAGTCTTCATGTTGCCATTTATGAGTCATGTATTTTAGTGTGGACAATTACAGCAGACAGATCTCTAACTTAGCATAAGATTTCTTGGGTTTGGAATCCTGCCTCCACCATCTAACCTTTATTTTACTTTGGGCAAAATCACTCAAGGCTTTTGTTTTCTCAATTATGCAGTGAGAATAATGGACCAGATGATCTATAAGGGCCCTTGGAGCTCTAAAACTGTGATTCCTTGAATCTATAGTGAGTCACTCCAACTCTCTGAATCTCCATTTTATCATTTCCAAAATGGGAATTGTAATTGCTACTCTATCAGAAGCAACTAGCGTAGACAAAAGATTGGACTTGGAGTCACTTGAATTCAAATCCTGCATCATTCAGTTGCTAACGTTACCCTGGGTAAGTCACTCATCCTCTCTCAGCCTCAGTTTCAAAATGAGGATAATAACAGCATCTATCTCACATGGATGTTGTAAGGTTCTATTGTGATGATGTGTATAAAGCACCTTGTAAACCTTAAAGAACTATATGAATAGTGCTTTAATAATAAAACACTGTTATTACCTGCCTCACATAGCTGTTGCTAAGACCAAATGATAATAAGCCTATATAAGGTCTCATACGAAGTTATACCTCAGATAGTGTTTTTGGAAGATCCAGTGCCCTACGTAAATACCACATCATGATTATTGTTATTATTAACACTATTACTGTGACACAGCTACAGCACCCCAGAAAACTTTTTGCCTGCTACTTGCAATGAAGATATGTATCCACTTGCCTGGATGGGGCACAGGGAGTTAAAAGTCAAAGATGCTTCATAACAATTTAGCAACCACACAAGAGCTTTCAAAGCCAAAGCTATTTATTAAGAACAAATTAGCAAAAAAAATTAGTTTTATTTTACTTAAGGAAGATGTCAGTCTGTTCTCTTGGAGAGAAAAAACAAACAAACAATTATTAAATTCTCATCAATCTTTGCCCTGGATCTCTCTGCCCAGTCAGTGATTACCCAAGAATAAGCATTTTGTTTCCTCAAATGGAGTAAGTTATGTTTTCACAACACTGAGCACTTCTGGAGTTCCAAGGAGTTTAGAGCTCTCCCTGTAACAGGGTAGTGGCTCACTGAAGTTATAATCTAATCCTAGATAAATAAACAACTCCCCAAAGGACAAAACTCTGCTCTCCCAGATAAACTGAGCCTCTTATCTGCACTATGGATCTCTATTGCATATTCATTTCTAGATGCACAATCATAGAATTCCCATTGACTTCAAAGCAACATCAAGCTTAGGGCCTGGCTAAGGTGGGAGGTCCCTGGGGCAGATTGGAGTGAATTGGATCTTTTCCCACTAGCAGGTAGGACTCAGAGGAAAAGAATCTGAATATAACTTTAAAAGAATTTCTGTACCAGTTGTATGCTCTTTGATGTCAACATCACTAGTCTAAGACGAATTTGCCAGCAGATAGGGACATTCTGCCTAGATGTATTCTCTTTCATACGTCTTCCAGCTTTCATTGTTTCCCATTTCTATTCCTCAAAAAGAGACAGTATGTTGGTGTGTAAAGCAGTAGCATATAAGAAGACAGATGAGGACTTCTGGTATTTCTATATCTAGGCTTAGGAAGGTTCTTTTGGGGACATAGTAGTAGGTCCTATAATTAAGTTGAATGAATGCAATCAAAACTTTTTGTTGTTGTTGTCGTCAATATCTTAGTCGTTTATTTTTTTGGACACAACTATCTATGCCTGTATTTCAAGCATGCTGTTCCACTGGATTCACTCTAGAATAAACATGTCAATTTTTTTTTAAATCATATTTCAGCTTCCCTGAAAATAAGATATTGTCTTATTGGATGGTACCATAAGCATCCAGTAATCGTCCCTCCATAATTGATAGTTATTTCTGTTGTAGCCAAATCATCACCCTTTTCATTTTTGATATAGATAATTTGGTTTTCTTCTTTATTAAAAAATCACGTTAATCAAAGATTTATCTATTTTATTATCTTATTCCCATAAAACAAGCTCTTAGTTTTATTTATTAGTTCAATAGTTTTCTTACTTTCAATTTTATTAATCTCTCCTTTGATTTACAAATTTCTAGTTTGGTACTTAATTGGGGATTTTTAGTCTGTTCTTTCTCTAGCTTTTTTTATATTGTTATGTCAAATTCATTAAGCTGTTGTTTCTCTATTTTATTCATGTAAGCATTTAGAGATAAACATTTCCCTAAGCATTGCTTTGGCTATATCCCATAAATTTGTTATGTTGTCTCATTATTGTCATTCTCTTTGATGAAATTATTGTTTCTATGATTTCTTGTTTGATCTACTCATTCTTTAGCATTACATTATTTAGTTTTCAATTAGTTTTTAGCCTATCTTTCCATGTAATTTTATTGCACCATGATCTGAATTCATTCAATATTTCTCACTTTCTGCATTTGGTCATGAGGATTTTATGTCATAACACACGGTCAGTTTTTGTGGAGACACCATGTACCACTGAGAAAAAGGTATATTCCTTACTGTCCTCATTCAATTTTTCTACAGACCTATCATATCTAACTTTTCTAAAATTCTATTTACCTCCTTAATTTCTTTCTCATTTATTTTGTGGTTTGATTAATCAAGTTCTGTGAGCCAGTAATGAGGTCCTGTACTGGCATAGTTTTGCTGTCTATTTCTTCCTATAACTCACTTAATTTCTCATCAAATTATTTGTATATATGTGTGTATGTATGTATGTATGTATTCTATGGTACTTATTAGAAAGATGTAATTTACTTCCTTATGCCTTTTAATTAGATCTTATTTTGCTTTTGCTTTGTCTAGGATCAGGATTGTACCCCTGCTTTTTTAAAAAAATTCAGCTATAGCATAATATATTAACTCTAGCCTTTCACCATTACTCTGTATGTACCTCTCTGCTTTAAATCTGTCTCTTGTAAACAACATATTGCAGGATTCTAGTTTTAGATCCATTCTGCTATCTGCTTCTGTTTTATGGGAGAGTTCATTCCATTCCCATTTACAGTTATGATTACTAACTGTGCATTTCTCTCCATCCTGTTTTCTTCCCTCTATACATTTCTCTTTTATTTCACTTCACCCTTTCTCATCAAATGTTTTGCTTCAGACCATCACATCACTCAATCTGTCCTCCCTTCTATCAGCATGCTCCATTTTCTTTCCATTTTTTCCTCCTGCTTAGACCTCCTTTCTTTCAGCCTGCCCCCCTCACTTTTTCACTATTTCCCTCCTACTTCTCTACAGGGTAAGATAAATTTCTAAACCCAACTGAGTATGTATATTATTCCCTTTTTCAGCCAAATGTGATGAGTGTAGGGTTCAATGGTCTTTCCCTCTCCTTTACACCTCTTCATATGATATAATTTACTCTATTCTGCCTCCCCCTTTCCTATTCTCCCAGTACAATCTTTTTTCACCCCTTATTTTTTATGTCACTGCGTCAGAGTCAACCTCTATGTAAAGTCCTTCTAACTGGCCAAGTAGAAATAGAGTTCTCAAGAGTTCTAAGTATCATCTTCCCATATATGGATGTAAACAGTTTAATTTTATTGAATGACATGATTGTATTTTTCTTTCCTTTTTATGCTTCTTTTGATTCTTATTTGAAGATTGAATTTTCTGTTCAGCTTTGGCCTTCTCATCAGGAAATTTGAAAATCCCTTATATCATTGAATGTTCATCTTTTCCTTGGAAAGATTATGCTCCATTTTGACGGGTACTTGATTCTTGATTATCATCCAAACTCTTTTGACTTCTGGAATATCATATTCTAAGCTCTCTGATCATTTAATGTAGAACCTGCTATATCCTGTGTAAGCCATGATTTTCGAATTGTTTCTTTCTGGCTGCTTGCAATATTTTCTCCTTGATGTGATAATTCTGGAACTTAGCTATAATATTTCTTGGAGTTTTCCTTTTAGGATCTCTTTCAAGAGGAGGTAATTTGTGGATTCTTTCAATGACTATTTTGCCTTCTGGGTCTATAACTTCAGGGCGGTTTTCCTTCAGTATTTCTTAAAAGATGCTCTCCAGGCTCTTTTCTTGATTTCAGGTAGCTCAATAATTCTCAAATTATCTCTCCTGGATCCATTTTCCATGTCAGTTGTTTTTCTAGTCTAATATTTTTCAATTTATTACACTTTTTCATTCTTTTGATTTTGTTTGACTTATTCTTGAAGTCTCATAGAGTCATTAACTTCTACTTGCCCAATTCTAATTTTTAAGGAATTATTGTCTTTAGTGAGTTTTTGTGCCTCATTTTCCATTTGCCCAATTCTACTTTTAAAGGAATTTTTTTCTTGATTGGATTTCTCCCCCATTTGTCCAGTTCTGTTTTTTTTTAAATGAGTTATTTTCTTCACGCAATTTTTGTGCTTCCTTTTCCAAGCTGTTGACTCTTTTTTCATAATTCTCCTGCATAACTCTCATTTATTTTCCCAATTTTTCTTCTACATCTCTTACTTGATTTATAAAATTCTTTTTGACTTCCTCAAAGAGGACTTTTGGGGCTTGAAACTAATTCATATTTCCCTTTGAGGCTTCATATTGAGGCATTTTAACATTATTGTTCTCTTTTGAATGTGTGTCTTTATCTTCCCTGTTTCCATAGTAGTTTTCTACGGTCGGGTCATTTTCTGTTTTGTTTGTTTGTTCTCTTTTTTGAAGTTGAGCTCTGCTCCTGGGACACAGAGGGCACTGTCCCAAACTTCTTTTGCTGGGACACAGGGGTCTGGTCACTGAGTTTTCATGCAAGGGCTTCAGGTGCTGTTGGCTTGCCCAGCCTGGTTACATCTGTTGTGGTCTGGGTCCTGGGCTACACTTCTCTTTTACTCAAGTGAGACAAACCTTTCCTGAAGTCCCCTTATATTATCTTAAGATGGAAAATTGTTTTACTCCATCTTTTTTTGTGGATTCTGTTGCTCCAGAATCCATTTAGAGACTTTATTTAATCTTGTTTCTGAGGGAAAGCAGGGAGAGCTCAGGCAGCTTCCTGGCTTCTCTCCATGGTCTTGGTTCTACCCAAAGGTATGTTTTCTTTTTTCCTTTTAATTAAAAAAATATATTTATTTCAATGTTTTAAAGTTAATTAAGGTAAGTTTTCTTGGTCATCACTGGTAATGCATTTTCATTGCCAGCTACCCACTTCCCTCAAAAAGAGGAACCCAAATGATTATGAATTAGGATAAGAAATGCTGTTCTTGTTTTTATTTAGAAAACATTTATCATTAAAAAGGATTTACCAGCCAGAGGTAACATTCTAGACACATTCAGATGGCCTGCACATCGGAAAGGCAGTGTCTTTAGATTCTATAGTTTGGGTTTCTGTGATGAGGTGGACAAAGAGCATAGGATGCTGCCTCAACCCCTACATTAGCTTACTATTGATTCTCTTTCTCTTTCTCTCTCTCTCTCTCTCTCTCTGTCTCTCTCTGTGTCTCTCTCTGTCTCTTTCTCTTTCTCTGTGTGTGTATGTATATATATATGTATATATATGTATGTATGTATATATCCATATCCATACACACATACATATATATATGTTCATATATGTATGTATATATAATATATGCATGTGTATATATGTATAATTTATTTTTGTAACTTATTCAATAAAACAAACATTTCCATGTCATATAAAAAATGATTGCATATGAAACCACACATTCACTATGTGTAACTTGCCATTCCTTTTAAGTAGACAATAAGTAGACAACAAAGTTATTATTGACTTTTGAACTGAAAATATCAAGTGTATACTACTGATGGATTTCATTCAGTGTTTAACAACCAACAGATAAATAATCATCCCTCAATGAAGTGCTGCCATATGTCATATGTGAATAGTCAGAGCCAGAAGAGATAAACTATCGCCACAGCTCCTAGAAGAGGAAGATCCAGACCTATAATCAAGTATCACATTATAATTTGAGTGCTTTCTATCTGCACAGTGCTTTGTGGTTGTTTCTCTCTTGTTACCCATGAGCCTCTTGTTCATGTTTCTAGTAGGTATAAAGTATAAGGATTTGACTCATGAGTCAGTCAGTCCAAAAAATGCCCCACAGAATTCTTAGATTCCACTCCTGGCCCTAGTTGTCTCTTTCATATTAGCATCCCAACTATACTTCCACAGGCTAAGTATGAAACTGTTGTATCCTGTACTCCAGTTCTATGCTTTATTTACTAAAACTCTGTGATATTAAAGTGCTATGTAAATGCTAGCTATGTTCTTTTAAACTAACAAGATTGTGGCCTCTCAAACTAATGAAATCTCCCCTTTCATGGTGCCTTCTGAGGCACCATAAGCTGAATTTAGATTCATTTGTTCAACTCCCTTCTTCTGCTGATGAAGAAAATCAACCCCAAATAGTAACATACCCAAAACTGCCCACATAGTGCCACATAGTGGCAGAATGAGGACTCCATTCTAGCTAGTCTGATGACAAAGTCCACCACTCTGTTCATGATGCCACCTTACTTCTCAACCTGGGAAATAGTATTTCCATGGAAAAGTCAGTGATAAACATATTTTTTAAAATAAGAATCACATAACATCTCAGTCTCATAAAATGGGGAGCAGGGTAGGCTGTGGAGATGGAATCAGAGCCTTGATCTGGGTAAGAGTCACTGAAAAACAGTTCAACAAGCCAACAAATCAACTCTTCTATGGTTTTCTGTCCCCTTACTTCCTACATTTTCTTGGCATTAAAGGAATTTCCATGGTGCTGATTTCCTTACCCCAGAGAGAATGTCCTCCCAAGGTCTAACCCCTTCTCATATATGGCATCATAAAGCAGTTAATATAGGGAAAGTGAGAAGTTACACGTATTAGAAGAAAGATGCCCAAGGGACAGAACATTTCTCTCTTTTCATCTCTCTCTCTCTCTCTCTCTCTCTCTCTCTCTCTCTCTCTCTCTCTCTCACAGACACACACACACACACACACACACACACACACACACACTGTGGCTTCTCATTTAGTGCCAAAGTTGTATTGCCCCAAAGGTAGTTTGGTATGGTGGAGACACTATTGTTAGGCTTGAAGGCAGATGGGCTGGATTTAGGTCCCAGCTCTGCCACTTACCAAGTGTGGAATCATAGGAAAGTCTGTCGATAGCTAGTGGGATTTTAATATTGGCCATATTTGTTATCATAGAAACCCAGATACAAACCCTCAAGGTACCTATTCTGCCTCAGGATTTGGGGCTAAAGCCAAAGTAGAATTCTGATTTCTTGTCCTAGAGAGCTCCATTCAAAGATAGGCTCATTAAGATTAGCTTTGCCAAGGATTCTGTAATTGCTGTCATGTGACATTCTTCAAAAGTAGGCAGAGGGGTGAAGAATGGTGTCTCTGTCTCTATCTCTCTCTTTTTCTGTCTCCCTTGCTTTTGTTTCCCTGCTTCTTTGTCCTTATCTATCTTTCCCTGTCTCTGTTTCTGTCTCTCTCATCTGTTTCCCCATCTCTCTCTGTCTTCCTGACTCTGTCTCTGTCTCTGTGTCTCCCTGAGTCTTTGTCTGTCTCTGTCTTTTCTTTGTCCTTTTTCTCTCTTTCTCTTTTCCTGTCCCTGTCTCTGTTTCTTTCTTTGTGTTTCCTGTCTCTCTGTCTTATTTGTATCTCTATCTCTCTGTCTCTTTGCCTCTTAATCACTGTCTCTCTGTCTCTTGTGTTTCCATGTCTGTCTTTCTTTGTGTCCATCTGTCTGTCTCCTTCTCCTTCCCTGTCCTGCTCAGTCTCTGTCTCTCTTTTCCTCTCACCATCTCTCTGTCATTCACTGTCTCTGTTTCTCTCTATCCCTGTGTCTCTTTCTCTTGTCTGTCTATCTCCTTTGTCTTTTTCACTCTGTCCTTATCTCTCTGTCTCTATCTTTCTGTCTCTCTCTGTCTCTGTTTTTCTCTCTCTCCCCTTTTTTTTCTCTCTTGTTATTGTTCACACACTGTCATCTAGTGGCCATTGGGACATTTACATGGAATTTTTTTTTAACGGGAATAACAGTAAATCCAGGACTGCATTCTACATCCACTGCCTTCCAGATGCAACATGAACACTCAGACCTATAATCAAATATCACATTATAATCTGAGCACTTTCTATCTGTACAGTTCTTTGTTATTGTTTCTCTCTTGCTACCCATGAGCCTTTTGTTCATGTTTCTAGTAGGTACAAAGTAGAAGGATTTGCCTCACAGCTCAGTCAGTCCAAACGTGGCCCACAGAATTCTCAGATTCCACTTCTGGCCCTAGTTGTCTCTGTCATATTAGTACCCCCTCTGTGCTCCCCCAGGAACATAAAAAGCTGGACAGTGGCTAATGAGACAAGAAGCCAAATGAAGCAAGGTAAGTCGTAGGTGCAGCAAGTCATATTTGGCAGATGTTCTGGATCTAGTTCTGTCAGTTTCAGAACTGAAGAGAAACTAGATGCTAAGATGAATTCTTAGGAAAATCTACTGTGCCAAAACTAGTTGAGCACACTTAAGAGAAAGATAAATTTCTAGCAAGAACAAATTACCAAGTAAAGCTAAATAAACAATGCGTTTGAGTTCAAGAAACAGGATTATAAGTACGCAATACTTTGTTTCAAACATGAGTTTTAACTGTATATGAGACGCAGTTACTAAGCTCCAACTGGATATTAGGCACTTTGTTATACATTGGTAATAAGAGGAAAAAAAACAAACAAACAAAAACCAAAATAAAAACAAAAAATTCCAACCCTCAGGAATCAAAAACTATATATGATATTAAAACATTGCCTTGTACTGCATAGAAAAAAAAAGTAAAGTGACTGAAAGAATGAAGACTACTGAATGAATGGATGATAATTTCAGGGAGGAGGAAATGACCTCCCTAACGTCAGCTAGATCAAATTGAATGCGTTTCTGTGGTTTGCTACACACCAAATTTGAGTTGATCAGTATTATTCAAATATTTAATTTTTAAAAGTCCATTAACCTTGGTGATTAATCTAAAATTTCCCATTTCAATATTTTGTTTTCCTACCACATGGAAGAGAAAAAAAAATTAGAGGATAACATTAGGAGAAGATAGAAAGTGAATGAAAAGAAAGACATTAGTTTTGGGTTTATTTTCACTCTCTACTTTAGAAGATTTTTTTTTTCATGAGACCCAATAACTCACCTGATTAATATTCTACCATTGATTGCTTTGATCAAGAATCATTTTATCTAGGCAGTCTTCATTTTTAATATAAATGCTACTGTTTTCCTCTCCATAAGAATGTCCAAGGGAGCCGGGATCAGAAAGTTGAGTACCAGAGGTGGATGAGGGTCACTGAAATGGAAGAGCTGGCAGAGTTAGTGGGAAGCAGAGGAAGAATGTAAATGTTGGAGCCAGAACTTCCAAGTATTAATCTTGGTTCTGCCACTTACTATGTATGCGAATTTGGACAAGTCACTGAACTCAAAGTTTCCTCCTCTGTAAAATGAGGGTGTTGGATGAGATTACCTCTACAGATGAGGAAATTGACGTACAGAAAGGGTAAATAACTTCAAGGTCAGGGTTAAAACCCAGATCTTCTGCCTCCAAATGTAATGTGGTTTCTATTATAACATGTTGCCCTATCAGCAGAACCATGTTCCTATTAAATTAAATTTTAAGTTCTCTGAAGTCAGTGACTTTATCTGATTCATCTTTCTATTCCTCTATAGAGCCTAGCAGGGAGCCTTCCTTGCACATAATAGGAACTTGATAAAGATTTATAGAATTGAATTAAGTTAAATCACTTTGGAGCAAAATGGGTCTCAATGTTAGTGTTAGCAAATCAGATTGAATTCCTACTTAAATGTCTGTTGATGGACTAATGTCTCATTGGCATTCAATGACAGCACAAAGTCTTAAAGGGAGATTCATCAATCATAGAAAACAGGAGAAATGTGGAAAGAGGTGAAGGCATCAATAGTAGGAAATGAATACATTTTAATGGTGTGATCTCTCACTGACTTCTTTTAATTCCACTTTACAGAAATGAGAACAGCATGCTTTCTACAGTCACATTCACAGCACTAAACATCTGTCATTTATATTATAAGCATTCATGGTATGCTAAGTCATTTTTGCCTTTGACACAGAGGCCACAGAGTTGTGGATATCATATCTTCACCATACCCACACGTACCTATATTTACCTCCAGATATCAGTCAATGAATAAATTCTTTTCTCTTCCTTTAAAATTTTGTTCTGTCTTTCTTACTTTCCAAAAGCACAAGAGTATATGAAAAGATCACTCTGGGTGGATCCTTATTTTGAAAGTAGAGAGAGAGTAGGGGATGCAGCTTTCTTTCCCAAGTTGCCAAAGCTTAAACATTGCATATTATCATCCCTCCACTTATCTTGCTCATGCCCTTCTCTCCCTCTAGAAATTTATAGCCCTAGCACCTAGTAGGTACATGTGTATTGACTTCTTTGTTGATTGATAGGTTGTTCTATGGATACCAGCAGGAAGTTGCTTAGCATTGCTAATATAAGAAAACAGGAGAGAGTTCAGTTTGATTTGAACAAGCAGAAATGCTGCCAGAGCATTCTGAGAATTTGTAGAGGATGTGTGCAAAGCCACCCTGATTTGCTACACATGCCCAGATCACGAATTCATTAATCAGGAGATAATCACACCCCAAAGGGGTTTTGCAATTCTAGCAACCTGATGAGTGGTTTGTGGAAAGATGACTATTCTGTGGTATATTTCGAAGCCTTTAAAGCCTGGCGCTAAAGGTTTCCCAATAATGCTATGATTTCAGAATGCAGCAGGGCATAAGTGTCAGAAAAAAATTAAGCAAGAACAGGATGTCTCAGTGAATTAGAAAAGTTCTCTCTAGGCCAGTGGTGAATATAAGAGAGTATTATGTAAAACTACAGAGCATGAGTAGCCCATGCAACATGACACTATGAAAAAAGTACTGGATTTGGAATCTAAAGACTCAAATCCTTGTGCTTACTGTCTGTGTGACCTAAGTCACCAAACCCCAGTGTCCACAGGTGCCAAGTGAAGGTTTTAGAATAGATATCTCTAAATGGCAAGTCTCAGTCTTGGTCCAGGGTATGGTAGAAATTGAGGGGGAGTCTCACAACCTATTTGAAATGGAATTAAAAATAACTCAAAATTAAAAATACCTTTCATTTTTCTGCCTGTCTTTGCATATATGTGTATATCTACATCTATATTCTTTATAAAATTATTTAATTTTCATGGCAACTGTTTGAGATTAATAGTGTGGGCATTTTTATCCTAATTTACAGATATGTAAACAGACTGAAAATCAAAATGACTTACCCAAGATCATACATCCAATTTCAGAGCTGGCACTCTAATACCTGTCTCATAGCCTTCATTGCAAGATGATATAGAATAGAGACACAGGACAGGAAGCCTAGAAAATTAGATTCAAGTTCCAGCTGTAAAGTAGGAACTGTAGAAGATCTTGGACAAATGACTCCATGTATTTGACCCTAATTATCACCATCTGTAAAATAAGAGGTTATCAGTACAAGTAGTTAATCTCTTAGGTTCCTTCCAAGTCTAAGCAGAACCAAGATAACAAGGACAGGGAAGTCTATTGTGCTGAACTTCAAGCTCAGAAGGGGCCTCAAATTTGACAGGTTAGGAGCAACAATCGTTTAAAAATGGTACAATAGTATCTGAATGGTTTAATGTCAATAACAGGTTTATAGTATCACCTGTGATGCTATAGTTAAAGCTAAACTATTTCCTCTTTAAATTGTGCATCTAGTCTAAACATCCCAGTTGCAACGTCCCCTGACCCCACCAAAAGAAAAAAAAAGTATTTAAAACATAAACCATTTTGTACAGTTGAAAAAAACACTGAGATTTCAATATTGAGTTTAATTGTAAACCCAGCTACTTTCTACTGCGTGACCTTGAGTAAACCATTGAACCTCTCTGGTCTTCAGTTTCCTCAATTATCAATGAAGGGAGTTAGATTAAATTATCTTTAAGATCCTTTTATTGTGTTGTTCTTGTTGTCTGGTTGTTTTTAATCATGTCAGACTGTGACCACATTTGGGGTTTTCTTGGTAAAGATGCTGGAGTGGTTTGCCATTTTCTTCTCTAACTCATTGTACAGATGAGGAAACTGAGGTAAACAACATTAAGTGACTTGTCCAGGGTCATATAGCTGGTAAGTGAGGCTGGATTTGAACTCAGATCTTCCTAACTTCCTGGCACCTAATTGCCCTAATGTCCCTTTAAGCCCTCCTCAACACTTTTGAGCTTATGCCTCACTTATTTTATGGTTGCATTTTCTGTATTTTTTTAATGATATATGTATGTATATATGTATACATGTTTTGCATATTTCTGTACATATGTATCTATATACACATATCCAAAACTGCAAATAGCAAGAGATTCCCAGAAGATCTGAGAAAAGTATACTTTGAGTCTGTGATTGTATCAGCAATAGTTATTATTAACATGGCATTCTGGAAATAGCTCTAAATACAGGATGAGAACTGAAGAGTTTAGATACTTACTAGCCATGCAAATTTGGGAAAAGTAGATTTCAAAGGCATAGAAGGACATATACCATGGCTAAAAATTCCTTAATAGATGTTAGTTCAAGGGTAGAATAATGTCTTTTTAATAATAAAATCATGACAAGCCATTTTGATGATAGAGGGTGTTAAAAAAAAACAAAACAATGGACGTGAATGAACAGAGAAATCACAGACCAATTTAGATACAAAGGACATTTACAGAATATGGGTATACAAGGCTACAAATCGGTGGGAAATTTTAAACGTGATTCCTGGAGGAGATCAGGAAGATCAGAAAAATAAAAAGAATCCAGGATAGTGTCTTGAAGTGGATGGGATAATTATCATAAGCACAGAGAGAAAGTAGAAGAGCATGACTCTTATTCTGTTTTTTGAATTCTCTCCCAAGGCAAATGGTCTTCATACAGGGAAGGGCAGTGAATAAATGGCTAATAGTGAATTGGTACCCAAGATAAACAGGCAGATAATAAGAGAACACTATATGTTCTTGATGAGTTCAATCTTAGATTTACACAGTTCCTGGCACATAGATTCCATGTAAATGATTATTCCATCCCCTCCTACTCAAATAGAGTACTAAAAGAAATAGCAAATGTAATCATTGCATTATCCTTAGAGGGTTTTTTTTTTTTTTAAGATCATGGAAAATAGGGTAGGGATTGGAGAAATAGACAAGTTTACCTTTTTTTTTTCTTTTCAAATTTTCATAAAAGGAAAGACAGTTGATTCAGAAAAGTATAGACCAGTGAGCTCAGTTTTGATTCCCAGTAAAATTCTAGAATTCATTATTAAAGAGATAGTTAATGAAGACCTAGAAAAGATGCAATGTGGCTTCATCAAGAATAGAGCATGCCTTTTGTGAAAGGCTTGCTAGACACTTAGGTCAGATGAATCTTGCAGATATAGTTTACCTAGATTTTAGTAAAATATTTGCCAATCTTTCATGTTACACTAGTAGAAAAGATTAAGAGATATGGTCTATGAGGCAATGTAATTTCATGGATTCAGAAATAGTTGAATGACTGGACCCACAGAATAGTCCTAAATGTTTGATAAAGACTTTGAAAGAAGACTCTGGGGATCTGTTTGACCTTGTGTTGTTTAATATTTGTATAAATAATTGGGATTACCTCATAGACTGCATACTTTTCAAAACTGCAGATGGCACAAAGCTGGAAGGGATGGATAATACTGAATTACAGAGTAAGGATCCAAAATGATTTTGAGGGACCCAAGCATTTGGCCAAATATAATAAAGTGAAATTGAATAGAGATAAAAATATAATGTTACAGTTGGATTCAAAAATCAACTTCAAAAGTACAAGATGCCAAAGGAGTGGCTAGATGACATTTTGTTGGAGGTAGATCTGGGAATTTTCTCAAATGGCAGTCTCATTAAATATCAACAGTGTGAGATAGCAAGCAAAAACACTTACACATTCTTAGGCTACATTATAAAGGCAGCATGGACCTGATGATGTTTCTCTCATGATCATCTCTGTACATCACGTCTGGGATATTGTGTTCTGCACCAGCTACTCCTTTTTAGGTAGTACATTAATTAAGGTGGAAAATATTCAGAGAGAGGTAAAAAAAAATGGGGGAAAACTTCATGATTATTCAATTATGACAATTCATTGATGGATGGTTATGTTGGAGGAGAGAAGACTTTAGAGAGGAGGGAGATAACTGTCTTCAGGTTTATGCTTTGCTGTCACAAAGGAGAACAAAGAACTTTGTTTTGCTTCTTAGAGAGCACAACCAGCAACAATGTGACTGTTGCAAAGGCAGCTTTGGACTTGGTAAGAGAGGAAAACACCCCTAATAATGAAAGTAAAAAGTGGTGCTTAACCCTACTGGCAGTGATTTCCCTGGTAATTTGAACTCTTTAGGCAAGACCAAAAGACCATCAATTAGGCCATCTGTAGGGGTGTCACTTTAGTGGTATAGATAGCCTGGGCCAGATGACCTCCAAAGTTACTTCAAACTTTAATATTTTGTCATTTTTTAAAAATGAGGAATATTCTGAGTGTGGCACTAATGAATACATAAGTGTAAAATAGTGTCTGAGCTGATGCTAGTAAAAGAAAATATGATGGACAACAAAATGGACTTTTAAAACATTATATGGGGGCAGCTAGGTGGCACAGTGAATAGAACACTGGCCCTGGAGTCAGGAGTTCCTGAGTTCAAATCTGGCCTCAGACACTTACCACTTACTAGCTGTGTGACATTGGGCAAGTCACTTAACCCCAATTGCCCTGCCTTCCCCCCTCCAAAGTGCAAAAACAACAACAACAACAACAAAATGACATTTTATTAACATCAAAGAGCAATAGAACTTATGGATCAATGATAACAGATATCAGAAAGTTAAAGTGGTACTTAACTCCTATTTGATTTCTGTTTTAACTACTAAAGCAAACATTCTTCAGATTAGGAAGTCAAGAATAAATGCATTTAACTAAAGGTTGAAACCCCAGGACAAAGGAGGTGATGGCAAGAGAGAATCTAGTGAACATTGCCGGGGTCAAGTTACAAGAAACAGACAAATTAATGAAAGTGCTGGCAAATATGCCGGCTGAATCATTGAGAGTGATCTTTGGAAAACTCAAGACAAAGAAAGGTGGAAAAATAAGCATTTTATAACGCATCTACTGTGTGCTAGAGGCGGGGAGCCTGCAGCCTTGAGGTCACATGTGGCCCTCTAGGAACTTAAGGGCGGCCCTTTGATTGAATCCAAATCTCACAGAGCAAATCCCTTTAATGAAGGAGCTATTCTGCAAAATTTGGACTCAGTCAAAAAGTCGCAACCAAGCACCCAGAAGACCATATATGGCCTTGAGCTTGCAGATTCCCCACCCCTGTTAGCATATAATGCTAAACACATTAGAGAAATAATATCTCATTTTTTTCCCTCATAACAATCCTTTGAGTTAGGAGTTTTTATTATGCCAATTTTATACTTGAGGAAACTGAGGCAGCCAATGATTAAGTGTTTTATCCAGGATCATTCAGCTGGTAAGTGTCTGAGGCAGGATTCCAAATTAGGTATTCTTGACTCCAGGCCCAGTACTTTATTGTACCATCAGTTGCCTGGCAAATGTTCAAAATTTCAAAACTAGAAAGAGTCTTCAAGCTATAAACATGTGATCTTCACCTTAATGTCTGCCAATGTTCTAAAATACATTAATAAAATACATATTGGGGAGCACTTAGAAAGGGAAGCAGTAGTCACTGAAAGCCAGCATGGCTTTATCAAAAAAAAACAAAATACAAGGCCCTGCCAAATTCATCTCCTTTACTTTATTGTCAGAGTTTATTCAAATTGTGGATTAAAGGAATTCTCCAGAAATTGTAAACCTCACACTAGCCTTACAAATAAAATGTGGAGCTATAGGAAAGATTTGATTGCAGATGGATAGATTCAAAACTGGCTCAAAAAATTGATCTAAGAGGCAGCTAGGTGGCACAGTGAATAGAGCACTGGCCCTGGAGTCAGGAGGACATGAGTTCAAATGCGGCCTCAAATACTAGACATACTTACTAGCCATGTGACTTTGGGCAAGTCACTCAACCCCAATTACCCTCCAAAAAACAAAAAAGAAAAAAAGAAAGAAAGAAAGAAAGAAAGAAAGAAAGAAAGAAAGAAAGAAAGAAAGAAAGAAAGAAAATTTGAACTAGTGGTGTTTGTACAAGGTCTGATTTTACTTCTGTACTATTTAACATTTTTTTTCAAATGAATGATTTCTATAAAGCCACAAATGTTCTATTTATCGCATCTGAAAATGATACAGAGAGATGGGAGAGATAGCTGTAGCACTGGATGAGAAGTTTAGGATCCAAACAGTATCTCAATAAGCATGGGCCATATCTAATAAGATGAACTATAATTAAACAAAAGTAAAATGCCCAATGAATTAAAAAAGGAACAAACAAACTGCATAAGTATAAGATGAGGAATAGGAAGCTAGACAAAAGTTTGTGTGGGGAAAAAAATATCTGAGGGTTATAATGGGCAACATGACTCATATGATTCAACATTGTAACATGGAAGGCAAAAAAGCCAATGAAATCTTGGTCTATATAGGAGAGAGATGGTAGTTTCACCACTGTTGTTGATGTTATACGGTTGTTTTTTAACTCCTCTTGACCCTATTTGATGTCTTCTTGGCAAAGACACAGAAGGCGATTGCAATTTCCTTCTCAGCTTATTTCACAGATCAGGAACTGGGACAGTGTTAAGTGACTTGCCAAGATGATTCTTCCTGATTCCAAGCCTAGCACTCCATCCACTGCACCACCCAGCTTCATCACTCTTGGATACCATCACTCCATATTTGCAGTATTTTGTTCAGTTCCTGGTGGACCTAGAAATAACACAATTACTTGCCTTTAAGGTTTAGCAGTACTATTATTTAGAGAAGGAAGAAGGAGGAACAATAGATGGAAAAAGTAGTAAAGAAGAAATATTTTAGCTCATTATAAGGAACAATAAAACCAACTTCCTAACAATCAGGATAAAGTCTCCTATCCATAGATTTCAAGTTAGATGACTTTCACTTAGAAATGTTGTAGAAGTGATTCCCATTCAGATACCAACTGTCCTCGATGCCCTCCGATGTCTCGTATAACCCTGAAATTCTGTGCTTCATGTCATATATTGTCATTATGACTTAGTTTGCTCTGCTATGTAAAGGGAACTATCTTTACATTATCAACCATAAAAGATTGCCCTGACAAAAGGGCTTTATCAATTTTAAAGTAATATATACATGCATTGTTATATATAATGATATATTAATAATGTTATTATAATATAATAAGACCCAAATAATATCTCAATAGACCAATCCAACAAAAAAAATGTAATTAGAATAAAGGTAATATATCCCATGAGGCAGAAAAAATACATAAGTACAGGATGAGGAACAGGTAGTTAGATGGTGCAGAAATAGGTTGAAAAAAATCTGAGGGTTATAGCTTGTAATGATATATTAATTTGTTTATATATGTATATATACATGCATATTATGATATATATGTCATTATTATTCTTATTATCTAACATGGGATTTCCATACTGAATTCTGATTTTTGGTTACTCTGAGTAGATACAATTAAAATTTTATTTGATAATTCTTATCTATCCTATCTTTGGATATTTTCATCAGTAGTATTAATCACAATTATCCAAACGACTCTTCTGTGATTCATACAACAAAACTATAATCCATTTCATTGGACCACAATCCAAATGTTTCAGCCTTATGAACTTAGCTATGTCTGGACTCTCCTTTATATTAAATCATTTTCCACTTTTGCAGGTATTCTTAATTTAGAGAATTCCCATGTGAAACTCATACTGGCAGATCTTGGTCTTCCCTAATGCAGAGAAGTAAGAGTGAGTGGAAAGATGAGAGGGCAAGGATGATATTAATGAATTTTAATGGAGTCAATACAAATTTTGAAGACAAGATATGATTTGCAATCTTTAGGGGCTTTTAAAAAGTTTGTTTATTTTTAGTTTTTATCATTCACTTCCATAAGTTTTACATTTTGTTCTCCTCCCTCACCTCCCCTCTCCCCAAGACAGCATACAATCTGATATGGGTTCTACATATACATTACTATTAAACATATTTTCACATTAGTCCTGATATATAGAAGAATTACAACAAATAGGAGAAACTGTGAGAAAGAAACAAAACAAAAGAACAAAAGAAAATAGTCTACTTTGCTCTGCGTTCAGACTCCATATTTCTTTCTCTGGATGTGGATGGCATTTTCCATCAGGAGTCCTTTGGAATTGTTTTAATTCCTTGAATTGTTGAGAAGGGCTAAGTCTTTCAAAGTCAGTCATCCCACACTATAACTGTTATTGCGTACAGTGTTCTCCTGGTTCTGCTCACTTCATTCAGCATCAGTTCATGTAAGTCTTTCCAGGTTTTTCTGAAGTTCACCTACTCATCATTTCTTGTAGCACAATAGTATTTCATTACATTTATATACCGCAACTTGTTTAGTCATTCCCCGATTGATGGGCATCCCCTCCATTTCCAGTTCTTGACCAATTAAAAACTATGTGCAAGGATCATACATGGTGGTGCCCTCATGTAACTTTTGCTACTTAGTAGGCTGAGACTAGTGGATCTCTTTAGCTTGAGAGTTCTGAGGTGCACTGAGATAAGCCAATTGGATGTTTACACAAAGTTCAGCATTAATAGGAAAAGCCCTTAGAAGCAAAAGGACACTAGCTTGTCTAAAAAGGGGGAAAACTGACTCAAGTTGGAATTGGAGAAGCTCAAAGTTCCCATGTCAATTGTAGTGGATAAGGCACACTTCTAGTGTAATCAAGATAAGGAAACCCAATTTTAAAAACAAAATAAAAGAAAACAAGAACAACAAAAAGAAATTTATAGTCAAAGCTAACAGAGAAATGAAATAAATTTTAGAGCCTTAGCCATGCAGTTATATGCATGATATCAGGATATGCATGCACTATTTTATAAAGACACAACTGCTTTTGGTGACTGCTGATCAGCCCCCTGAACATCATATGGAGTTAGGTCACCTATGCAGCTGTAGATGTCAATATGAAATGTTGCCCAGGTACAGCTATTAGCATTTCGGATTCAGCTTACATTTCTACTTCTGTGTGCCAGACACAAAGCTGAGAGTTGAGGATACAAAAATAAACAAACAAAAAGTAAAAGATAATTGTTGCTCTTTGGTAACTCCCAACCTGATGGGGAAGACGACATACAAATAAGCTATGTACGAGTAATCCATAAACAGGATAAATTGGAAATAATCAACAGAAGGAAGCCGCTAGAGTCAAGATGGATTGGGAAAGACTTCCTGGAGAAAAAGGGATTGTATTTGGTACTTGAAGGAAGTCAGGAAACCTAGGAGAAGATGGGAGGAATGAGATCATTGTAGGCATGGGGAGATAGCCCATACAAGTGTATAGTATTGGGAGATGTTCTCTTATTGGAGGAATAGTAAGAAGGTCAGGGGCACTGGTTCATAGACTACCAGGTTCGTGTCTGGCCAACGTCTTTACAAAAGTCTTTGTAAGCATTCATTTATTTGTTCTCTATGATGACCTTGTGACTCTGTTCATGTGGAGATCAATTCCCATATTTTCAAGAAAAGGAAACTGATATTTGGAGTAGTATTTGCTCAAGATAATACAACTCATAAGTAGCAGAGTCTAATCTCACATACAGGTCATTTGGCTGTAAATTTTCTTTTTCTTTTTCTATTGCTTTACATCTTTACTCTAAAAAGAGTGAAACTATAATTGGATAATAACCACTTAATCTGCCTATGTGTGAAGGTGAATTCAGCAACTTATGGAAAAAGGCCCATGTGATAATGGCCACTTTGCCTTGGAGAGTAATGAGTAAAGTCAAATAAGACACTGACCCTGAATCAAACTGACTGTAAAGGGGGGAGGGTTGGGAAAAAGGAAATTTCAGGAATTCATTCTTCCTTTAATTCAACAACAAGGTTTAAACTGTCTATGGGAGGTAATGTGAATAAGTAGAAAATTCTGTGGGTTAGATGGTAGATTTGCGTGGTCTATGATTCTGGGCAAATCACGTAACTTCTTTGATCCTTAGCTTCTTCATCTGCAAAATAGGTCTGACAATATTTTCACAACCTAACCTACAATGTAGATGGTAGGAAATGATTCTGCAACCTTTAAAGGAATATGTAAATAGATGCTAATAGTAATAATTTAATTAATGATAATAATCATTATAAAGCAATATAATTGGTATTATATGAAACAATTATTAAAATGCAGTCTCTGAAATTCCAAAAAACTCATGATGGAAAAAGTTATCCATATCCAGAGAAAGAACTATGGAGTCTGAATGCAGATCAAAGCATACTATTTTCTCTCTCTCTCTCTTTTATTTTTTCTTTCTTCTGGTTTTCTCCTTTGGTTCTAATTCTTCTTTATAACATGACTACCATGTATAGCCTATATAGCCTATATCAAGTTGCATCTTGGGAAGGGGGGGGTGGAGGAAGGGGAAGAAAATTTGGAATTCAAAATCTTATAAAAGTAAATGTTGAAAATTAAAAACATTATACACACACACAGATGTATATATGTGGTTTCTACCCTCAGTAAACTTACAATCCATCCTGAAGTATTAAAAATACATAAATATGCAAGACTACACAATATTAAGTCTTTTCAGTTGTGTTAAACTCTGTGACCCTATTTGCAGTTTTCTTGGCAAAGCTACTGGAATGGTTTGCCATTTTCCTTCTCCAGATCATTTTAGAGATGAGGAAATTGAGGCAAGCAATGTTAAGTGACTTGTCCAGGGTCACACAATGTCTGAGGCCAGATTTGAACTCAGGAAGATGAGTCAAGATGATTTCAAGCTTGTTTTTCTATCCACTGTGCCACCTAGCTGCCCAATATTATACCATAAATAGCAGTATATAAGAACTCTAAAAGAGCCTATGACTCTTGGGAAAAAAAATATTTCTTGATTTGGATCCAAGTGCTACTTCTCCTAGATGATGGGTATTGAGCTTATAATAAACCGTAACTCTTTTCTCCTTCCTCCAGAAAAGTAGGACTCTTTGTAATAAAAAGATATCCGTGTGGTCACAGAAACTAGCATTGCTCTTCCTGAATGCCTACCACTCCTTTCTCTTTTCTCTGTAGGCCCTATATAACACCAGCAAGGAGAGCAGCACAGGGCCAAATATTTAATGAAAATATACTTGGCAGGCCTCTCCCCTTTACTGAAATCTTGTTAGCTGAGCTCTTATGATATATGTGTTATCTGGAGAATTACCAAAGCTTCTAGCTGACTCCTATTGGGAAGTCATGGCCAAAGTATTACTGTCACAAGATAAACATAAGATCCCAGGGCCTTTCACTTGGGAACCAACTCCAAGCAGAGGTCAGATGTGAATAGAAACATGCCCCTTCAATCTACCTCATGCATTACTCATCTCAGATGTAGGCTTGTAAGGAAGTTAGCTACAAAGGTGTTTCCATTGTCTTTGGCACACGTGGGCATTCCATCAAGCCCAACGGGCATAGTGCTTTTTTGATTAATGAGGCAAGTTTTTTCTATCCTTTTCTCCAACTCAGTGATGCCCCTTGGTCCAAAAAGGAACTTAAAAGCGGATGGGCATTTCCCTATTGGAGCAACAATTTCTCTCCAGTGTCTTACAGCCTCATTATAAAGCTCCTAACAATGGAGAAGCTAATTCTCAGGTGAAATTGGAGGCATGCTCATAAACAAATGCTGCTCCTGCTTCATTTCACAGTTGCTGAATCACTGCTTTTCTTTTTTCATTGTATACATATTGTTTCAGCGATGCCCTGTTGGGATTGTGAAACAGACAGATTGCAATAAAACTGCACCCAGGGAGTGGTAGAAGAGTGCGTGAAATGAGTCACAAACCACAACAAAGCCTTTCCTGTCATGTAGGGCTCACTTGCCAAACACAAAGGATGTAAATTTGATGGTAAGACAAGAAGCATCTTTGTTATTTGTCAACAAATCCCATTGGCCATTGCAGAATCCTGGCAGCATGTCATAAGGAAGTCTGGCAGGGAGAAGTATGAACTAACTGGAAGATGGGAAGCATACTATAAGAGACCAAATGACAGGTATAACTGAATGGCTGTGTTGGTCCCAGGGAGCCATTTCTGTGGCACACTCAAGATAGCAGTGGGATCCTCTGTGAGCTAGGCATGGCATTGGGAGAAAGGTATAGACAATTCAGACAAAAGAAAATGGGACTGCTTAACATGATGGGACTGGCCAGTATCCAGCATTACAAAAGAAATAAACCAGCAACATTGTTTGAAAAGGACATAAAGGGTTCTGGATATTCAAAGTATTTGAACAATTTGTTCTGTGCTTTTTGGTCTACATCTGTAATTTCATGGGTATGATAAACTCCAGGCAGAGAAACTTTCTCCATGGATATATATAAGTGATTCCTCTGCAGTTTATAATCTTTTAGAAAGCTCTCTGGCACACTGTAAGTTTAAGGTACTTGTCTTGTAGCTAGTATATGTCAAAGAGGGAACTTGAACCCATGTCTTCCTGACTCCCATAGCTGGCTCTCAAGTCATTGTGCTCCTCTCTCTCTCATCTGGACAGAAAGCCTTAACGAAACGTGTGGGAAGTGGAGCAAACAAGAGCAGGGAATGATATCTATGATGACAATGGAAATGGAAAGAACAGCAAGTAGACACAACAACAACAACAGAACAATCACAATTGATATATAATTACAATGCCCACGCTTGTCTCTAAATAAGAAATGTGAGAATATGCATTCCTTTCATTTTTGCAGGTATGAAATTTGGTTAATGTGTTGATTAGTTTTTTAAACTTTTTTTTCTCTTTCTTTTTAAATTTTTCTGTTACAAAGGAGAGATTTCTCTTTTCTTCCTCCTCCTCCACATCCTCCTTCTCTTCTTTCTCTTCTTCTTCATCCTCCATCACCATCATCATCTTCTTCTTTTTCTTTTTCTCTCCCTCTCTTCCTCCTCTTCCTGCCTTTTTCTCTGTCTCTGTCTGTGTGTCTGTCTCTCTCTGTCTGTCTTTCTGTCTCCCTCTCCTCCCCTCCTCTGTCCTCCCCTCCTTTCCCCTCCCCTGTTCTCTCCTTTCCTCTTCTCTTGTCTCCTCTCCTCTCCTCCCCTCTTCGCTCCTCTCCTTTCCTCTTTCTCCTTACTATGAGGAATTACTCTGGAATAGGGATGAGGCAGAAGTTTATTAGTAAATGTAAGAGGCAGAAAATGAAAAGATTTTTAAAAGCCCATAAAGCAGCTCATTTAACAGTTTGCTATTTATAAACAAATGGACAGGATCATTAGAATATAGATGGAACTATATTCAGTTTCTACATGTGGAAAAGATGAACATATCTGTTTGTAGACATAAGGGAGAATATGCATTATTTTCAACCCACCTTCTCTATGTCACTAGCATTGTATTGCCTGTGATACTTTTCAGCTTTGACAATATCCCGTTTTTTCTATTAGTATACAATAATGTTATAGCACAAATTGTTCTCCTGGTTCTTTTCCATTCTGCTTGCTCCACTACTCCTTTCTCATTTATATAAACATCTACTTGTGCCCCTAGTTGTGTGACATAAGCCCTTTTTTAAAATTCTCCCTTTATTTCCCTAGTAATCTGTTTCCCTTTCACTTGTTTTTCTTCTTTTTAGATCATCACAATATAACAAAACCTTATTTGATTCCTTTTCTAACCTTTGCTGACATTATAGTTTTCGAAATTTCATCCCTCTTCCCCCTCTCCTTTAAAATTCAATCACTTCAGTCTTATAAGGTACTTCCTGATGGTTAACTTGTACTTACCTTTTTGTGTTTCTCTTTACTCCCCAGATTTGTATTTCAAAATTGCTGCTGAAATCTTATATTTTCATCAGAAAGCCTTGGTAACCCTTTATTTCATTCCCTAGCATGACCTCCCCACCTCTCATAGCATTATTCTGTTTTGCTGGATAAGTTTTTCATGGTCGTAATGTTATAGCTTCTGCCTTTTGGAATATAAGACTCTTATGTTCTCTGCACCTTAGCCACTAAATCTTGTGTGATTCTAACTGTGGTTCCTTGGTATGTAAAATCTTTTTTTTTTTTCTGCCTCCTTGTAGTATTTTTTTCCTATGATTTGGAAGCTCTGTAGGGTATGAGGTTCCTGGGAATTTTCATTTTGAGCTTCCTTTCAGGATAGATAATGGTAGATTCTTTGTGTTTTAACTTTCTGGTTCTATTAGATGCAGTTTTCTTTTATGATTTCTCAGAATTTTATATCTGTATTCTTTTTTTTGGTGACAGCTCTTGATATTATAATGATTCATAAAGTATCTCTCCTTAACCTGTTTTCCAGGTTGAGTGTTCTTGATATGAAATACCTTACATTTTCTTTTCTTTTTTCAGTCTCTCAACATTATAAAAAGTATTTATTACTGTCTCACTAAGTCATTAAATTCTGTTTGTTCTGTTCTATTATAATTGGCCCAGGTATTTTATAGCTACGTGAGACAATGTTAGATCTGGAGTCAGGAAAATCTGAGTTCAAATCTAGATTTAGACACTAATTAGCTGTGTGATCCTGGTAAAATCACTGAATCTCCACCTGCCTCAGTTTCTCCATTTATAAAATGGGAATTACAATAGCACTAATATTCCAGGGTTGTTGTAGACATAAAATGAGATGCTATTTTGTAAAGCACTTTGAAAATATCGAAGTATTATACAAATGCTACTTGTTGTTGTTAGAGTGCTAAGCTGTCAATTCTCTTTCCATACCTTTCCTCCAATGATCTAATTTCCTCTCTGATTCTTTCCTCTATTGCTTTCATTTCATTTATAATATCATTTACAAATAAATTTTTAAAAAACCCTCCTGTATCAGTCCTTTGAGTAATTCTAATTGATCTTCTGGACAGACTGTTTTTTAAGGCTTTCCTTTTACGTGTTTTGGAGTAAATCTCTTTTGTGTCTTGGGCATCTCTGTCATGAAAAGAACTTTAAATTTGATTTGATTAGTCATTCTTCAGGCCATCTGCTCTGGCAAACCCTGTGTTTCTGGCCTACATGGGAGCTTTTGGGGTTTAGTTTATGATTCACTTCCTCTATGAGATCCCCCAAGCTGTTATCTTAAGCAGGAGTTTATGTCTGTAGTCTGTTATGGGTGACTCCATGGTCAGGGATCTGGGCACTGAGTGCTTCTGGCTCCTCTAGGAAACCCCACTCTACTGGGCTGGCCAGGGGCTGAGTCCAAGAACAACTTTGGGCATCCCTAGGAAACAGGCCAAGTTGTTATGTACAGTAAGTCTGGACTCTTAGCCTCTCTGGGAGATACCATGTTGTTGACCTGCTTTGTGAATTGAGTCCAAAATTAGTTCTAGGGTTGCTTGAACTGTTGGTTTATCTCAAACCCAAGATACTATATCTGAACCAAATATGTGTCTCATAGTTCTTACTCTAAACCCTTGCTTGTAAGTCAAATGTTGAGGTAGAAAATGATTCACTGTAAGTTGTATTTTCATCTTCCTATCATCAATCATTGTTGAAGTCTTCTTAGATTAGTTATTGGTGTAGTTTTTGTTGGATTTTTTTGGGGGGTGGGTTAGGAGGGATTGGCTTGTACTGCTTTCTTCTCTACAATCATGGCTCAAATTTCTTGATAGTTAATTGTTAAGGAACACAATCGGGAAATAACATTTCTAAGGAACTTCATAATTTAAAATGTGCTTTTCTCAAAACAACTCTTCAAAGTAGGAAGTATTAATATCTCATTTACAGATCATTTTGGGATTTATCCAAGATCACATAGATGAGACAGATTTCTAATCCTAATTTTCTGATTCCAAGTTGCATATTTTTTCCACTACACTTCACAATCCAGGTCCTCTTTCCTGTTGCCTACTGAGTATTCTCCCTTCCATCAAAAAGATATTCAAGGCCAAGGGATAGTCAGTGAAAATTTCCCTCTTATCTCTTAAGGAGAGGACTAAATCTAGTATCTATACAGTTTTATGGGTGTTCCCCAATTCATTCACCTTAACACAAGTTTCTAAACACAGATAATATGAAGCTGAGGAAAAATTCTTATGATTTATGGAGAAAAGAAAACAGCTTATTTCTTCATAATTTTTGCCTTTCTTCCTTCAGAGGGTACAGACTATATTCTAATCTAGGAATATCTGGTGTTGTCATATTCTCGTCAATAACCTTCTCCTCTCTGGAATACTAACCCTAGAGAAAAAGTGTTAGTTCCATCTCTTTGGAATTTGAAACCTCTCTTGATATAAAAAGGATATATTACATAAGGAATCAGCTTTTAGTTTGTTACTATCGTTCTGTTTAGAGAACTTAATTTTATGCCTTTCTCTGTCTCTTTGTCCCTCTCTATGTCCTTCTTCCTCTGTCTCTTTGTCTCTGTCTTTCCCTTCTCCATCTCATTTACTGATTCTCCTCCCCTCCATTTTTCTTTGTTATTTTCTCTCTCTTTTTTCTTTCCCTCTTAATAGTTTTAATTTACTTTTTACTTCATTTCTCTTTCCTTAATTCTGTCTCCTCATCCTTCTGCATTTGTCTACCTATGTCTCTATTCCTGTTTCTAAATATCTTTTCTCTCTTTATCTTTCTATCCACATCTCTGACTGTTGTCTTTCTGTGTTTTTTTTATCTGTCTCTTCCTCTCATTTTCAGACATCTTTCTGTCTTTCTACTTCAGTTTATGTGTCTCTGTCTCAATCTCTATCTCTTTCCTTTGGCAAATTCCTTAGAGGTCTTAGAGGTAAGAGATGTGGCTATGCAGATATATTTGATAAATTGATATTTATCCGATGTGCCTAAGCACAGGTATCTATTCATCTATGTGTCAGAATATTTCATAATGTCTGACATGAATGAGTTGATATTACACCATGTAGGTTGCTATTGTTTGTCACTTACAAGAGTAGTTGTTGAACTTTAATCTGGAAACCTCCTAAATTTCTTTTAGGAAATGTCTCCACTAATACCTGATACCATCTCTAATATAAATGGAAACAAAATTCATTATAACACGCACTGAGTAAATATTGGCTGTAATGATTTGCCTTTTACAACAAACCATGAAGCAATGACAGTCATTATGTATTAATATATGTACACATGTCTGTGTCAATGATAATAAATATCATTTAATCAAGTGTCTACTATAATTTCTTTTTATTCATGCTCATTTCCCCAAAATAAATAAATACTAATCAAGAAGCGCTCTATTTTTTTTTATTTTTATTGTTCACTTTGGTTTTTACATTACATTTATTTTCAAATATAATTCTCCCATTCCCTACCTATCAATTATGTCTCAGATAAATTTTGCATCTCTCCTGTCTCATAGAACACACAATACTCTTACGAATGTTTGTTGAAAGAGCAAACTATCCCAGAAGAAACACATTAATTAATCAAAATTACCCAAAGTTGGAAAAGTAAGTCCTTCTCTCATGGCATGTAACTTAGGCAGGTCCTGGTCAGATAATATCTAGATTGTCCTGTTCTGGTAATCAAATCTGAAGAAGGATATTGACCAACTTAAGGGGATTCTGAGTTAGAGGATAAGTGTGATTAAAAAAAAAGTCATATGAGTATCAACTGGAAAGAATGAGAATGTTTTGAATGATGAAAAACCCTAGAAGGGTGTTTTTCGCTACCTTCAAGAACTTGAGGTATTGTCATGGGGAAGAAGGGTTAAACTTGTCTCTTGATCACATTTCTGCTCTTGGCAGAGCAAGAACAATAATCAGAATTTTATTTTAGTTTAGCACAGAAAAACAAATGAGACAAAACAACCCCATCATAGCAGTAAGAACTGTCAGAAAGAGTAATAGACTATAAACTACTCCTTGATCAATTAATAAGCACTTAATAAGTACCTTTTATGTGCCAAGCATTGGACTAAGTGCTGAGGTTACAAAGATTGAAGTGAACCAGTCTCCGACCTCAAAGGGTTATTATATTACGCATATTATATTAAGCATAATATATTGATATGTATTATTATATATTGTATATAATATTATTATGTGTGATATTACACATTATACATATTATTGAGTGAGTCTTGAAATACATATATAAGTTTTTGTAAAGTAAATACAAAATGACTGAGGTAGGGACCAGTAATAAGTGAGGAGATCAGGAATGGTCTCAAGTACTAGGTAGCTCTTTTAGAAGAGTCTTGAAGAAGACCAGGAATTCTACAAGGTAGAGGAGGAGTAGGATTCTTTTCCAGGCATAGGAGACTGCCAGTGTGAAAACACAGAAAATGGAGACTAGAATAAGAAGACCAAGGTCCCCATCATTGGAGTTTCCCAAGTAAAAGTGTATAATCATTTGGAATGGGTACTGTATGGGGAGAATGGGTTCTTTTTCAGATGTAAGGTTTTTGTTAAACCTCTGGAGTTGACATCCTATTTGAGAATGATATGATTTTGACATAAACAGCAGAACAGGTACAGAATGATTACAACTAATTCAATTCAATGAATTTTTATTAAGTGCCTACAATGTGAGAGTTACTATTCCAGGACTTGGAGGTACACAATGAAATAATGCTTATGACTTATGAAATGCCATTAAAAAGTTTACATTCCATTTGAGGACACACGACATATAAATATATAAGTATTTCAGTGTACTTAGAGGAGGAAAAGAATATTTATAACTAGGAGTAGGGAGGGATCAAGAAAGCTTTACAGAGGAGGCGACACCCTGAAGGAAGATAATAAGAATGCTAAGAGGCTGAGATAAGGAAGAAGTGCATTCCAGACATGGGAAAGAATTTATGCAAATGCTCAAGGCAAGTAATGGAAAAGCAATTTTGTGGAATAGCTAGCACTATAGTCTGGTTAGATTATACTATTATGAAAGAGATAAATGTGAAATGAAGGTACAAAAGTTGTTTGGAGCCATATAGAAAAGTCTCAAATGGCATGCTTAAGCCTGGAAAGTGGATAGAGGCAATACCCTACCAGAAGGGGCCTCAACTCTAGACTTACACAATACTGGGGGAGATCAGTCCTAAAAAGTGGGTATCAACATTTTTTTTCCTTTTTCCTCATTCTCTCTGATTCATTATATTTCCACTCCAGAGCTCCAGGGAAATTGTCTTAAGCAATGCTTAAATATGATTCACGTCTAGTTTCTCTCCTAAAAGAGACAAACAGAATCTACTCTTGAAAGCGTACTTAATGTATAAGGTATAAAGGTATCTTATCGGTATAATGTAGTTATTTTTTTCTTCTACCACAAAAGAAATACTTAAAACACAAAAGACTCATGGGTATGTATTAGCCAAAAAAAAATCTTCACACCTATCAAATTCTCCTGTATGATTTTAAAACACACATACACACACAAACTTTGTATGAGTACTTAAATGTTTCTCACTCACCTAGGATTTGTGCTGTCAGAGGAATTCTCAAATCCAGATATTCTTACTAGCCAGGGTAAGACACCAGTTCTTTAGCTACAGATTACTTTGGGCAGTGGTGCCCTTTTCCTCTGGAACTGTGTTGTAGAAATCAGCTCCTACTAGACAATTGCTACATAATGCAAAATTTGTCAGTTATCAGGTAACCATCAGTGCTGGTAATGTTCATTTCTCAGAATTTTCATTAGTTGCCTAAGCTCAGGGAAGCAAGTATAAAATGGAAAATTCAGACGCAGACATAAAATTTTGTCTCAATCTGACTTAGGCAAGTATATTTTACTTTTCTACTCACAAAAGTCGTTGAGAAAGAAGGAGAGTGAGCCCCTTTTCTTGCTAGGAGAGCCAGTATGGGATATTTCCCAAGAAAGATACTAAAAAATAGTCTAGAAATCAGTTTTGGCTCTCTTTGTAGCCCACAACATGGCCAACTTTTTTTAGCTCAGTCAAGTTTTTTCAACACAAGCCCTAGTCATACAATACCCATTATACCATAACAGCTAGGTTTCCATGTACCTTATCAGCACCAAGTAGAATGTTCAGGCTTCCTACCTTGTATCATGTTCCAATGGAACTAGAAGGCAAACTCAGCTTCTTTACAATTTTACTTACATTAATGGCAATTTCATTGGTGGTAAATTCACCTTTTTCATTTTTGATGCTTCTGATTTGATTTTCTTCTTTCTTTTTTAAAGTCAAATTAGCCAATGACTTATCTTTTTTTTCTCTCCATAAAATCTCCTCCTAGTTTTATTTATTAGTTCAATGATTTTCTTATTTTCAATTGTATTATTCTCTCCTTAGATTTTCAGGGTTTCAATTTGGTGTTTAATTGGGGATTTTTTATTTTTCTAAGGTTTTTTTAGTTGCTTGCTCAGTTTATTAATCTGTTCTTTCTCTATTTTATTGATGTAACTATTGAAGGATACACATTTTCTCCAAGTACTTCTTTGGCTGTACCCCATAAATTTTGGTATGTTCACTCATTGTTGTCATTCTCTTTAATGACAATTTCTATTTTTAAGAAATTTTTTTTTGCTACTTTTACATTTTTCCTATTCTGTGTGTGTGTGTGTGTGTGTGTGTGTGTGTGTGTGTGTGTGTGTGTGTGTGTGTTTTATGGTGTTATTTTCTTCAGTATTATTTTGTGCCTCTTTTGCCAGTTACTGACATTTTTCATGATTTTTCTTGGAATCGCTCTCATTCCCCCCCCACCCCAATTTTTCCTTTACCTCTTTTATTTGACTTTAAAATATCCTTTTTTTTTTTTTTATTTTTTAGCTCTTCCAATGATTCTTCTTGGACCTGAGATCAATTCATACTTTTTCATGGAAGTTTTGCATGAGGCTTTTGTTTTTTTGACATTTTTGGCTCTTCTTTTGAGTTTACATTTTGATCTTCCTTGTCAGCATAGTAACTTTCCAGAGCCATATTCTTTTTCCCCCCTCCTTCTTTCTCATTTTTCCAGTCTATGACTCTACTTTTAACTTTACATTAATGTTGGGTTCTGCTGTCAGGATAGAGGCAACATATTCCCATGCTTCAGGATTTTTGTGCTGCTATTTTCAGAGTTAGTTCTAGGGGCTTGTAAATTTTCATTTCTTTCAAGGAGGTATGATCTAAGGAGAGGTATGGTCAGTGCTCTCCTGGCCTGTGCTTTGGTCTTTGAGTTACCATAAACACTCTTTCCTGTGCTGGAACTGTGACCAGTGTTTCTGTTCCTTCTAGTGATCCTGAACCATGTATGTTCATTGCAACAGAGTGCTGTTCCCAGTGCCAGCAAAGAGTCTACTGTAATCTCCTTTTGAGCAGGTATCTGACCCCTTCATCATCTGTGGGCTGAGGGTTCAGGAAGCTGTCACCATTTATTCAGTCACACCACCCCTCTCTAAGACCTGCTGCTGGCCCACTAGGGCATGGCCTGTGCTGGACTGCTAAAGAGTGGGCATCAGAACCCCAGAGAGACAGATCTTTCCTTCCAACCTTCTAAGTCATCTAGGGCTAAATTATTGTTTTACCTCATCTTCTTATTGCTTCTGCCACCACAGAATTCATTTTGAGGTGGTCTTTTTACTATTATTTGGAGATGAATTTGGGAGAGCTCAAATAAACCCCTACCTTTACTCTACCATCTCTGTTCTTCATTTTTCATCCCAACTCTCCATATCCAGTGAGTTGCCAAGTATTGTAAATAGTGTTATCACAACCCCTCATGGACTTAAACCTTTCTTTCAACTTACATAGAATCTTTCCCAGTTCAGACTTTCACTACCTCTCACTTGACCTTTTTCAAAACACTCCTAATAGATCTACCTACTCCTTCTCTTGCCTTTCTCTAACATCTTATCCATATAGGTACTAAAATGACATTTCTAAAGAAGAGGTCTAAAAATGTTATCCCCCTGCTCAAGAATACTCAGTGGTTCCCTATTTTCTAAAGGACAAAATACAATCTCTTCTGTTTCACACTTATGACTCTTCACATTCTAGATTGTGCTCATCTTTCCAGATTATTTTCCCCCACAATTTTTCTCCTATCAATTTTAACACAGTCAAAATCCTAGTAAAGCTGGCCTTTATGATCTTCCCCACAAATAACAAAGTACCTTTTGTCTCTGTGCCTTTGCATACTCTGTCTCTTCATGTCCATCTTTTGAATTCTCTAGTTGCCTTCAAGGCTTAGCTCAAGTGTCATTTCTCAAATATGCTATTTCTTGAACTACCCAGATATTGCCACCTCCCCCCCAAAAAAAAAACATTAAAAAAAACTTTTTTATATATTTCAACCTATTACAATGTAAACTCCTCAAGGGTAGGGATGATTTAATTTTTGTGTCTTTCTCATTAGGGTTTAGGCACAGTAGTACACATAGTAGGAGCTTAATAAATTCCTAATCAACTGCAGAAAGGACATGTAATGGAAAGAGCATTGCATTTGGAGTCAGATGATGAGAAATTGAATTCTCCATCTACTATTTACTACTTATATGACCTTGGGTAGGTACCTGAACTTCACTTTGCCCACATTTCTTCATGAAAAAAAAATGAGGAAATAGATATTTATGATGACTAATGTCCCATTGTTGTTGTTCAGTCATGTCCAACTCTTTATGTCCACATTTGGCATTTTCTTACAGAGGTACTAGAGTGGTTTGCCATTTCTTTTCCAGCTCATTTGACAGACGAGTAAACAGAGGTAAATAGGTTTAAGTCAGTTGGCCAGGATCACACAACTAGTAAGTGTCTGAAACCAGATTTTAACTTGATTCTTCCTGATGCCTGACCTGGCACTCTCCATTTCACCATCTAACTCCACCTTAGTGTGTCATCTGACACTAAATTGCAGAATCTGATCATACTGTCTATTTAAGGAAAGAGGTAAAAGTTAGCTAAATATTGTCCTATACCTGTATCATTTAGATATTCCACTCAGCCATTGATGAGATTAGAAAATATCACACACAGAAAAGCTAATTAGAAGTTTCCTGTATGACTTACCAGTGAGATAGCAGGAATATTCAGGGCTACATTTGGGTCAACCCAGCTATTTTGGAATATATTCAACTCTATCCTACTTAAAGTCATCCTCCTCTTTGGTCCCATCTAACTTTGTACTCATTTAACAATTTATAGACACATTCTACCTGCATGACCATTTTATGAGGATAAATCAGTGAGGGTGGAGAGAGGGGACATCAATGGGAGGAAGCAAAGAATGTAAAGATTTACATTCAATAAGTCTACCATACCACACACATACATGCACACACATATAAACATATACATTTTTATATGTTGTATTCAAATATGTCTCTTTGCATGAGATTCCTTTAAGTTGAATCATAATTGACATTTTCTCTAACACTTTCTTTTTTTTTTTTGTTTATTTTAGTTTACATCATTCATTTCCATGAGATTTGGAGTTACAAATTTTCTCCCCATCTTTCCCCTACCCACCTCCCCAAAACATCCATCCCAATGTATCCTCCCTCCCCCAATCTATTCTCTCCTATGTCTTCCCCCATCACCTCACTGGCTTTCTGGCAGGGCAGGTTGGATCTCCCTACCACAGTGCCTGTGTATCTTAAGTTCCAGTTGGATGTAGTTAATAAT